>CM053622.1:659148299-659181357 GCA_028646595.1 Phalanger gymnotis
AGGTAGGAGAGAGGGAAATATAGTTAGTCTTTCACAACATGACTATTTATGGGAATGTTTTGCATAATGATACATGTGTGGCCTGTGTTCAATTGCTTGCCTTCTTAGGGAGAGTGGATGGGGAGGGAGGAAGGGAGAGAATTTGGAACTCAAAGTTTTGAAAGCAGATGCTCAAAAAAAGGTTGTTTTGCATGCAACAGGAAAATAAGATATACAGGCAATGGGGCATAGAAATCTATCTTGCCCTACAAGAAAGTAAGGGGAAAAGGGATGGGAGGGTGAGGGAAAGGGAGTTGATAGAAGAGGGGCTGACTGGAGAATGGGACAATCAGAATATATGCCATCTTGGAGTGGGCGGAGGGTAGAAATGGGGAGAACATTTGTAACTCAAAATCTTATGGAAATCAATGCTGAAAACTAAAAAATATCAAATAAAAAAAGAAAAGAAAAAAACAAATTAGGTATCCAACTATTGGCGAGTAGTTTTTTAAAAGTATGTGGTATATGAATTTAATTGATTATTATTGTGTGGTAAGAAATGATGAAGACAAAGAATTCAGAGGAACATGGAGTATAGGAATAAACAGCTTCAAAATAAAATAAAGAAAACCAAGAGAGTCATAAGTACCATGCCTACAACAACATAAAGGAAAAGAGCACTAAAGGGAAGCTGAGCTCTGAACAATTGAAAAACCAATGAAGATCTTGGAAAATAGATAATGAAAAATGTCTCCCTCCCTCCACTTCTTTCATGGCAAAGAGGCTACTAGCGTAGAAGATTAAGTATGTTGTCAGTTGTGGTCACTGTATCAGACATTTTTGTTAATTATTTTTTCTCTTTAACAAGGGAAGGTTAATTTGTAGTAGATGATATATAGCATCAATAAAATTTATTATAGCCAAATCCAATGGACATTAGTCAGTGAGAAAAGACAAAGGTATATCTTACTAAGCAAGAACAGATGAGAGAGTAGTAAAGCAACATTATTTGTTAATAAGACATTTTCATGCATGGGAAATAGAGGAACTAGAAAGGTCAGAAAGCATTTGGGTAAGGATCAACAGAGGGAATGATAGCAATAATGTTGTCTTTAGCACCTTGACAGAAGGGCAGAAAAGATGGAGTTTTCATGAAATAAATCACAGATAAGTGGTGCAGCCTGGACCTGGAGTCAGGAAAACCTAAGTTCAAATCTAGCCTCAGACACTTACTAGCTGAATAACCCTGGGCAAATCACTTAACTGATGTCTGCTTTGGTTTCCTCAGCTTTAAATAGGGATAATAGTAGCACCTACCTCACAAAGTAGTGAGAATAAAATATTTGTCAAGCACTTAGCATAACCTTGAAGAACTGTGTAAATCCTATTATTATTATTGTCATAATTCTTCCTCTTTGTCATTGTCATCATCATCGTCATCATGCAATGGTGGCTACTCTGGCCCCTACTGCCTGAAAGGGTTCTAGTCTAGTCTTTCTGCTATTGTTTCTATCCCCTATTGATGGTATTTCCTTAATATTCAGATTAGTTCTTACAAAGGCTTCATAGGGATAACAAGAATAAACACTCCCCACAATACAGGTTAGCCCAGTTTCTATATAGCACCAAGTTCCTGTGAAGTTACAAAGCCAAAGCCTCACGTCCCAGGCACTTTGGCTCCTCTGGGCTTCCCTGCTGGGATTGACTACAACCTCTGGCCTAGAATCATACCTCCAAGGTCACCTTGGTTTGAGTTCTCAGTTCTCAGGTCTGGTGGGGATTCTATTGCCTTCATCTAGAACTGAACAGAACAAATGAAACAATACAAAACAAAGAAGCTGGAGCAGCTAGGTGGCACAGTGAATAGAGCAATGGCCCTGGAATCAGAAGGACCTCAGCTCAAATTGGTCTCAGACACTTGACACTTACTAGCTGTATGACTTTGAGCAAGTCACTTAACCCCAGTTGCCTAACTCCCCTCTAGCCCTATAGGCTATCCACTGTGCCTCCTAGTTGCCCCTTTTCTGTAAGTAGTTATTTTGTTTCACATGATGTCATTTGACCTGTGATGGATCAGAATCCATGCGACTTCAAGTCCTGATATAAGAAAGTGTTCCTTCAGTATTCTAAAGCTACCTCTCCTAGTGAATAACATTGTAGCTGTATGATGTATACTACAAACTCTGGGGCCTTTGATTCTCACCAGTTCTATTTCTTCACCTTTATTTCCTTCAAAAATAATTTATCTATTTTGTGGATCCTATTTCTCATTTGAAAAGATAAATAGGTGGTAGATAGCTAGCTAGATGGATAGATTGAAAGATAGATAATAACAAACTGTATCACAGTTCTTGAAACAACTACTCAGGTAAAACAAATGATGATAAAAATTCCACAAGAAAAAAGTGGTGGGTAAGTGCTAAATAATGCATTTAATCTAACTACTCCTGTTTGGTCAGCTCTACTAACCTGAGTCAGGGAAATGAAATATTGCCCTTATTGGTAATTGACTATGTGGAAACTACTGAAAAAATAACCATCCGTAGGAACCAGGCTGCTTAATCATTTTTTTTTAGTACAAGAACTGCTACTTTCCCCACTAGACCATCTCTAACTAGGGAAACAGGTGTCTACCCTTCCTATTCACTGAATGAGCGTTACCTCACTCAAAGTGAGAACCTGAAAAGGCCTTAACCTAAAAGGGTCAGGGTCTCCTATTGTATCCTAGGGCATCTCCAGTCATCCTGGTGAATATCAGGCCACTGGACCCAGATGGCTCTGGAGGAGAAAGTGAGGCTGGTGACCTCGCACAGACCTCACTCACTCCAATCAAAGTCAACTGCAAGTCATGTCGTCGTTTCTCCGATGTGAAGGTTCTCTTCGAAAACAAAGGAAAAACACAACAATGACCCTTCCACAAGAGAGCAATTAATTATTTTCAGCACTCAAGAGCTACTTGCTTGTCATCTTTCATAAGTTAGCAAATGTAGCTAGACTTCTGGAACTTTCTTTCCTGTGATTCCCTAGGATGAAACTCTCTTCCCCCTTTACTGATAAATTGTTGGAAATATAGGACAGTGTGCCTTCCCTCATGTTTCTGAGTTCATTAGGTTCATTTTTCTTCATCTTCCTGAGGACCTGTTCATTTATTCTTTGAGTCTCTTGTTGTTTGGAACTCGGGAGCTCCAGGACTACGAGATAATTTGAAGATGTCAAGGTAAACAAAATAGATACTTAATTTTGGTATTTTATAATAGGTAATGAACTTCTTTTACATATATATTATGCATATATGTTTGGTTGGTTAAATATTCCCCAATTAAACCTAAAGACATTTTCACCTTCATTTCTTTAAACTTTGAGTTCCAAATTCTCTTGCTTCTCTCACCTATCCTCCACTCCTTGATAAGCAAGTAATATATCACTTATACATGGGAAGTCAGGCAAAACACATTTCCCTATTAGCCATGTTGCAAAAGAAAACACACAAAGATAAATAAAGTTTAGAAAGTATGCTTCAACAGTTCTCTCTCTACAAGTGGTTTTTCATCATGGGTTTTTTGGAATTGTCTTGATAAGAGTAGCTGAGGCTATGACAGCTGATCATTGGTACAATACTTCTGTTCCTGTGTACAGTTTGCAACAGTTCATTTAAGATTAAGGTTTTTCTGAAACTAACCTGCTCATCATTTCTTACAGCACAATAGTATCCTATCACATGGGGCCGTTAGGTGGCATAGTGGATCAAATGACAGTCCAGGAGCCAGGAAGACTCCTCTTCTTGAGTTCAAATCTGACTGCAGACACTTTCTAGCTCTGTGACCTTGAGCAAATCACTTAACCCTCTTTGTCTCAGTTTCTCATATGCAAAATTAGTCGGAGAAAGAAATGGCAAGCCACTCCAGTATCCTTGCCAAGAAAACTCCAAATGGGGTCACAAAGAGTTAGACATGCATGAAAAAAGACTCAACAAAAATCCCAGTACAATCATATACTACAACTCGTTCAGCTGTTCCCGAAATGATAGGCATCCCCTTCATCTCCAATTCTTTACCACCTCAAAAAGAGTTGCTATAAATATTTTTGTACAAATAGGTCATTTTCCCTTTTCTGGCCATGCACTTCTTGAATTGTAGCCCCATCATTTAGTGCAATGTTTTGCATATTGTAGGACCTTAATATCCCAGAATATCAGAGTTGGAAGTAACCTCAGCTAGCCCAACCTATACCTGACCAAGAATCCCCTTTACAATTAATCACCTAGTCCTTGCTTGGGGACTACATGTAAAGAGGCCAGTACCTCCAAAGCATCCCAGGTCCATTTTTGAACCGTTCTAGTTGTTAGGAAGTTTTGTCTTTACATCAAGCCTTGCAGTTTCTACTCTTTGCTCCTAGTCCTGGCCCTTGGGGTCAGACAGAATACATCTAATATCCTTCTGTATGATAGCTCTTCAATGGGATTTGGAATCAGAGGACCTGGTTTCAAATCCTAGCTCTATCAATTACTACCTGTCTGACTTTGGGCAAATCACTTTACCTCTCCAAGGCACAATTTCTTCTTCTATAACATTAAAGAGTTGGACTAGATGATTTTTCAGTCTCCTTCTGGTTCTAAATCTATGATCTATGACTACTTGAAGACAGCTATAATGTCTCCAACAAGTCTTTTTTTTTCAGAATGCAGGTTCTGCCCTTTCAGAATTAGAAGTAGATAAAGAGCTGATTCAATCTAAACTGGTCTAATCCAACAAGCACTTGACAAGCATCTACCAAGTATAAGGCTCTGCCCCAGGTTCCAGAGACACAAAGATAAAACAAAAATGCAACCCCTGCCTTTTAGGCATTGAGGGAGGGGGGATGCCATGCAGATTTAAAAGATGCTGGTATTCTACCTATTTAAAACTTAGGATATTAACAAGGTTTCAGAGAGCATGAAAAGAAGCACTTGAGAGAAGGTGAATTTGGGGAAACAGAAGATTTGGGGGAGGGTAGAAAGAAAAGGAACAGATTGGTTTAGCACCTTAGGCGTGCAGTTTCAGATACAGCAGAAGTCTCTTTTAATCTCACTAGGCTTTGTCCAACTTTCGCTGTCCTTGGAGAACAGAAGAGGCAGAAGAAAAAAATGAAATTGCTAGCCCCTTTTTATCCCTAACACAGAAGGAGCTCCTTGTGAATGTATATAAATGTATTCTACCTTAGTTTCCTTTGAAAAAGAGAGCATATAAAGGAGTTTCTATAGATAAAAAAGAAGCAGAAGCAAGAGGTTTGTAAAACACTTGACTTTAGAAGGCAGCCACAAAACATCTCCCCTTTAGATGCCATTTCTATATATTCACTGAAAAACTGAGACCCACTTTCTTGTTTCCACCTGCACAAGAATAAAAATTTAGCTACTGCTGTCTGTTCAATACGGGTTGTAAAAAGCACATTGTCCCAAAGCAGTGGGGCACACTGAGAAGAAGCAAATATCCCATAACAGGATGTAGAATTGTTTTTCTTGGTCCAAAAAGAGGCTAAAGCTAAATTCTATGAGTCAAGGCATCTGTTCTCTATACCTTTCTGTCTTCGTCCCTTACACACTGTTAAGGGAGAAAGAGATAAAGCTCACAAAAGCTGTTACTATCATAACACAAGTGACCATGACCCATTGGAGCTATTACTGCATAATTGATTCAATCCAATCTAATGCAAAATAAGTCTATTAAGTACCTACTATATGCAAGGCACTGTGCTAAATTGGGGAGGGGGGCAAAAATGAAATAGCCACTGCCTTTAAGGAGCTTACATTCAACTAGGAAGGAAGGAAGGAAGGAAGGAAGGAAGGAAGGAAGGAAGGAAGGAAGGAAGGAAGGAAGGAAGGAAACAAGCATATGTTATATGTCTACTGTCTGTTAGACACTATACTAAGTGCTTTACAAATATTGCCTCATTTGATCCTCACAACAATTGTAACGAGTAAGTGAAATTATTATCCTCATTTTGGAATTGAGGAAACTGAGGCAGACAGCTGTTAAGTGATTTGCCCAGGGTCATTCAACTACTAAATGTCTGTGTCAGGATTTGAACTCAGGTCTTCCTGACTCCAGGTCCAGGGCTTGCTTGACTGAGCCACCTAGGTAGTAGAGAGGTGGGTAAAACAAAAGATATACACAGACAAGTATGATACAAGGAATTTTTGAGGAAGAAGGGAGGGAAGGAGGGAGGGAGAGACAGAGACAGAGAGAGGAGAGAGATAGAAAGAGACACAGATAGAGAAAGATAAAAAGACAGAGTAACAATGAGTAGGGGAGGGGAGAATCAGGAAAGTCTTTCTGAAGAAAGTATCCCATAAAGGTCAATTAAGATCGTGAGAGTAAGAATTGAGGAAATATAATATTTCTGGAATAGGGAGTCAGCTTTTGCTAATGCATAGAGGTGGTAGATGGCATGTCAAATTCAGAGAACAGCTAGTAGTAGTGACTGATGGCCCACTGCCACAATATCTTGGCTGCTTAGCATCATTCTCCTCTTTGTGTTTTATGACTATGAATCATGGACTGCTAGGATCTAGGGTGACTCAAAATTCCAGGTAACCCAAAAGGCCATGAATGCATTGTGGCTATGTGCAGGCTCAACCATATGATCAGAGGACCTAGTTTGAATCCTGGGTTTGCCTCTTATTACCCATGTAACCTAAATGAAAGATACAAACAGGTGGTATGATAGGTAGAGCCCTAGACCTGGAGTCAGGAAGACCTGAATTCAAATATGGACTCAGACATTTACTACCTTTGCGATCCTGAGTAAATTGCAAAACTGTTGTCTAATTCAGTTTCCTCACTTGTAAAAAGAGGATAATAATAGAACCTACCGGAATATGACTGTGCCGTAAGAAATGATGAGCTGGTTGGTTTATAGAAAAAAAATATAGAAAGATTCACATGAAATAAGTAAGAGTGCAAAGAGCATAAATAAGCAAGAGAACATTGTATACAGTAATGGCAATAGTTCAAAGAACAATTGTGAACAACCAAGTTATTCTGAGTATTATAAATGCTCAAATAAACTACCTCCAAAGGTTATTGTGAGAATCAAGCGGAATAATATTTGAAGGCATTTTGCAAACCTTAAAACACTATGTAAATGTTAACTATTATTACTATTAATTATGATGTGATCTCGTTCGTTTTGATTTGTCACAGTTTTGTTCTCTTTCCATTATTTAGTCAATCAAAACACTATTAAAGGTTCTCCTTCAGCAAGGTGTTTTCTGTGCATAAGTCAAAATCATATAATATTCTTTGAAAAATGTAGCAACCAAGATAACTTTGTTCAATGCCCCTCTGATGATTAATGTCAAGGGAGCCATAAAACATGGAGATGCATGCTTGTCAAATGGAAGGTTTCCAGTACAGAATTCAAATGGAAGAGAGATTTCCCATAGACAGTAAGGTCCTCCAGATGTTCCTCCTAAACAAGATCAATAATCATTCAAAATAATTTGCCCTGGGGCAGCAGCCCTGGAGTCAGGAAGACCTGAGTTCAAATCCGGCCTCAGTCACTTGACACTCTTACTAGCTGTGTGACCTTGGGGAAGTCACTTAATCTCAATTGCCCTGCCTTCCTCACTCCAAAAGAAAAGAACCCCAAAAACCAATAACAAAATAGTTTGTCCTAAATGCTAATGATGATGATAACTAACCTTTACATAGTCATACTTTAAGGTTTACAAAGGACTTTACAAATATGATCTCATTGTATCCTCACAACAACTCTAAAAGGTAGGTACTAGTATTATCCCCATTTTACAGATGAAGAAACTTCAGAAAAGAGCTGAAGTGATTTGCCAGGGCTCACACAGCTAGTAGGTCTGAACTCATATTTAAACTCAAGTCTTCTTGGCTCCAGGTCCAGATTTTTAGCCACTGTGCCATCTAGCTACCCTCATTCAGGAAAAATGAAATAAACAAAGAATACCTATTGTCCAGAGCATGGTATATAGTTGTATGGAGAGTCCATAGGGATTGTATATTGATCCATTTATTTTGAACAGACGCTTGGTATGGATGATGATCTGGGAGAATGGAATGTGAGGATGGTAGAAAAAACTACTTTCAGGAAATTGTATTGTGCTTTGAAGGACGGAAGGAAAAAAGCAAGCAAGCATTTATTAAATGCCAATTATGTTCTACGCCCTGTGCTAAGTGCTTTACAAATACTATCTCATCCGATCCTCACTATAACCCTGGGAAATTGGTGCTATTACTATCTGTATTTTACAGCTGAGGAAACGGGGCACATAGGTGTTAAGTAACTTACCCAGAGTCATACAGCTAGTAAGTATCTGAGGCCAGATTTGAACTCAGGATTTCCTGACTCCACCATACCACCTTCCTGCCTCTAGTTATTTCAAGCTTCTCCCTGAAATAAAGCCCATCTTTTTAACAGTGATTTTCTTCCAGTGGTGATGCATAGTGACAAGTCATGGAATATCACTTTCCCAAAGAATTGAAGTTGAGCACCATTCAGAGGGCAAAAGAGAGGCAGACGGTGATGAATAATCAGGATACAACACTTTAGAACAATAGTCACACAGCAGAAAGTGTAGGAGCTGCCAATGGGGAGAGAGAGTTATGACTGGAAAATACAAAACAAAACTAAACAAGATGGACCAATCACATAGTGAGAACAAGAGAAGACTAATGAACTGCTCCACCAGTGTCTCCTCAATGTCAAGAGAATGAAAGGAAAGCCCCAGCATGTTGTGAAGGATTCCTGGGGGGGATATGAGAAGGGGCGGATAGGGATGGGTATCAACCAAGGTAGTACTTATCTTGATGAGATCTCACATTATTACTCCATAAGCCCCTGAATTTGGAGTACCCCAACCAATCTGTCATTTAGGATTTTTTTTAAAGAAAATATGTATTTAAATGTATCCTCTTTCTTAATTCATTTAGGCATTAAAATTGAAATGTACATTTATAAATATATACTCCTATTATCATGTAATCATGGAATTTTGGAGCTCCATGGAATCTTAGAAGCCATATATTTCAGTTGTCTCATTTTATAGATAAGGAAAGAGACCTTAAAGGATTTGATCAAGGTCACACAGAAATTTCATGGGAAATCCAAGATTAGAAAATTCACATCTTGAAATTCTTTTAACTACACCTCACTGCTGACTCTTTATTTCTTCTTTTTAAATAATCTGTTGCTCCACTTACTTTTTTTGGTTCCTACATATGCCAGGATCCTTGATAAATTACCTTTAATTCTTCACCAATACAGCTAAACTAAGAATATCTAATGTATCACAATTTAGGAGCCATTGTGTTTTTATGACTTAGAGGGCTGGCTCTGAATCCACATCTCAATCCATTTACATCTATAGAACATAAGAGAAATGCCCCTCCATTTTTCAGGCAATGACAAGAAATTCGTTCACAGTTCCTAATTATAGTACCATTGGGGTATATAATACCAAGCCAAAAATTTAGCCAGCAGTTGAGAAGTTAGACATTTTCATTTTTCAAAAACAATCTAGTCTGTTTTAAAGTTACTTTCAAAGGAAACTATGGATGGTGGCTTGACATTGGATAAGAGGAGTGTGCTGAGGGAGTTAATGGAATGATGACAATAAAAGATTCCACAGCCCCCTTGCCACTATAATCAAGTCATCCTTGTACTAGTTCCAAAGCCACCCTTTTGGAGGAGCCTCTCTGAGATCCATGAGGTTCACATGGCACAGGCTGACTCTGCCTTAGAAGAGCCACTTCCTCGTACCCTTACCTGGAATTTTCTAGCACCTGAGAATTTCTATATCCCATGCCTTTCACCTGAGTCTCTTACATTATTTAATCCTCAGTTACATAGCCTATGATGTCAGAGACAAACAATCAATCGTGTCTAAAAAAGAATCTACTCATCCCTGTAAAATCCTTAAAGGACACTGAAGCTTCTGGAACAACTGAATATTTTCTGCTTCCTTCAAATAACACACACATTTGTCTCAATTCATTACCTAATCTTATTATAATAAATTGCCAATTAGGAAGTCACACTTAAAAGCATCAGTCACCCATATTTTTTGAGCTGCTCTGAAATATGTGCTTGATAAGTATTTTTATTTAATCTCCCCATTGAGGACACATAGTAATATATTCTGTTTCTATTAAGTCCTCCATCATACCACATATAATTTTCTGCCCACATTATAATAAATTATGCTGTGTTCCCATGGGGAAGAGATACAGAGAAAGAAACTAAGGGAAAAGTGAACTAAGGAAAGAGGAACTAAGGGGAAGCTAGGGAACTTCCTAGAGCTAGCTGGTTGAGGTATCAGACTGAAACTTTTACCTGGTGCCCTCTAGGTACTAGAGGAAATAGGATAAGCTAGAGCATGATGAGATGGCTTCTCCTCTCTGTTGTGATCTCTGGGACCAAGACAACTTGGTAACACTCCTTTACAAGTGACCCTAGAGAACACCTGTTGCTATGGTGAAAATGAAGGTTGGGGAGTAGAAGGAGAGTGAGGAGACCTGAATATTCAACTTTGCTAGGAATAGTTGGGTACAGCCCCTACACTTTCATTTTTCACTGTAGTAAATGAATTTAACCAAAAGGTCAAGTGGGCAAATTCTTTGGTGCTACACCAAGAAGGGAGAAGATTAGAGAACCAACTAGGGGGTAACATGATACAAGAGAATCATGAGTAATTTTTAGGAATTAATCCATTCCCTTGGGCTTTCAATATAAAGTGTGATAAGTGTGGAGAAAATCCATAGATTATGCATGCTTATTTTGAAGTAATCTGATGTAGCTCAAGCTTCAAGTTCCACCTAGTGGCTAATACAGCTATGGCACCCAAAAGAAAACCCTTCAAGCCACAATGGCCCTGTGGACCACATTTTCCATTGTGCCCTCCCCACCACCTCCATGTGACATATGAGGGCAAGTATTTCAGATTCTTAAAGGCAGAAACCCATTGGCAAAACTTAAAACTGAGAGGTTTTTTTTTTAAATTTAAACAGTATTTTTATTTTAAGAAAATTTTAGCATTCATTTTTACAAGATTTTGAGTTTCAAATTTTTCTCCCTCCCCTGGACCACTTGGATCTTCACCTGGACAACCACAGTTCTCCAGGATCTGTCCCAGTGCTGCCTTCACACTGATACACCTTGGTACCATAAGTGGCCATGAATGTGCCCCTGTGAAAACTCAATCCATTTTTCTCTCCTTGGCATTGTGGAAGGAATAAAATGGTGGAATGGAAGTCTCTTTCCAGGGAGAAATCCCAAAAAAAGCAAAAGGAGAAGAGGAAAGTCTCAACTTGCAGTCCATGCACCAAATCTTGTCTCATTTTCTTACTTCTCAGGAAGCCTTATCCTTATCCCAAACCCATACATAGATGCAGAAGTGATATCAAAACCACAGTCTTCCCATCCTCTCTTTTCTGTGCAATACGAACCAAACCAAATTCCTCTTTTCAAGTAGGACCCCCCCCCTTAATTTTTGTGAATTCTATTACGAATTAGGATAAGCAGCATTGCCTAGTGGATAGAAGGTCGATCTTGTGGTCAGAAAACATGAGTTGGTGTGGCCTTTGATACATAATGGTTGTATGATTCTAGGCAAGTCACTTAATTTCTCAGTACTCTAGGTCTAGGAAACTAAGACTGGAAGTTGTTGATCTGCATTGGAGGGGAGAATTTCTTCACCAGAGACTTCCCTCTACCATATCAATGCTTTGATGCTTTCATTTTCAGTGTCCTGTTGGGACCAGTGTTCCCCACGGGGATATTTAGGGCCTCTTAGGCTCCCAATTCAATGAAGCATCTACTATATGCCAGATATTATGCTAAGCCTAAGGATACAATTAATAAAAAGAAAGCCTCTGCCCTCAAAGAGTTTACAATTTAATAGAGGGAGGCTTCATAAAAAGAGGCAGGAAAGTTGAGAGGGGGACACACCAAGAGGTATCTGGCATGGGGGCATCTTGTTCCTTGGAACTGAAAAAAACAGGCAACTTTTTGTCAAGGATCTAACAAAAAAAGAAAAAAATAGAACATCCTTATTTGCTATTACTGCAGAATTGTGTCACAGACCATGTTTTACTTGCCTGGAAGCAGCCAAAAAGTTATATAGCTAGAAGCAATGTCTCCCGTGATTCTTTCTACCATAGTTCTTTGTGCCTCTAGAGGGAAGCAGGGTAGTACAGAGGAAGAGGGTCTAGATTTGGAATGGAAAGACCTGGGAAAGATGACAGTAGATGCACAGTGGAGTGAGCCTCAAAATCCAGTTTCTATGGTCTATAAAGAAAGGCTTTGGGAGGAGTTTGGTACTTCACCCTCCAATCCTCCAATCAGAAGGAAAAGGAAGCTGAGAAAGGTGGTGTCAGTCAAGGCTTGAATTAGCAGAATGGTGATAAGATTGGAGGTGACAAACTTAACCTGGGAGGTGGGGGGTGGATTTCTTGATTCATGGAGTTGAAAAAACCAGAGCAGGACAGCAGAGGCAGAGTAGATAGATGTTACATATTGAGCTCCCTGAGAAATGATTACACATTGCTGGCCATGCTACATTCATGACAAATGTATAAGATGATGGAGTCAGAGATTTAATCCTGAAAGAGACTCCATAAAGGATATCTCATCCATCCTCCTCATTTTACACATGAGGTAAATGAGACTCAGGGAGGTTGTTATGTGCCCAAGGTCACACTGGTTAAAAATGCAGAGACAAGATTTCAGCCCAGGTCTTTCCACTCCAAACCTAGACCTTCTCCCTCTGTACTACCTTGCCTCCTCCTAGAGGCACAAAGAACTATGGTTGAAAGAATCATGGGAGACATTGCTTCAAGCTATATAACTCTGGCTGCTTCCAGGCAAGTAAAACATGGTCCGTGACACAATTCTGCAGTAATAGCAAATAAAGATTTTCTATTTTTTTCTTTATTTTTGTTAGATCCTTGTCAAAAAGATGACAAAATAACCCAGTTTTCATTTTGAGAGATCAATATGTGCAGTATGGTGTTTGTCATTATCTGGTTCTTTAAGTGATTTTTAGAAATACCAGCCCGTAGACTTCAGTAATTCTCATGTCCCTATCATTAGTCTTGGCAGAAGAATTGTTTAATGAACTACCAAGCTTTGAGGGAAAATTCAATATGTGCAATAGGGTAAATAAAATAACTTTATAAGCAGATTCCAATTTTAAAACCTGCCTGAATGGCTAACAGATTGACAAAACCTTAATTAGTTTTAATCAACAAATGCTCCTGACCGCAATTATAGCAAATCTTAGCACTGGGGAAAGACCACCTTGGATGTCTTGTGATTTTTTTGAAGGCGGGGGGAAACACAGCCAAATCATAATAGCAGAAAGGTTTATATGGAGGAGAACACTCTCCAAACATTTTTCTTTTTTGCAGAAGTGTAAGTCCAAACCAACTTTACAAATCCCGTGCATAAGGGCTCTTAACTCAGAAGAAGTCACTTACCTTTCAACCATTTATACTACTTTCATTTATTCTAAATTCACTCTGAGCAGAGATAAAGTGGCATACTCAAAGTGGGCTTCAAAACTGCTAAGTAATTAGAAAATGAGACCTGCCTGTGGGGGAAAATTGAAGGACATGCAATTATTTAGCCTGCTGAAGAGAATGGTGTGGAGGGATTTTTAAAGAGCCATCGTATCGGCTCTGAGATTTCCCATATTGGAGGAAACCTTCGAGACCACCGAATCCAATTGCCCACTTGCTCCAAGAACAAAGGTAAAGTTTGGATAAGTTAAGGAATTGTAAAGTAAGACGGGTGATCAACATGATGTTGAAGTCCACAAGGATGACAAGATACCACAGGGGCAGGATGAAGAAGCAAAAGGTGAACCACGTGTTGAAGTCATTTAGGAATATGGGGGTGATTTTTTAGAATTTTAGAGAGAAATACTCAGAAGGAAGATGACATCCATCACTGAACAAATTACCAAACATTTATTAAGCTTCTACTATGTTCCTGCAATCTGCTGGGTACTGAGGATACAAAAATAAAAAAGAAATGGTCCCTGTACTCAAGAAGCTTACAGTCTATTGAGGAGACAACATGCGTGTGTATTAGTATAAAATGTACGTATGTGTATGTGTGTATATATGTATGTATTTGTACACATATACATGCACACACAGATGTGTGTATGCATTGCATATGTATATGTATATACATACATGTGCATATTCATGTACATGTGCACATACATATACGTACATGTGCATATATAAGTATATGTATTCACACATATATAAGTATAAGTACACACACATATATACAAGGAGATAGCTCTAACGTATAGTGTATATATACATATATATGCATCTATATGTGTATTATGCATTTACACACATATACACAGATACTATATATACATATACACAGAGATAACACAATACATATATGCATACACATGTATATACATGCATGTGTATATATACATGCACACATACATGCATGCATGCATATACAGGGTCACCAAGAGTTGGATTACTGAACAACACATACATACATACCTATATTTGCATACATATGTATAATACAAATATGTGTATGATAATGTATATAAAGCAAACATTGAGGTATTTGTTGGGGAGAGAGGGAAGGTCCTAGAAACTGAGGGGGAAGGAAAGGTCTCATGGAGGCATGTTTTTAGAATGAAGAAACTGTGAGAAAGGTTGATAGATCATTGGTTTGGAAATGGATCACTGATAGTGGAAAGCAAAAGCCTGTTGGATCCACTGGCATGTTTTCTCACTGGCTTAGGTGTAAGTGAGTGAATGTAGGGCTTCCACAGTAGAGAGAAGCAGAAGATATAGCTTGAGAATAAGTCTAGGGCGGGGAGAGAGAAAGACAATAGAACTTAGAGCTAAGAGATATTTTAGAAATCAATGCCTTAGGCCCAGAATTTAACTCACTTACCTAAGTGAGATGAAACAAAGATTAAAGAAAAAAAGAAATCCCCTTCCCCACCCCAATGAATTAGAGATTCTACAGGGGACCATGGAAGAGGATAGAACAAGAGGGTTTAGGAGAACCACATGTTCTCTGTGGTAGAGACTTCTTTCTGTGCCCACTACCACTACCCTTGGTGCAGGCCTTCATTACCATATACCTGGACTATTATAATAGTTTCCACAGCAAGACAAGAGTGCTAGACTTGGAGTCTATATGGTGTTTGAATCTCACCTTAAACAAATATTAGGATGTAAGAACTGGGAGAAGACCTAATTGTATTGTTAGAACCCAGTCTTGCATGGCCGGGAAGCTTGGGCCACTTCTATCCACTGTTTAGAGACCCTTAACTAAGGACCTAGGTTACGCTTTTCAGAAACTCATTCAAATCTGAAGACTGATGCAAGGAGTTTTCTCACAATTATATCTCTCAAGCAATTCACGTCTTATATGAAAACTGGCTCCATTCTGACCAATCAGTTATCGTTTCCATGTTCCTTTGATTGTATACAGATACTTCGGGGGAGTGGGACACCTCTTTTTCTTATTTTAGGGAATTGTACATATTAACTTTCTGCCTCCCAACTTTGAACATCCCTGATCTTCTTTCCATAAAAATCAGATTACCTAATGTTATATCCCAGCTAATTGTTTCCTTTTAATGAATTGGCCTTATTTGGCTAATTTTTTTTAATGTATAAATGTCTGTCTCTCCCTGTATTTGGGGTCCAGCCCAAAGCTGAGTAAGAGGCCTGGTCCCAATTTGTTAAGCAATTGGCATTCGTCGCTTAATAAGTCTAAATGCTCAGAAGCTCAAATTTTCTTTCCTCAGTTATTTAATCTTTCATCCATCACAGCAATCCATGACATTCTAGCTGGATCCTTTGAAGTTTCCTATCCTCAAATCTAGGGTACATGCTGATATGTCTGACTTCTCTTATCTTTCTCTACCCAAAGTTCTGAGATGGAGTGATCACTTCTGCCCAGATGATATGATGATCAACGTAGAGAATCCTGGAGATTCAACTATGAATTATTGTAGCAACAACTTCAACAAAATGGCAGGATATAAAAGAAGTCCACATAAACCATCAGCCTTACTATGTATTACCAAGAAAACTTAGCAGGGAGAGATTAATTCCCCTCAGCATAATGATAGGACAAATTAAATATTTGACAATCTACTAGCCCAGTGAGAAAATTAAGGAATATGGAGTACTGGAACAGGGAGCCAGTTTACATGACTACACTGAGCTTGAAGGAAAGGGGACTGGGATCCAGCTGAGGCCAGTGGAGACCCCACCCCACCCTTGAAGCTACTAAGGGCAGGGACTGAGGACAGTGACAAATAAATTCTCCAACATGGGAGGAGCTAAAAAATCTTTGAGCTCTAGCCTCCAAAGTTAAACTAGTATCAAAGAGAGAGGAATCCAAAAGTAAGCAACAAGTCACTAAAAGAAAAAACATGCTAAAAATCAATAAAGAAGAAGAAGGAGAGCAAGAAGAGAAAAAAGGAGGGGGAAAAGGAAAAGGAAGAAGAAAGAGAAGAAGAAGAGGAGGAAGAGAGAGTAAGAAAAAGAACAACAAGGAGAACAGGAATATAAATTTGAAAACCTAGAGCACAGACAGATAAATCAACATTGAAGATACTAAAAGTAGAAGAGGACTCCCAAAATATCTAAGAGATTAGATACTCTCTAAATAGATAATGCAAGACAAATGAAGTCGAATTAACACCTGATGAAGCACAGAACCTGGTAAGTTCACAACAAAGCATGGAACCACAGCAGAAAATTTCAAGAGTGAACTGGAATTTTGAGAAAAATTAGAAGCAAATAAACGGCAGTATTCATGGCTTTTACAGAAGAAATCGTTAGCGAATTGAAAAACATGAATCCAGAGAAAAATTCCCACCAAAGAAGCAAAATAAAGAAAAATAGGTGGGAAAATACAAATATACTTATATTAAATGAAGGAAATCTGGAAGAAAAGAAGCAAAAATAATGATGTTTTTCTTTATTTAATAGAATTATATTTTTTTCCAATTATGTGTAAAGACAATTTTTAGCATTCATTTTTTGAAAGATTTTGAGTTCCAAATTTTTCTCCCTTCCCCTTCCCCAAGACCAACAAGAGATCTGGTTTAGGTTATAAATGTGCAATCACACAAAACATATTTCCATATTAGTCATCTTATGAAAGAAGAAACAGAACAAAAGGGAAAAAAACCAAAAAGTGAAAATAGTGTGCTTCAATCTGCATTCAAATTCCATAGTTCTTTTTCTAGATGTGGATAGCATTTTCCATTATGAGTCAAAAAGTAATAATGTTAAAAGCATATGAATTTTATATAAGCAAAATATATTAATTTCTATCACAGAGTGCACAGAGATAACTTAAGGATCATAGACCCTAGAAGAACATGATAAGTCAAAAAAACCTGAACATCATAATACAAGAAATAACACAGATGCTAGGTGTGGTGGCACACACTTGCAGTGCCTGCCACTGGAGAGGCCGAGGCTGATAGATCTTTCGAGCTCAAGAGTTCTGAGCTGCAATAGGGCTAAGCCAGTTTGGTATACATACTAACTTTGGGACCAACAGAGTAAGCCCCCAGGAGGAAGAAATGAGGGGTGGAAGAGATATCAAGTCGCTTAGGGAGGCCCAGGTAAGAAACAGACGAGGTCAAAGCTTCATGATTATTAGCATCGAGATTAAACCCATAAGCAGCTGTTGTGCTTCCAGCCTGGGTGTAGGAAAGACTCTTATTTAAAGAAAAAGCAAAGGTCAAAGAGATTAAAGGAAAAGGACTCATATGTACAAAGCATCTCTGTGGTGGCAAAAATTGGAAACTAAGGGGATAGTCATAATTGAGAAACGACTCAACAATTTGTGGCATATGAATGTGATGGAATATCGTTGTACTATAAGAAATGATGAAGGGAATTGTTTCAGAAAAAGCTGGAAGATTCATATGAACTGATGCAAAATGAAGTGAGCAGAACTAAGAAACTATTGTACATAGTAACAGCAATATTATCATGATAATCAACTGTGAAAGACAATGATCCATCACAACTCCAAAGGACTCATGATAAAAAATGTTGTCCACCTCTAGACAGAGAATTGATGAACTCTGAGTGCAAACTGAAGTATATTTTTTCTAATTTTTTTGCATTTCAGGAGAATATTGCTAATGAGGAAATATGTTTTGCATGACTTCATTTATATATTGGGTATTGTGTCGCTTACCTTCTCAATGGATGGAGGAAGGACAGAATTTGAACTTAGAGAAAAAATTTAAAAGGAAAAAGAAAAAATACAAGGAAATTACACAAAACTTCTGAATAAAGAAAACAAATCACCAAATGAAAGAATCTGTAGGCCATTTCCAGAAAAGAAAAGTTTATGCTTCAAACTCCAAGATGTATAGTGATTAAACTTAATAATTCCAATGAAATCCAACAAATTCTTCAATCAACCAAGAGAAGTTGAAATATAAAGGTAAGATAATATGAAAAATGCAGGACTGTTCTGCGCTCACCAAAAACTACAGAAGGAAAAAAAAATTCTAAAAAGAAAAGGAAGTCAAGCTACAGCTCAACATAACATGCTCTGCAAACCTGAACCTAACCATTCATGAAAAATAGATGAGCATTCAATAAAAGAGAGGTATATGAAGCATTTCTGAGGGGTAATAGGATAGAATAGAATAGAAGGGAGATAGCTAACTGGAAAAAAATCTTTACAACAAATTTCTCTGATAAAGGTTTGATATCCAAGATATTCTTTCTCTTCTCATGGTATCCTCATGTATCCTGTATTCCTGTATCTGATGGGCAGTTCACTCCATTGAGATCTCTAGGTCTGTTCCTCTCCAGAGCTTGACTCTCAATGGTGAGGGTTAACTATCTTGCCTGACAAAGCTTCTCTGCTCTAATGCTTTGACTGGCCAGGTCTGCTTTCTTCTAGTTATGGTGTCTCCAGTTGGACTAGATAAACTACAAGACACGATGGCCAATGAAGCCATAAAATCCCTTCCCACTCTCCACAAGAGCAAGACACAATTCCTTCTGAAGAGCAGTCTTCTTCTGCCTCTCTTCTCTGCTGACAGAAGTCACACTTGTACCTTGACTGACTTTACGGAAGGTGTGTAATGCCTTTTAAAGGTATCCAGTGGATGATCGCCATTTAAATTAATTTAGTTTCATTAAAGAACTTCATGTCTTATAAAGGAATGATAGAGTTAAGACATTCCATTTAAAAGCTAAACATTTCGCCTCTGTTACCTATTATCTTGCCTTGTGCAATCTCATCATCTGAACTGGGGAGAAATCAATGAAACAGAGATATCCTGATAAACTCCCTCCTATGCCCACTTAGTACTTAACGCTACACTGGTCTTTACTAGATAGCAGAACAATCAGAGGAAGGCCCCCAGCACATTGGCAGTACTCTATATAGAAATTTATGGCAAGATATTTGCTAGAATCATAAAGGACATAAAATCATGGAGGATTTTTGATCAGCACCAATGGAAGGAGTATTCTTACTGGTCAGATAATTAATCCATTGATATGAAAAAGGCTATGTTAAAATCATTAGGAAAGATTTTCCCCCAAAATAATTTTTCCAGGAAAAAATATTTAGGACATAAAAAAACAGGCTACACCTGTGTTGTTCTTAGTCATGTGCATAATTACAATTGATCCTAGTCACTTATGAATGTATTGTGTGTGAGTAGCTTAAGATAAGCTATCACTGCCACCAAAAACCATGTATCCTGTACTGCCTATCCTATTGATGGTGGGTCAAATGCAGTCATTTCCATATAGAGAGGAGATTAGATCGATCGTAAAAGAAATAGTTCATTAATTGTTCGTTCATTTATCTTAAGCAAAAAATCAACTGCCTGAATTAAATACAAGGTGAAAAGACAAAATAATAAGCAAAATTCGAATTGGGCCTTTCTTAATTTTCAGAGATACAATTAAGAGACTGAGAGGAAAATGCAAGCTTGTAGGTGATGTGACATTTCTTCTGCCAGTTAAGAAAGAAACCAGGTACCTTTACATGATTGTTACTGTTAAAAATATCTATTCATAGTTTTGATAATCTTTCCAAGACATCTTGGTTTTCCTCCCATGGGTAACTCAAGGGGCTTAGATTTTTCCCTTAGAGCATGCTTCTGAAGTTATATGACTTGGTTATAAGAATTATTTTCTAAATCCTGCTGCAGTATTTCATTCAACTTCCAAAGGGATGAGCAGATGCTGGATACCAGTTGTATCTTTTTCCCATTCCAAGATATGTCTTAAAAACCATATTCAGCATCAAAGCTTCAGGTGTACATTTGAAACTAAAAGGATTGATTTCTAAGCACAAGGCCTGGGCATTCTAGGCAAAATTGTCAGTGATCTCCACACATGATAATGCCTCTACTAAAACCCCATTCTGATGCCTCATCATGACTTGGAGGTGATCCTAGATTTTCAGAGGATATGCCAAGGAAAGCCAAATCCTGGGAGGTCTTCCCAATCAGGAAAGGCTTAGAATAGAATTCTAGGGAGAAACCACTGTCTTCACACCAGTCTAACTAACCTCAAAGAAGATCATTACCAAAAGTTGACCATTAGGTGATAAATGGTTTTTGAGCATGCCTACCGGCAATGGCTATCTACTAAAGTAAGGGGGAGTGGGGCCTGGGTCAGTGGAAAGGACACCCCCAGGAAATTAATTACATTAGTTTAATTCAGAATTTTCTTGTGGAGTAGCAATCAAAGTACTGAGTAACATGAAGACATTCAGCAGCAGCTGATACAATTTTAAGAGTAAAATACTGAGTGTCTTTTGAGGCTGTGTATACACAAATGTGGCCACTATCAGACGGCTCAAAAAAGAATTGATCTCACCAAATTTCCCTAAGTGAACTATTCAAGCATCGGTTCCAGAGTGCACTGCAGGGCAGTGTCTATGGGGACCCTCCCAGTCTCTGAAGTGACATTTGGTGTTAGCCAAGCAAATGGAACCCTTCTCACTTTCTAAGAGCTGGGCAAATAAGAAGCCTTGTCTGCCACTCCATGGGATGGGAGTCCATCTAACCGTGCGGAAGCCAAACTCCCTCCCGTTCATGTCTGTGTTCTGTTATTCACGCATAAGCTCATAGATGGAGAGTGGGAATGCTCTCATCCTCCAAGATTTGTGAATTTGGAACTTGAATCTACATAGATACAATTGAGGCCAAACTTTGTGTGTTTGTATTCTATTTCAGCCTGATTTGTTTTATGCTAGTCTAGGAAGGATCACTACCTGCTAGGTCATTAGCCAAGGATCTGTTATTTCACTAGTGCAGGGAACTCCAAGAATGAGAAGTCCTCACAACAACACAGATCAGAGGCATCTATGACTTAGGCACATAGACCTTAAGTTACTTGTCCAGGGATCACCTAGATGGTAAGTTGCAGAAGTGGGCTTTGGATCTAAGTTTCCCTGATCCCAAGCCAAGCATTCAATCCACTACCCCTCAGCTGCCTTTATAACCACAATAAGAACTTGAATAATTATAGTGTAGTGAGTACCGGCTTTACTACTTAGCAGCAACGTATTATAACAGCTTGGACATAATTTCTTTAAACATATCAGCCACGTTTCCCCAAGGACTCTTACTTCCCCCACTCTACTTACCCCATACCTACATGAAGAAAAAGCATTTCCAGATGAGCAGGAGTGGTACAAATGGCTTCCAGTGAATGGTTCTCTTCAAAGTAAGAACTGCATTTTCTGTGAGAAAAGTCTCTTGCTTCATTAGCAATGTTAGCAATGCCAAAGCAGCATAGCAAAACAAGGAAAGAATATCACATTTAGAGTCAAGAGACCAGGTTCAAGTCCTTTAACCTCTTTGAGCCTCATTTTCTTCTTCCTTCCTTAAAACCAGGCTACTAATACCTGTACCTATATATACCTTAAAAAAACAGGCTAATACCTGTACCCATATATCCTGGGACTGTTGTGAGGAAAGCAAAACGCTTTAGAAATAGGAGCAGTGTGGAGGAGGGGATAAAGCATATGACACAGAGTCAAGAAAACCTGGGTTCAAAGCCTTCCATATCCTTTGTTTGGGTGCTGGTGGTGGTCCTTCATTCTCAAAGAGGACCAATGTCATCACTATACTAGAGTCAAGTTCCAGTGTGTCCTGTTGTGGCTGATCACACCAGTGTGGGCTTGGGATGCTCTACCACAGGTCGGGCACAAATAGACCATGTTTAATCCTGGAAAGACTTGTATGACCTAATGCAAAGGGAAATGAGCAGAACCAGGAGAACACACTGTATACATTAGCAGTGACACAGTGTGATGATCAACTATGAATGACTCGGCTCTTCTCAGCAACACAATGATCCAAGACAAGTACGAAGGACTCACAAAGGAAATGCTGTCCATATCCACATAAAAAAACTGATGGACTCTGAATGACGATTGAAGCATATTTTTATTTACTTTATTCTTTCTCATGGTTTTTATCTGTTTCATCTTTCACAACTGTGACTAATATGGAAATATTTTTACATGATAGCACATGTCTAAACTGTATCAAACTGCATATCATTTTCAGAAGAGGGGAGAGAGGGAGGGAGAAAAATTTGGAACTCAAAATCTTATAAAAATGAATGCTAAAAATTGTCTTGACATGTACCTGAGGAAAAAAAT
The DNA here is from genome assembly GCA_028646595.1 of Phalanger gymnotis. Taxonomy (NCBI): domain Eukaryota; kingdom Metazoa; phylum Chordata; class Mammalia; order Diprotodontia; family Phalangeridae; genus Phalanger; species Phalanger gymnotis. The sequence goes on from CM053622.1 coordinate 659,170,974, forward strand.
AAAATGCTACAAAAATAAATAAAGAGAATTGCCTTGAAAAAAAGAATAGGCCATGCGAACATTTGGAGTGGAGCTGTCTCTAGATTTGCACATTTCATGTTTCTTTTGAGCTACTTCAATTATGCTTTGTTCATAGAACACAATACCTTCTCTGATGAGGGAATGCCATGCTTGGCGGTACAGTGCCAGTGTCTCCCATGTCACACAATCAGTTCCAAAGTTTTTCAGAGAGATTTTGAAAGTGTCCTTGTATCGCTTCTTCTGACCACCATGTCAGCATCTTCCTTTTGTGAGTTTTCCATAAAATAGTCTTTTAGGCAAGCATATGTTTGGCATTTGAACAACATGGCAGCCCATCAGAGTTGTGCTCTCTGTAATACATTTTGAATGCTTGGCAATTTAGTTTAACAAAAGGACCTCAGTGTCTGGTATCTTATCTTGCCAGGTGATCTTCAGAATCTTCCTAAGAGAATTCAAATGGAAGTGATTCAGTTTCCTGGCATGGTGCTGCTACACTGTCCGGGTCTCACAGGCATACAACAATGAGGTTAGCACAACAGCTGTGTACATCTTCAGTTTGGCAATCAGTCTAATACCTCTTCTCTCCCACACTTTCCTTTAGAGCCTTAATACCTAGCCAGCTCTGGCGATGTGCCAGTCAACCTCATTATCAATATGTACCTCTCAGGGAAGCATATTGTTAAGGTAAGTTAACTTATCTACAGCATGCTGTAACTGATGGTTCCACATGTGGATGGTGTGGTGCTGGCTGGTGGAGAACCTCCGTTTTCTTGGTTTTAATTGTTAGGCCAAAATTAGCACAAGCAGCAGAGAATTGAGCCATGTTTTGTTGCATCTCAGCTTCAGAGACTGCATTGAGGGCACAAAGATAGTAGCTCTGTGATCCTAGGCAAATCACTTAAACCTCTCTGTGCCTCAGTTTCCTCATCTGTAAAATGAGGAGGTTGGATAGGATGGACTTTGAGGTTCCTTCCATCTCTACATCTACAACCCTAAACAAGAGTTACTATTATCACTGTCCCAAATATTAAAGTTAAAGGACAAATGTTTTATAAAATTCTTTTTTGATGTCCTCCATCCACTTTTTCCTCAGTTAAACAAGTAGGCAGTGACTATAGCACTGTCTTGCCAGTTCCCTACCTGTTAGTCAGCTGAAGGCCCACCAGGCTACATTCAGGAAAGTAGATGGGAAGAGATTAGGAGCCAGCATGTCTTTTTTTGTTCTGATGCTTATTAATAGGCATCTTCCTTTTGAGACTCATCAGTGATAAAGCTGGTCTTACAGTTCTAGAATTTATTATTCTAGAACAGAGGAACGTAACCTTTTTGTGTGTTGAGGATCCCTTTGGTGGTCTGGTAAAGACCATAGATGTCAGAATAAGGTTTTCAAATATATAAAATATGGAGAATCACAAAGAAAACCAATGGTGATAAATAAAGTGGTAATTTCTTCCTGTCCAAATTCACTGATGGCCCCAGTTTAATAACCTCAGTTGAGTGCTTTACTTTCCAATCCTCCTTTAGTCTGAAACCTCCCTTGATTATTTCTAATTTATCCTAAATAAAGCTTGTTTCTACATAGTGGTTTGCACGCTTTCTCCCCTGCTAGACTGAGCTTCTTGGGAGCTTGGACTGTCCTTTGTCTTTCTTTGCATCCCTAGCTCACAGTCTGGCAAACAGCAGACCCTTTATAAATATTGATTGATTAATAATAGAAAACAGTGTGCTGAAATAAAATAAAAACAGGAAACATCATTTCCATTCAACATTTATTAAGCACCTACTGCATACAATGCCAGGCACTAGGAGAGATACAATAAATACAACACATCATGTCACTTTTAATCGTGTAGTGCTAAGCAATATAAAAATATTATTTCATTTGATCCTCATAACAGCCCTGGGAGGTAGGTACTATCACCATCCCCATTTTATAGTTGAGGAAACTGAGACATGCAGAGGCTAAGAGTCTTCACTGGGATCACACAGCTAGTAAATGTTTGAGCCCAAATTCGAATTCAAGTCTTCCTTACTCCAGGCTCAGTCCTCTACCTACTGTACCACCCAGCTGCCTTACTCTTAATCCAAGGCTCCTCCACTAGGAGTTTCTTCACCCTAAGTTTATGGATGAGCTAATCTCCTGCTCCTACAGCCAACTAGGCGGTGCAGTGGATAGAGCGCTAGGCCTGGAGAAAGGAAGAGCTTGGTTCAAATCTGACCATAGACATTTATTATATGTATTACCCTGGGCAAGTCCCTTAACCAATGTTTACCTCAGTTTCTTCAACTATAACAGGGGGATGATAATGGCACCTTACCTCCTAGGATTGTCGTGAGGATCAGATGAGGCAATATTTGTATTGGTACACAGTAGGTGCTCACTAAATGCTTCTACCCTTCCTTTCCCCTGTTGCTCCTAGTAGGTATAGGAGGGAAGAGCTAGGAACTGTGGTTTTGACTCTTTCCTGGTTACCAAGTATGGCTGAGGCCAGGAGGAAGAACAACAGGAAGCATAAGGAGAAGACCATTTTTTTTTCTCTTTTCTTTCCCCAAATTGGAGTTTGAGAAAAATCCATTCATGTTAACTGATGACTTTTAATCACATTCAAAAAAAAAAAGTTCATTCTAATCTATGCTGAAAATGGATAATTTAAAACAGATTTAGAAAGACCACCCCAAAATGGCAAAAAGGAACTAATACTCTCCATTATAATTGTGGTTTCCCATGCAATTTTTGGCCTGAAAATGATAGCTGAGAATAGAAAGCATCTAATTGCGGTTGTGGAATTGATAAAAGGAACACTGATAAAACCAGTCATGCCTCTGCAGACAAACCACAGAAAGAAACCCTGTTTCAAAACTCAAGGCATTTTTCTTTTCAAACTTTGAATGGATTTTCTCATGGCGGTTTAGATTGATAGTAGACAGGGAAACACAAAAAAGCACATTCAGCAGTTTCAGAATCAACTCAAATCCCCCAGGGCATATCTACGGTACCATGACCCAGAGCACATTTAGGGAAAGGTCTCTATGGCTCTCAAGTCAGAGGATGAACAAATCAAAAGGCCTGTATCAAATGAGAGTGCCTGGCATATAGTAGGTGTTATATTAATACTCATTCCCTTCCCTTTCCTCCAATCCCCCATGTGCCTTCTGGGAGTGCCAGGAGTTTCACACCAAAAAGTGCTATTGGAAAAGAAAGCCCCAGGTGGAGTCCTGGTGGAGTCAGCCCCAGATCAAGAGCCCAAGCACCTTAGGAATAACAGTGCACCTCCCAGATCATTGACCCTACTTCTAGCACAGCTTCAAGACCATCATAAAGAAAGGAAAGATGCCTAGGGAGGAGGGATTAGCAATCTCTGCGTGCTGCCATCATGGCAGGCCTCAAAGTACTTAAACTAATTCAGATCCAAAGCCATCTGCTCTCTCCTAAGTCACGATTGCTTTCTTAATTGACAATTCTTTTCTGCCCTGGAACTGAGAGGAGGGTTCCCTCTCCACAGCCACTGCCAGCTCCACCATGCCAGCACTTCTCCTGGCATGCCAGGACTGCCATCCAGGACTGAGACCCAGATCAGTCTCTTGGTTCCCCCAATGTTTGCAGGAGGAGAGCTCCAGAAAGAGTCTCTGCTGCAGCAGTGGCTGCTGCTGCCGTCCTGATGCTGGAGCTGGGGCTGTGGCCAGACCACGCTCCTCTCTCACTCAGGTGAGAGAGCTTTCCCACTGACCTTTGAAGCTGTCTTTGGTGTTTGTGGGTTGAGAAGTCTGGAAACTACTCCAGCTGCTAGTGATTCAGTGTCCTGAGGTCTGCTCCAGTCCCCATCTGTGCTGGCACTCCTCAACAGCACAGCGCGATAGACACTTCTTGTCGGCCTTCCAGATTGTCTTGGGCTGGATATGTACTTCGCTCTGTCATTTTGTGGCTTCTGCTGCTCTAGAATTTGTTCCGAGTCATTTTTACAGGTATTTTGAGGGGGTTGGGGGGGAGAGCTCAGTCAAGTCCCTGCTTTTATTCTACCATCTTGGCTCTGTACCTTTAATTGACAATTCTTGACCTTATCTCAGTCCATCTAGATCCTTCGAGATTTCTCTGCCATATTCGACACTGTTAACTATCCTCTCTCCTCTCGTGTACTCTGTTCCTTCTTTTTTTTTCTTGATCCTGCTCTTTCTTGGTTTTTCTTCCCACCTGTCTGATTAGTCCCCTCTGTTCGCTCTATCTGGATTATACCTGCTGTGGGTGTACCCCAAAACTCCATCTTGGGTGCTCTCCAATTCTTACTCAACACTCTCATTCAATGACCTCTTCCATTCCCATGGGTTCAGTTATTATTACTACGCAGATGAAACCCGCCCCCCCGATCTATATATCCAGCCTTAGTCTTTCCTGAGCTCCAGTCCCAAATCACCATTTTGAATTAGATGTTCCCTGAGAGATCTCAGACTCAACATGTCCAAAGCAGAACTAATTCTCTTTCCTTCCCAAATATCCCACCTCTGAAGTTGCCTGTTTCTGTTGAGGACACCACCACCCTTCCAGTCAAAAAGTATCTGACCTCAGAGTCCTCTTCAAATCCTAACTCTCTTCCCAGATACATTCTCCAGTCCAGTCCAAATTGTCTTCTTCTCATTTCTCATGTATGATATTCTACCTCCTGCTTTCAGATCTCTGCAGTCTCTCTCCTATACCTAGAATGCAGTCCCTTCTCTGGCTCCTAGAATATTTTGCATATGTATACCTGTTGCCTTTCACCAAAGGATGGAAGCTTATCAAAGCAGAAACTGTTTTATTTTTGTCATTGTATGCTACCACCTAAAACAGACAGCTAGAGACAGAAAGCCATGAGTTCAAATCTAGACTCAGATACTAACTGTATAATCCTGGGCAAACCACTTCACCTCTGTCTGCCTCAATCTCAACTACAAAATGGGAATCATAATAGTTTCTACCCTGCAGGGTTGTTGTGAGTAAAACATGAGATATTTGTATTTACAAATACAGTGCAAAATAAGGACATGGTGCGGGTAACTTAGTACGTGATTAATGTTTATTTCCTTCCTTTATTTTTCCCTTCTTCCCTCCTTCCCTCTTTTCTTCTGTCCCTTCCTTCCTTCTTCCTTTCCTTCCTCCCTTCTTTCATTTCTTCTTCCCTTCCTTCCTTTCTTCCACAAGACTTGGCACATAAACTTGTTGATTGTTTGAAGATAATATAGTGCTCCAGTTTCCATGGGGCTTTTTCTAGTATATAGTAAGCACTACTTCCACATTGGAATATCCTTTGTTTATGAAAATATAACTTTTATTAAAATATCAGTATGAACTAGGCAATAAATTGTTGCAAAATAATAAAAATATGTCAATAGTATAAGGAGCATGACATAAGAGAAATGAGTAATTTGGTTAAAATCTGGGCAAAGAATTCCCTCTACATTTCAATTCAGTGACATTGGCCTTCTTATTATTCCTTGAACAAGACACTCAAATCTCCCAGCTCTGGTCATTTTCACTAGCTGCCTCACCATGCCTGGAATTTTCTTTCTCCTCATCTCCATCTCCTAGCTTCCTTGGCTTCCTTCAAGCTCCAGTTAAAATTCCTCCTATGAGAAGCCTTTTGTGGTCCCACTAATGCACTGGTGCCTTCCCTCTGTGATTACCTCCAATTTATCCTGTACATTCCTTATTTGTACATAGTTATTTGTATATTGTCTCCCCTATTCAAATGTGAGTTCCTTAAAAGCAGAGGTGTTTTTTGCCTTTCTTTGTATCCCCAACTCTTAAAAGAGCGCCTATCACTAGGTGCTTAATAAATGCCTGTTGATTGTTGACTGATTAGAAACAATGAGCTTAACTTAACAGATAAGTCCTAGGAGTTTTTTGAAGCATACAAAATTTAAATTATTTTACTGATGTCATATAACTGGTATAAAAGGGTTAATCAGGAGAATGACTTGATGGACTTTTTTGAAGTTTACACAAGGAGGACCCTCTTCTAAGGATCTTCGTTGTATCTTTTTTATGGAGGGGTTGAGCATGCCTACTGACAAGCTCACGGAAAATATTAGGGAACATATGCTGAGATGTACTCATCAGCAGTTCATTGAGGATGAGTGATTAAGCTTCTACACTTGAAGGTCGGATTCAGAGGTGTCCTGATAAATGTTTATAAACCAGCTCTGCAAAGAAAAAAAAAAGATGGACTACACACTTTTAAGTTTTATTTGCATTATCAGCATTTTTTGCCAACCCTTTCTTTAGTCCAGACGATCAACAAATCATATAGCAAGGCCTGATTTGTAGTGTTTGCTGACATCTGAGCTATAAAGGCTCAGGAAATTTGGCCATCAGCTTTCAAGCTAGCTCAGGCACAACCCTGGTTGTATTTCTTTGTCTGCAAGAGAGATTCTTCATTTCAGAGCCATGGAGCAGAATGGGATCTGCATCAGATGATGAAGTAGACGCACTGATAAAAACACAGATCCTTGGAGTGTTGAAGAAGTAAGTAACAGATCCTGGAAGTGTGGGCTATGAGAAAGAATTCTCAACTAGGAATCAAAAGACCTGGTCCTTGTCGGAACCCCATCACTCTCTAGCGGTGTGTGACTTTAAGTAATTTGTTTAATTTCTCTCAATCTTGATTTCATCTGTTAAAAAAAATAGGATAAATAAGACCTTACCTGTCTATTACACTGGTATATTATATTCAGGAACTGAGATGACACAAGTATAATGTGATTTAAAATGTATCTTATTGTTCAGTCGTGTCTGACTCTTGGTAACCCCATTTGGAATTTTCTTGGCCAAGATACCAGAGTAGTTTGCCATTTTCTTCTCCAACTCATTTTATAGGTGAAGTAACTGAGGCAAACAGGGTTAAGTGGCTTTCCCAAGATCACACAGCTAGTAAGTGTCTGAAGCCAGATTGAACTTATGAAGAGTCTTCCTGACTCCTGGGCTCTGTCCACTACACCACCTAGCTAAGCCTTTAAAATGCATAGAAATATGATAATGTAAAGAGCCCTTATACTCTCATTATTACTCTTCCCCAGGAGGAAACCCTCAGCATACTTTGTAGCTATGATGCCTCCGGACTCTGCAAAGTGGACAATCCCTGTTGTCACTCCTAAGAGCTGTGCAGTACGATGTATAGAGCGTGGGACCTACAGTCAGGAAGACCCCATTTTAAATCTGGCCTCAGACGCTTGCTGCAAGTTGCTTAATCCTGCTTACCTCAGCTTCCTCTACTAAAAGATGGGGATAATTATTAATAGGATCTGCCTCCCAGGGTTGTTGTGAGGATTAAATAAAATAATACTTATAAATTCACAAAAAATATTTGTAAAATAATATTTGTAAATATTAGCACAGTGAATGGCACATAGTAGGTATTTAATGAGTGCTGTAACCAGCCTTTAGTGACTGAGAGACTGAAATCTCTATGTGAAGTTTATCCTTTGGCCCAAAAAACACATATAGGACAGCGAAGTGGTACAGGGAATAGAATGTTGGGCCTGGAGTCAGAAAGATTCATCTTCTTGACTTCAAATCTAGTCTCAGACACTAGCCATGTGACCCTGGGCAAGTCACTTAACCCCATTTGCCTCAGTTTCCTCATCTGTAAAATAAGCTGGAGGAGGAAATGGCAAACCACTCTATATCTTTGCCAAAAAAGCTAACAAACAAACTCGAAAACCAAACCCAAATGGGGTCAGGAAGAGTCAGGCATTAAGAAATGACTCAATAACAAACAAAAACAAACAGCAACAACAAAAGATGATTACTCTTTGTGAGGCCTTGAAAGCCCTCCTCAACTATTTATTACTTCTGTAACTGTCTTAATGAAGACTTAGGAAGGTTTGGAATACCAAACGTGGAGTTCACAAGACAGTAAACCCAGCTAATTGAGGGCAGATGCTCGTCAAACCGAGGGGTGGTGGGGAGGATGGACTCAGGACAGTCTTCCGGAGTACTCAGTGGTATTAAGCTCCCCCACTGGGGCCTTGGAGTAAAGTCTGGAAAATTTTTATAGTTATTATCTGAACATCACAGGAATGAACATTGGGGAAGGGTAGTTCCTTCTCTGCACCTGGGGACTGATTCTGACTTACATTAGTTAGGGGAGGAGAGGAAAGGTTCCTGGGGAACCGGTGACTAGTTGATTTTCATACTTGGAGTGGAGGCTTAAAAGGTCTTGGGGCCATTAGAGCTGGTTTTACTCTAACAAGGTGACTCAGTTTTCTTGTCAGGGGTTTTTAGAGCTTCCCCTGGTCTTCTTCATTTATCAGGGTGGGGAGCCTACTGAAGTCAAGTCACTCAAGCTAAGCCTCAGCTTTCACATACATCAAATGATGACAGTGGACAAAGTGACCCCAAAGGAAGGTCTGTACAGCTTTGAAAATGTATGAGAACTGCAACCATGTTTCACCTTCACCTTCTGATTGTTTTCAATCAGTGATCTCACCTCTTACCAAAGCTAGTTTTTAAAATCGAATAGTAGGCCATCAATAAAAAAAAATTTAAGGGACCTAAAATTTAATGGAATTAAAATTGAGCAGAGTTAGAAAACTTTTAATGGCATTAAAATGGAAATAATAATGATGCCAGTTTTCTTTACTTGCTTACTCAGTACTACATCTTCTGCTTACTATAGCAATCCCTGCTAACACCTCTCCTACTGGGATTCCCAGTCATCTGCTAAGAAATTTTATTGATGAGTAAACTCTGCTCCCATGTTGGTCCTCCAATCCTCCCCTCCCTTCCTCTCTCCTAAAGATCCTGTACATATAAGTTTGATGTCTGCAACAAATTTTTCCTACTCAGTTGACTCTCCTTGAGCTTTTCCCACAATTCTTTCTCCCTTGTCACCACCGAAGGATCCCCTGTCTCCTCCTCCTCCTCTTCTTCCTCCTCCTTCTTCTGCTCCTCCTCCTCCTCCTCCTCACTCTGGGCCTCCAGCATATCATAGCACTAGACCAAGAAGCATCCTTCAGTGATATTCACCAGGCTCTCTGTTCTTCCAAACTAGGAAGTTGGATGTTATTCCTCTAAATCCTTCCTCCTCTCAGAAGCTCTGGTTACTGAGTCCCTGACTTTTCTTCCTTTCACTCCCCCCACTCTTTACTGATGAACAGATAATTAACATTTAAGGAACTGATCCATTTAACTCCCCTACCCATTTCTAGAGGCCCCTTCAAAATTGCTTGTTAATAGTATTTTGCTTTAGGGGAAAGAGAATAAGGAGAGGAACAGCAAACAGAGGAGCATACAAATTTTAAATATCTTTATAAGGGCTTCCTTAGGTCACACAAGAGTATTTATTTACCAATTGCCCACAATACCTCCACGAAAATCTCTAGGTGATTAGTAATAGTAACTCAGTCTTATAAAGTGCTTTTCCCACAATAAAGTGGTGATGGGTGTTTTAAGTATCAGTATCTGGGTGTGAACAGGCTGCAATTTATCACAAACAAGGAATTATGCAGAAGAATTAGTGTGAAGGATGTCATCAAAGAAATGTCTGATAAGAAAAATTTCATATACTGGTTAATTTACATGTTGTATGCTCCTTTGAGGTTAGGGATGGTGTTTCCCCCATTTTGTTTGATTTATAGACCAAGGAATTTTTACTTTTGAGCAGAATTCCTTAGAGGCAGCTAAGCAGCTTAGTAGTAGAAATCAAGACTTAAAATCAGGAATACCTGAGTTCAAATCCTGCCTCAGTTGTTTACTGCGTGACCTAGAATATGTGACTTTACTTCTCAAGGTCTGAATTTCCTAAAATGGGGAGAATAATAACACCTACTTCCCAGAGAAATTGTGAGGATCAAGTGAGAAAATATATGGAAGATGCTCTGAAAACTTTAAAGGACTATATATAAATGCTACCTATTATGATCAATGCCTAGCACAGTGTCTAATACTTCAAGCTGACCCACATGGGGTGTCCCAAAAGTCTTAGTGCAGGTTTAAGCTATTGAAACCATAGCTTAAAGCTATACCCATCAGGTTATCAGTAGTAGCAGCTAATTAATAATAGTAACTTAATAGCTTAGCCATTGAAGCTATAGCTTAAACTGAACTGAGATTTTTTGGGACACCTTGTATAAGTTATACATTCTTATTGCTTGATAAAAGAACCTGTCTGTAGCCAGAGGGATGGTAGATAGACAGTTTGGATATTCCACTGGGAACCTCATGAGGTCAAGAGAATGAGAGAAAGGGGGCGGAGCCAAGATGGAGGCTGGGAAGCAGTGACTGGCATGAGCTCCCCACCAAGTCCCTCCAAAAACCTATAAAAAAATGGCTCTGAACCAATTCTAGAGCTGCAGAACCCACAAAGTGGCAGAGGGAAGCAGGGCTCCAGCC
>CM053622.1:659181857-659218507 GCA_028646595.1 Phalanger gymnotis
ATAGGTTGCGTCTTTCCATTTCAGGATGGGCCAAGGGAAGGTCTTTTACTTCTTTGATAAGTATAGCATTGAGGAATGTCAGTGAGCAGATTCTGGCCTGTATGAAGGGAGGCATAATGTCCAGAGGGAGGGATATGATCATTCCACTCTATTCTGCTCTGGTTAAATCTTGAGTGTTGCTTTCTGTCCCAGGCACCTTATTTTAAGAAAGACATGGATAAGCTAGAGCTAGAAATGGGCAACCAGGATGTTGGCACAGGGGTGGGAGGGAGGTCGAAGAACATGACATATGAGGATCAATGGAAGAAAGTGGGGATATTTTAGCCTAGAACAGAGAAGATAGAGAAGACATTTAAATGCCTTCAGTTAACCAAAGAACTGTCTTGTGAATAGGGAGTAGACTTTTGCTGCTTGATCCCAGGAGGAAACCAGAAACAACCTAAATGTAGGTAAACTTAGGCTGGATTAGGTTTAAGGAATAAGTTCCTAAAAATTAGAACTGCCCATAAGTGGAATGGACTGTCTCCAGAGATCATAAATGCCAGGTGTTCAAGCGAAAGCTAGATGAACATTTGTTGCAGATGTAGGAAAGGTTCTTGGTCCGTTTTCAGTTGGACTTGAAATCTGTAGGCTTTTCCAACTTTGAGATTCTGGGATTAAATTTTGCTTCCGTCATTGTTGGCCAATTTTACAGGTCATGGTTCCATATTGCACCACTCAGATGCCCAAGTATCCAAACAAACAGTCTTCTATTAAAAATATATTCCAATGGCCTCAGGCAAAAGCATTTCTTAAGGCAGTCAGAAACCATTCAGGAATTTAAAAGCAGGTAAAAAATAACAATGAGAAAAAAGCAAGAAACCATGAGATAGAAATGATAAGGAGAGCCTAGGGAGCACCAAAGCTCTAACAACTGATTTTATTCTCTTCTTGCCCAAAAGGTCCAAGACTGGGTCCCAGATCAACACACCTGGGGTCAAAGTTGAACCAAATGGCCTTGAGTTTGCATCACAACTTCCTTACCCGCAAGAGTTCCAGCTGATATTATGAAAGTGAGGGAGATTGACTCATACATAACTCATCCTGCCAGTGTCCTGGTGCAGAACTTGTGGTCCACCTTATGCTACCCTAGAATTCTACCAGTCCTCTTTCCTTGATACTCATTTCCTCACCACCATTGTTTTTCCTGGAATTGCTTTCAACATTCAATGTGTCTCCCCTACCTCACTAAGTAAGCCTGAGGTTTTCCATGACACTCAGTGGTTTTTCTGCTAGTAAAGTCTTCTTTCATGTTACCATCTCAGTGTTAAGAGGACAGATCACCACTATTAGTCAATCGATGAGAGGCGTGAATAGGATAGAGTAATATGGATCATTAGTTTGTAATGCTGCGTTCTATTTCCTAGAGTGGCCGTCCTATTGCTTTGGGTAGTGACAGCCAGCAGGGAAAGCAACTAACACCCCTGAGGAGCAAGCACCGGATCCCATTGATGGTCTACTCAGAAATGCTTTTGGCATGGAATTTGACAAAACCTTCCCAATTATGCTTGGATTTGGTTTGGAGAAACTTCAGTTTTCTTAGATACCAAGAGGATTACAAAATATTTTCACTTTCCAAGTTTCCATTCCCAACATGTGGAATGTTCTCATTTGAGGAGGAAAATAAAAGGCCTTTTCCTCTCTCCATCCTGTTCTGAGTAATCTCTTTTCTGCTTTTAAAAATGATTGGAGAAGCCTCAACTGAGATGCCAGGCTTAGCACAGGCACATTCAGCAAAATGAGACTAAAATTGGGAAAGCACAGTGATTGATAATGCTACCTTGCACTTTAAAAAGCCTGCTTTCTGGCAAAACCAACGTGATTTATGAACAATCAGTTTCATTCCTCCCTATCCACCGTGAAAAACTTTCTCTGTGCTCCACCAAGATGCCTTCTCAATTTAGTTTGACATCTTAGGAAGAGAAGAGAATTAATTGGCTGCTTCTAATTGATCTGCTCCCTTTTGCATCTATTAGCCAGCACAAAGTCTGGTGGTTTGCACTGAGAAGTGATGGAGAGCTCTTGACCTACAAAATTATGTGGCTCTTCCCTTGACAGTACTGTAGTAGGAAAACTACTTTAGAATCAGAAGACCCAAATAAACACTAACTTTGTGACATTGGGCAAGTTATTTACCCTTTCCATAACAAATTTCAAATAGGTAGCAAGATCATAAATTTATAACTAAAGAGGACCTCAAATTCCATCTAGTCCAAATCCCTCATTTTTAAGTGAGGAAACCGAAGATTATGGAAGTTAAGTGACTTGCCCAAGATCTTCTTCATCTGAGGTGGGATCTGAACTCAGGTCCTCAGGTTCCAAAGCCAATCTATTTTCCTCTGATGCTTTGAGAAGTCTGTGATCTCGCTAGTGCTTATATACTCTTTCTACTGGCACAGATAGAAGCCCTTCCATGCCTTCTCATCTTGTATAATTCTTATGTCACATGATTCACACCAGGAAGAAACTGATAATAAAGAGATAAGGTTTTGCAAGGGTGACCAGTTAGGTATCCCTGAAAGCATGTAATTTGCAATTAATGTCTAGCTCAATCTCTTCTCCCTACTCATTCCACAGCCCAGTTTCTTATCCAGCTGCATGGAACATTTGTCCAAAATACATATAATGGAATCAGTCTAAGGATTGCCTCTACAGCTGCATATCTTAATCTGGGCCATATAGGCTTTTCATTCACTCTGTTGTTCCAGTGTGGGTGATTAGACAAGCTCTTTTTGCAATACTATCTATTTCTCCAGGGAAGCTTTAGGATGTTTCACGGCTCAAATCCATTAATTCAGTGTCAACTGGGAATCAGGGAATTTAGAGAACCTAACCTTCAAGAGGAAATCGTTTTGTTTAGACCTCATATATGATATCTTTCTCCATGACAATGGTGAATGCTGCTGGCAACTGTTGAACTCTCTGTTTAACACTTGGTTTGATGTGGATACTCAGACAATAGCTTAACAAAGTGGTGTGGGTAATGCAAGTATTATTTACTTCCTTGTTAGAAAGGAGAAAACTGAAGTCAGGGAAGCTGAATGACTTAGCAATGATCTCTAGCTAGTAAGCATGTGAGAAGGAACTTGAACTGAGATGCTCTGACTCCAAGTCCAGTGTTCTGCCACTATACCATGCTATGTCTCTTTGTCTCTGTGCCTCAGTTTCCCCATTCATAAAATGAAGAGATGAAACAAACTGGCAAAGATAAGAAAAGTCAGAAATGAGTGGAGAGACTATGGGAAGACAGGTACATTAATGCCCTCTTGGTAGAGCTATGAATTGGAAAACTGTTGGGAATTATGCAAGAAAAGTGTTGAATAAATTATGGCATATGCATACAAGTAGATTATTACTGAACTCTATATTATAAACAATGAATGCAGGGAATTCATAGAAAAATAAAAAGATCTGTTTGAACTGATACAAAGCAAGAAAAACTAGAACTAGGATAACAATATACATGATAATTACAATAATGTGAATGAATGAAATTTCCACAAGGCAGATGAACTTAGAGGCAACTAGGTGGTAAGTGGATGGAATGTTGGTCCTGGAGTTAAGACGTTCTGAGTTCAAATCTAGCTAAGACAATTATTAGCTATGTGACTATAGGCAAGTCATTTAACCTCTCTTTGAGTAAGTCTTCTCATCTGTAAAATGGGGATAGTACCTATTTCACAGGGGTTATTATGGGGATCAAATGAGATAATAATTATAAAAGGCTTAGCAAAGTGTCTAGTACATAGCAGTCCCTTAATAAATGCTTATTTCCTTTCTTCTCTTTATCCTGCTTAATTTTTCCTCTTTGTTAGAAGGTAAAGTACAATGAGAGGAGAATATCAGGAAATTATATGCAGTTTTCATATAACTTTATTTAAGTAACTATAATTATTTAAATGTTTCAATTAAATAACTTTATAAACAACAAAAGAATCAATAAACCTTTTTAATACTTTATTTTTCCTCAATTACATGTAAAAACAATTTTAACATTTCTTTTTCAAATTTTGAGTTCTGTATTTTCTCCCTCCCTCCTCTACCCTGCTTTGTTGAGAAAGCAACTAATTTGACATAGGTTATACATGTGTAGTCATACAAAACATATTGCCATGTAAGTCATGCTGTAAAAGAAAACACAAAGAAAACCCAAGAAAAATAAAGAAAGTAAAGAAGAAGTATCTTCAAATTTCATTCAAGCTCCACCAGTTCTTTCTCTGGAGACGGACAGCACCTTTCATCCTAAGTCCTTCAGAATTGTGTTGGATCATTGTATTGCTGAGAATAGCTAAGTCATTCAGAGTAGATCATCATACAATATTGCTGTTACTGTATACAATGTTCTCCTCATTCTGTTTATTTTACTTTGGATCAGTTCATGTACGTCTTTCCAGGTTTTTCTGAAATTATCCTGCTTGTCATTTCTTATAGCACAATAGTATTTCATTACAATCATATATCACAATTTGTCCAGCCATTCCACCATTGATGGAATTTCCAATTGTTTGGCACTAGAAAAAGAGACATTATAAATATTTTTGTACAATTAGGTCTTTCCCTCCCCCTCCCTTTTAAAAACGGTTATTCATATACAGTCATGCAAAACATATTTCCATGTTAGTCATGTTGTGAAAGAAAACACAGACCCTCCCTTACCCTAAAAAAGTTTTAAAAAAATAAAGCAAAAAATAGAATGCTTCAATCTGCATTCAGAGTTCATTAGTTCTCTCTCTGGAGGTAGATAGCATTATGCATCATGGGTCCTTTGGAATTATCTTAGACCATTGTCTTTATCAGAGTAGGTAAGTCTTTCACGGCTGATCATCCTTACAATATTGTTATTACTGTGTACAATGTCCCGGTTCTGCTCACTTTGCTTTGCATCACTTTATGTAAGTCTTTCCAGGTTTTTCTGGGGGCATCCTGCTCATCATTTCTTATAGCACAATAGCATTCCATTACAATGATATACAACAACTTGTTCAGTCATTCCCCAATTGCTGGAAATCACCTCAATTTCTCATTCTTTTCTACCACTAAGTGAGCTGCTAGAAATATTTTTGTACATGTATGTCATTTTCTTTTTTTATTTTTTATGTCTTTGGGCTAGAGTAGTGGGATTGCTTGGTCAAATGGTATGCATGGTTTTATAGCCCTTTGAGCATAATTCCAAATAACTCTCCAGAATGGCTGAATCAATATACAACTTCATCAATAGTGCACTAGTGTTTTAATTTTCACACATCCCCTCCAAAAATTGTTATTTTCCTTTTCTGTTGTATTAGCCAATTGGATTGGATAGGTGTGTGAGGGTCACCCAGAGTTGTTTTAATTCACATTTCTGTAATCAGTAGTGATTTAGAGCATTTTTATCTGACTATAGATAGCTTTGATTACTTTGTTTAAAACTGTCTGTTCGTATCCTTTGATCATTTACCAATTAAGGAATGGCTCTTATTTCTATAAATTTGGCTCAGTTTTCTATATATTTGTGAAATGAGGTCTTTATCAGAGAAATTTACTTTTTACACTTCTTTTGAGTCTTGCATTTGAAAGACAAATTTTATATTCAACTCTAGCTTTTTCATAAGGAGTGCTTGAAATTCCTCTATTTTGTTGAATATGCATTTTTCCCCTGAAGGATTATACTGTTTTGCTGGATGTGGGGGATCCTTAGTTTTAATCCTACTTTTTAGCCCTCCAGAATGTAATATTCCCAGCCGTCTGATCCTTTAATGTAGAAACCGCTAAATCTTGTGTTTTCCTGACTGTGGCTCCATGACATTGGAACTGTTTCTTTTTGTCTGCTTGCAATATTTTCTCCTTGACATGGAACTCTGGAATTTGGCTATAATACTCTTAGGAGTTTTCCATTTGGCATCTTTTTCAGAAGGTAATTGGTGGATTCTTTCAATTTCTATTTTACTCTCTGGTTCTAGAATCAGAGCAGTTTTCCTTGATACTTTCTTGAAAGATGATGTCTGAGCTCTTTCTTTGATCATGGGCTTTCAGGTAGTCCAATGATTCTTAAATTATCTCTTCTGGATCTATTTTCCAGGTCAGTTGTTTTCCCAATGAGATATTTCACATTTTCTTCTATTTTTTTCATTCTTTTGATTTTGTTTGGTTATTTCTTGATGTCTGATTAAAATCATTAGTTTCCACTTTCCCTTCTAATTTTTAAGGAATTATTTTCTTTGGTGAGTTTTTATACCTCCCTTTCCATTTAGCCAATTCTACTTTTTAAGGAATTCTTCTCTTCATTGGATTTTTGCGCCTCTTTTACCATTGGTCTTATTCTGTTTTTTAAGGTGTTGTTTTCTTCACTATTTTTTGTGCCTCCTTTGCCAAGCTATTGATTCTTTTTTCCTGGTCTTCTTGTATCACTCTTGTTTCTCATCCCAATTTTTCCTCTACTTCTCTTACTTGATTTTTAAAATCCTTTCTGAGCTCTCCCATGGCCTATGGACAATTCATATTTTATTTTGAGGCTTTGGACGGAGGAGTTTTGACTTCGTTGTCTTCTTCTGAATTTGTGTTTCCATCTTCCCTGTCACCATAGTAACTTTCTATATACACAGTCTTTTCTGCTGTGTTTTTTTCCTTTTCCAGACTATATCTCAACTCTTAATTATGCTAAAGTGGGGCTCTGCTTCCAGACGGGGGCAGGGGACACCATCCCAACCTTTAGGTTTTCTTGTTTAACTATATTCAGAGGTACTTCTGGGGACTTATAAGTTTTTTTGTTTTTCCAAAGTGGTATGATCTTGGGAGAGGTGTGTAGTGTACTGTGAACTAGTCTGTGAGTGACCACAAGGGTTCCTTTTCCTCCATGGAACTGTGACAGGGTGTGCTACTGCTCCTTCTGTCCCTCAGACTGAGACCCAGGACTGTGAGCCAAATCCAAGTACGGGCAATGCAGCAGAGTCCTGCTCCTGGTGTCCCTGTAAGCATACTATATTGCTCTACAATACTGTTGCTTTCTAAATTAACCTTGAAGCCTACTGGATAGAGATCTAGCCTCAAAGCCAGGAATATCTGGGATCAAGGCCTGCCTCTTATATGTTTATGTACTGTGTAATCCTATTCAAATCACTTAATGTTTTAGTGCTCTAGGCCACTCTTCTAAGACTGAGAAGGTGCTGACTTGCAGTGGTAGAATTTCTTTACCTAGGAGTTCTCTACCTTAGTGACATCACAGGTCCAGTCCCTATCCTGATTCCTATAACATATTTATAATGCATTCTATTCCCTTCCCTTCCCCCCCACCAAAAAACAAAACAAAAAAAACTTTTTAAGAAAAGAAAGTAAATGAGATGCTTGGTCATCAGAGTCAAGTTAACATCACCTAGTGGGATTTTCCATTATGATTTTAAGTGGAATCATAGAATTGGAGAGTAGGCAGGGAACTCAGTAGCCATTAAGTCGAATCTATAACTAAAAGGAATCTCCATGACACTATATGTGAGCTGTGATCATACAAACTCTGCTTAGAGACCCCCAGTGAGAAAGGAACCCACTACCTCTCAATGCAGTGAATTCTACTTTTGGACACTTCTCACTGTTAAAAAGTTTTCCCTGACATTGAACCTAAATTTGGCTTTTTTCCCACTTCCAGTCCTTCTCCCTGATCTGCCGCCTGGGTTTTAACAGAACAAGCCTAATCTTTCTTTATAGAACAGCCCTTTGA
Organism: Phalanger gymnotis; assembly: GCA_028646595.1. Classification (NCBI taxonomy): domain Eukaryota; kingdom Metazoa; phylum Chordata; class Mammalia; order Diprotodontia; family Phalangeridae; genus Phalanger; species Phalanger gymnotis. The sequence continues at coordinate 659,189,587 of CM053622.1, forward strand.
GGACTTGAAAATAGCTAGATAGGTAATCACTTCCTTATTCGTGGTAGCTATACCTTTCATAATGCGACCCAGGATTGCATTTGCATATTTTTGGCTTCACATCTCTTGCATGTGCCCGGGTTCAGGTTCTCATTACCTCATGCCACGACAATTGCAATAGATTTCTAGTTGATCTCTCTGCCTTAAGATCCTCTCCTTTCCAATCCATCCTTCATTCATCTTCCAAAGTGGTTTTCCTAATGTTCCGGTCTGACCATGTCATCCACACCCCCATTCAATAATATCCAGTGGCTTCCCATTACCTCCGGGTTCAAATATAAAATAGTCTTGCATTTAAAGACCTTTACAAACTGTCTCCTTCCTACCTTCCCAGTCCTCTACTTTACTCCACTGCTCTTTACACACTCTAAGATCCAGCCTCACTGGTCTTCTTTCTGTTCTTCCCATGTGGTGCTGCATCTCCCGTCTCCATGTCTTTCCACTGGCTGTTTCCTGATGTTTAGAATGTCCTCTCTGTTCACCTCCACTTCCTGGCTTCCCAAAACTCAGCTCAAATCCCACTTCTGCAGGAGACCTTGTTCAGTTCCCTCTGCTTCTCTCAGACTGCCTCCCACCTATTTTGTATATATCTTGTATCTTGTGTTTGCACGTTAAGCTATTTACTCTATGTGAGCTCCTTTAGGGCAGGAGCCTTTCTTGCCTTTCTTTGTATCCTAAGCTCTTAGCACAGTGCCTAGTAGATTGTAAGTGCTTAATAAAAGTTTGTTGACTAAAATCAAACAATTGGCTCATATTGACACAGAAGTCCATTAAGACCTAAAGATCACTCTCTGACCTACTATAACCATACTCCCCCTATCCTGTTCTTCTGTGGTTTACTTTGGTATCCAAATGCAAGGCTTTACATTTATCTCTTGAATTTCATCTTATTTGATTGGGCTAAATTCTCTAGCTTGACAAGTTATCATTTGGATCCAGACTCTGCCTTCCAGTATAGTTGGTAACCTTCCCAGGAAGCTGGATTACAAAGGGCTTACAAAGCCAAATATATTTTATATAGGGAGCCACTGGAATTTACCAGGGCTACCTGCCCAAAAGGGACTCAAGTTAGGCTGGTATTATCTGTTCTTGATGAATCCAAGTTGAATCTTTGGAATCACCACTTTCCTTTCTAAAGGAAACTAAACATGTTTTTAAATTTTTTCCTCTGAATTGTCCCTGGACATGAAGTCAAACTCACTGACTGGTCTGTAGTTTACAAATTTTATTCTCTTTCCCTTTGTGAATAATTCAGTGTGATACCTCTCCCATTTTCCATGATTTTTCAAATGTGGCTCAAAAATCAAATCTGCCAGACTAAAAGAAAGTCATTTGTATCAAGGTTTTATTTTAGGAACTTTCCATATTTAGCCAAGTCACAGTACAAACCCATTACCCTCTATAGTTATTTACATACTCCATAGCAGGTACAATTTACATCTGAGATGTCATTCCAAGTAATTCTTTACACTTTCTCCCCACCTCATGGTCTCATCTCATAGTCTCAGAGTCTCATCCTATAGTCTCTCCTCGCTATCTCCCTTTCCCCCCAGTTATTTATCTCAGGGTATGAACTCTGGACATGAGACCCTTCAAGTAGGAGTCAATGGGTCTGCTATATCATTTTGGAGCTCGGAAGAGAAAGACAACTGCACAGAGAAATCTAGTTGTCAAGAAAAAGTGGGAAAGAATATCAGACAAAAGGAAAGGTCTTGGGACCATACGGATTAATAAAGCCTTAGAGATGGAAAGGATGTTAGAGACGATCAGACTTTGCACTGACTTCCATGTAAGTCCACAAACATCTAAGTTCTTAGCATGTACAAGGCACTGAGATTGACACTGAGAGGCTCAAAAGAGCCTATATGATTCTGGGCAAAGATATCTTAGAAATTCTTGCCAGACTATGATACATAGAGTGCTACTCCCTAGCTGGCCTCACCTCATCCATCTTTAATATATATTTTAAACTTTGTCTTTGGGGTCATTTTTCCTTTGATTTTGTAATGCAAGCCAGAGGAATTCCCATTAGAGAAATCTGCTTGTCAGCGGACTCTGCTAAAATAAACTTGCTCTTATCAGCTTTGGAATATTTGGATTTCTTCCTTCCCCTCCCCCAGTAGACTATAACCTCCTTGAGGGTAGGGATGTTCTTTTGTCTTTTCTTGGATCCCCAGAGCCTAGCACATAGTAGGTGCTTAATACATTCTTTTTCTTGAAGAAAAAGGAGAATTGCCATTTACCTTCATATTTAGAGGCAAAGTGGCACAGTACCTAGATTTTTGGACTTGAAGTCAAGAAGACTTCAGTTCAAATGCTGGTTCAGACACTTAACAGTTATGGGATCCTAGGCAAATCTCTTAACCTCTCTGAGTGTCACTTTCCTCATCTGTAAAATGGGCATGACAACGGTTGTTGTGAGAATCAAATGTAATAATAAGTAGTCTTTGCAAACCTTTAAGCAATATATAAATGCTGTCATTATTGTTCAGTCGTTTTCAGTTGTATCCGACTGTGATCTCATTTCAGGTTATCTTGGCAAAGAAATTGCCATTTCCTTCTCTAGCTCATTTTACAGATGAGGAAACTGAAGCAAGCAGGATCAAGTGACTTGCCCAGGGTCATACACCTAGTAAGTGTTCGAGGCCAGACTTGAACTCAAGAAGCAAAGTCTTCCTGTCTCCAGGCCTGGCACTTTATATCCACCGATATAAATGCTAACTATCATTATTTACCTTCAGTGAAGGTATTATGTGACAGAGTTGACATGGGAAAGCATAGTGTCCAGTGCTCATATGCAGAGTTTTCCCTGATTCTGGAAGGGCTGGCAAAAACTCTTTGGTGGGCTAAGAGATTTTTCTAAATATTTTTTTTCTAAAGGTTGTATAGGATGATAGAATTATAACCCTGAAGTTCGTTAGGTGAAGAAACTGAGACAGAGAGAGGTTAAACTGACTCGCACAGGGTCACACAGCTTCTAAGTGTCTGAGGCAGGTTTTGGGTCAGGCTTTCCTGACTCAAAAAAAAAAAAAGGTGCACCAGTCAGGCAGTCGGAGTGACAGGTAACAGATGGAGAGCTAGCAGTCTGACATACTGGTACTCTTATACTGTAAATAAAGTGGAAAGTCTGCCACCTCCCCAACTACCCAAGATGTTTGGTGGATCCCTGTCAGAGAATTTAGAAAAGGTTATGGACAAATTATGCAAAGAATGAGAAAGCCTACATAAGTCATAATTTGTAACCTTGGAGGAAGCATCCACATGGTTGAGGTCACAGGCCCATTAAAGTGCCTTTAATATTCGAGGTATAAAATATGCGTAAAAGTATTCATAGCAGCTCTTTTTACAGTAGCCCAAAATTAGAAACTAAGGGGCTGTCTTCCTATTGAGGAATGGCTATACGTTAGGGTATATGAATTTAATGGAATATTATCGTGCCATAAGAAATGACAAAACACAGTTTTAGAGGAAAACGGAAGACCTCTCTGTACTGATACAGAGCCAAGCGGGCAAAGCTAGAACAATTTATATAATGACAACAATATCATAAAGAAAAACAACTTTTTAAAAGATTACAACTCTGATTGTTCGGTTGGTTGTTGTCCTTCATTCTCAGAGAGGGCCAAAACGACATCACTATGCTAGTCAAGTTTCGATGTGCCTGGCTGATCAGACCAATATGAGCTCAGAATGCTGTACCACAGGCTGGGCACAAATAGTCTGTGTGAACATTTGGGGTAGATTCTCTAAATCTGCACATCCTGTGTTTCCTTTGAGCTGTTTCAATTCTTCTTTGCCCATAGAGCACAACGCCTTCTCTAATGTGGGCATGCCATGCTCAGTGGTCCTGTGCCAGTGTCTCCTAGGTCACACAACCAATTCCAAAGTTCTTTTTGTTTTGTTTTGGCAGGGCAGTTGGGGTTAAGTGACTTACCCAAGGTCATACAGCTAGTACATGTGTCAAGCGTCTGAGGCCAGATTTGAACACAGGTCCTCCTGACTCCAGGGCCGGTGCTCTACTCGCTGAGCCACATAGCTGTCCCAACTCCAAAATTCTTAAGCGAGACCTTGAGAGTGTCCTCATATTGCTCCTTCTGGACACCATGTGAACACTTGCCCATGATTAATGCAATAATGAACTGCCAGACTGAAGATTAGACACACCACTCACCTCCTGCCAGAGAGGTAGTGAGCTCATCACCACCAGTCACAGCTAATGATTAAATGTTATCAATAGGCAGATATAGGACCAGGACCCCTGGGAGCGGCCGCACCTCCCACACAAGCCGCACTGCTTCCAGTCTTCCCCTCATAGCCATAATCCAGGAAGCAATTCCTCTGGAAACAGAACCAGCCATTCCCACCTACTGCTAACCAACCAGTACAAGCATGGCAGACAAGTGAGCCTAACTAAGTAGCAAGGTACACTGAGAAAGAGACAGGAGACAACATGTACTGAGCAAGTCAAACCACCACCAGCAGCACCTTGACCACCATTTTCCCTGAGAGTCTGATGGAGATAGCCCAGCATTTGGAATCCAAATGGCTCAGGGATAACGATGCTTCAGCTCAGAGCCCTCAGACAGCACCCTGGCAAGCAGCACTGATGGAGATGCAACTTAACAATAGCTCCTGCAGGTGGTGCAGCCACAGCTACTGAAGACCCAGAAAAGAAAGTCCTTGGCACTGACAAATGGTTCAATATCAGAAACTGATAGGATTTGGCAGTGGAAATGATATTAAAGACATTAAAGATAATAAAGATATTAAAGAAAAGGCATTAGCATCCACCTTGCTACTGCAGCTAAAGCATGGGATTCTTCCATCTCACTTGTAGCTGAAGTCTATCATATGTATTGTCTCCTCCATTAAAATAGGAATTTCTTGAGAGCAGGGACTGTCTTACTTTTCCATTTGTATGCCCAGCTCTTAGTACAGTGCTTTGCACTTAATAAATGCTTTATGCATTCATCCATTAAAGTGTAGATGTGGACAGATTATAAATGCATACCAAAATAAATAAATGAATTTATTTTAAAAAGTACTTGGGTTATTGAGGTAGCTTTGAAACCAGACAATGATCTCCCCAAATGCTTTTAATTGAAAATATATTCAGAACTCCAAAGTATGCCAATAGAAATACACATATAACCACAAATGTAAAAAACTCACAGGGACCTTAAGAATCAGTTTGCAAGTTTGGCTTTTGCCCAAGCACTGATTACGTATTTCCTCCTGGGCAATATGTTTACAATTTAGATAAGCCATTGGAGTTACCTAAACTAGGACCTCAGAGTCCAAACAGCCAGGCTTCCCATAAGAGTGGTTATCTTTGTAAAAATTAGTATACCTGGCAATCAATTATGCTTTGTCTGGAAAAGCATCCAAGTATAAATATTTATCCTTACTAGCCTTGGAACACATCGTATAATTTCTAATTATTCAACCAATGAGTATTAATTAAGCACCTCCTATGGGAGCTATGGAGGAAGAATGATGAACCTATAGGCACTAGGTTAACAATAAAAGGCAAGAGATGGTCTTAAGCCCTTTTGAAAAGAAATTGTATCATCCAACCTCATTTCAGGCACACTGGTCTTCTAGCTAACCATAATGCCACCTTTCACAGTCAAGGGCATTTTTTTTCTCTGCCTGCAATAAGAATAACGGTAGATCTTTCTGACTCCTAATCTAGCACTATTATGCCATGATACTTTTTCATGACATATGAAGTTAGCATCACTAAATTAGATGGCAGAAGACCTGAATTCTAGTCCTATGCAGTCCCTGACTAGCTGTCTAACCTTGAGAATAGAGCCTGACTCTCAGTTTCATCATCTATAGAATGAAAGAGTTGGATTAGATCAATTATTTTCAAAGTGTGATCTGGGGACCCCTGGGAGTTTCCAAGACCTTTCCAAAGGCATCTGTAAGGGCAAAACTATTTTTCACAATAATACTAAAATGTTTTAATACAGTAAATATCGATAGATATAATCCACATTAACAAAAACTTGTAGAGAGGAAGGTCAATAATTTTGATATTTTAAAAGGGTCCTGAGACCAAAAAATATGAGATCATTGGATTAAATAATCTATAAAAGTCCTTTCCAATTCTAAGCTCCTCTAAGTACTATGAGATTGATGGACTTGTAGTCAGGAAGACCTGAGTTGAAATTCTGTCTACCAGGCACTTACTAGAACCTAACAAACTTTAAAGTACTATATAAATATTAGCTATCATCATTATTAAATAAAGTCCTTCATCAATTGTCCATTTAGTTGTTGTTAAGTCATGTCCAACTACTGGACTCCATGGGATTTTCTTGGCAAACATACTGAAGTGGTTTGCCATTTCTTTCTCCAGTGGCTTAAAGGCAAACAGAGGTTAAGTGATTTATTTGCCCAGGGACACACAAGTAGTAAGTGTCTGAAGACATAATTGTCCATAAGTCACCCTAGTTTAGTCACCTTCATAAGTTCTAGCTTCTTCTGATTCCCAATTCAGGTTATCTTCCACTAGTCTGCTGTTTGTGATTCATGACTTACATAGAAAATGTGTCTGTTCTCAAATACATCATCATTTTGTTGGTTGGTCCTTGGATGAGTCATTGGATGAGCTATTCTCAACAGTAGTTCTCTCACAATCATGAATTTTTGTTTCTAACTTTTCACCAGTTACAGTTCTGAGAAGTAAATATTTTTCTTCTGTTTGGGGAATCATATTATATACACATTCTTCAGCCTATCAGCAATAGATAATCTAGAGTAACAAAGAAAAAAAGAAAAAAAACAAGCTCACTGAAATTTCATGCATCCTGAGAGAGAGGTTGAAGCATTCAATTTCATTTTTTCTTCCATTTCTCATTCCCCTTCGGCAAATTTCTTCAGTAGCATAATGCATATTTTTTAAAAGAAGGAAGATTAGCATCTGGGTTGATGAAGACATGGGAAAATTAAACATATGTTTTAGTGTGCAGAGAGAGAAGTACTATAAGTGGCAATTTGTTGGGTTCCTGTAGAAGCATACTAAAAACCTCCTCTATAGTAAAACTGAAAATATTAAGAAATAATATTTTTCTGGCCCAAAAAAATTTCTGGACATTCCAGTTTTAAGGTTAGTTAGGTCAAATTATTATGCCTTTCTTAGGGAAATAAATTCAGGACAGAAATCAAAATGGTTAGAATATGGCCTTACAGCCCCTGAAGTCATTGGCTATTAACCTATCTAAAGGCAGTCTCTTCTTTACCATCCCTCAAAGGGGTGGTGCCATGACCCACCCTTCTCCATTCCAAAATGAAGATAGTGATTTCAAGGAAGAGACATTTTTTACTTCTCAAAGGGGGTGTTCAAAGTAGGAACTGAGTAGTGAGTATTTTTTGGCATGTAAACTCAAAAACTCTGTTTTCACATATTACAATCTTTCCTTTGTGCAAGATTTCCATAAATATTACCTTAAATTGTCTTGGGGGTAGAGAGCCATGTCTGAGAATGTGGTGAAACTATGTCATTTTGGACAACTCTCTAAGCTAGAAATGGCTTAAGTATTAGATTAATATTAAATTAAATGTAATTGGTTCTGGCAGATTTGTGCCTGAAACACAGAATACATTATTTTTTTTTCTTTAATAGTTCCCAAAAGAGAAATTTCAATAAAAAAGGAAGGTGGTTCTCCTGGAAAATTTTCTGAAAATTAAATTCACTTGACAGGCAGAAGAGAAACCTTGAAAATCATGGGAAAAGCCATGGGGCAAGTATATATGCTACTTATCTTGCAGACAGACAAGGCTCATTTGAGTCCCATTTTGGAATGATCTTACGGGTGATGAATTTTGAAGATGGACACCATCACCCTTCCTGAACCTTGGCCCTCAAATATCAACATGTGTGAAAAGTATGAATGTAGGACATAGCTCCATTCCAAGTTAACTCCAACCCCCAAATGGGGAATCTACCACAGGAAATCAAATTAGAATCAACGTGGAACAAAAGGCTTATAGAACTTTATAGCAGCTTTAACAGCACTTTCCTTCCAATCTGTCTTCCTGAACAAATGCATTCTTTTGGTTAATGCTTTCCTTGTTATATATCAGTTTTCTTTCTTTGAAGGGTTGACCTTGCCCGCATTCATTTTTTTTTCTTTTTTTATTAATATAATTGATAGGTGGCATATTGGTTAGAATGCTGGACCTGGAGACAGGAAGGCTTGAGTTCATATCCTGCCACAGTAACTTACTATCTGTGTGACCCTAGACAAGTCACTTGACCTCTCTTGCCCTCAATTTACTCACCTGTAAAATAGGGATAGTAATAGCACCTACCTCAGGGGGTTGAGAATCAAATGAAATAACATATGTAAAGCACTCTGCAAACCTTAAAGTGCTACATACACATTAACTATTTTTATTGTGACTGTTGTTTGTGGGTAGCTCTGCTTTCCCCGTTACTTAATAAAAATTGAATGGAAACCTTTATTCAAGTTATAATACATTGCTTCATATTGCCCCACCCCATCCAGTGACAACCCCTTCCTTTTTCCTAGACTTAACAAATCATGTTTGCTTTATATTATAGTAAAGAGCAACAACACTTTATTTAAAGGAGCAGACCTGCTTAACTTGGGGTCTAAGGGCTAGATTTTTGAATTTTGGTGGAGAGGAGTAAAGTGTGAGAAGATGGAAAGGTCTTAATGCGGATGATGTGGTTGAAGACCCAGCAAAGGAGATGGAGGAGTAACAGACAAAAGGGAGAACCAGAGGAGAGAAATATCATGAAAACCAAGAGGGAATTGTCTCTCCAGGAAGAACAATGATCACCTGCTCAAATGCTGCAGAGAGGTGAAGGATGAGGATTAATTGAGAAACAGCGATTAATGTGTTAATTAAGAAGCCATCATTAACTTGGAGAGAGCAGTTTCAGTTGAATGATGAAGTCATAGGGTCGAGTAGAAAGGGAGTGGAGAATAAATAGTGGGGCACAGTGTAGATGACTTTCTCAAATGAAAGGAAATATGGCCAAAGTAAGTGTCGTCCAATCCAAAGACATGAAACACTAGATACCAGTGGATGACACATACCTGGGTCAAAATGATTAATAATTTAGACCTAAAGGCAATAAATTTCAAGCAGTGTCTGCTCTATCATGTGAAAGATGTGAAAATAAACTTTTTTTTCACAAAAAAAGAACCAGAAAGGAAAGTGATCAAACAGCATAAAAATTCAAAAGTTTTAAAAAAAGAGATTGTAGAACATTGCAGCTACCTCAGATCACCTACCACTGCCACAGTGTGGCAATAATTTATGGAGCCTATTATGGAGCCTAATAATTTATGACACTCTTTTACTTTTGTTATTCATGTTTTACAGATAGCTTTAATTAAAAGGGCAAAATTACTTATGTGCTTTAATTTGTGCTTCAGTATGTGCCACAATAATGTACAGAATAAGAAGACTGACCCTTTGCAGCCCTCCATGTCTGGGTCTGTTTCATGATCCTATTCAAATGTCATTTTTCACAATTGATCAAGTATCCACTTCAGTTCTCTTGTCTCTGAAGTAGATTTATTTCATATACAATTAAACACACAATAAGTGCGCAATTCAGTTTTTGAATGAATGAATTTCAATATATCTGTACCTTGCATATGGTCAATATCCAATGGAAATTTATTGAATTCAATTTAAGTGGATTTTCTAGCTAGATGTCTTATGCATGCCTACAATTATACCACTAATAAATAAAATTAATCTTATTTAGCCAATGCTGCTTTTTACTTTTTTTTCTTTAGCTAAATGTAGTCCAACCCAAAACATCAATCATCTGAGGCCAATGGATGACAGATACGGGTCAAAATGATTCATATTTTGGATCTTAAGGCAGTAAAGTTTGAGCAATATTGTTTAATTCATCATATTACATAATAAAACTTAAAGACAGAGTGGGAGTTGACCAAGGCTTTACTTCAATGTGCAAAGGAGGCCTTTGTAGTCATGGACACAACAGAGCTTAAACTGATTAATTAGCAAGAATGGGAATAGAGCCTAGAGCTATGACTTCACTGGTCTAGGAAACTCTCATATGATGAAACTCCTTTTACCTATACAGATGCAAACCTATTTTCAAATTTATGGTCTGACAGAGTGGTCTAGAGCCATGAGAACTTAAGTGAATTGCTTAGGAAGCGAGAATAATTCATTAAAGTAGGAAGCTATATGGTGCTGGGTTGGAGAGAGCTCAGCTTCCCTTACCTCTGTTCTCTTCTGTCCCTGCTGCCTCAGCTACTGTCCCAGTCTTTGATTTTATCAATTAAGGTAAATCCTGAGCAGAAACTCCCTTTACCCAGATCACCAACTCACCTGTAACTAAAAGCCCAAGGGAATTGCCTAGAGCCCCAAGAGATTAAATGACTTTCCTGTGTCCAGTAGCCAGGAACAGTCAGAGGCAGGACTTCAATCCACGTTTTCCCTACTGCCAGGTTGGCCCTCTTCACCACATTCATGACATCTAGTACTTTAAAAAAGGCTACAGTAAAGTGTCATTTATCAAGCCAGCTATCTGGAATCCCTGGGCTTCTAGAGCATCTCTCAAAATAGAGACAGATCCCAGAGCCCTCAAACACAACTTTCCTTGTAAGCAGCCACAGGCAAGCATGGTAGGAAAGAGCTAATGAACCAGAGGGGTCATTTGACAGGATGTGACTGGTTGCTTAGAGAAACCCCTAAAAGGAAGAAGTTACTCTGATTAGCCAGTGATGTCTATAAAAACACTAGCTGCTATTATTATTATTATTATTATTCTAGAAAAGGCCAGTCTTTTCTAAGTGGCTGACAATGTTTCTAAAAGGCCAGCTTTTTTCCCATGAATGCTGAGAAGAGGGAGGGAAGGGAATAAGTATTTATTAAGCACCTACTATGTGCCAGGTACTGTGTAAAGCACTTTACACATACTTTCTCACTTGATCCTCACAACAACCCTGTGGGACAGATACTATTATCATTCCCATTTTACAGTTGTGGAAACTAAGTGTCTAAGGCCGGATTCGAACTAATGTCTTTCTGACTCTAGGCCCAGTGATTGCTACTTAGGCGCCTCAAGGGAGGCACTCAGGGAGAAGCACTCAAAGACAGGAAAGATATGCCTATGAGAGAAAGAAGGAGTGGAGGCAGCCATGGCTGCAAGAGAGTCAGTGGATAGCAGATATTCTTAAAACAAAAGAAGAAAACTAGTGATAGAGGCAGATAACAGAATAGCACCAAGGTAAATGGTGGCAAATAGGCATCAGTAGCTCAAGGCATAGGACATACCTGTGGCACTCTACGCCAACTCCAGAAGCTGTCAGCCGAGGCATGGAGGGATTGCAATACGCACTGGTAGATGGAGTACCTACCTAATGAGTGTCATGAATCATTTTAAACATTTTGATATATCGCAAATGTATAGACAAGATGGTTTGGTTAGGAGCTTTGAGGGATTGTTTTACATATATCTTTATGGCATGCACCCAGACTGAAGGGAGTAAATCTTTTCTCCCAATGTTCTTTCTTGAAAGAGAAAATCAATAAAATATTGATTTTTTTAACCTCATTGTCACTTCCCAATGTCCTCATACACACACACACACACACACACACACACACACACACACACACACACACAGAACCCTTACTTGTAACAAAGGAGAGTTAAGAAAAGTAAGCATGTCTAACAATCCATAGAATAAGAAACTATCAATTTAGAGTTGGAAGGATCGCTGGAGGCTGTGGACTCTAATGCCACCGGTCTCATTCCACCCCTATAGTTTACTTCTTTTGTGTGCAAGTTTCTTCACTCTTAGGCAAAATAAAAGGGCTTGAGCTGAGGACCTTTTCCCCTTCCAGGCCTAGATCTAGGACCCTTCTGGGAAATGGAGGCAAATATACTCCAAGTCAAATTAATGAGCATTTATTAAGCACCTATTATGGACCAGGCGCTGTGCCCCGGTGATATTTGTTGTTCTTGTCGTTTGATCATTTTTCAGTTGTATCCAAGTCTTTATGACTCCATTTGGGGATTTCTTGGCAAAGATCCTAGAGTGGTTTGTCATTTCCTTTTCCACGTCATTTTACTGATGAAAAACATGAGGTAAATGGGTTTAAGTGACTTGCCCAGGGTCACACGGCTAGTGTCTGAGGCTGGATTTGAACTCAAGAAGATAAGCCTTCCTGACTCCAGGCCTGGTGCTCTATTGTATTAGCAACCACACTAGCACACAGGGTGGGCTGCTAGCACAGGTTCTTGATCTGCTTTTATAAAGGAAAGACAACTTCAAAGGGGTTAATAATCTTACTTTAATTAAACAATGCAGAAAGATATGTAAGTAGAAGGTAAAGGTAAAGAAGAGAGTGCCCAAGAAAGACTAACATTGTCCACTAGTTCAGGGGAAGAAGTCGGCACCCTGAAAGTGGAAGAAATCAATTATTAACAAGCAGAGAGCCAAAGACAAGGTTTCAACTGTCTAGTGATCATAGCATACACTTTACCATTGCCCAACATAATTCCCATACACCTCAACAGAATAACAGAAGTATTTACATATATCACCAGACCAAGAGAGTACTGACATCGACATGGTGAGAGGGTGTAGAGGGCCAGTTCTGAGAAAGTCCACTCTGGGGTAAGATACAAGCCAGAGGCCTGTTCTTGCCCTTGGGCTGATAACTGGGCATGTGGGCGCTAAATACCCCACCTCGGCATACACATGCTCTTTAGGATGAAGGTTCTCCAAGCCTCCTTGGTATACACGTGTTCTCTCCAATGCCCCCACAGCACACACGTGCTAAACACCACCTGTGGGCTATTAACACAATATTGTTTTTGGCAAAAGGGGAACAAAAGCACTAGGAAGTCATGCAAAGGGGAACTAAGCATGAGGAAGCCATGCATTATGCTAATGCCCCGCATGTGGATTTGTTGATTCTGCTTGCCTAAAAGGGTATAAGCCCTATAAGCCCTGTCCCTCTGCATAATAAAAGGAGCTGTTCTTTACTGTGTGAAAGAAAGGCAGTATGGAAAAAGAGGACCTAGGTTCAAATCCTGGCTCAGTCAATTTTGATGTGTATAACCTTGGGCAAACTCCCCTCTCTGGATCAGTTTCCTCATTTGTAAAAAGAAGGGGTTGGACTAAATGACCTCTAAGTTCCCTCCCACATGTGAATCTATGAAATGAAGCAGAACAGCTTGGGGGAAACAAGACAACTTACACAACGTCTCCAAAAATGCAAATCAATGAAATTATAATGATAATAAAACAATAACAAAATAGAGAAAGACATCTGAACCTGGCCTGTGTTTTCTTTTCACTCTCCATGGCATTTGGCCATCTCTGGCCATTTCAACACCATAGCTACTGGAGACGGGTGGGGGGTGGAGGGCAGCTCCTTAACAAAGTCTATCCAGAGTCCAGTCCAGGAAATCGAAAGGTCCTTGCCATGAGTGAGCCCCTAAGGCAAAATACCAATCTCCTCTAAACAAAGACTCAGCACCTGACTGGCTAAGTGCAGAAAGGTGTGAAAACCTCATGACTCAGCACCTGATTGGCAAGGCAAAATACCCAAGAACAGGCGATTGTTACGGCCATGGATCCTGGGAAACTAAACTCCAAGAAATAATAGCTAAAACCCACTTTGCTTATGCTTACATCTATATACTGAGTTACCTAGAAGGCAAAAGACTATTCCTGCTCTAAAGGAGCTCTCAGTTTACCAGGAAGACAACATGAAAACAACTATGTACAAACACTTTTTAACTATGTACAAAGATATAGACTGAATTAATGCAGATAATCAACAGAGGGAAGGCAATAGCATCATGGGAAATTGGGAAAATATTCACTACCACTGAAGACTGGTCATTGCATTGATCAGAGTTCAGATGTCTTTCTCTATTTTGTTATTGTTTTATTATCATTATAATTTCATTGCTTTACATTATTGGAGACGTTGTGTAAGTTGTCTTGTTTCCCCCAAGCTGTTCTGCTTCATTTCGTAGATTCACATGTGGGAGGGAACTTAGAGGTCATTTAGTCCAACCCCTTCTTTTTACAAATGAGGAAACTGATCCAGAGAGGGGGTTTGCCCAAGGTTACACACATCAAAATTGACTGAGCCAGGATTTGAACCTAGGTCCTCTTTTTCCATACTGCCTTTCTTTCATACAAGTCTTTCCCAGGATTGTCCAAATTCTTCGTATATGTCATTCTTCCATGTGCAATAATATTTCATGATTTTCATATACCACAGTTTGTTCATGACAGGCATCCGCTTTGCTTCCAATTCTTTGTCCCCACTAAAAGGACTGCTGTGAGTATTTTGGTAAACATCCCTTTAACTCTATTTTCTTACTTCCTTGGGATAGATGTCCAGTAGTTATAACTCTGAAAGGGTCAAAGAGTATGTACAATATAATGACTTGGCAGCTAGACGGTACAATGGATAGAGTACTAGGCTTGGAGTCAGGAAGATCTGAGTTCAAATTCAGTCTCAGACACTTAGTAGCCAGCTGTGTGACCCTGGAAAAGTTCCTTAAGCTGTTTGGCTCAGTTTCCTCAACTGCAAAATGGGGATAATAATAGCACTTACCTCTTAGGGTTGTAGTCAGGATCAAGTGAGATAGTATCTCTAGAGTGCTTAGCACAGTACCTGGAACATAGTACATGCTATACGAATGGTTAGTCCTATCCTCCCAAAAGCTTTCTAAATTGGAAATGGACCAAGTCACAGCCCCACTAACAGTACATTAGTGTACCCATCTCCCCATATGTCCTCCAATAATCACCAGTAATCTTTCCCAGTCTAATAGATGTGAGGCAAGAAACTTCAGGGTTGTTTTAATTCGCATTTCTCCCATTGTTGTCCATTCTTTTACATGATTGTTGAAAGTATTTCTTCTTTCAAAAATTAGCTTTTATATCTTTTGTCTACTTGTCTGTAGGGAAATGGCTCTTGATCTTATATATTTACTTAAATTCTCTGTGTAACTTGGATATGAGGTTATAGGACCTGAATGTGGAATCAGTTTCATCTATTTGTGATCTTTTCTTTAAAGGTCAAAACAATTCACAGTTAGGTACAAACTAATACTACCTTTGTATTCACATACTATAGATTGTGATGTACACACACATACACATACACACACACATGCACACACACACACACACACACTACATTGATTCTATATCTGGCTAATCCCTGTATTATCTCAAGATTCCTGTCCTCAGAATCTCTAGTTTCTAGTAATTTTTTCTGGTTTCTTTTTCCCCAAAATATTGTGGGGAGCTTTCTCCAAAATATTGTGGTAGTAGAAACCCTCTTCTACCCCTCTCCATACAATCTGAACACCCACATGCAGATCAAGTGAAAGGGACAAAAGACTTTCTATTGTTTTTCAGGGCACAATTTCACTCACTCACCTAAGACCCTTGGGTAGCTAGCCACAATGTCTCTGTGCTGTTCCACAATTATCAATAACGTGATTGCATGCATTATGTACAGAGTCAGTCCTAACCAAAATTTGCTTGTAGGGCACTTTTTAGAGCTACTGGGGACCTTAAAGATAATATAACCCAAACCCCTTTCTTTGCAAAAGGGAAGACTGAGACTAAAAGAGGTAATTCTTTTTCCTATAAGTTGAACCTTTGGAGTTAATGTAGGTCAATTGATTTGAAGTCAATTGAATATTCAATGTGTTATTAAAACAAATTTAAAATATTGGGTTGGCTCAAAGCACATTGATGATTGAAGAATTTATAGAATACCTAGTACAGATAGAGAAAAAAAAATAGAGTTCCTAACATACAAAATTTGAGTAAAATTACCATATATGTAAAAATTCATAAACAAAAACTGACCTATTTGCAGATTTCTTACTTTTCAAGCAGGACCAGTAGAGAGGAAACCATGACTTAGGGCTGTTTTTTCCATACAGTTAATTAAGAAGCATTTTTATTTAGTCCAAAATAGTTCTTTCCTTTTAAAAGTATGTCGTTATAGAATTCATGCATAAGATTTAAAAAGCAAGAATTTTATCTTCTTGGCTGTTTTGCACTTACTGTCAAAATTCACAGTTTATGGTGGAGGGAGGTTTGTGGTGGAGGGAGGTTTGGGAGGGGAGGGAGGAGGGGGAGGGGGATTGGAACGGGGTGGGGGCGGGGAGAGAGAGAGAGAGAGAGAGAGAGAGAGAGAGAGAGAGAGAGAGAGAGAGAGAGAGAGAGAGAGAGAGAGAGAATTGTTTGAGTTTCTGGTTCATTCTTTGGAAATTGATCAAATTAAAGAAGTCACAAATATGGTGCCTGGAGAGACAATTTTTCTTTACCTACTCTTAGCTGGTAGATTCCTAGTTAATAATAATAATAGCTAACATTTATATGGCACCTTCTGTGTGCCAAGAACTGTGCTAAGTGCTTTACAAATGTCTCATTTGATCTTGCCAAAACCTTGGTGTGTGAATGCTATTATTATCCCCTTTTGATAGTTGAGAAAACTGAGGCCATCAGTGCTCAGATGACTTGCCTAGGTTACAAAGCTAGCTTAGCTATTAAGTGTCTGAAGTCAAATTTGAACTCAGGTGTGACTGACCCCAGGGACCGCTAGGTGGTGCAATTGATAGAGTACTGGGCTGGGAACCAACAAGATCCATCTTTCTGAGTTCAAATCTGTCCCCCAGACACTTACTGCATGACCCTGGGGAAGACATTTACCCTTGTTTACCTCAGTTCCTCATCTGTAAAAGTGAGCTGGAGGAGGAAATGGCAAACCACTCTAGTATCATTGCCAAGAAATCCCCAAATAGAGTCACAAAGAGTGGGAAAAGACTGAAATGAATCAAAAATAAACTTTAATGACTCCAGGCTCAGTTCTTTCTCTCCATTGTACCACCTCACTACCTAGTTGGGGGTCTTATTTTTCATTATTCTTCTTTAACAGATTGTGGTTTCACTTCTAACCCCCTGATCATGACCTTGTGCTTCATTTTAAAAGTATGCTGGGATTATTGGCCTCAGTCATCATCCCTATGGGTACATTTGACTGAAAAGACTGATGAGAAACAGATCTTTCTGGGCTCAATACACAGATGGAGGGTGCTTTCTTTGAAGAGCCTGTGATACTTTGCAGGTCTCCAGTCATGCAGCTAGTGAACCCAGAGTTCAGTTAGTCAGATTCTCGCCTTACATAATTTCCCCAACAGCAATTAGCCCAGAAAGACCAGTTTCCATCATGGCAGCACTCACAAATGCTGAAGCACTGAAACCCGTCAATATTCTGGGTCCCTCATCAGTCAGATAAGGCTCTTAGCTCTTCTTTTTCTGCCTATTTTAGCACAAAATCAAGTGAGAAAAAAACCAGAGGGGAGGTGATCATTTTGCTCCATGGAAAGATTTTCTTCCTTTTGGCTCCTGTGCTATCTGATTTCCCTAAGAGAGAGGGTAACAAAAAGAAAGGAAGAAGAGAGGAGAGCTAGCCACTAATTATGCCCTTAAGAAAACAATTGATCAGAATGTCAATTAATTCAAGCTTCTGCATACAAAACAGCAGCATCTTGGATCTGTGTACTGGCCCAGACAGAGATAAAAGGCAGCCAGCAGGGATAGAGGAAAGAAAGCTGAGTCCTAAGGACTCTGAATCCTGGGTCTGCATCGAGAGTCAAACCATCAGAAGTGTTACTCCTTTACATCGGCACTTCTTGGCTCCCCAGATAAAATCATTTTTCACAGCTAATAGGAAGGTGTGTGCCCTCTGACTCCAGGGGAGGCCATCTTGCTCTGTATGCAATCCCCCCCTCAATTTCACCCCAGGAGACTGCTCCTTTCTCTTGGTATCCTCAAGAAAGTTGTTTAGTTTAATAAGGTTTCCACAGTGTTGAATAGCATTGTAATTCATAGACACATACATGAGGCAAGAATTTATATCACATAGTTAAAAGGGCCATAGATGATGATTTAATACTTGGGAAAGATTTTATAGCCCAAGGATCATTAGCTTTACGCCACTATTTTTTTTAAGAGCAGAATTGCAATCTGAAGGAAAAAGCTCCGAGACGACTTGGATGTGGATGTCGGTGGATTTTTTCTCTGCTATATATCAGTTCTGAAACTAGATCTTTGATAGGAGGAATTAGAAAGTTGAGAAAAATTCAGCCTCTGTATGTTTGCAGGGCACACACTGGAGAGCTCAAAGAAGGTCTAAAAAAGGAATGTCTCCTGATAAACTGAGCATTTGTTTGTGAAGTCCCCCAAAAGTATTCTTACGCAAAAGCTATATTGCTTCTGAGAGAAACCCTCAGCGTGTCAGCTGCTGAGTCACAGGGAATTTTTTCCAGTCTCAGTCCCACTTTTTCCTGAGAAGAAAGGCTAAGATCGTAGGATTATGGGGCTATGAACTTTGAAAGGAAGGAAGAGGGAAGAACGCAGGAGAATGGCCATCTCTAAGGGAAGAAAGTATTGGGGTAAAGGAGAAGTAGATCACAGACACACATGTATCTATGCATGACCTTGCCAATACAATGTATGTTTCTTTAGGATAGAGACTATGGTTTTATTTTGTCTAATTTCCTCAGTACCTAACACTGTGCCTTGAACATTTATTGCTTAGTCATGTCTGACTCTTCTTGACCCCATGAACAAGTCCATGAGATTTTCTTGGCAAAGATACTGGAGTGATTTGCCATTTTCTTCTCCAATGTGTCCCCATTTTACAGATGAGTAACTGAGGCAAATAGGGGTTAAGTGACTTGTCCGGGGTCACACAGCTCATAAGTGTCTGAGGTCTGATTTGAACTCAAGTCTTCCTGACTGCAAGCCTGGAGCTCACCTAGCTGCCTTCCTTGAGATGCTTAACAAGTACTGGTTGGATCGGATTAGAGATCTGGAGGTGGAAGTGCTCCTCAGAGACCACCTGGTCCAACTCCCTCATTTTACAGGTGAGGAAACAGGCCTAGGGAGGTGGAGTGATTTGTTCAGGTGGGCACACAGGTGGTGTCGGAGGAGTGTTTGAATCTAGAACCTTTGTCTTCAGGTCCAATGTTCTTTTTCTTTATTACCTGATCAGAAGGCAAGTCTCCCGAGACTAGAGAAGTATGGCACCCAAAAAAGAAGAAAAAACATGGTTTCATCTGATTCCTAGGTACTGATAGTAGAAACACCTTCTCCTAGGCAGTGTGGTGAATAGATTGCCGGACTTGGAGTCAGTAAGACCTGATTTCAAACACTTACAGGCTGTGTGACCCAGAGCAAGTCATTTAGCCTCTGCTTGCCTCAGTTTCCTCATCTCTAAAATGGGTATCATAACAGAACCCACCTCCCAGCATTGTTGTGAAAACCAAGAGATAATTATAGTTCCTGGAACATAGTAAGCTCTATCTGAATGTTAGGTATTACTGTTATCATTATTTAAGCATTGTTATTTGATATCATACTCTAATAGACACAGTTTTGTTTTCTCCTAACTCTACCCTGCTTCCCACTCCTCATTTGGTTTTAAATGAAAGTAATGAGAAGACACAAGCACTGTTTAAAGGCAGCATTAAGGATTTGGAACAGGAAGGAAACTTAGGATCATTTAGTCCAAGCTTACAGGAGAATGAAATGAAATTCTAAGAGGTAAGACTTTGCCCAGGTGATCAGTATTCAAATCCCTATCTTCATGATGAAATTCATCATATCTAAAAGCTGGTGGGATTCTCTTAATACAGATTCCCTCCTACTCAATGTAGGGAAATGAATTCAGTACTATCTCAGTATGCATCTAGGTTCTCTGGTTAGTCTGGTAACAGTGAACGAGCCTGCTAAGCCTTATTTTGAACTAATCACAATACCTCCAAATGTCTTCAATAAAGCATCACTTTACTGAGACAGAGAAATCAAGGAAGAAAGGACCTGTCGCATTAGTCTCAATCTACTTAATGTATTTCCACATCTAATCTATTTCCATGACTTTTTTCCAAGAAAAGAAGTAGAAGTAATATTTCTATCTGGGCTTTCCTGACACATGCAATTTTAGGCAACTCCTTTACTGTTATGCTCTTTTTTTCCTTGAAAAATAGCAGTTTTTCTGTTCTGGCCAGAAACTCTGAGAGTCTTCCCCTCCCAGACTGATTCTTTTGTGAAGGCAAATGAGGTCAATTTTGCCTCAATTCTTACCTAGCTTTTAATTACTGAATGGGTATTGCCTCAGACAAATTGATACCTGGGAAAGACTTTATGTTAAAAAGGCCAAGATCTCCCACGGCATCAGGGCCATGTTTGGTTGTCCTGACCTATGTCTGGCCACTTAACTTAGATGATTCTGGAGGAGAGAGTGATGCATGACTTTGCACAGCCCTATTTCACTTAAATCCAAATTCACTTGCAAGTCATTTGCCACTGATGTCTTCTGTCCTCTTCTAGAAAGAAGGACAAACAAATTTTAACTTGAGGGCTGCTAGGTGGCACAATGGATATAGTGCTGGGTCTTGGAGTCAGGAAAACTCATCTTCCTGAGTTCAAATCTGGCCTCAAGACACTTATTAGCTGGGAGACCCTGGGCAAGTCACTTAACCCTGTTTGCCTCAGTTTCCTCATTTGTAAAATGCGCTGGAAAAGGAAATGGTGAGACATTCCAGTATCTTTGCCAAGGAAACCCGAAAAAAGGTCACAAAAAGTCTGACTTGACTGAAACTGAAAACTGAACAACATTTTTTTTCCTTGAGAATCCTAAATATTTTCCTCACTTTTTGAAAATCTTAAGAAACTAGGGAATAATAATAACTAGCATTTATATAACACTTTAATGTTTTCGAAGTACTTTACATACAGTATCTCATTTGATCCTCCCAAAAAAACTCTCCAAAACTCTGTGAGGTGGGTGTTATTATTTCCATTTTATAGATGAGGAAATTGAGGCTGAGTGAGGTTAAGCGACTTGTCAAGGGACACGTAACTCATAAGGGACAGAGGCAGAACTGAAAAGGTATTTGAACTCGGGACTTTCTGACTCTAAGTCCAACACTTAAGCCACTACTTAAAATTGACTTTAAGCTACCTAGCTGCTTATAATCATTTTATTAAATCTAATTATGTTATTAAATCACAGCATTGTTAATAAAAAAAATCAATAGCCAGAGAATGATTGAATAGTTTTTTTTCTTTTTTAATTAATTAATTTTTAATTTTCAACATTGTTTTATAATATTTTGACTTCTAAATTTCTCTCCCCTCCCCCCACTCTCCTCTTCCCAAGATGGCATGCAATCTGATATAGGCCATACATGCATGATCATATTAAATATATTTCCCCATTAGTCATATTGTGAAAGAAGAATTAGAACAAAAGGGAAAAACCAAGAGAAAGAATATACAAACAACAGCAACACCAAAGAGAAAATAGTATACTTTGATCTGCATTCAAACTCCATACTTCTTTCTCTGGATATGGATAGAATTTTCCATTATGAGTCTTTTGGAATTGTCTTGGATAATTGCATTGCTCAGAAGAGCTAAGTCTAACAAAGTCAGTCATCGCACAATGTGGCTCTCACTGTGTACAGTGTTCTCCTGGTTCTACTCACTTCACTCAGCATCAGTCCATGCAAGTCTTTCCAGGTTTTTCTGAAGTCCACCTGCTCACCATGTTTTATGGAATAATATTATTCCATTACATTCACATACCACAACTTATTTAGACATTCCCAAATTGATGGGCATCCCCTCGATTTCCAGTTCTTTGCCACCACAAAAATAGCTGCTATAAATACTTTTGAACATGTGGGTCCTTTTCCCTTTTTATGATCTCTTTGGGATACAGTTCTAGAATTGCTAGATTCAAAGGGTATGCAGTTTTATAGCCCTTTGGGCATAGTTTCAAATTGTTCTCTGGAATGGTTAAGATTAGTTCACAACTCCACCAACAATGCATTAGTGTTCCAATTTTCCCACATCTTCTCCAACATTTATCATTTTCTTGTTTTGTCATGTTAGCCAACCTGATAGGTGTAATGTGATACGTCAGAGTTGTTTTAATTTGTCTTTCTTTAATCAATGGTGATTTAGAGCACTTTTTCATATGACTATAGACAGCTTTAATTTCTTCATCTGAAAACTGCCTGATTGAACAATTCAGAACTGAAGGTTCTTTTATCTTAAATATTCTGAGCAGGTCAGAATATTTGGGAGGCTCCTCGATCTTCTCTCAGAATATCAAATCATGTTTTATATCATCCGCATTGGCCATTTTTATTTTGACTTTTGTTTTGGTGTTAGCAATGTAGGATGTTTGCTTCAGGTTCCACAATACTTGGAAGAGAAAACAATGCCATTGTTTTTATCCCATTTTTATTCTTCTGTTACTTTCTATTTAGTATGACTAAATTAGAAACATCCAGTCCTATAATTGTGAGAGGAACTTTGTGGTATAATCTAATTCAATCTGTGAGCTTTTGAATCATGTAGGACAGAGTTTCGCTTATTTTTCCTTGATGATTTCCCAAAATGGAAACTTAAAACTTCCCCAGAAACCAAAGCTAATGTTTTATCATCCTGCTCAAGAAAGTCTTCTTAGGTCCAATAGGACTATCTCCTGCCTATAATAAAAAGAAAAGAACACACCCAGGAGCCAGAAGGACTTCAGTTCTAGTCCCAAATCTTCAACATGCTAAATGAGTAACATTGTAAAAGCTACTCATCCTGTCTGGTCCTCAGCTTTCTCCTCTAGGAAGATAAGAGGTTAGGCTACATATTGTCAAAAGTCTCTTCTAATGCTAATATTCATTCAGTCTCCTTTAGATAGAAACAACTGCTCAGAAACCTCAAAAAATTCTGTCATATGCTGAAAAATAATAATTAGGTCCTTGTTCCATGGTTTAAATGATCTCAGCTCTTTTTTGTCTCGTAGATTCCCTTTTCCATTCCTTTAATTGATTTTATCTTTACATTCTCTACAATTCTTCTGCCCTTTTAAGAAAGAACAGACTAAAATTTGACAACACCGCCTATTAGGAGCCTGACTTACATAACGTATCCTTGCAAAATGATTTTCCAGTCCTTGAATGTCACATTCCTTTTAATTCAACCCAAAATTGGTTGGCCTTTTGAGCAATAACACCACATTGATGATTCATAGTTAGTTGTACGGTCAACTATGACTCACATTGTTAATGCATCTAATTCCTACCAGAAAGAAGCTATTATAAAAAGTAGGCTATTGTAAGTAGGTTATTGTCAGAAGTAGGAAAAGCTTAATAATCAAGAATGAAAGGATATGATAACAATGCCTCAGAAGTAGGGTGAGAGTGGAACCCAAAGAAGACCAGAAGTACCAAATCAGAAGACTTTTACTCCTTGGAATTGTCTTTCTTTGGACTACTCTTCAAGAGTTGCTCTCATTAATTTACTTGTTTTTATCACTTTTTATTATTACATTTTACCTGTGTGATCATTTTGGTAAAACGAGCAAGGAGTTTTCTCAACTGCCATGTTAAATTTGAGTGTGAGAATCTGACATCTAGTGGCAGCCATGAGAGCTGCAATTCTCCCTTCCGTGGTTGGGGGAAAGGGTCAAGAAAGCATTAACCTGAGTATTTTGCAGAGAGAGCAGGACAGTGAGATTGTAGTTCAGAGGTCAAATGGAAACGTTTCTTAATGTTTCTATGACTAAAAATTACCATTATTGGTTTTGGAGGAAGTGCCCATTGGAACCTTAACACTGATATAGATGCTTGGTTTGGTTATCTTTTTGTCAGAGGGAAAAGGCAGATTGGCAGCAAATTTGTCATTGAGCTTTCTCTGACAAGACCATGAAGCAAGGGGCTAGGCTTCCTCCCTCCTCACAGGAAAATCTTGGAGGCCTTTAGCAATTATTTGGCAATTTGGCAATAATTTGGCAAATTAGAACAGATGCTGTGTCATTTCTGAGAAATGGGCTGTGGCAAAAATACCTCAGCAAAGTACAAATATGCCTCCTCAGATGTGGACAACACCTCAATCTGCTTTGATCTTCTGTCTCAAGTACTACAATTGCTGGACTGCTCAAGTTGGGGGAAGTGAACAAAGAAAGAGACATTTGCAAGGCTTTCCTTCCTAAAAGAGAACATAAACTAATTCCTTGAAGATCATGGCAGGTGTACAAAGGAACTCCTTACTAGTCCTCTTAAGAAAACTTTATGTCAGAAAAACATAAGCATGTAACTTACAATATATGGTTCTCATGAATTCTGTTGCTGCTAGATTTTGGTTTTTTCTTCATTCTCTTCTCCTCTAATGACACTTACCTGTCCTATGTTTTTTTTTTTTTTTGTATGCTTCAATTCGCATTTAGACTCCATAGATCTTTTTCTGGCTGTGGATAGCATTTTCCATCATGAGTCATTTGGAGTTGTCTTAGATCCTTGCATTGCTAGGCAGAGATAAGTCTATTAAAGCTAGTAATCAAATAGTGTTGCTGTTACTGGATAAAACGTTCTTCTGGTTCTGTTCACTTCACAGCATCAGTTCCTGCATTTCTTTAGAATCATATTCTCTTCCTTTCAAGGTGAAAATTTAAATCTCCACAATACTCCAATGTATTTATAACCCCTTTCCATATATGTATTCCTTCCACTTACATAAATTCTGATCCATTTTTGCCTCCTCATCATGTGTACTTTTGATCTATGTTCTTCCATAGATAACTGCATTGACCCAACATGCTGAAAAACTTCCATGAGACCTTTGTAGATTTCATGGACACCAGTGCAGCATTCAGACTGCCCATCCACTCATTACCTTTGGCTTTTGCCATATGACTGACTCTTCTCCTTTTCTAATGATTTATTTCCTCAAGGAGAACCTTTACTCCATTTTTTTTGAAAATAAAAGTCATCATTGGAAATATTCTAGGGTTTAACATGCATCTCTCTTCATTATTGTTTGTTTGGTAGTTTTCTCTTTTTTGATGTATTTTTCTTTTTTTTAATTTTTAGTTTACAACACTTGGTTCTACATGGTTTTGAGTTCCAAATTTTCTTCCCCCTCTTCCCCCCTCCCTCCCCAAGACAGCATGGAATCCGATATATCTTCTATATATAACTTTGCATTGAACTTATTTACACATTAGTCAAGTTGTGAAGAAGAATTATGACCAATGGAATGAATCAGGAGAAAGAAGAAACAGAACCCCCCAAAAAAAACCCAAAACAAAAACAATCTTGATTCCTCAGAGAATATGCTGTTCCAGGGTTCAAAACCATATATCAGGTATTAAAAATGTGTATTGAAAAGGTAGGTTTTGTGACTAAGAGTACCTAGATTTCTTTAAAAGGGTTTGTCAAATACAGTTCTGCCTCCTCTCTTTCTCTTACTCAGTTATTGATGCAAGTCACTGTCCTTCTGTAGTGGCTATGTAAGATGTGTATAAAAATAGACTAACTCAATGGACTATGACTAGATATCATAGTCTGGATGAGAGGTGTATTCTATCCATTTAGTTTTTCCTGCAGAGATTGTTAGAATGATCTCTTTTGAATAATAATGGATATCTTGGAAGAGGCCCTGAAATGCTCTGAGACTTAATTCAATAAACACAATGTCCACAAGCAAGAGAGTCTGGGAGACTTTACCATTATGACCTGAAGGTGGGAGTAGAGGCAGGGTTAGCAAGGCTGGGGACAAATTCATCCAGGATTCTTGAGAAGAAAGAGTCTTACATTTTTATTATGTTCAATTTTTAGTTCAGAGGTTATACAATAACAGGCCCTGTTTGCTATTCTCCCACCCCCACCCCAGTTTCTAGCTAGAGGAAACCTTTTTTACATTTTAATTTTGTTCAAGACAAGTTCCACAACAGTAGCTAACACCTTTGTTGAGTATCTGTCTCACTTTTTAATGTTGTGCTTGGCATTAATCATCAGAGGGCCACTTGAAGAGAGAAATCTCTGCGGATGAATTTATCAAGGAATCTTAACCTAAGCACAAGTGACTTCTTGTTGGGAGGAAGTTATTAGGTTTACACTTTGCTCTACTGAGTCAAGTGCTTTATAGAAGTCAACTATAAAGACAATAAGTAGGACTGCATATTCTCTGCACCTTTAAGTCAGTTGGGTCTTTTAAAATGTGGTCTACTAAAAGAGAATTATTTCTGAAAACATGCCTATATCCTCCTCATTCCATTCTGGCCATTTTCCATTTGCAGTGTTGTTATACTCTCTGGACCATCAGACATCCAGAAACCAATCCTGGAGGACTTAATTCACTCAGCTTTGGCTCTCTGGAGCCCACGCTGTCTTGATTGAAGATGATATGAACATAGACTTATACGGGCCATCCTATTTTGCTGACCTCAAGTGTGCTTCATATTCTACCCCAGCCATCTTCTTGCCATCCACTCTCCTGTGCTTACGTATTCCCCATGGCTTTCCATTTTTTGCTTTGAGAACCATAATCAAATCAATACTACCATTGCTAATGGAAAAGTCACCAATTCACCTGTGACTCTATTAATCATCCTTGTGACTTCCTAGACCAAAACATCCCTCCTAGCCACTTCTCCCTTTTATGTTTTGCTTTCTCAAATTAGAAGATAAGTAACTCAAAGACATGGATTCCTCAATTTTGTATTTGTATCTCCAGCACTTGGCAGAGTACTTGGCACATGGTAATCACTTAAATTCATTATCATTTATTCATTCATTATATTTTTATTAAGGATACCCTTGACATTCATGTAGAACATTCTCATAAAGAATTTATAAAATAACAATGTAGACATAGGGATTCTTAGTTACTGATGGTGTCTCAATCACCTTTTTTTGCATGTTAATATTATACCTGACATTTCCCATTCTTTTGGTCTCTTCCCCTCCTTAAGATATCTTGTGAAACAATGCACCAGTACTTTCAAAAGTCTACTGCCTCTGGTGAAGATTTGCTTGTATTTACTATGACCTACTTGCTTTTCTCTACTTTACCTCCCTAAGAGACAGTTTTTCTTGATAGCAAACCAGAAACTGACATATCAGGGTTCCAATATGATGATTCCTCTAACTACCATTAATCTCAACCAACACTGAGAAACATGAAGAAATTTATTCTATGTGATGTCCTTCATTTGTCAGCCTTCTGCCAGTTTCATCTGTGAATGCTCTCATGATGATTTGGAAACAACATCAAATTTTCTGTAGAATTTTTTCCCTTTTATACTGCTTTTTATTGCTTTAAAGGAAAATACAGTTGTTAATCTTCCACTATCCTCCCCCATACTGTTTTTAAATGAGTTTATATCCTAAAATAATGATGTTTTTGAATGCCATATTATAACCCCTTACCAAGGTCAAGTAATTGTTGCCTAACGTCATTTCTGAGCTCTTTGGCATTCCTAGTGATGGTGAAAATGAGAGCATTACATTAGCTGATTTTTACAGTTGCTTCCAAATTCTAAATCTATGAATTTGAGATCTCTTTCAACCTAACAACTCCGGTGATATCTTGTTCAATCATTTTCAGTTATGTCCAACTCCTTATTTCATTAAAGGGGCCATCCCCTTGATTAACTTCTTAAAGAGGCCCATTCACTGAAAGGGAGTTACCTCACTCACAGTGAGCACCTGAAAAGACCTTAGCCTAAAAGGGCCAGGGTCTCCCACTGCATCCTGGGCCATCTTCAGTCCTCCTGAGGAATATCTGGTCACTGGACCCAGATAGCTCTAGAGGAAAAAGTGAGGCTGGTGACCTTGCACAGCCCTCCCTCACTCCAATCAAAGTCAAGGGCAAGTCAGGTCATCATTTCCCTGATGTCACAACTCTTTGTGACTCCATTTGGGGTTTTCTTGGCAAAGATACTGGAGTGGTTTGCCTTTTCCTTCTCCAACTCATTTTATAGCTGAAGAACTGAGGCAAATGGGTTTAAATGACTTGCCCAGAGTCACACAGCTAGTAAGTATCTGAGGCAGAATTTAAACTCAGGTCCTTAGGACTCCAGGGCCAGCACTCTATCCCCTGTACTACCTACCTGCCCCAGTGATATCTAAACTATTAGTTAATGGGACTATATGAATGCTGAATCTTACTTACTAAGAAGATATGGCTTTACATAGAGATGAAAAGGGTAGGCATTTAATGAGATCTTGCAGATTTGGGAGGCTAAACCTCCCACATTTATTGCAAATAACTTCTGTAAATTGAAGCTTTATTTGTTAACAGGTATAAGAATTCATTCTTACAAATAGGTTGGAACTACTCTTCATGGTGCTGACTGCCATGCTGGCCACAAAAGCAAACCAACCAGCACTCCCTCAGAGAACTCTGATCTGGCAAAGAGCCAGAATGACAATGGGAAGAGCTCTGTCCAGACATTCTTTTAGCTGCCTGAGATGAGAAATTAAAGTGAGGGCAGATCCCCCTTATCTTCCATTCATCTTCTTTAGTATTTCCAGTCTAGCGATATCTCGGTATAATTTGTAATTATAGTATCTTCCTTTTTTCCTAGATTTTCTTTAACCTACTTCTTTGCTCTTCATGATGGTTAGAGATCAAATTGTATCTTCTGCATTCTGAGCTATGTGTCAGATTCTACTTCAAAAATACTGTGATCTTCCCCAATTGATAAATGGCTAAAGGATACGAACAGGTGGTTTTCAGATGAAGAAATTAAAGCTATCTACGGTCATGTAAAAATGCTCTAAGTCACTGTTGATTAGAGAAATGCAAATTAAAACAACTCTGAGGTGTCACCTCACACCTATAAGATTGGCTAATATGGCCGGGGCGGAGCCAAGATGGCGGCTGGGAAGCAGTGACTGGCATGAGCTCCCCACCAAGTTCCTCCAAAAACCTATAAAACAATGGCTCTGAACCAATTCTAGAGCTGCAAAACCCACAAAGTGGCAGAGGGAAGCAGGGCC
>CM053622.1:659219007-659254683 GCA_028646595.1 Phalanger gymnotis
GGGGGAGGGGAGGAAATGGGGAGAAAATTTGTAATTCAAACGCCTGTGAAAATCAATGCTGAAAACCAAACATGTCAAAAATAAATTTAAAAAAAAAAGAATAAATTGAGGCTGACAAAAAAAGAGCTAAGGATAACAAAAATGGGGGTGTGCATACACACACACACACACACGCACATGTTTTTCAACAGCAGGTCATTCCAGTCTGACCCCATTTCCAATTCTGAATGGCTATTAGTTTAATAGATCAGTGGAATGCTGTGGATGTAGTCTACCTAGCTTTCAGCAAAAGATTTGTTAATGTTTCCCATGCTATTCTTGTGGGAAAAGATGCAGGCTAGCCAAGAGTACAATGAGGTGAATTTTGAACTGGTTGAATGATCAGGCATGAAAACCTAGTTATTAATGGGTCGATGTCAACTTGGAAAGAGATATCCAGTGCAGTGCTCCAGTGCATTCTTTTTTTCATGAGTTGGATAGAAATATAGATAGCAAGCATATCAAATACGCACCATGAAGATGGGGGATAGTGTAGGCAAAACACTGGATTTCAGAGTGAAGATCCAAAAACCATCTTGGCAGGCTAGAACGTTGAGCTAAGTCAAGTAGGTTGGAGTGTAATGGGGGACTGAGAGGAGATAAGGATTGGTCTATGGGGACCAATCCTTAAGGTATGTCCTTGATTGATTCCAGTACAAGCAAACATGTAGAAGCTTACCTGTTTAGGACAATGTGTGGCTAAGGGGCTGGTGCCATGTAAGGACCATCATCTAATTGCTGTAGAGTTGGAGGAACTGATGATTCACTGGCTGAGTTGCAATCGAATGAATTTACAAAAGGAATGATTCACATGTTCATCTTTTTTTCTTTTATAGCTTTGAGGAGGTACTTAGGCGTATCTCTGAGAGCCAGTGGGGGAAAAAATGATCTCATCTCATTTCCCACCTGACTTGGGTGACTGTGAATATATGGCCACCTCAATCTCTGTGTTTGTTCTCTTTTGACATTAGGCAATGAGTATTTAGAGATTGGAGTGCCCAAAGGACTTTGTGAGTTTAGGAAAGCCAGAGGACCCACAATGACTAGGGATGGATGTAGCTAAAATGTCCACCAAAGTGTCAGTGGCTAACAATAGTATTAGTATCAGGAGCAGAGACACACTGAGGATAAAAGGAAAAGGAGCAATAATCAGCAGAGGGAATGATGCTCCAGGGATCAACTATTCCTTATGATTCCCTGAGAAATGTCATCTGTGGACTCAACAGAGGCATGGACCCCAGCATCTTACCAGGGCTGCCTATGTAACAGGACACTACACCAAAGGGAAACTTGGTGAGGACTCCACAAAGAAAAGGACTTGTAAACAAACAAAAAAACCCTTTAGCCCACATGTTCTCTAGTCTTCCTAATGACCTTTGTATTTTAAGTTGAAGGCTATTCTCCCTAGGAATTTTGTATGTGTAGGAAGATAGCATGCCCCATATTTGTTTGTTTGGAATTTTTTTTTGGGTGGGGGGATGTTTTGTGTCAACTGCTCTTGTCCTACCTACTCAGTAAACCCTTTTTCTAAAACCTAATCTTGTTACCTGGTTGACTGTTGATTCGGGACCAAACCGGTGGGGACTCAAGAGCAATAGTACTAGAACTACAACCCCTTTGGGTTACCCCTAGGATCCCAAGAAAAGGTAATAACTACATCCTCTGGGGCCCCAAAATTTTTTGTGTGAATGCAGATTGGGGGAAACAGGCCCAGAGTGGGTGCTACATAGAGATCAATGTAAACTTTTATACCCAGATTCAAAAAATCAACTTTAGAAGCACAATATATAAGATAGCAATCTAATTGGAAAGAGTTTTCATGGACTTTATGTTCAGTTTGAGATAACAGTGTGATATGGCAATGAAGAAAACTAATGCAATCTTTGTCTCCATCAAGAAGCATGATGTCCAAGTCCTTAGAGGTTATAGTCCTTTTGTACTTTATTCTGATCAGGCCAAATATCACAGGAACAGAAGATCAGAGGATCATAGATTGACAATTAGAAGGGACTTAAAGATCACCAAGAACAGCCTTTTCATTTTTGAATGGGAAAACCAGTGTTTTGCCCAGGTTCATCCAGGTAGTAAGTGATAAGAAAAGATTTATAGGTAAGCAATTTATAGGTAAGATCCCAAGATTTAAGTCCTAGAGTAGAAGGAAATTGTACATAGCACTATAAATTAGGGAAGGCAACCAGTGCTTTGTTCCAAGGCACCAAAATCTAGATAGTACTGACTGACAGTGCTTAAACATCTTTAGCAAATAAAAATAACAGATCTCACCACCTAGTCATAAAAACAACTTGGTAAAATAGGAAAATAGCAGGTGACACCCTCCTCCCCTCAGTGGCCATACATCAGGTAAGAGCCTCAGTCCAACCCTTGCTTTATCCAAGGTGTCCTCTCCATGAGTGTTTTTGCAAAGTCCTGGGTTCTCCCCCCTTCCCAGACACACTCAGTAAGACAGTGTCTAAGCATCTCTATTGCCCTCTGCTCATTATTCCCTACCCCCCAAGGCCTTGCGTCCAGAGATCTGAGCTCTATTCAATATCTTTCCCTCTTCTTTGTCCAACTGAACTTTTGTCTTTAAAAGCTGATTTGAGCACAAATCTAGTGCTGCTTGTCGTGAGCCACAATTTTGAGTGACTTTACCAACTACCAGAGTTGCTAGCTACAACTCTAATGGTGTAATACATTTAGAATTATAGCACTGAACATGCCCATAACATTTGGAGAGACCAGTATGACCCTAGTGAAGTGGTAGAAATGATGACATAAAATTACAATTATCAAGAGAAAAGAAGCAGTAATCCTTATCCAAACAATGTAGGAAAACCCTTGAGGTCTACAGAAACTGAAGTAGCAAGTTAAGAACATTGACACTCATAGTTATTCTTTGTGGCAGTTGTTGAAGTTTTACATTTAAAAGAAAGAATAGTAGGGGCCTTGAGTAGAACTGAAATGTGCAGAGGCTGGTAATGTGAGAAGACACAAACTGCATTTATGTATAGTTTTGAATTTGAAAGACTGTTTCACTGAATTTGTATGCTACTCCAGAACAAAAGCCTCCTAATAAAAAAAATACCCAAGAGCCATTTGAGCTCTCCAAGAGAAAGGCATCATGAAGATTTAAGGTATTATCATCATTATTGAAAAAGCTGAGGCTCTCCTTGTACATTATGCTGGACTCTTTGATTCACATTCAGCAGCTTTTAGTTAGGAATCTGAATGCAGTTTTTCAGAACAAATGGAAAGAGCATTCAGTGTTGAGGCCACCAAGGGAGCCTCTTTGGAACAGATACGTGAAAGACCCATACTATGCGTCCAAGTGTGTGTAAGGCTAGTGTGTGTGAAATTAGAGCATTCAGAAAGGTGTTCAGCCTCCTATTAGATGTGAATAACTTTTGTCTGATTATATACTGCTGAGTTCTTAAGTGCCAGGTGAAGAAAAATATATTAATGGACAAAAAAGGTATACTCCCTGGGGGTTAGCGTATAGAGGGTTCCAGAAATCTTAGTGCTGTTTTAAGCTATTGAAATCTAAAAGGGCACTGAAACTTTTGAGACATGCTGTATGTCTTTAGTCTCAAATTCTAGCCCAGGGGTGAGGAACCTGCAGCCTTGAGGCCACATGCGAAACTCTAGGCCTTTTGACTGAATCCAAGTTTTACAGAACAAATCCTTTTATTAAGGGGCTTCGTTCTATGAAGTTTGGATCCAGTCAAGGGGCCCAACTTGAGGACCTGGAAGGCCACATGTGGCCTCAAGGCCACAGGTTCTCCACCCCTATATGTTCTAGTTTATATGCATATATAGTCATCCCATCAGAACAAGATCTCTTGAGCTTCCCCATATTCCTGATCCACATTTATTACCACAGTTGAATAGATTCCATGGCCATCTGAATAAAGCATCATGATAGTCCAATGGCTAACAATAATAATAGCTAACATTTATACCCCAATTTAAGGTTTGCAAAGCACTTTACGTGTATTACTTCACTTGGTTCTCACAACAACCCATGTGGTAGGTGTCCAGGGTCCTACAGCTAGTAAATGATTGAAGTGGGATGTGAACTAGGTCTTCCTGATCCCAGGTCTATTGATCTTACTCATTGAATGCCTAACTGTCTTACACACAGTCATATCAGCTATTTTGCATATGAATCAAATTCCATTGTCACAACGATCCCTCTGTAGACAAGAGATCCAAGACCAGTCAAGGATTAATTTATAGGATTATGTGGAAATAGAACTGAGAGGTACCTCAGAGAGCATGGAATCCAACCTCTTCATTTTGTGCATATGGAAACTGAAGCCTATGATGCCAATCAGTGATTAAAGATCTTTCCCCCTATTCCATAGGTTTCAGATGGGGTCAACAAAGGGAGACTTGATTAGAGGCAGGCCCACACCTTTGTGATGCCTATCAGTGATTAAAGACCTTTCCTACCCTCAATAGACCTCAGGTGGGGCCAATTAAGGGAAGCTTGATTACAGGTTTGTTTGTAGGTAGGCCTACTCCCTTTACTTACTAGGCACTAAACCTCAGACCCACGCCTTTTTGCTGATTGGGTGTGAAGCCCTCAGGCCCTAAAAAGAGTATATACACCCAGAAGATAGTCATTGAGAACAGAGAATTCAGAAGTCAGAAGTGAGAATTCAGAATACAATGCAAGGAGGAGAAGTAAGAACTTGGAGAAGACAGAGAGGCAGAAAGAGTGAGGAGCAGAGAGTGGAGTGGTAACCAGAGAGCTTCAGAGACCAGAGACCTGAGAGGGGAGAGAATGAAGGCAAGCAGACAGTTAGGATTTGTGAGTGTTTACGAGGAGGCCTTAGCAGGGAGGAAGGTTACAGGATGACTTGTTTCCTTGCTATAATACTATGTTAGAATGTCCTTGTTGCTACATTGAGATGGGCTTACTAACTTTAGAATATAATTACTGCTATATTGAATTGGAGTTATTGGTCTTGAGATTTGATCCTCTGGTGTCTAAATAAATGTTATACTTCCTCTGCCTTCTACCTAGAGAGTTTTTTATACTTTGCAATTCCAAACCATACAAGCATGTTCATGGTCATCCTTGAGGTCATGAATCTTGCCTTACCAATACAAAGTCCAAAGAAATTAAGTGACCTTCTCAAGGACACAGAGATATCTATTTCAAACAGTGTTGAATTCTAAAATAAGAAAATAATCTCGAAGTTTCCTCAAAGTTTCTTATAGCAGAATTTGATCTTTGTGGAAATGCCCCATATTTGCTTTGAATTCTTTCATTAATGCATTTAACAAATGTTGAAGTCCTATAATAAATACATACTGCAATGTAATGGATAGAGGACTATCCTTGGAGTCAAGAAGACCTGTATTCATGTCCTGCCTCTGACACACAATACTTGTTTGATTATGAGCAAATCATTTAACTCCTCAATGCCCTAGGCAATTGTCTAAGAGTATAAGTTATAGAGGGTAGTCTATTTGCATTAATAGAGAAAATTCTCCAACAACAGTGAAATAACAGATTTAGATTTTTTTTGGAATTTGTGATTTTTAATTTTTTTTAATTTAATAAGTAAATTTATTTATTTTTAGTTAGATTTAGATTTTTTATAAATGCCTCCTATTGGCTAGACATTGTAGAAGACATACAAAAACCTAAGAAAGTATATATTTTTTTTCTTTCAAATGACAAATGTTCAATACTTTATTTTCTTTATTTGAGAGTTATGGATGCATGAGGAATCTAACCTATCAAACAGTACCTTAGACCTCTCACAAGGGCATGCGGATGCTTATTTACTTTCTGTCATAACCCACTCATTCATTATAACTTGTTCTCATAATGGCAGGCCTAGGTTATCAGACAAAGACTAAAACCATGTGATTATGTTAAAATTCTCTCAGGGTCTTTTGGGTAACCCTGTTGTGGGGAAAATGTATTTCCCCCTGCTCACCATTTTTATTCTTGATCCTCAACTGATGAGTTTCCCTTTATACAAAACACCCACTCACAGCAATAGCATTTTTTGTTTCTTAAGCATAATAATTTACTTAGCAATAAGGCAAAAGAAATAATAATATTGCAGACGACCATATATTAAAGCCGGTACATAAATGATAAAATATATCACAATCCACACACAAATCTGTCTCACACACTTCCACCCATATACTCAGTATCTGTGAGCAAGAATGGGTACACACAAACACTTGTCAAAGAGACACAAGTGAAAAAAATTTTATGTGCTTGGGGTAAGTCATAGATTTGGAACTACAAACTTTGGTGTTATTTTTCTGTTTCAGCATCTATACACAAAAAATTTCTTGATGAACAAAACTTCTGTTCTGAACAAATGCTTCCTCTCCAAGCTGAGTTGATCCATATTGGGCTTGACTGACACTTCATTTTGGTCTCAGTCCAACTTATTGATTGATTGGATGGTTTCTCTGATTCTTTGCTTCTAAGCTATTCCTCTTCTCAGGTGGACTTAAGTCTGAGTAGCAACCATAGTATCCAACACACCTTGCTTCAAACTTAAATCATGCAGTTCAGAACATTTTCATCTTTCTTTCTTCATCTTATTTTCCTTGGTTCAGATTCTGAATCCTATCTAACTTATGGTTAATAATCAGATTCTCATTTCCTGACTATTACAAGCTTCATTACATCGGTTCTGTATCGTAGGATAATTCTGGTATCTATATTGCTCCAATAGGGAGTGAAAGGAAATATGCTTGTGAAAAGCCTTAGATGATCAGGGGCATCGTGCAATACCAGACTTGCATAGCACTACAACCAAGAGCCCACTGAATTTGAACTTCATTGTGACTAGGAAATCCGGCTTTAGTGGTTACATGCTGAGAAATTCACTCATTAAATGATGAATTTCTTATTATTCATTAAGTGATGTAAAGTATTGACGCTTCAGGAACATTTTAAAGCGATTATAGAGTTTGCAACTCCAAATTTCATCCAGAGAACAAGCAGATGGGCTGTCCATGCCAGGGAATGAAGTGCGAAGGTAGGACTTGTACTTCACTAAATGTAACTGGCAAGATGTACATGTCCTCAGGTTTGGGGCAGGCTCACATTTTGGCAAATTGAAAAAGTGACCGAATGTGAATTCTACATCAAGCTGTTCTTTCATTAGTTGTACGTGTGTGGGACGATTAGAAGGCCCTTCTCAAGATCACTCTGTGTCCCTCCTAAGGGGGAAGTAATTGCTTTTTCATATGTCTCCAAAAATCAGATAATTTTTCAGTGTAACTCTGTGTCCTGGGCCTGATGAGGAGCTAAAAGGCTATTCTCCATGTAGACAGCTCTCAGTTCATAAACTTTGTTCTCAGCGAGATATTTATGTGCATACTGGGGATAAAATCAACATGCAGAGCATCGGCAGCTTATTAGGGATTTCTTGCCATAGAACTTGGTGATGATACACAGTATTCCTCATTATTGCCCAATTAGCATCTGTGCTGGGCCAAAATAGAATCATGATCCACAGAGCTAGGAAATCTCTGGTGCTAGAAGTCAGTTTAGTTCATAAGGATGAACCTTTTCTCCAGATTAGGCATTTCCTCTATATTTCTTTTTTCATCTCATATTTATAACTATTCATACTCCTCCTAAAGGTGCCAAAGTCTGCCTCTTTTAGATAGATAGATAGATGGATAGATAGATAGATAGATAGATAGATAGATAGATAGATAGATAGATAGATAGATAGATGGATGGATGGATGGATGGATGGATGGATGGATGGATGGATGGATGGATAGATAGATAGATAGATAGATAGATAGATAGATAGATAGATAGATAGATAGATAGATAGATAGATAAACAGACAAATAGACAGTCACACAGACAAATAGACAGAAGACTTGAACAACAGCTCTGGGGAAATTTTTACCTTTCCTCTGAACAATTTGAAACGTATTTCTTTCCCCCAAGATTTTTCAGCTTGAAGAATGATCACTTATACATGGACCACGGACAGCTACCAACTGTAGTTGGAACAGCTGCTCAAAAACTACTTGCCAATGAGAAGGCAGGCACCAAAGGGTTGGAGGACTTGGTGTTTCACCTGTCTTCCTGGACACACTATTTTGTCTGATGTTTTACCCCTTTAAGACCATAAAGCAAAGTGACTTCTAATAGACAATCTGACCAAAGATACATGTTGCTGAAATGATTTATTCTTTTTTAGTCTCAATTGCATCCTTTAAGCTGGTGGTTTCTGAGCACATTGAAAAGCATCAAGTCAATTCCCATTTGTGGTACTGGGACATCAGAAGTTTAGGCAAGTATTTGAACAGAAAGGTTTTTAGCTTTTTATTTGGCTAGACTGAAGCAATAGTGGTAACTCTTCTTCCATTTAAGTGATTTCATTTTCTGCTTGGGGAATTCAGTTATATTAGCATCCAAAAAATGACTGTGGAAGATGCACAATGTTCTCCACTGTCTAAAATGATGCAAAGGGGAATATTGAGCTTGGCAACCTTCCCTAAATGCATTCAGAATGTTTAATGTGTTTAACTTTCATACCCTTCCATTCCCAAGGATTATGACTGCAAATGTTATCTCAAAAAAATGTTTTCTCCATTTTTCTAATTAATAAATTTTATTCGTTCCTTTCTGAAATATCAGGATCATTTCTTAATATACACATCCCCAAGAAATTCTCCCTTGTAACCAAGAAAAAAAATTGATACAAATACAATAAAAAGTGATTATGTTTGAAAGCATATGCAACTTCCTGTACCTGTAGCCCTCCACCTCTCTGCAGAGAAGAGGAGGATATGTTTCACCTTTCTTCTGGGAACAATATTGACCATTGCAATTAATTGGAGTTTTAGTGTTGTTTTCATTTACAATATTTCAGTCATTGTGTATATTGCTTTCTTGGTTCTATTGTCTTCTTTTTATACCAGTTCATATAAATCTTTCCATGTTTCTTTGAATGTTTCATATTAATCTGCCTACTCATGCTAATTCATATGGAGAAAAAAATCCTTTATAGATAGAAATGTGTAAATATAACATAATTTTATACATGCATCATATAGATAAAATAAAGCTCTAAAGTTTGTGAAACTTTTTACTTAGAATATTTAGTGTCGGCCTCATAAATATGTGAAGCAGGTACTACTCAAGTTATTATCCTTATTTTACAGATGAAGAAACTGTTCCTGTTGGCATATCATGTATTTGGGAGAGTTCCATTGGTTGTATAGCCAAAACCATCAATATCTCCAAAAGGACGTGAGTCCTTAGGCCCATCTCTTTGTTGCATTTACTTCTGAAGGTGGAGGTGACTCCTTCACTTACATCCTCAGTAAGAGAATCATGCTGTAAGTGGAAGAGCTGTGGGGCCTTCCCCCCTAGGCCATACAGTCCCCTCAGAAAAAGGGTCTCTTTGGGGCAACTAAGTGGCACAGTGGATAGAGCACCAGCCCTGAAGCTAGGAGGACCTGAGTTCAAATACAGCTCAGACACTGATTAGGTGTGTGATCCTAAGCAAGTCACTTAACCCCAAATTGCCTAATGAAAAAGGGGTGCCTCTTTGACCCATTTGTTTATTTCTTTTTTTCATTCTAGGAGCAGAGAGTAGAATCTCTAACATTGGGAGTTTCAAAGCATGAGCATGAACCACAGGAGTTTGGAAGTCCAAGAGTCTAGTCCAAGTATTGAAGCCAGCTAAACACAGAGGATGATTATCTGGAATGACATCCAGAACTCCACTCCAGAAGCTGGCAGCAATGCTGCCTTTGGACTTGGTCTTGGTAGTACTAATGCTATGTAGGAACTGAGCCACGTTGTTTACTGTCTCTACCCTTTATTCCACTCTAGAATAAAACTGGTATCAGAAAGATTATCTTCTTGAGGTGCTGGGGAAAATGTTTATATTCTTGTTGTTTTTATATCTTTGAAATAAATATTTGTAAAAATATCTCTTTGTAAAAATCACCCAATGTTAGACAGCTAAATAGAACTGAGGTGCTAGCTGCTAGGCCCCTAAAAAACTTAAGGAATTCAGCTGGTTAGAGTTCAGGCCAAAGACAATAGAGAAAAACCATCTCAAGTTCCTCAAAGTGCCCTGTATCCCTGAGTGGAGAAACAACAGTTCTGGTCCTGAGAAAGTGGGGCCAGAATGTTCGTGTTACTGAAATTCACCTCTCTGCAATTTCATCTCAGTGCTGCATTTCACTGGCCCCTTGTGGGGACCAAGAAGAACAAGTGTAATCCTATCCTTCACATACTTGAAGATGGCCATTATCAATGCTCCCACTCTCAGGCATTTCACCTCCAGGTTCTAATATTCTCACTTCTTTCAATCAGCTCAGTGACTCCAAATAGCAGTCTTAAGCTTCCTTCAAGCCCCTATTTCTACCAACTAGTTTTTGAGAATCTTTTCTTTTTGTTATGATTATCTTTAGCACTCATCACCACCATTAGCTCATTCGAGGCTTTAGTGATCCTGGCATTAAGATTGTAGGATGATGTTATGAGTGGTTACTTCCTCTTTCAAGATTTCCATAATTTCCACACCAGTGGCCATGTCCTCCTTGTTGGCAAAGATCAGATCCAGTTCTCTTCACTAATTTCTCACAAACTTAAAAAGAATGTGCTTTGTGGTAAGGCAAGTTGAAAAGAGAACTCCAATGGATAAATGCCTGGATAATTGAAGTCATCATTAATGTTTCATAGCTCTGTGCCAAATTTGAGACCTTTTCTTTATACTCCTCCTCTGTTTATTCCATCTCTCCAAGTGATCAGTACTATTACTTTAGTAATAATATCACTTTTGCATCTGATTCCAGTGATCTTTACCCAAATGTTCTGCACCATGCTTCCTTTCTTGGATTTCTGGATTTCCTCACAAATTTAGCATCTTAATATGAAATACAATTCCTTTGTACTTTTTAATCTATCATGTTCCTTCTTAATGAGGTATACCTTTACAGAGGTCAGTGAGGTCAAATTTACATCCTTTCATTAGGATCTCTAGTTCTCTTGGTTTATTGCCCACATTTTATGCATTTGTATGTATACATATGAACATCTAGGTGGTGCAGTGGATAGAGTGCTGGACCTGGAGTGAGGAAGACTCTTGGTGAGTTCAAATAGAGCATCAGATACTTAATAGCTGTGTGACAGTGGACAAGTCACTTAATCCTCTTTGCCTCAGTTTCCTCATCTGTAAAATGAGCCACAGAAGGAAATGGCAAAACCTTCCTATATCTTTGCCAAGAAAACACCAAGTGGGTTCAGGAAGGTAGATATGACTGAAAACAACTGAACAGCAGCAACATAGGAAGCTATAGATTTTATTGCTTCTTTTCCCTTTGGATGTTGTTTCCTACTACTCTCCTCTCTATAGTCATCTTTGTTCTACTTTTATAATATCTAGTTTTTTCAGTATCTTAATGAGCAGATATATGTAAGCACTTTGCTTCCCTTCCTTCCCTTCTCAACTTGAAGCTCTTTGATCTAGCTCATAGAACTCTAGGTAAATATGTTATTAGTGACTGTTAGGCTTAGCCTGTCTCTGACTAGAATTTACCCTATATTGTCAACCATTTTCCGCAAATCCAAGTCCCTTTCTCAGACACTGTCTTCTCAGCCAGCTGTTGTTCATTTTCCAAACTCACTTTTCCCTTGTGAAGCCTCTTCCTATAATAACCAAAGTGACGAAAATACCACCTCTGCCCTTAAGGTCTTTAATTTCTTACACAGAACTTGACAA
The DNA here is from genome assembly GCA_028646595.1 of Phalanger gymnotis. Classification (NCBI taxonomy): domain Eukaryota; kingdom Metazoa; phylum Chordata; class Mammalia; order Diprotodontia; family Phalangeridae; genus Phalanger; species Phalanger gymnotis. The sequence goes on from CM053622.1 coordinate 659,230,797, forward strand.
TCCCTGTTAATTCTAAGTTTCTTCTTGTGTGTTGATAAATTTTTTAAAAAATATTAATAGTCAATTATCAAGGAAAGAAATACAACCTACCAATAACCATATTTTAAAAAATGTCCAAAGTCACTATTAGAAAAATGAAAATTCAAAGAAATTTACTTCACACTCAACGGATTTGCAAAGTTGATAGAAAAAGACAAATGTCAGAGGGGCTTTGAGAAAATGGGAACATTCATACAATATTGGTAGAACTGTGAACTTATACAGTCACTCTGAAAAGCAGTTTGGAATTCTTCCTCCTCAAAACATTACTAAACTGTGAATGCTCTTTGTAGAGATTAAAATTGTCCAATCAGCAATAAAAGAAACTGAGACAGAGCTCTGAGTCAGTGGCACATTATTAAATGATCCACGGTCTCCTCTAATGAATTTTCCTTATGTTCTGAGTTGCCTTTGTTCCCTGGCCCTTGTTTTTATAGGGTTTGATACTATAACATTAAGGCAAAATTCGTGACTTCAAAGATAACCATGAATATGCCTGAATGGTCCAGAATTGCAGGATATAAGGAATTCTCTAAGTAGAAGGCAGAGGAGTTAAAGCATTTGTTGAAACTCAAAAGTAGCAGACCCACAGACCAGTGTCCCCAATTCGACATCCTGGCAAGAACCTTCCAAGACCAGTATGCCCATCTCACAATAGTGACCAGGAGGCCACAGAAAAGCATTGTGGCAGCAAGCCAAGCCATACTGGTGCTCCGCCCCCCTGCCCCCCCCCCCGCAATGCCAGGGCCCTCCAGCAAGAAGACCACTCACTGGCCTCAAGGCCCTGCTCAGCACTCTCCGGTCTCCACGAGGGTCATTCCTGCCTTTTTGTAGTGCCTGCCACCATCGCTGCCACTTCTGCCACTTCTGGCACAACCTCCAAGATGTGTTCCAGCTAGCTGACTGTTTCCTCTCTCTCCTTCAGCTCTTAACTGCTCTCACCAACCACCTCACCAACTGCCTCTTAGCTCTGCTCCAACCATTCAGCAAGCTCCTCCCACCACAGGCTTCCATTGGCTCCAGTTCTAGCCACTCCCCCCAGGACCCTGAGAGCCCTGCCCCACTCAAATGGGTGGGGAAGATCTTCCCATTCACTGATTGCCTTTACAGATACCCAAATATAAAAAAGAGATATGGTAAAATATAGACTCTCATTGGTTGATAGACCTTGCTCTTGAGGGCCAAAAATTAAAATGGGAAAGGCAAGAATCACTTCTGGTGACTGAGTGGTGGTCACCATCTCACTAAGATGGTGACCTACTTATATTGGATAAGAGAAAATGGTCCAGAGGTACAAAAATAAATTGGAGGACTTTACAAAGAATCAAGACATCCCACCCCTGCTAGCTTTGGACATGGAATTTTAGCAAAACAGGCTGGTAAACAAGTTGTGAACATTACATAAAAGTTTGAGGCCTATTATAAAAATGCATCTTATCTAATTATCCATATATGATTTCTCTAAAATATCAAACTGATTAATACTAATTGGAATAGAGTAGGAGTCTGTGCTGTTAATGTGGTTAAAGATCTTCCCTGCCCATTCAATAGGACCTTTACTTACTAGGTGCAAAGCCCCAGGCCCACACTCTTTTGCTAATTAGGTCAAGAGGTGTGAAGCCCTCCGAGCCCTAAGGAAAGGTGCTAAGACCAGAATCAATTGTATGTGCACTGAGTTCTAGCCAATCAGATATGCATGCATGAATTCAGCCAACCAGAGACCTTAGCTCTAGCCAATCAGATGCTGGTTAGATCTGTATATAAGGAGAGCCCAGAATATGAGAGAAGCAGAATTGAGAAGCAGGCATCAAGAAAACACTGAGGCAGCAGACATCAAGAGGGCAGTGAAGAGCAGACATTAAGAGAGCAAACATTGAGAGAGCCAGTGTCAAGGACCAGACAACTGCAGAGATCAAAGAGCTGAGAATCTACAGCATTGAAAGATTGGAGAACTGAGAATCCTGAGAATCCAGGAGACTGCAAGGACTCTGAGAACTGCAAGGGCTTTCAGAACTTTGGGAGAGGACGAAGGCAAGCAGATAGTCAGGATTGTGAGTGATTGTTTGTGGAAAGGCCCTAGCAGGGGAAAAGTTTACAGGATGACTTGGCTCCTTGCTATAATACTGTGTTATAATTTCCTTCTTGCTACATTGAGGTGGGCTTACTAGTTTTGGAACATAATTACTGCTATATCAAGTTGGAGTCATTGGTCTTAGGATTTGATACTCTGGTGTCTAAATAAATGTTATATTCTTTTGCCTTCTACCTAGAGAGTTTTTCATACTTTGCAATTTCAAACCATACAGGCATGTTCGTGGTCATCCTCGAGGCCATGAATCTTGCCTCACTGATACAGGGTACAAATGAATCATTTCTTACACCTTTGACCCAACAACTATACCACTAGTAGGCCGATAGTCTAAAGAGAACAAATAGGAAAAGGTCTGAAAAATTAAAAAAATATTTACAGCAGTTTTTTTTGTAGTGGCAAAGAATTGAAAACAAATATATATATATATATATATATATATATATACATATATATATAAAAGAATGATTGAATAAATTCACATTGTATGCAAATATAGTGGAATACTTTTGTGCTGTAAGAAATGGCCAGGGTTGTAAAGACACTGGTGAAGACTTGTGTGAACTGTACAAACTTAAGTGAACAGAACCAGGAGAACAATTTATACAATAAAAAAAATATTGTGAAAACAAATAATTTTAAGAATTTTGATCAAAGCAACAATCAGCTACAATTCCAGAGGACCAATGATTCTACCTACTTGAAAAGAGGTAACGAGCTAAATTTGCAAAACAAGACACATATTTGGACTTGGCCAACATGGGAATTTGTTTTGCATGAATATGCATATTCATTCTTGTTCTTTTTCTTTTTTTTAGTGAAAAAGGAGAGGTGAGAGGAAGAGAAAATAAATGCATGTTAATTAAAATTAAACTGAATTTAAAATTTAAAAAATTTAAAAATCACTAGCCTATAAAAATAATTTGCTTCTAGTTATGTCCCTACTGTATATGGATGGTGGTTATCAGATTGATAAATCAAAGGCAATGCTCCCTCTGATCTCAGGTACATGTGCTAGGAAGACAGCAGAATTCTCTATTTTTATGCCAGCTTAACAAATTATGATAGGGGCCTGGGCCTGGAGCTTGGCACCTAGTAAGTAAAGGCCCTATTGAATGGGCAGGGAAGATCTTTAATCACATTAACAGCACAAACTCCTACTCTATTCCAATTAGTATTAATCATATCATATTCCACCTGCCAGGAGGAAATCATCTATCATCATTGCCTATCTGTTTTTTACTCTTACCATTTTATTCAAGTCCTTTCTCCTTCTGGTGCCTCTTGATCACAATACCTATTGCTGGAAGTACAAGGAGCTACTTTCTCCTTCAAGGGCTTAGCTCCCTTCTCTGAAGAAAAAGAGCCTCATATCCATTACTTAGTTTCAGATGTTCAGTGGTCCTTCTCATCTTTGTTCTCTACATCACATTCTCCCCTCTGAACATTTAATTCAGGTTATGATTTCTTTCTGCCTTGAAACACTTCTTTTCTCTTAAGATAGACTTAATTCTCTCTGATAACTTATGTTAGGGACTTTTTACGCTCTCCACATCCTAAGCTCTCAGTCCCTTGGTCTCAGCTTCATTCATTCATGCTTTGTAAAGATAGAGAGCTTAGTATTTTTTCAATTCAGGTAAGTGATATGAGAGCAATTCTGTGGAGGTAATGATATTTTATATCTGATGTTAGAATTACAGACTCTTGATCAGAGGTGAAGTATGCTTAATAAGAACCAGGAAAAACATTTTCTTGGAGTTTGGTCAGATGATCATGAGAGTTTTAAACAGAAAAAAAGGAGAAAACATGTCCACATAGATCTGTCAAGCTTGATGCTAGAGGAAAAAGAGCATACAGTATAGGAAAAAGAATAGCAAAGTCCTGGACACCATCAAATGGCTCAACATTTGAAATGGATATAATCTTATTAATAGCCATTTTAAAAGATGCATTAGTGTCTACCTTGCTGCTGCACCCTAAGAACCGTAGTGCCCTTCCATTTGACTTGTAGCCCAAATGACCTACATATTTCATTGTTGTCCCCATTAGAATGTGAGCTCCTCGAGAACAGAAACTGTCATACTTTTCAGTTTAAATTCCCAGTCCTTAGCAGAATTTTTTGCCCATAGTAAATGCTTAATAAATGCTTATTAATTAATTTGTTCAATGGAACAATCATTCAGAGGAGAAAAATGTCCAAAAAGAGAACTAGTTTCCAAATCAATAGCCTCAGATATCAGATAGAAATCCACAAGGTATAGCTAAAAACAGGGTGATGTAAGATGGCAATGCAACTGTATAGTTAATTGTGTGATGGAACTCATGACTAAAATACGGCTTAGGAAAAGTATACCTAGTTCAAAAGGAAAAGACTAGATCATAAATGGAGCACAGTAACATTGTGTTTTAAGAAAATAAACCTATGTGAAAATCAAAAAACCCAATAGGGAGAAATAAAGTGGAGAGAATTGTGTTAAAGAGCACCAGAGGGAGTAACCTAAGTGATGCTATTGTGGGAGTTTGCTATATACTACCAAAGGAAAAGGATAAGTTTTATAGAGATTTGGGGGGAGGGAAACATTCATATCTCTTCACACAAATCTGGCACAGAAACTTAATATTCTTATAGGCAACTAGATGGCACAATGCTGAACAGGCACCCAGGATGATTCAATTTTGAATTCTGCATCAGATATTTAATAGCTATGTGACCCTGGACAAGTACCGACTCTTAGCCTCAGTTTCTTCATCTGTTAAATAGTTATCATAATAGCAGCTACATCAAATAGTGGTTGTGAGGATCACAAAAGCACATGTAAAAAGCTTTGCAAACCAAAGGGGTCTATATAAATGTTAGCTAATAGTAATGGGGAACTCCAACTCTGTGAACATCTGCTAGAGTTCACAATCTATTGCAAAGCAAAACTGTTAATTATTACAAAGTAAAATTCTATAATGATCATTATATGATTTAAAAGGTGGAATAATTAATTAGCAGAACTTCTATTCTGGATCTGGTTGTCACCAATAAGGAGAAATTGGTCACTGAAGCAGAAATAATAGCAACTTTGAGTTCAGACAGTGATTCCCTTATGCAGTTTGTAATAGAGGAGAATAAAGGTGGGCATAGTCTGTTACATGCCTTAATTTTGGGAAAAGAAGATTTCAAAGGGTCATAACCAGAGGTCTGGATATGATGAGATAGCCTGGAACCACAAATCCAGGCAGACACTCAGGAATAGGTGAAGTCTGGATGTCAGAACACAAAGAGAACAAGGACTTAAGTATTTGGAGAGGTCTATAGTTAGAAGACCTATCAATTCGGAAAAAGAAGAGGAAATGCAAGTACCATTCATCAGAGATCCTAATGAGTGCAAGGCCAAAGGTTTCTATCCTTGAAATGGTGTGGTTAAGAATCAACAGAGATCTAGAAAGTGGACATTTGACAGAGCTCAAGGCAGGTGGTCACCACCAAGGATGTCACCACTAAGAGATGGGATCAAGGGCACAGAAATCAGTCCCTTTAGATACCCAAGGTATCGAAGTCAGTGCAGAAAGGACAGCAAAGTTGGCACATGGATAGATTGCTGGGCCTGGAGTCAGGAAGACCTGAATTCAAATCTTGACCTAGGCACTTACTGTATGACCCTGAGCAAATCACTTGACTTCAATTTGCCTCAGTTTTCTCATCTGTAAAATTAAGCTAACAATAGCAGGCATTTAGGTGGCACAGTGGATAGAGCACTGGGCTTGGAGTCAGGAAGACCTGAGTTCAGATCCAACTAAGACACTAGTTATATGACCTTGGGCAAGTCACTTAACCTCCACTTGCTTCAGTTTTCTCAACTGTAAAATGAAAATAATACTAGCACTTACCATCCAGAGTTGCTGTGGGGATCAAATGAGATAGTATTTGTAAAGTGCTTAGCACAATACCTAGCATACAGTTGCTATTTAAATGCTAGCCATCATTATTATTATTATTAATCATCATCAAAGCTCACTTGTCCTAGGTTCATTGCCTCTATCTCATCTAACTCAGTATATCTAACCCCTGATATTTAGCCAGCCCCAGATCATGCTTCACATCTTATCTAACCATCTAACCATCCACTAGGAAACCAGACCTTAGCATTATGCCACCTGCTCTGCCATCACCTGTGCCCTCCTTCCACACTTCTTAATTCTGTGAATTATAATCAAATCAATACTACCATTGCTACTGGAAAAGGTGAGACAATCTACTGCCCTGTGGCTCTACTTACCATCCCTGTATATCTAGCATCCATGTATAGTGCCTGGCTCTATTGCAGGGCCGGGTACACAACAGCTGATTTAAAAAATGTGTTTTCATTTCATTTCTGGAAACTGGAGTATGTAAGGACGGCAGGAAGGGAGAAAGCGTTGGATTGAGGAATAGGAGGCAAATAAATGGCATTAATTGGGATGATTACAGGGATGCAGGGGCATGGAGTTATTGCCCAATTGATGGTTATACATTTCTAAATAGCTGTTTTTCCATATGAACTCATTTACCTGAAAGATAAATGGTAAGTTCACAACACTGACATTCTCTTTAACTTAGATTCAAAAGCTGCAGTGTAAAAAACATTTTATATGTCAGCTCAAGTAGGCTGGAAATCTAAAGCAATCTCCAATCCTCAGCATTTGTGTATGTCAGACTCCATCTTATCAGCTAGAACACTTAGGCTGATAGTTGACATGGCAACTGGAAATGAAAATCAAATTCAGGGAATAGGGAGGCTGGGTATTGATGACTTCCCCCAGAGGTTCAGGGACGGGGCTGAACTCTGGACCAAGGCAGCTGTGCTGGTCAGAGAATTCCTTTGAGCTTGTGTCACCTTAGGCATAATAAACAAGATAGGTTCACAAGGAGAAGTCATTTCAGTGATTGACATGGATAATCATATTGACATGCTTTTTCTTGCTTCAAGATCACCTACTTTGCTTCATCATAGTGAGTTCTAAATGCTATCAGTGTTTTAAAAGAAGACAATTTCTGTATGTCTATCTTCACCTGTCACTGATAATATTGCAACAAAAAGGAAGCAGGGGAAAGGTACATTGTCTCAAATACTCTCAAGCAATCACCTGATTAAGCCCTGGACCACTTGAAAGAAAGCAGGCATTGAGCCTGATGAAAATCAGAGGGTCTAAATACATTGATTAGTTAAGAAACATGTATATTAGTGGGGGAAGAGAAAACAAAACAAAAAAAGGAAACTAAACAGCAGAGGGCGGGAGAAAGAAGGTATCTGTCTGAGAACAGAGTTGAGAAAGAAGTTCAGAGTCAGGAGCACAGTTGGGAGAGTAGCGGAAGAGTGAACATGGCTGGCTTGGGCACTTCCTTAAAAAAAGAGGAATCAGAAAAAAGAGGCCATAGTGGTTGAGGGATCTTCCAGAGTGAGAAAACTATTGGAGATTGATGGACAAATCTCTGAAGAATCAGGAGCAGAGCAAGGAGAAAAATGAAGGGGTGAATATGATGAGTAGGAGCACTTCCTTAAAATTGAGGTTCTAGGAAAAACTGACCAATCAGAGGAAGGGCTGTAGGGTTTTAGGGGTGGAAGGATCTTCAAGGGTGAGAAGGCTGTTGGGAAATTGTGGAGAAAGAAGTTAAAAGAACACATGGTCTCTATACAAGCAAAACACATTTATCTTAAGGAATGTATAAAAGCAACTTAAGAATTTTAGATTTCTCAGTGTAATATGTGAATAAGAGATGAGATTTTTCCTATTGGACAGGCTTTTAAATTTAGCTTTTACTTATTATCATTTCCATTTCCAGAAAATGATTCAGTGTTAAGATTTTTCAAGTACCACACCCCCTTCCTTCATCTGACAATCATGTCTCACACTTCTATTTTCTAGATTAATACATTGTACATGCACATATATATACTATATTTATATACATTTGGTTTTAATCTCAATCAGTTGCTTTTAGTCACTGAAACTTTATCTAGCATCATATTTTTAGGAAAATTGAGAAGCCACATGAAAACAGTTGTATATTTGTTTTATGTAGTTTTTTTCTTCTTAAAGGACAGCCTTCTCAGAAGTTTCACCACAGCTGCTTTTTTCTTTTTTAAATTTAGCTTTAATGCTTCCATTCGTAAATTCTTATTTGCACTCTATTTAACTTCTTTCTGCTCATTTCATTCTTCTATCTATCCATTTATTCGTTGCATAAATATTCACTGAGTGCCTACTTGTGCTGGCTGCTTTGACACAGTTCCTGCCATTAAAGTTTGCAGTATCTAGTAGGGAGGATGAGATAGTCACATAAATAACTATAATGCAAGTTAGAATGTGATAAGTACCAAAAGAGAAGGAAAAACGATTTCTTTCCTTTTAAAAAAGAAATGTTTTGTTGATTTTTTTGTTGTTTTTGCATCAAAGTCATTCCCCACATCCCCTCCCCTCTGCCCAGATTAAATCATTCCTTGGGACAAAGAAAAAGAAAAGACCATCATACAATCTGTACAGCCTTCCACCCCATTTTTCTCTCTATCTCATGAATGGTGAGATATAAAACAAAATGGTTGAGAGTTCAGAAGAGGGAGATATCTCTTCTGGCTTAGAGGATCAGGAAAGGCTTCATAGGGGACACAGTATCTGGGTTAGATTTTGAAGGATTAAGATTTTAATGCTCAGAAACTGGGAAGAGGATGTTATAGAAATAAGAAATTATGTGATACCATGTTTTTCTTCACTAACGGATATAGGGAAAGGGTAACAAAGGATTTACTCTATCATTATTGTATCCACAGTTGTTATTTTTTTTAAATCAATTTGTATCAAAATAAAACTAAGAGTATCAGCTGATAATTATGCCATATGCTTTTTCTCACAGATAAATTTCCTTGGTTTGACAAAGAAGGGAGATCTGAGGTGCCATCCAATTCTAATTCTAAGGAGAGGGTATTGCTTTTGTGTGGGGGTGGGAAGAAACTATAGTATATGCTTTTGTAATGAAAGAAGACATTGTTAGAAACATACTTAACATTGTCTGGGAATAAACAATACTTGTTGGAAGGCCAAAAAAAAAAAAAAGAATTTTAGATTTCCCAGAACACTAGTCAAAAACTTGAACACCATAATCAAGAAAACTTCTTAAAACTTCTGAATATACACACAAAGAAAAATTTAACTCTCTTGAACAGTGGCAAAAGGATATATGAACCTTCATTTAAACCTTCCTTGGCAATGACACCTTCCTCTATAGCATATGTTCATATGTATATTTCCATTTATTTAATTATCTTTTTGACCAAATGTTCGCACTTCTTTTCTGAACACTGGGCTGTGTTCCTTCAGAGCAGAGATTTATGTTTTATATTCCATAGCCTCCTCCATCCCATAGCACTTGCCCTATGGGCACCAAGTAGTTACCAATGAGTATGATGATGATGGTAACCACTACCAACTTCATTTACTCATTTAATAATGACTTTGCATGATTTAGTGGTTTATTGGAACTAGTTCAATTCAATATAGAATGATCTCATTGAATAAGCTTATATAAGCAACTACTATGTGCTTGGCACCATACTGGGCAATGAGGACAAAAAGATAAAAATGAAAACAGTACTAGCCCTCAAGGTAGAGTAGTAAACACGTGATTTGTAGAACATAATGCAGTAAAAAGAGTTCGGGGAACACAAACGAAAGAAACAAAACTTAAATGGAGACTTAGCAATGAAATCCTAAGTAATGAGTAGGTGAAAGAACAAATCCAAGAAACGATTTATAATATGTAAAAGAAAAAGACAAAGATGAAACAATAAACCAAAATCTCTGGGATGTTGCTAATGCTATTTTCAAAGGAAAAAATCATATTCCTAAAAATGTGCGTCTCCAAAACAAAAAAAGGATGGAATTAATGAACTAAATATGCATGATTAAAAATCAGAAAGCCAAATAAACAAATCAGGACCAAAAATGAAAGCAATGAAATATAAAAGAGAAATAGATTGATTGGAAAATAAAGACTATAAAATGTTCAACAAAATGCAAAGTTGATTCTTTGAAAAGACTAACAAAAGTGATAAACCTTTAATCAGTCTGATTTTTTTAAAGCAGAAAATCAAATCAATAAAATAACAAATAAATAAAGTAAAATCACAGCAAAAAAGAAGAAATAAAAATAATTATCAGAAACTACTACATACATGGAATTATATGCCAACAGAAATGAGAACACAAAAGAGAACAGTAACTTCAAAAATATAAAACTCAAACCAACAGAAGACCAAGAAAGATTTTAAATAACTCTCGGAATTTCAATATCAGAAAAGGAAATAGAAATAATTGTAAAAGAACTACCAAATGGAAAAAGTGAAAAAAAAATTCTGATCTTGATGAATTTGCAGAATTCTATCTAACTTTTAAAGAACCATTAGTAGTACCAAGACTATAGAAATAAAACTAAAAAACTGAGATGATACTCTTCCAGATCCTTTTCATGAGACAAATATATTTTAATACTCAAAACCGTAAGGTAAAGCAAACAGAGAGTACCACAGACTAATATCATTAATGAATATTGATTCAGAAATTTTAAATAATATGCTACAGTACAGTAATTGATGCAAGAAATCATTCATTATGACCAGCTTGGAGTTAGGCCAGTAAGGCAAGGATGATTCAATACAAAGAAAGGAAGTAAGCAATATAATTAATTACATTAAAACAATAGCATCTAAAACTACATGATAGTATCAATAGATGCAATATAGAACAAACTATAAAGAACAGACTTAGAGGAACTTTTGCTAATATCATAAAAATACCTATTTAAAACCAAGAGCAAACATCCTACGCAGTGGGTATACACTAGAAGATCTCACTATATTAATCAGGATCTACTCATGCTTTCCAAAGTGCTCTTTGAAATGCCTCCTTCACAGGAGAAAGTTTGATTTCATCTTAAACCTCTTCCTTTCATACTACTTCTGTTTACTTGTACTCACCAAAACTCAGCTCTCTCCCAATGACACAGCATCCCTAACAACCCTTTGACAACATTGGTAGCCCCAGATAACTGGTTCTAGTGGGATAATTAGAATACTCCTTGCTTTCCATCGCTACTTCCAGGACCTTCCTCTGTCACCATCACTCAGTAACTTCTCCTCATTTGAGGCTCATTCAATCTACATTTTTCATCCAGTCAAGATTCTGGTAGTTATTATCTGTCAGCTTCCAGGACACTTTCCTTTCCTCAGTGAGTTCAGTACTTGGATTACAATCTTTCTCTCTTCCCCAACTTCTGCCCTCATACAAGGGCATTTCGATGTGCATATTGATTTTCTCCCAAACACATTAATTTCCAATTTCCTAAACTTGCCCACCTCCCATGACTTACTCCACCACCTCACCTCAGCTACAACAGATATGGCCATACTCTTAATCTTGCTATTACCAATAAGTATCCCACTTCCATGTTCATGAATTCTGAAATCCCTTTATCTTATCATAATCTTTTATCATTCCACTTTTCTGTCTGCCTTACCCTGTTCCTCATTCTCTGAATGACCTCCAATTCTTCCACCCTTCAAGTTTTTCCCCAGGCCATCTCTCCTACACTGACTATACTTCCTCCTTTCCCCATCTTGACATCTGAACCAGTTCAACTTTACACTCTCATTTTCTCTCAAGTCTCTTGCCTGTTTATCCTATCATCAACCTAGCCCTACTAAATCCTAGTCTTTAATTACTTCTGCCATCCACTACTTTCACTTCTATTCATGTTCTGCTGAACAAAGCTTGAGAAAATCATGAAACTGGGGTGACTAAGTCTACTACAAATTTATGTTACATAATCTCAACTAGGACATCATTGCGGCAAGGAAATAATTTTACATATCCCTTATTGACTCATTATTCTACTCACCATAGAAGCGTTTCCAGGAGAGTATAATTTCACAAAAAAACCTAGAGAGAGTTTCAAGGAGAAGAGGGTGACTAACAGTTTCAAAGACTGATTACCCCTTCTGACCCACAGTTGATGTACCCTTATCCAAGTTGTGTCTCATATCAGTGGGTTTTCCATATGACTCTCTTGGGGCCTCTTCTCTCTACATATTATTTTGAATGCCCTGGATTCAATTTTCATCTTTTTCAGATGATTCTCAGATCTATTTATTCAGTCCTGACCTCTCTCTTAGCCTTCATTTTCACATCTCTATCTGAATGTCCCCTAGACATTTTTAGACTTGACATGTCCATAAATGATCTCATTATCTTTTTCCCCTAAAATCCCCCCCCTTTTCCAAGCCTCCCTATTACTGTTGAGGAAGCCATCATCCTCTCAGTCATCCAGACTCACAACTAGGTGCCATCCTCTCTCATGCCTCACTCTCATCTCCCCATATCCAACCTGATGCAAATCCTATTGATGCTATGGCCACAGTTCTTCTGTATGGCCTCTTCTCTCCTCTGATACTGCTGTCATTGTGGTATAAGTCCTGCATACCTCATGCTTTGACTATTTCAATAATCTTTTGGTTGGCTTCCCTGTCCCATAACTTTCCCTACCCTCCATTCAGCTATCAAAAAATGACCTAAAGTATAGATCTGACCAAATCATTCCCTTTTCAGTAAGCTGCAATGTCTCCTTACTACTTTCGGGATCAAATATAAAAATCCTCTGTTTTGCTTTTAAAGCCATTCATCATCTTCGACCCTCCAACCTTTCCAGTCTTCTTGTATCTAAGCCCTCTCCCTCCCCTGCCCTGACCATCACATACTGTATGGTCCAGTGACGGTCTCCTTGCTGTTCCTTGAACAAGATACTCCATCTCCTGATTCCATGCATTTTCACTGGCTCTTCCCATACGTGGGATTCTTTCCCTCCTTCTCTTTACCTCCTGCCTTCTTTGACTTCCTTCAAGTCTTAGCTAAAATCCCACCTTTTGCAAAAATACTTTCCCAATTCTCCTTAGTGTTCCACTCCTCCTGGATTAGCTCCAACTTATCCTGTGTGTATCTTGTTTGTACACAGTTGTTTGCATGGTGTCTCTTCCAATTAGATTGTGGATTCCTTGAAAGCTAGGACTGTCTTGCCTGTCTTTGTATCCCCAGTGTTTAGCACAGTGCCTGGCACATAGTAGGTGTTTAATAAATCCTAGTTAACCTGACTTCACCAACGTATCAGTAAGCTAGCAGAAGAACAAAAATGGTGCTATACATCTATTCTACTGGCATTCCTTGAGCTAAAACGAGGGGAGGTGTCAACAGCTCAGCCATTGATCAAACACAGGAGTATCAAGATATGGAAAGTATTACATCTCATCATTGGATTTCCAAAGCATTGAAGCATGTAAAACATGGCTTCACAAGACAGTAATTGTAGCTGAGAGGATGTTGGCAGCCATCGATCCCTGGCAAAGAGGAGGGAAAACTTCCTTTCAGTAACCACAGAAATTAGATCCATTGATGAGGCAGCTTCCTGCCTCATAAATCCATTTTCTTTTTCATTCTCTCTTGGTGGCCCTGTATAGGTCTTTCCATATTCTACCTCTCTCAAAAAGCTCATGGCCAACTTCCCAGTCAGCATGTGGCAAGTGGTCCCCCCTGCCAACCACAGTTTGCACTGGGGTAGCATCATCACCTGCCATGCTCCCCCCAGGCTGTGGGACTTGGAGTTCCCAAGGACATCATGCCCCAATTATTACGATTACGGCTAAGCCCCATGGTAAAGTCAGTTCCTGCTACAACTTCTTTTCCAAATCAGCCCTCATCAGTCCCGGTGCCCAGTTTGAAGCTTTGTTCTTTACCTGCATTGCTAAATATCACAGAAATTAAACACTTTATACAAATGGCTAAGTGAAAAGCAGCCCTATTTGAAGAAAAAAAAAACACATCAGGAGAATTGCTTTCTCTCCTAGGCGTTTCTGGAATGCGAAAGAATACAGAACAGAAAATGAACAAATAAAAAAAAAAAAACCTAGCTGGGTTTGTTAAATGACAATGATCAAAAATGACCTTACCTAATTGGTTACACTACTCTCTTTCTTCAAAAAGAGGAGTCGGGGGCTCCTTAACTTCCAGGCTCTGCTGTTGCTGTTGTTCAGTCATTTCGATTATGTCTGACACTTTGTGACCCCATTTAGGATTTTCTTGGCAGAGATCCTGGAGTGGTTTGCCATTTCCTTCTCCATCTCATTTTATAGATGAGGAAACTGAAGCAAATAGAGTTAAGTGACTTGCCCAGGGTCACACAGCTAGTATCTGAGTCCACATTTGAACTCAGGTCCTCCTGACTCTAGGACTGGCCCTCTATCCACTGCATTACCTAGCTGCCCTCCAGGCCCTAGTTCTCTTCAGTTATCACCTTCCCCTCTACATATTGCACTGTCTTTAACATAGTTCCCTTGGTCCACTAGAGAAATAGATCTTACAGTCTTTGGATAGGATAATGCTTGTTTTTGAGAAGCAAAGTCCAAATTCATCTAAGTTATCTTTTCTAACTAGCTCTTAAACTGGACTTGAGGGTATTCTGAGAAAGAGAGAGACAAAGACAGAGAGGGACAGAGAGACAGAGAGACAGAGACAGAGAGACGGAGACAGACAGAGGCAGAGAGAGGCAGAGAGAGGGAGAGAGAGAGAGTGCTAACTTCCTTTACAATCCTTTTTATGTCAATGAATCCTCTACTTTTTATCCTTTAGCCCAGTAGTGTCAAACTCAAATACAAATGGCCATTAAATCATACAAGGGTCCCTGCAAGCCATATATTGACTTAGAAAACCACAGATTAACATTATCTATGTTTTGTTCTAGTTTTATTTATTTTGTTAAATCTTCCCTAATTACATCTTAATCTGGTTTAGGCTGGACTCTGCTGAAGCCAACCACGATCTCACTCCATTGCTGTTTACTGCCCACAAACTTCAGGGATCCCTCTACTGACTTGGTGTCATGACGCCTCTGCTCAGATCTGTTAGCATATTTAAGCTGCCCCACAGCCCAGTCCAATCCATTCAGCAGCCAGACACTGTGTAAATATGTTGTTCTCCAGTCTTTATAAAGACCAAATTTAAGCTTCTATGATCCAATCCTGGTTTCCGAGGAGCTCTACAACCAGTGAGGACATAGACAATAGGCTTCCAGGATAGGTCTCTCCTTACCAGGTCCCTTTGCCTCCCCAATAAGCTGGGGACCAGAGACTTGCCCTCCTGCCCAGGAGGATAATCTGACCAGTGAAGGACCAGACAGCAGACCTTGCACCTGGTCTCTCGATGGGCCCAGGACCAGTGACTTGGCTGCCTTCCTCTGTACCCCAGGAGGTGACAATTCGATCAATATTTGAGCTTAAAGTCTGGAGTGGAGCTGACTTTGATTTCTACGTAAGGAGAGTTAATTAACTACTCTGTGACCAGCAAAGGCCCATGAATTTGTCCCTTGCCACTGAACCACTTGGACTGAGGTCTCAACCCTTGACCTCTGTCCCCTCCCCCAAATCAAATCATTATCTGAGCTAGGACCTGGGACAGCATCTTTCACATTAGTTATCTTCTCTCAACACAGTTCCTAAAGTCAGGCCCTCATCACTCCAACAGTAGAATATTGCAAAAGCATCGTGATTGATTTTCATGTTTCTAGTCTCTTGCCTTTCCATAGGTTTTTTCTACTAGGAAGAATATGATAATATAGTCTTATGGCTACATATTATTTGCTCCATCTCTTCAGATCTATGTCATTTAAAGCTTATCTAGACAAAAACTCCTTTTTCCTGCTACCACTCTCAACACCTTCTTACTTAAATATCTTTGCCATATGTGTCCCTAAACCACTCTGTCCTCCCCTTTCATTATGCCTGTGGAAACTAACAAGGTGTCCTTTGTATCTTCTTCCATTTCTCCTATCTTCTTGGAGTCATGGAAACTGTATCCTTTCCAGACAATAGTGTATACCTGGCCATCACCCTGCTCTGTACTAGGAGCACTTTCTCTCATGATCATCTCAACTGAGCAACTGGGT
Organism: Phalanger gymnotis; assembly: GCA_028646595.1. Classification (NCBI taxonomy): domain Eukaryota; kingdom Metazoa; phylum Chordata; class Mammalia; order Diprotodontia; family Phalangeridae; genus Phalanger; species Phalanger gymnotis. The sequence goes on from CM053622.1 coordinate 659,246,930, forward strand.
CAGTGCTCCTTACTGCCCCATCCAGAACTAATCCCTTCTACTACCACTCAGAAACTTCACCCCTGTGGTTCACTCCATTAAAATATATCACTTTATCTAGAGTCTAGTGGCAATTATTCACTATTCTAAAGTCATTTCTGTCCTTGATATCCCTGTAAGCATCCTGTGAATCAATCAATCAATTTCAGTGAATCCATCTCTTGCATTGCTTTGACTAGCACATCTTTACTTCATTTCAACCGCACACAGGAAGGGTTATATTTTTGATCTCAGGACTGCCCTCAGATATTCTGCTTCCATGATTCACAACCCTGATAATCTCTTCCTACCCTTCCAATTCTCCCTGTGCCCCACCTCTCTTCAACTCATTGTCATCTTCATAACCTCTAGTCATTGCACTCCTTACTTTCCCAATCCGCCATTCTTGCTCTGACTTCACTTTCCTCCTTTCAAAACCTTGACATTACATTTATATTTTATGCTACCATTTATTCTCAAGTTCCTTCCCCCCAGTATCCTATTGCTTTTTTTTTTTGCTGTTCAGTCATTTCAGCCATGTCCAACTCTTCATGACCCCATTTGGGTTTTCTTTTTGTCAAAGATACTGGAGTAGTTTTCCATTCTCTTCTCTAGCTCATTTTATAGATGAAGAAACCGAGGCAAACAAGGTTAAGTGGCTTACCCAGGGTCCCACAGCTAGTAAGCATCTGAGACCAGATTTGAACTCAGGAAAAGAAGTGTTCCCGACTCCAGGCCTGGTACTCTATCCATTGTGCCACCTTGAATACAGATACAATCCTCCTGTATAACGCTCTATCTACTGTGCCACCTAGGTGCCATTTAGTGCTTTCAAAATTTCACTCTAATGATTCTAACGTAGTGATGTCATTTTGGCTCTGTTTGAGAATATAGGACAACAACCAATCAAAATTGCAACCTTGGATTGCCCAAACTACTCAATTATTGTTCCCATTCTCAAGTTGTTTAATGCTTGTGAAAGAAGCAGCACAATCCTAGTGACTGAATCAGCTACAAACTTGTCACCTAATTTCTACTGGTCCTCACTGCTGCAAGGCAATTCTTCTTCCCTGATTAATTCCTTATCCTACTCCCCAAAGTATCTGTTTCTAAAACTTCTCTTGTCAGTGGTCTACACCACCCTTCTACCTTCTCTTTCAGCAAAGGACCTCAACTCATCATTTACCAAGCTTTGTGTCATAAGCTCCCACTTTATCCCGGTTCTAGGCCTCAGAGTCCCCTGATATCACTCCCCATCCTCTCCTCTGCTGTGTTCTCAGGTCAAATGCCCTTCATATCAGTCCTTCCTCCCTCCTCCAGAAGCTTGGCTCTGATAATTGTTTCCTAATCTTCGGTCTCTCTTTATCCACTCCTGCTATCCTTTTCTTCAGGTCTCCTTCACTTTCAAAAAACAAAACAAAACAAAGCAAAACCTTCATTACACCATTCTCTAAAGCTACTGTCTTATATTGTTCCTCTCATGATAAAACTAGAAGATAACATCTACACATTACCCCAACATTCTCACCTCCCACTCATTTCTCAACCCCTTGAAACTGAGACAATTGGTGATAGAATGCTGGGCCTAGAATCAAGAAGACCTGAGTTCAAACCCAGACTCAGAGGCTTTACTAGCTGTGTGTGACCCTGGGCAAGTCCCTTAAGCTTTGTTTATCTCAGTCTTCTCAACTGTAAGATATGGATAACAATAGCACCTATTTCTCAGGATTATTGTTGGTATCAAATGTGATTATATTTACAAAAGTAGCTACTACAGTGCCTGGCACATAGAAGATGCTTTTTAATTGCTTATTCTCTTCCCTTCCCTTGAAATCTGATTTCTGAGCCCACCTCTCAGCTGAAACTGTCCTCTTCAAGGTTACCAATATCTTAATTGTTAAATCTGATGGCCTTTTCTCTGCGTACTAGGCTGCCTATTATCTCCTAGAGAGCAGGGATTTCCTTTTGCCTTTTCTCTGAGGGGGTTCAGTGACTTGCCCAAGGTCACACAGCTAGTAAGTATGTCAAGTGTCTGAGGCTGGATTCGAACTCAGGTCCTCCTGACTCTAGGGCCAGTGCTCTACTCACTGCACCCCCTAGCTGCTCCCACCTTTTGCCTTTATTTGTATCTCCAATACTTAATACAGGACTCTATTTGGAAGAGAGATAATCCATATTATGCTAAGTAAGGAAGTGTGGTCAGGGGAATCACCCTTCTAATTGTGGCTAGATTTCTTCTTGATCTAGGAAGTTCATGGTCTAGAAATCAAATTAAGACGTATTTCTACATCCTTTGGCTTTAAATGAATAGAAAGCAGATTTTCTAATATTTCTTTATGGTTATTACATAGAATGAAACTGTAGATATCTACTTTCCTCGTCAAAGTATCCAAACTTGAAAAAATACTTTTAATGGGAAAACCTCATTCAAATGACTGAGGACTTTCCATTGGTCCTACTTAAACCACAGTTGGAATTACCCAATGCCACATAAATGAAGTGTCGTTGTACAGTTCTCCACGCTAATAAAATGGAGTAACAGTGAAGATAATATTAAATCATTTTATTTGGTTTGGAAATGCGTTTTATGACTGGGGGCTGGGGCAGGGGTAGAGTTTGGCCATAAATTTACCTTTCTAATTATGTCCTGTTTCTATAGTAAGATTATATTTATTTTTACCACCCAGGAGAACCACTGAATTAACAAGTTTAGAAGGGTGTGAGGACAGTAAGGGGATGACAGCCAAGATTAAAAATTTGTTTAGATCATTGAAGCATTTTGTAAACACATAGAGGAGAACAGTAGGAAGCACTCCCCCAAAAAATAGGACACAAGAAGGGTAGCTTCCAAAGTTATGTATTGAATTGATCATATATTTGAAGAGAAACGCAATTTGTACAAAATAGAGATGCACAGTTTCACATACAATCCTTTTTTTCTACTCTATGACAAATGTGGAAATATCCATTTAATTTTATGGTTGTTTGGAATTTTTTAAGTTTAATATTTGTCCAGATAATTTAAGTATACTATCCAGATAAAAGAGAGTTGACTGTCCTTAGAAAATTGTAAGTGAGTCAGTTAGCTAAGACATGAAGAGAGAAGAAGGACATCTGAGCCTGGGCCTCTCTGCTACAGTGTCAATATGTTCTAAATTATTTCAGATAAGACAGGAAGTTAATGAAAACTCCATAACTATTTGAATTGATGGATAGTGATGGATAGAGGGGATAGGAGAGGGGAGGCAGCTTATGAAGGACTTTGAATGCCAAACAGAGGAATTTATATTTGATCCTAGAGATAATGGGAGCCACTGGATTTTATTGAGTGAAGAGGGGATGGTTGGGGAGCGACACAGAAAATGCAATACCTTGCAACGCATATTATTTTTTGATTTAAAAAGAGTATTTACCAATCCTATTGAGTAGTAGTACAAAATGTAGTCTTAAATATTCTCTTCCAAGAATCACTCAGGATTCTTTGACAAATTCAACCACTTCTCAACAACTCTTTGGTGATTTATATCAAGCAATTCATAAAACAAGGAGATATCTGCTCACCAAAGTTGCTTTACCATTGACATGGAAGATGTTTGTGTGAGGTTCTAATGGAAAAGGGATTATTTTATTCCTTCAAGATGGTAAAGTCCACCAAGTGTTCTTGTTGGTGGACAATATTGTGCTGATTGTATCAGAATGGTGCAGGACCTCCCTGACCCATGAATATTCAAATGAGACCAACCTAACAATGCATACATGAAAAACAGAATAACGTTTAAATAGAAAAGTCACTGATTTTGCTTCCAGGAATAGCAAGTCTCCTCTGCCTTAGAGGTAAAGAATTAATAATAATGATAATTAATAATAAGAAATAATAACTAGCATTTATGTAGCACTTTAAGGTTTGCAAAGTGCTTTACAAATGTTATCTCATTTTATCATGAAAGACCTTAGGAGAAAGGTGCTATTATGATCTCCATTTTATAGATAAGGAAACTGAGTCAGAGAGAGTTTAAGTGACTTGCCCAGGGTCATACAGCTAGAAAGTACCACCTGAGGCTGAACTCAGATCTTCTTGACTCCTGACCCAATGCATCCAAGGTGGGATAGGAATAGTAGCAGATAGCATAGTACCAGAGGAACATCCAGTAATGAATGGGAAGAGCTAAGAAACCACAGAGTCAAGGAGGCTGCAGGAGCAGTAACAAAAACACGAATGGGCGAAAAGACTGAGGTTCCAAAAGGAAAAGATGAAGCCAGACAGAAAGCAGAAGCTAAGAACCCGGAGACAGTCGGGAGTATACTAAACTCAGCAGCTCACAGTGGCTGTGTGACAAGGAGTCCCTTTTTCCAGCTTTCCTTTTGGCAGACAGCTGAGAGGGGTGCTGGCTTTTCCTACTTTTGAGGCTTAAAGCAGATGCCCTCAGGGGATCCAGTCATTAGCCAACGGTATAGCCTGCCTAGCGGCCACTTCCTCTACTTACTTTCTTTACGCTAAAGTTATGGAACATTTATGGTGTCTCTTTTCTAAGCATCCAACAAAAGATATGGGAGGTGGGGGTGGGGGGGTGGATAAAGAGATGAGAAGAAGGGATAGAAACAATGACAAGGGGAACAGATTTCTGTTTTCCTCCTCAGCCTAGAAAAGCTAGACCACTGATTTGCTCAGAAAATGTGCCTTTCTTCAAATAGGATTTAGGATTTACTCTTTCATCAGCATGAACATGCCCTTCTCAAAACCTAGGAGGTGAGCATGCTGGGAGTGTTTTCTATCCCGAGAGATATTTGACCGCATTAACCTCTCCATCATCCCAAGGATTGTGCTTCCCATCATTAGTGCCACGTGGGAGGTAAATGTTATTACCCATTCCATCTTCAGAGGAAGAAAGCAAGCCTCAGAACAGTTGGTTGACCAGCCTGAGGCAGCCACGTAAGTGAGAGGCAGAAACAGAAGGTGGAAAGTAATAGTGGCCAACTCTGCCAGGATAAACTTTAGGAACATTAACCATGGAAATGGCCTTGAAACAGACAGAAGCATGAGGACTTAGAGGAACTTCATTATCAAGTTTGTCAGTCACCTTCTGACATGGGCCTTGACCCATTCCTCCACCCCAAAGTAAACATTCAGAGTCTGAACATGCAGTGTTCTGTGGGTGCTTCTATTTTTTTTTTCCAGAAATGCTTCCAACTGTCAAATTTAGACAGGATAAAATCTTCAGAAAGGCTAAAAGGCCTCATTAATCACTGCTCTCAAAGATAGTCCTCTGATCACATTTCCAGTATGTGTTCCTTCCTCAGCAGCTGCTCCGTGATCCATTAAGATGATAAATGATGAGCTGAATGTCAGGCTAAGTGCAGTTATTGTTATATCTACAAGAGATCCAACAAAGAGCCATCTTCTAGTGATCAAAGGAGATAGACTCCAGGTCGAGAAAGAATGAAAAAACTGTCAGCTAAGAAAATAAAATCATTTTTGTGACTTCAAGGAGCAAAATGCAATGGTGAAGAAATTATATCAGATGAATGTAAAGGACTTTAAATGATTTTTGTGCCTGTACACTATCATAGTTGTAATTACCAAACAAAATCCTCTTCACAAGCTTCCTTCAGAAACTTCAACCAATTATGTAATGTTATTCTTTTTCTAATTTGTTTTGTTTTGCCAATGAACAATCTTCATGGAATGGTGGAACAATTCTAGGTTCCCGACTTTTAAAATACAGACATTAGATTATCTAAATATGCTAATGGAGGATGGGGAAGGAAGCTAAGTGGCCTAGTGGATAGAGTGCTGGACCTAGAGTCAAGAAAACTCATCTTCGTGAGTTCAAATCCAGCCTCAGACACTTACTCACTGTGTGACACTAGGCAAGTCACTTAACCCTGTTTCCCTCAGTTTCTTCATCTGTAAAATGATCTGGAGAAGGAAATGGCAAACTACTACAGTATCTTTGCCAAGAAAACCCCAAATGGAGTCACAAAGAGTTAGATATGACTGAACAACAAATACATACATATGTGTATGGATGTATAATGCATGTTTGCACACATATATATTTATATGTGTGTATCCATACATGTATACATATGTATGTATGTATATTACTAGTGGATTGTCCATCTGGTTATCTCTCATCCTGGCTATGTAATTAATCCTTCTTTTTTTCAGGCCAGACATGGTCCCTAATGTCTTTCATGCTACTTCCCACAAACAAGTTATTATTGGATTTGTATACAAGGTATCTCGAAAATCTTTGTGAAGAGTTAAGCTATTAAAGCTTTGAAACACATGAAGACTTTGGAGATACCCTATATATGAATTAGGCATTCGCATTCCATCTACCATGCTTATTTCTATTTCCCTTTAGGTCATCTGAAGTTTTAAGCTTTCTGAAATTCCATTCTATATTTCATTATTGGAAGCCATATGGTAGCCACTGTTTGTAGGTGGGTTTGTGCTCATTGTATCAAGTCTCAGAATATTTTAGACTCTATCCAATGAAATCCACAAATAGCCCCCCTAGAAAAATTGCTTAAGAATTTTACCTGGAGAATATTGTCATTAAAAAGATAGGCCATGTGCTTGCATTGGCAGCACGTATACTAAAATTGTTACGATAAAGAGATTAGCATCCTCTTGGGTAAGGATGACGTAAAAATTCAAGAAGCATACTACATTTTTTTGAGGTGGCAAAGAATGGGAATCAGAAGGGATGTCCATTGACTGGGCGAAGGTTTAATGAGTTATAGTATGTAAATGTGATAGAAGGCTATTGTGTTGTAAGAAATGTTAAAGGAGATGGTTTCAAAGAAACCCAGGAAGACTCCTATGAACTGATGCAGAGTGAAGTGAGAACAGAACTACACAATGTCAATAATTTTGTAAAGACAAGCCACTCTGAAAGACTTAAGCATTCTTATTGGGGCAATGACCAAACAGGATTAATGATAAAACATGCGACCCACCTCCTGAAAGAGAGGTGAAGGACTCAGAGTGTAAAACGCAGCACATGCACATGCGTGTGCGCACACACACACACACACATGCCCTGTATAGATACCTATGTCTCATTTTCATGCTTTACATGTACATATTTGTATGCATATATCTGTGTATGCATATATGAGGGAGCTAGGTGGTACAGTGGATAGAGTACCAGACCTGGAGTCAAGAAGTTCAAATCAGGTTTCAGACACTTACTAGCTATGTGACCCTAGGCAAGTTACTTAACCTCTGTTTGCCTCAGTTTCTTCATCTATAAAATGAGCAGTGGAAAGAAAGATTTTTGCTCTTTGAAAAAAATAAATTTAATTTTTTTAAAAAGATGGTTATTTTGTGTCTGCAATCAGCTTTATTATAAATAACTGAAAGCATTTTGCCATTTCCTACTTGAGGTCCAGCCTGATATTTTCTTCCCATTGCATGTGAAGGTCAGTTCCTTGTCCATCAACAATGCTTGTCCAAAATTTATGTTCAAAGGTACTAACTCAATATGAATTCTGTCCTACTAAATGTTGCAATCCAGCCACTATACATTATTCACTAACTTTATTTTTTCTTCCTAAGTGGATTTCCGGGCTGATCTCTTTTGAGCAACCATGGGTTCTAGTGAGCTATCTCTTCCCTCACTCTCCCTGCATCTTCAAAACATCTCTAGCATCTTAGGGCTCTAGTCAGGCAACATAATTTTAAAATGTTATGAAATAAAGATATCTGCAGTTAAGTTAGTGATGGC
>CM053622.1:659271419-659287499 GCA_028646595.1 Phalanger gymnotis
AAAATCAATGCTGACAACCAAACATGTAAAAAATAAAATAAAATTTGAAAAAAATGAGAATGTTGGACTCGATGACATAAATGGTCCCTCTCTGCTCTAAATTGCTGATTCTTTGATCTCAAGTTGGAGTTACATATTTGAATGTTGTCTACATCGAGGCGATAGTTGAATCTGCAAGAGGGCATGAATTCTTCAAAAGTGTAGAAACAGAAGAGGGAATGGCAAAGGCCTGAGTGTTAGGGAACATCCACTTTGAGGGGTCAGAGGGAAGAAAAAGGAACTAACAGATAGGATAGAAGAGTAGACCCAGAGAGTGGAAGAGAACCAGGATTATAAAGTGACATGCATGCTAAGGGGAAAGTGCTTCAGGAAGTTAGGGATGGACACCTATGCCAAAAACTGCAGAAAAGTAAAAAAAAAAAAAATTATGAGGACTGAGGAAAGGGTATTGTACTTGACAACTGAAAAATATTTCCTTGGGGACATTTATGAATGCAATTTCAGGAGCATGGGGGAAGCAGGAGTCAGATTATAGCAGGTTGACAAGGAAATAGAGGCAGTGTGCAGGGACAGCATTCATTTGAAAAATCTCACCTCCTTTGTAAAAGGACATTTTTGAAGTAACTCAAAAGTTTTATATAAGACACACAAGTCACAGGCTGCCCAGTCAGTTACCTTGACAACCCAAGATAGGTTTTTCTCTCAAAGGATCAGGAAATTGTTGGCTAGTCTTGAGGACAAACTGTTTCCTCCTGACCTTGTGCTATTTCTAACACTGTGTCTTTCCAAAGTCTCACTGCAATGTTTTACTGTGCTCTTAAAATCACTGCAGAGCCTTTCTATTCTTCGGTAAAGAGACTAATTACCTTTCTGAATCCGAGAATCTCAGAGTAAGAAGGGGCCTGAGACATCCTCTAGTTCAGCTTCTCAGACTAATACCCCACTTATCTGGAACTTTTCAGTTAGAGAAAGGCAGAATTGGGCTCTGTGTAAGGGAAGATTTCCTAACAGTTAAAGTGGTCCAAAAGTGGACTGAGATGGCTTGGAAGAATTATATTCCACATGAAGAATCTCCTCTATACCATCCATGAGAGATATCTAGTCTCTGCTAGAATACTTCCAGTGACAAAGAATTTGCTTTCATATAAGGCAGCAAATTCCACTGTTAAAGAGCTCCACTTACCAGGAATGTTTTTTTGTGTGTGTGTGTTGAGCAAAAATCTGTCTTTCTGTGTTTTCCATTCATTCGTTCTAATTCTTCCCTCTATTATAGGGCTTCTCAAACTTTTTCCACTCTGTCCCTTTCAGGACTTCTTAAACTGTGGGGTCTTGACCCATCTAGAGCACTGCAGAATAAGGCTAAGCTATTTTCCTTGAGACAACTCTTTTAATATTTGAAGACTACTGCCATATTCCCTCTAATTTTCTTCACCAAACATAACTGCACCAATTCCTTCAATTGACCTTGGTTTTATTAAGCACCATTTTTTTTTGTACAAGACACTGCTTAAATACTGAACATGCTAAGAAAATAAATGAGGCAGTCCCTGCCCTCAAGGAGCTTATACTTTACTTGAAGAGTTCACTCCTATATGAGAATTGGTTGAAGGAAATGGGGAAGTTTATCCTAGAGAAGAGAAGACTTAGGGGGAGGGGGGTGGATATGACAGGTAGCTTCAAATATATGAAGAGCTTCATGTTGATGAGGGCACAGTCTCTGGGAACCCCCTCAAATCTGGAATATAGTCTCTTGGAGCCCCCTTGAACTGTCCTTGAATCTTCCAACTAGATCTGGCCTTCCCCTAAGGCCATAAGCCTTACATTATGTTAGGCCCAAATCTCTACCTAGCCTTACCCTTTATTGTCCAGCTACTTCCCACCCTTGATACTATCAATATCCATGCCTTCAGCTACTTCCCACCCTTAATTCTATTCTCTTGGTTCCTGGAGTTTGATCTCATCTGGGTCCCATCTAGGTCCTTCTTAGACTCCTCCTCAAGACCATCCCTAAACCCCTCCTCTAGTCACCCCAGACCACCCCTCAATCCCTCCCACAATCTTTGTGTATATAATCTCCCTCTTGCCTCCATGAAGGTGCTCAGATTCCATCTAGCTCAGTAAATTGAATCTGGCCGCTTGTGAAAACAGGTGTCACAAAGGGTGGGATTTCTTAAGATAGCCCATTATGGTGAATCCTTAATAAACTTTGTCTTTTCCCTTGGCTGAGAAGGCTTGAGTCGAATTCTTTCGTCAGGACCTGGTGTGTCGGTATTTTGGGGTCTCCTCGAGCACCCCTAGAAACCAATGGTTCCCTACCATCATCATTTTGCTTAAACCTCTTCAATGTGAAATAGAGATTAGATATCTTTAGTCCTCATCGTTCTTGACCTCTTTTCAATATAAGACACTATTGTCCACCCTCTCATCTTGAAGATTCTCTCATCTTTAAATTTTTGTGAGACTACTCTCTTGACTCTCCTCCTACCTGTTGGGACACTCCTCAGTCTCCTTTGCTGCATCCTCCTTGCTTTAATGAGACCTCAGAGACTTGTCCCACTTGGCAAGCATTCACCCTCATCTTTTTCTTTCTTCTCCTTCAAATTTTGCCTCCTCTCCTCTCCTCTCCTCTCCTCTCCTCTCCTCTCCTCTCCTCTTTCTCTCTCCCCCCCCCCCTCTCCCCCCATATACATCATCATCTCCTATGGGTCCAATTATCATTCCTCTGAAAATGATTCACATGGCTAACTACTTCTCTGCAGCTCTAATCCTATATCACCAACGGCCTATTGGACATATCCAACTGTATATTCCAACTGCATGTCCTACAGGTCTGCTAAACCCAGAATATATAAAAAGAGAATTAAATATCCTTCCTCCTAAACTCACTCCCAGATAGCTAGATGGTGCATTGGATGGTTCTGGGCCTGGAATCAGGAAGACATCTTCCCAAGTTCAAATCTAGCCTTTGTGACCCTGGGCAAGTCACATAACCCTGTTTGCCTCAGTTTCTTCATCTGTAAAATGAGTTGGAGAAGGAAATGTCAAACCACTCCAGTATTTCTCCCAAGAAAACCCAAACAAGGTCATGAAGAGTCATATATTACTGAAAAAATGACTAAACAAACTCACTCCCTCTTACTAACATCCTCATTTCTGTCAAGAGTGTGACTGATGGGGGGACCTGGACCCCTAAAAAGAAGAGACCATGTCTCTGAAAGCAACCTAGTCCCTGAAACTTTCCAACACAACCCAGCCCCTCAACCCAGTTCCTGGTGTTTCCCTGAGGCATCCCACCCATCCCAGTCTGCCCTTTTAACTGTCCTTTCTTTGTGGCTCTACCACTTAATTCCTTTCATTGTCTGCATCTGGCCCACCCCTGGCTACTTGCCACTTCTTAATTCCAGTCAGATCTTCCCACTGTCTTTTTCTAAATAAAAATACCAGTCCCCTGTCCTCGTTAAATTTGCAGATTTACTAGAAATCTTGCCCACCTAATAGTGTTATAATAAAACCTCACAACTCTGACTGAAAGAAGCTCGAGTGGTCGAATTCTTTTGAGGCAGACCCACCCTGTACCCTTGCATTTTGGGGTTCCCAGCACCCCAAATCACATCACCATGCTTCTAATCACCCAAATGCACAACCTCAGAGTCATATGCAATGTCTCATTCTCATGTGCCACTCAGTTTCCAAGTTGTGGATTCTACATCCACAACATCACTCCTATCTGCCTCCTTCTATCTACTCACATGGCTACCACCCTAGCTCAAGCTCCAATAATTTATAACTTGGATTATTGCAGGATTATTTTGATTAATATGAATTCTGGAGGGTTGACTCCCCTACCTGATACAAAGACAGATAAGAGCAAGGACAAGAGGAAATGAGAGCTTCAACAAGAAGCATCAGTTGTCCTGAAGAGTGGCTGTGAAGAGGTTTAACAAAATGATGATAGGGAACCATACGTTTCTAGGGGTGCTCAAAATACTGACACACCAGGTCCTGACCAAAGAATTCGACTCAAGCCTTCTCAGCCAAGGGAAAAGACAAAGTTTATTAGGGATTCACCATAATGGGTTGTCTTAAGAAATCCCACCCTTTGTGATGCCTGTTTCCACAAGTGGGCCAGATTCAATCTACTGAGCCAGACTGAATCTGAGTGCCTTCATGGAGGCAAGAGGGAGATTATATACACAAAGATTGTGGGAGGGATTGAGGGGTGGTCTGGGGTGACTAAAGGAGGGGTTTAGGAGGGACTTGAGGAGGAGTCTAAGGAGGAGCTTGATGGGACTGAGATGAGGTCAGACCCCAGGGTGGGAAATAGCTGAAGCCTACTTGGAGACACAGACAATAGAGGGCTAGGGTAACAGAGCTAGGGTATAGATATTTTCATCAGGATTAAGTGTGGGGAAACAGCTGGACAATAGAGGGCTAGGCTAGGCAGAGACTTGGGCCCAATGATAATGCAAGGCCCATGGCCTTAGGGGAAGGCCAGATCTAGTTGGAAGACTCAAGGAGAGTTCAAGGGGTCTCCCAGAGACTGTACTCCAGGTTCAATCGCCCAGAGATTGTGCCCTCATCAGCTGGAGTGAGGGAAACACTGTGGTAGCAGGTGTAGTAGCATCCACAAATGGCATACAGTAGAAGAACATTCAGAATTCCCATACTGGGCTGTTAACTTCCAGAAGTAGCATTAATTTCCACAGTGATCAGAATGGAATCATTTACGGGGAGTGAGAAGAAATTCTTTGAGAAAAAAAATATGTGGAGAGTATAGCCCAGAGCAGGAATATCCAATACAGGAAATTTAACGAATATCAGGGTTCCATATTCAAGCTTGCAAATGAAAACCAGGGAGGATAAGAGACAAGATTTCAGGGTTTGGTGCTGACAATTTGCCTACAGCAAAAATCATTTAATTCATCTTCATTTTAATAATTCAGAGACAAACTTCCACAGATCAATGAGCGATTTTCCCTGGGGGAGAGAGCTGTCTATTGTGTCTGGGTGGGGTTTGGTGGAACAAGAATATGGGGCCTGCAGGGGCCACAAAGCCCTGGACAGGCTGCTCGATTGAGTGGAAAACAACCAAACAGCCTGTGGGGTATCCAGTATAATCTTTCAAACTGCTTTCCAGCCTCACTCCTCCTTTTTCTTTTTCTTTTTCACTTAATAGTATTTTATTTTTTCCAATTACATGCAAACATAGTTTTCAACATTCACTTTTATAAAATTTTGAGTTCCAATTTTTTTCTTTCTCCCCTCCCCAAAATCACAAGCAATCTGATATAGTGTATAAATGTACAATCATATTAAACATATTTCCACATTAGTCATGTTGTGAAAGAAGAATCAGAACAAAAGACAAAAACCACAAGAAAGAAAAAGAGAGAGAAAATAGTGTGCTTTGATCTGCAGTCAGACTCCATAGTTTTTTTCTCTGGAAGTGGATAGCATTTTCCATCATGAGTCTTTTGGAATTGCCTTAGATCATAGCATTGCATTGTTTCTAAATTTGTTAATGTTATTTGTCCCTACATCCTTTTCCACCCTGGCCAAGTACACTTGTCTCCAATATTTTTATCTGTGTGGATCAATTTAGAGCAGGGCTGTCCAAAATGTGGCCTGCCTACAAGCACAGAAATTTACATAAATGCTTTAGTAAAGGAAGCTGAGCTACTGCAGAGCTCTCACTAAAATGGCAAATCAAAATGTATTGTCTATTGTTTCAATAAAAACCTAAGGTTGGACAGCCCTGATTTAGAGTATTAAAGATAAAGTAGGATGTAGACTGGATCAGGTAATGAGGGTAAGGCCAATTTCCATTCAACATTCCATTCCATTTGCCAAGCACCAACTATATGAAAAGCACTGGAAATAAGACAAAAGTGGAAGGTTCTCTGCCCTCAGAGAGTTTATATTCTCCTGAATATAAAGGGTTTTCACTGTCCTGGTTGCCCTCCCCATAACAATGTCCATGCTAAAAAGTGGACACTGTGCCTCTAAATATAGTCTATGTGCAAGGGGTACAAAGAGAAAGGGGTAGGAGGGTTAGCACCTCTGGTGCGAATGTTTGCTGAGCTCTTTTCAGGGCCGTTCATCCACTTTGGTGTCCACCTGTCACCCACCTCTCACATGTAGCTCCAAGAAGCCATAGCAATCGCAATGTCCACACCCCAGTAAAACCAACTTGGCAGACAAGCTAAACCAGGCTGAGGGTTACCAATAGGCCTCAAACCCATCAGAGAGTTAGAGGGATGTCTATTCCAAGCATTTGAAGACTTCCTCCAGTGGAGTGGGTGGCTGAGAATAATTTGTTCCAATGGCCACAAATTCAGCTGTAGCAGGCACTGTGGAGTGCTTAGCACTTGGTGAGACTTTGAAGATGGCAAGGTGATCCACTGTATCTCAGGCCAACTTTTGTCATGCCAATGGACTTTGAAGACTCTGGAAGAGAGAGTGAGGCTGATGACTTTGTGTAACTCTGCCTCACTTAAATCCAATTCACCCCAAGATTTCTCACTGATCCTCTTCGACAACAAAACAACGTAGACCAAAATGAAACATTCCCTCCTCTTAGGGAGCTTATATTGTACTAGATAACGTAGAATACTAGTGGATAAAGTTCTCCTTAATGGCCATGTCACACTGTTGTTTCGTTTTCAGATTTCATTCCACCACAGCCTGGTCCTTATCATGTTTTATACTTTTGATCATGAATAGTATGAACTCAAATGTAGGTAGAGTGTCAATTATAGATTTCATCAAGACATTTGACAAAGTCAAGCTATTCAGGGATGTGACAGAGAGAATCATGTTAGACATCAGTGCAGTGAGGCGGATATATGACTGACCAAATGACTGGATTAAAAAAATAGATATTATTGACTTGAAGTCAGCTAGAATGGAAGTCTGGGGTGGAGCACCCCAAGGATCCATCTCTGTCTTCATGCTAGACAGCACTTTTGTTAGTTATTTTATGAGTACTCAGTTTTATCTTTAAAACTCTGTCTTAAGCTTTGCTCTGACTTAGAATGACAAAGACAAGCTTTAGTACTTCATCTTAAGTATCCCACTTTATCCAGTACAATATAAGCTCCTTGGGTGGAGGGAATATTTCATTTTTGTCTATATGTCCTTGGTGCATAGCCCAGTGCAGGCCCAAAGTAGACTTTTAATGAATTTTTTTTGAATTGAAGCCAATCAAAAGGTATTTGGTCTGAAGTCCTCCTCACTAAATGTAGCTGAATATTTGAAGCATCTGAAACAGATGTCCTGATGAAACATTTTGTATGCCAGGTTTGGTTCTCATGGCATGAAACTACCACCCACAACTTTATGCACTGGTTAATTTCATCTCAACACATTTACTCGCAGTAATGTAAATATGGCCTAAGTCCAAAAAGAAGATTATTTTGAAATGCAGAGGGCATCTCATTTTGGCTTGAATAGAAACTGTGCTTCGCTGAGGAGAGTCAAGCTCAATATTTTTTATTATTGTACAATTAATATTTACTGAGTGTTGATAGTGAGCTTGGACATAACAAGAGAGTCACGGTGCTTGCCCATTGGCCATATTGTGGGGACAGCATGTTCTTGACAATCTTGGATTATATCAAGCACAATATCAACTCCCAATGAAGTTATTTGCTTCTAATTTCCTGAACATCTGTACGTTGGATTCATTAAATGAATTAAATTAAATTAATCTGGACATATAAGATTCATAAAAATATTCATATCTGACATTAACAAAATGGCATTCCCGTCTTATTTCTGTACATGATGTCCCACAGTCAATCTCACTTTTGTGGCAGGAATGACTAGTTGACTGAATGGCTGTTTACAGGCAGCACACTCCATCTCTCTTACATGATACTGGAACAAAGACTCAAATCATTCAAGGGTCCTGGAATAGAAATCGGGGTCACACAATTTAAGTGTTAGTAGAGACCTCAGTGGCCATCTTAAGTGCCAGCCCATACATGAAAGGAATCTCTGTTATATCATATGAAATAAATACTCATCAATCCTCCATTTGAAGACCTTCATCTCTGTAGGTGAGGCAGCTATGTGGGGCAGTAGATAGATCACTAGACTTGGAATCAGGAAGACTCATCTTCATTAATTCAAATCTAGCCTGAGACACTTACTAGCTGTATGATCCTGGGCAAGTCACTTAACTCTGTTTACTTCAGTTTCCTCATCTGTAAAATGAGATGGAGAATAAAATGGCAAATCGCTCCAGCATCTTTGCCAAGAAAAACCCAAATAGGGTTGGACACAACTGAACAACAGCAACAAAACTTTCTAAGTGGCCCCTTCCACTTCTGAACAACTCTAAATGTAAGGAAATTTTTCCTCTCCTCTAACTTAAATTGATTTCTTTATAAATTCCACCCATTGCTTTTGGATTTGCTTTCTGGAACCAAATAAAACTAGTCTAAACCATTCTCATAGGCAGCATTTCAAATATTTGATGGCTATCATGTGCCCCCTAAGTCTTTTCTTCATGGGCTAGATATGCCCTGTTTCTTTAAACATAGGAATAGGATACCAGTCATTGATTACTTGATTTGGGGAGAAAAGAACCCCTAGATATAACTTGAATAAATCAACCATCATTAAGAATAAAGATGCACAAGTCTCCATAAAATCATGAGTGTAAAGATGAAGAAGACTTCAGAGATCATCCAGTTTAGGTCCCTTGTATTTGAAGTGAAGAAACTGAAATCCTGTGAATTGCGATGATTTACCTAAGGTCACACCATACTAAGCAAAAGAGCCAGAGTTCGAACCTAGGTCCTCTGATTCCAAAGCCATCCAAATTATGGGAAATAAAATGTCCTGAAGGTCATGGATTTTTACTATATATTTTCCTCCCAGACTAGCAATTTTGTCATTGTGGGGAATGCCCAATGTAGAAATGTCTTCCACTGTTAGTCTGGAAACTTATCTGGGACTGATAGTCTTACAAAGCTGCTCAGGACGTTGGGAGATTAAGTGACTTGCTTGTGATAACAGAGATAATACATATCAAAGACATATACATATACATAGCAAAGACAAATACATATCAAAAAATGAATAACTCAATTCCACAGAGTAAGCTAATGACAGCTGTAACTATGACCCAAGTTTCCATAATTCTACTTCTGGTTTTTTATCCCAAGTATGCCATGTTACCTAAGGTCATACTTATCAAATCCATTACTCACCATGCAACTGTTCTTGGGGAGTTAAAAAGTCTTAAGATCAATCAAACGGGCAGCCCAGTTCTGGCCCCAGTCTGCCATTAACTAGCTGTGTAGAATCGAGCTATTCATCTGTCAGCTTTCTCATTTGCAAAATCAGGAATTTATATATCTCTAGGTCTAGTGCATCTCTGAAAGTTCAAAAATCTTTCTCTCCTAAGGAAATGGGCATGGAGGAGATATGCAGAGACATGGGAAATAACCATGGCTCACCTTTGCTCAAAGAAAGCAAAAGAGAATAGTGGCCATTTTACCTACACTCTCATTCAGAAAATAACATAACTTGGAATGCCAGGGAGATTTTTTCCAGTCACACTGGAACTAAATTCTGTTGTCACTGCTAAGCTTTTTCTTGATTACCTTTAAAAGAGACCATAGTAAAGTTCAACTTGGCCTCATATAGATGATCCACAAATACATACATACATACATTCATTCGTACATACATACATACATACATACACACACATATATGTATTTGCGTATATATATATATATATACATACATATTTTAAATCCTCCCATTTGTTAAGCATGAGCTGAGTAAAAAATTGGTCCAGAGAACTGTTAACATAACTCCTCTTCCTCTCGTATCTCAAGAAGGCATTGTTCTTAGCCCTGAGTGGAGAACAGAAGAGGCAGGATGGTTTCTGGGACAGGCCACTGGACTTGGAATCAAGAGAACCTGATTTCAAATCCTGCCTCAGATATATGCTAGGTTTATGATCTTGGGCAAGTTACTTAACATTTTCCATGCCTCCTCATCTGCAATATAGGTGTGTGTATGAGGGACAGGGGTGTGAACTCAGTAGCCTTGAGGTTCCTTCTAAATCTATAATCTTGTGAACTGAATTTATCAATTTTATTGGCTTATAGTATAACCTCCCTCCCAAAGTAGCCCTGAATTTACAAGGACTCTGATAAATTGGAGACTTCTCAAATTAATACTCTCTAACTCATGTCACTACTCAAGGGTTCCCAGAAGAATATTTACTCATTCATTCAATAAGTATTTATTAAATGTTTTGCATGATTGCACATGTATAGCCTATATCAAATTGCTTACCTTCTCAAGGAGGGGTGAGAGGAGGAAGGAAGGGTAAGAATTTGGAACTCAAATCTTTAAAAAAACAAATGTTAAAAATTGCTTTTATGTGTAATTGGGAAAAAAAGAAAATATTAAATATCTCAAAAAATGAGTATTTATTAAGTGCCTACTTTTTGCTAGGCTTTGGGGATAGAGATATTAACTGAACCTGTGATTTCATTGATATGGGGATCTTCCTGTTAAGGAAACTCCCTCTACCAATGGAGGTCTGTCTGCAAATTCTCTGCAACTGGGCCAGATGCCTAAAGCACTGAGAAATTAAGTGACTTCCCCAGTGGCACTCAGTGGTCAGCATGTCTAGGGGCACAACTCAAACTCTGAGGCACTTTCTCTATCTAATACTATAGCACTTCCTCTTGATATCAAGAATGCAAAACCAAAACAGAAGCAGTGCCTCCCAACGAGAAGCTTGTAGTCTATTGGGGAAGTCAGCATGTGCAAAGGTAATTAAATACAAAATAAACCCCAAGTAGATATTAAGTAACTGTGAGAGAGAATGACGCGGATACAGACAGCGCCCTAAGGGTTAAAAATAATATTAAGGGTTTCTTTTCCAAAACTTTGTGAAGCCCCATAGCTTATTCTGGAACTCGAAGGTGCCCTAAAGTCCTTTCTCCTTTATCTTGAACCTGTACCAAAAGAATTGCTTTTGTCTCCCTTATCCTGTGTTTCCCAGGTCCTTTAATTTTTAAACTGTATCTTTCTACCCTATCCTTAAATACTTAAACCATAAAGAATGCCCTTTGTCTCCCTCATCCTGTCCTGCCTTTAATCTTTAATCCCCATAAAAATCTCTAAAACTACATCATCATTCTGAAATCTCTATATGAGCATAACTCCCCCAAATATTAGGATCTCACTTAGCTTTCTTGCTAAGGAGGCCTACGATGCTTTTTCACATAAAATAAGAAGTTCCCATTGGCTAAAAGAGAAGGTTTAAGTGAATTCTTTCACACCTGAACCGAGCTCTCCCAACTTTAAACCTTAAGAAGAAGGCGAATACCTAAGGAGGGGATCAGCATAAGTCTCCAGGAGATGACATATGAAGGAAGACAACAGCCAGCTGGTGATTCTGAGACAGATATGAAAAAGGATCCAGTTTGGGGCATGAGAGATAGCCTGTCTGAAGCCTTAGAAACAGGCAATGGATTGTCTTGTGTGGGAAAAACCAAGTGGGCTAGAATGTGATTTTGTAAAGGAGAATCATGTTCAATGAGCCTAGAAAGGTAGCCTAGGGCCAGGATGTGAAGGGCTTCAAAAGTCAAATAGGAAGATGATTTACTTCTAGCTCTCACCTAAGCATCCTCAGCTCCCTTAAAAGCACCAATGTAACAAGGCATAGAATAAAATGCAATTTTATTAAACATAATAAGGATGTAAATATAGATAAATGATAACATGCATAATAAAAGGTAATGGAAGGATTTCTATTCAAGCTGACAGATGGCCAAGAAAATTTTCACCTCCAGTCTTCCCAGGTAGAACCTCAGAGTTGTGTGAATTTACATTCATATTCTTTGACCATTTATCAATTAAAAAAATCTCTGGTTCTTTTCCTACCACTGACTATCTTTAATGAATGGATCCAAGGGCAAAAAAAAAAAGTGTGTGTGTGTGTGTGTGTGTGTGTGTGTGTGTGTGTGTGTGTGTGTGTGTGTGTGTGGTGTGCGCACGTGGGCGCTTATGTGTATAGGGGCGCACCTTTGGCTCCATTGTTTTTCTGTTGAGCAAAGAAGATCAGTGTTTGTTGTCAGGGTAGTAGAGCTCTTCTGCGTTCATTAATGATGGTGAGTAGTAGCAAAAGAACCAGAGGTTTTTCTAATTGATAAGCAGTCAAAGAATATGAATAGGTGGTTTTCAAAGGCAGAAACCCAATCTGGCAATAGCCATATAAAGCAATGCTTGAAAACACTAAAAATTAAAGGAATGTAAATTCATGTAACTGAGATTCTACCTACTATCTCTCAGATTTTGGAATGGTCTGCAGGAAAACAAGTGATCAAAAGAAAATGAAGAAAAGAACCCATATGTACCAAAATATTTATAGTATAGCAGCTCTTTTTGTATTGGCAAGGTTTGGAAGCTAAGCAGGTGCCCATTGATTGGGGAATAGCTAGCAAATTATGAAAAATTAATGTAATGGACTACTGTTGTGTCATAAGAAGTGCCTAATGGAATGGTTTCAGAGAAACCTGGGAAGACTTATATGAATTGATGCAAAGTGAAGTGAGCAAAATCAGAAGAACAATTTTACAATAAAAGCATTGCTAAGACAAATAAATTTGAAAGACTTAAGAACTCTGATCAATGCAATGACCAGTCATGATTACAGGTGTGTGGGATGAAAAATCAAATGATGGGAGAGACATCTTTAGGCAGAAGCAAAGTGAATTTATTTTACAAACTTCATAAGATTTGGGCATCACGTCCACTAGGACAAACTAGTGAAGGGAGGCAAGGTACAAAGGAAATGCATCAATAGATATACCCTTAATGCAAAGATTCCTGTCCACTTCTATCCCTTCTCGCCATTGGCTGGGAGGCAGGCTTACAATCTAAGCACGAAAAAACTAGACAATGAACTAGGAAACCAGGTAGAGCCAATCCATACATACTTTCCTTATTTGGAACTCAACTGCTGAGGTGGCGATCAGAGGTCTAGGAGAAGAAATGAGGAGAGGGGAGGAGGTCGTTTTCTCTGGCCTCATTCAACAAAAGAATGCAGGTCACAGTAACCCTTTCCTTATTTGATCTAGTTCTGAGGAGGGAACAGGAAAGAACAGGAGAAAGAAGCTCACCACCCCACCCTGGATTCTGAATTCCTGGAGGTTGAGTAATTTGACCCTTGCACTCACACAGATCCTAATATCTATCTATAATACCTGAGCCTTTATAAATTCATTTGGGTAAAGGAAGAAATATATATGCTAAGTCTTCACACACTATCTCCCAACCATTACACTCACAGGGGACCAGGGATGAAGTATGCTACCTACCTCCTGAGATGGAGGTGATAGATTCATGGTGTAGAATGAGAAATACATTTTTAGACATAGCCAATGGATTATCTTCAGTTGGAAGGGGAGGAGAATAAAGTAGGAGGAAGAAAAAATAAATGCTTATTAATTAAAAAATTTTAAAGAAAAAAATTTAAATTAAGAAAATTAAGCAGGAGGCAGTAATAATCACATTGTTCTTATACTGGCTAAAATACATTTATTTATCTATTGATAATTTTAATGTTTAATCTCTGTACAATGACTAACAAGTTCATTCTGAGCTGTTAGATTTCCCAAAGTCACATCCTATGGGGGAAAAAAATACTTTTTTTTTTTTTTATAGATTGCCACAAACAAGTTTTCCAGATCTAATAACTTGGCATTGTTTGCCCTGCTTACTAAATTCATTTTCCTCTGGCCAGAGGGATATAGTAACCCAGTTCATTTAGATTCAATTTAATTCAACAAAGAATTAAGCTCTTATGTTCAAGGAATCGTTCTGGGTATTGAGGATACAACAAAAAAAAGGTCTCTGCCCTCAAGAAACTTACCTGCTGCTTGGGGGTAGAACCCCATCAGTTAAAACAAGATAATTTGTAAGGTAGATGCTATTATCACCTCCATTGTACAGGTGGGGACACTGAGGCTCAGAGACAGTAATGATTTGCCCATGCTCCAATAGGAAGTAAGTATTGGGGCCAGGATTCCAGCCAAGGCTTCACTTGAAGACAAATTCAGCACTCATTCAAATGCACTCTTTCAAATATGCTAGGCAATCTTTTATGGGATACACAGATGGATCTGGGACCTCATAAATTTGGACGTTTCCTTCCAAAACGCAGATCACAACACTTTTATGGCTACCCATACTATTGATTTTTGTCCCCATCCTCTCATAAGTTGGCCGAAGGGGGTTCAAGAAGTATGAGGGAGCAGAAGGATTCCTTGAATTCTCTTAACATCCCCAGGATATCAGTGAAGTATATGGGCTGTTGAGTATTATTTCTCAATGAAGGTCAACTCTTACAGAATGGAGATGGGACCAGGCGTGAGATTTAACTGATATAGGCAGCTCCCCAACTCAGAGGCCAGTTCTCTAGAAATACTATTCTATTCAGTTCAATTCGACAAATGTTTATTAAGTGCTTACTATATGCTAGGCACTGTTTTAAGCACTGGGCATACAAATAACACAAAGATAGACAATCCCTTTCTCAAGGAACTTACAATCTAATGGGGGAAGAAAACACACAAAAAAAAACCTGGGGTGGAGGGGGCAAGGACAGGAGTACCAAGCATATTGTTCAGCAGAGTTCAGACCAAGCAGAGTTACGGATGTCAAGCAGAGTGAGGTGCAAAGTTCAGGGCTTGCCCTATGTAAAGGAAAACTTTAGGTGAAGTTTAGTGCTCTACCTTCCAGCCCTCCAATGGGGGAGTGAGGAGGGTGAGGGAGCAGGGAAAGTGTTGAGTATATCCAAGGCTGAGTTGAACAGCTTGATGAGATTTCTGCTGTTCAGTTCATCCTAGGAGGGGCATCATTGGAAGAAGTCAAGACCAAGCATAATTACAGAAATAAAATATAAATCCCCTAATTGGGAGAGGAGAAACCTATTAATCCCATAACAATCATTAACATATTCTTATAACTGCATTAGTTCATTACTTTCCTAGCAGGAATTAGAGTGCCAGAGTATAAGTAAGTTTTTATTACAAAGGTCCAAATGGTAGGGTTCTGAAAGCTGACAGAGGGCTTTCATTGTTTCTTTCACAGTTTTGCATGGGGCAAAGGCTCCTCAGCTTTTTTATGTCAGGGACTCCTTTGGCAGTCTGGAGAAGACTCTGCACCCTTTCTCAGAATGTTTTTAAATGCATACAATAAAATACAAAAAATCACAAAGGATGCCAATTATATTTAAATACAACAGTAAAAATATTCAAGACAAAACATGTTTATGGACCCCAGTTTAAGATCTCCTGGCTCTTGAATACTCTAGACACCCACAGGCATCAAGATTAAATCCATGGGATACCAGTTGATCAAGATGAAGCCTGAACTAATGAGAATCAACATTTTTTAATGTTCCGTAAAAGAGTAGGCTCAGTGATTGTTTATTTGTGAAGGGACTTGATCAACGGATTTGCAGATCAACTTGATAAGCTTACAAGGATGATGAGCCCTTATCTGAGCATCTCCTCATGGAGGTTGTAGATATGCCACCTAATTGGTTGGTGTCCTGCTTTCTCAAAGAGGACCAAAATGTTAGAATCAAGTAACAATGTGCCTGATTGTGGCTGATCAAACCAATATGAGCTCAGAATGCTCTCCCACATGTCAAGCAGAAATTGTCCTATATCAGTAAGGCAAAATTCATGACCTTGGAGAGGACCATGGGCATGCCTGAATGGTTCAGAATCATGAAGTATAAGGAATTCTCTAGGTAGAAGGCAGAGGAAGTATAACATTTATTTAGACTCCAAAGGATCAGACTCAAGGACTGATGCTCCCAATTTGATATTGTCGTGATAATATTCCAAAACCAATAGGAACAAGGAGGTTATAAACAAAATATTATAGCAGGAAACCAGGCCATACTTATGCTTACCCTCCATGGCCCTCCTAAAAGGAGATTGCTCACAATCCTAACTCCCTGCTCAGCACTCTCTCCTACAGCTCTGCTGACTCCAAGTTCCACAGCTCCCTCTAATGCTCAGCACTCTC
>CM053622.1:659287999-659303509 GCA_028646595.1 Phalanger gymnotis
GAAGGAAGGAAGGAAGGAAAGAAGGAAGGAAGGAAGGAAAGAAGGAAGGAAGGAAGGAAGGAAGGAAGGAAGGAAGGAAGGAAGGAAGGAAGGAAGGAAGGAAGGAAGGAAGGAAGGAAGGAAGAAAGGAAGGAAGCGGCACAAAGGCCTTTGCAAAAATTCTCTATCTTTTGAGTCCTGGCACTTTTAGAGTTCAAGTTATGATCTTTGTGGTAAAATAATCATACCCTTGGGCAATATTTAGATAGAGTTTTGGACCTGAAATCAGGAAGTACAAGGTTAGAGGCAGCTAGGCAAGCACAGTAGATAGATTATTGGACCTAGATTCAGAAAGACTGGAGTTCAATTCCTGCCTCAGATACTTACTAGTTGTGTGACCCTGGGCAAGTCACTTAACCTCTTCTTCAGTTTCCTCAACTGTAAAATGGGGATAATAATGGCACCTACTTCATAGGGTTGTCTCAAATAAGACAATATTTGTAAAGCACTTAGCGCAGTGCCTAGGTACTTAATAAATGGTTGTTTCTTTCCCACCAAAAAAAAATACAATGATCCAAGACAATTCCAAAGGACTCATGATGAAAAATGCTATATACCTCCAGAGAGAAGACTGATGAACTGTGAATGAAAATTGAAGTATAATTTTCTCACTTTCTTTGTTTTTCTTGGGGTTTTTTTTTGGCATGATATGGCTAATATGGAAATGTGTTTTGCATGATTTCATATGTATAAGTGATATCATATGTTTGCCTTCTCAGTGGGTGAGGGAGGGGCTGGGAAGGAGGGAGAGAATTTGGAATGTTACATTTAGTTTAATAATGTAAAAAGTAAATAACATGTTTAAAAGGGTAGATTTGGTTCAGTACAGCCAATTCAGCTCAGTTAAATACTTTTCAGACAAGTCTGTGTTCTCTTCAGCGTGGGTGCGGATTGCACCCTTTTCATACTTTTCCAGTCTGTCTCTTCAGTCCTATCCTTCTATGAGTTCTCTATAGAAGCTCAGTGCAAAAGGTCTAAAGTCAGACCCTACAGGAGCATTTGCCATCCATAAGAAGCCTTTCTTTTGTTTGAACTCTGCTCAGGAGAGCTTCAATGACACTGGTGAATACCTTAAGTAAACAAAATATTAAATACAGATTAAAAAAAACTAACAATGATCTTTTTTCTTCCTTATGAAAAAAGATTTTGAAAAATAATGTGTTTCCACTGAGCCAGCTGAGCAAATGCAGGCCACAGTACAAAAGGATGCACGAGCTACACATTCCCAATGCCTCCTCCTGGCTTTCTCTCTTGCCCCTCCAGATCACTGAATCAGATTGATGTCTCCACAAAAGAAATGGAAGTAATTGGGTTATAATAAATCTCTACCGCCCGACTCACACAGCATATGCAAATGCCTCAAAATTCATTGCAGAGTCCAGCTATTACTCAGTTCTCAAGGAGAGCCTTCTAGAAGTACCCCCTGCCAAAGAAGCCAGGAGAGCAGAACAAATCTGTATCTCCCCCCATCTCTTCTGTGAACTTTCATATTGAGTTCTGCCACTCTGAACAACTAAATCTGCTCTTTTGATGCTTTGTACAAATATAGATTCAATATGACCAACCTTGGCTAAAAGAAGAGATCTTCCTTAGGGCAAAATAACTGCCTAGTTTTGCTTCTTGTCAATTTATGCCTCTGTTTATACATCCTTCAACTACAGGTCACCAAAATGCATTAAACAAACATCTCTGCAGGCTCGTTTAAAATGAAAACATATAAATCAAGCACAACAAAATAATGTAGGCAACGTCATCCATCAAAATATTATTCCTAGGTAATGAGGTTAGATGCTGAGCTTGGTTTACGGGTAGTAAAGGCATCTTATAAAACAGCTGAAAAATGAGAGTCACATGCCCGAGTGTTTGTGGAATAGATCATCTTGCAAGCGAGTTAATTCTTCCATCCAGGGAACGTGCGGCAGATTTATGGCCCATCTGTCCATTGAAAGTTCACTTTAGTTTTTAATAGTTCCAGAATTCCTGAGACTGGGGTCCAGGAGCAGGAAAAGAAGCAGGGACTGAGCCTTGGCAAGAGATTTCTCATCCCCTGGTCCTTACTCTGTGGCTGGAAACATTAGACAGGCTTGTTTTCCTCTTGCAATGTCACTAAAAAAACATAATTGCATAATGGGTCTCTTCCCAGATGAGATAATAATTGTAAAGCCCTTAGCACGGTGCCTGGCACACAGTAAGCACTATATAAATGTTAGTGATGATGATGGTGGTGGTGGTGGTGATGATGATGATGGTGATGATGATATTTGGAGAGTTCCACCAGATAGTCTCACAAGAATCAAAAGTCTGGATCAGGGGTTTTTAGCCTGAGGTTTATGAATTTTTTTAAAAATATTTTTGATAACTATATTTCAATATAATTTGTTTGCCGTCTAATGTATGTTATGCATTTTAAAACCATTCTTCACAGAAGAGATCCATACAATGTCTTAGAAAGAGGTATATCCTTGTCATGTCTATGTCTGCATATCATAGCCTCTGTCAGGCAAGGTCCAAGGACCATTGACACTGAAATTCTCTTGGTGATGGGAAAGTGGGGATATTGAGAGATGGACTCCTCATGTAGGGTACAGCCTGTGATCCTGTCCAGGTCTTGTCATCATAGCTCTTTGCCCTGAGTACAAATATACAGGTACCTGGGCATTGTGCATCATGGGCAGAAAAGTGTGCAAAGCACCTCAGGCATATGCCTGAGTCCTTTGATGGTTTTCTTAGATAGAGGGCAATCACAGAATTTTAAAATTGGAAGAAATCAGCAGTCACCTAGGCCAAACCAACCCCCACCCCCAAAAGAATCCCCACCAGAAAGTGCATGACAAGTAATTGTCTAGTTTCTGCTTGAAGACTTCCTGGAGGGAAGGGGTGGAGTGGAGCCTATTACCTTTCAAGGCAACCCACTCCATTTTTTGGAAGCTCTAATTGTTTGGAAGCTTTCCCTGATGTCAAACTTACATTTGTCTCTTTATAATGCCCACCAATCACTTCCGTTTTACCCTCTGAGACCAAACAGAGTAAGTGTAATCTTTCTTCTTCATGACTGACCTTTAAATATGTGAAGACAGACACCATGTCCCTTTTAAGTCTTTTCTTCTCCTGGCTTAATGCCCCAAGCCAATTCCTCCAAATAAGCTTCATGTGCCATGACCTTGAGGCCATTAACCATCCTGGTTGCCCTACTTTGAATGCTCTACAAGTTATCCACGTCATTCATACACTATGGTGAGTAGAACAGAATATAATATTCCAGATGAGGTCGGACCAGGGCAGGAGGAGTATCATTTCCTTATTCCTCAAAGCTGTGCAGGGATTTGCTGGTAAATGTTTAACAAATGGCTATGTGGGCACACTTCAAAGTCTGATCAATGTTATTGACATTTTCTCCATCACTTCCTTAAGACTAGACAATGAACAAAGCATTAAATCAAACCCTGAATTCTAGCATTTGCTGATTTCACCCTGAAAATTTAACAATTGGCTTTCCAATGGTTTGAGCTGGTCCCAGTATACCCTCTCTTAACGAAGTCTGAAATCACATTTATATTTCCTGTTGCCATAGCACATTGTTGACTCATTGAGCTTTTGGGCTAGTAAAACCCACAGATTTTTATCTGCCTACTCTCTAGCCACACTCTTCTATCTTGGACTTGTAGGGTTAGTTTTTTGAATCCCCGTGTGCCTTTTGTCTCTATTACATTTCATTTTATTACATTCAGCCCAATACTCTAGCCTATCAATATCTTTTTAGATAATCAATGCCACTTCACATGTTTGCTGCCTCCTCTCAGCTCTGTGCCACCTGTACTTTGACAAGCATGCCATCTATGCTTTTATCCAAGTCATTGACAAAAATATTAAACCTCGCAGGGCCAAGTGCAGACTCTCAAGGTACTCCACAGGAGACATCCTGCCAAGATGGCATTAATCCACTAATTCTATGAGTCTAGCCATTTAACCAATTCCAAATCCAACTAATTAAACTATATTCTAGCTCACATCTCCTTATCTTTTCCATAAGAAGAACATGAAATGAGAGTACACAAATAACACATATGATAAACATGTCTAGAGGTCTCAACAGCTGGATCTGTGCTGCCCATCAATCCCCCTGCCACCTCACCTTTATGCTTTACACTCATAGACTTTGGTTGTTATTGTTGTTTGGTCACTTCAGTCATGTCTGACTCTTTATGACCCCATTTGGGGTTTTCTTGGCAAAGATAGTAGAGCGCTTGTTATTTCCTTCTCAAGCTCATTCTAGTGATTAAGAATTGAGACAAACAGGGTTACACAGCTAGTAAATGCCAGAGCCCAGGTTTGAACTCAGGGAAGAGGAGTTTTCCTGACTCCAAACCCAATGCTCTATCCACTGCTCCACCTAGCTACCATCATGGACAGCCTCCCTGCAATATGCCCATAGACCACCTTCTACTAGCTTTGCCCTAACGTCCTGGTTCATTGCATCCCTAGCTGGGAATAATGATGTCTATAGCTCTTGTCTCAGCAGAAGCATCCCAGGCAGAAGAGCCAGGCCTCTAGCACAAACCTGCAACTCCACCCACATGTTCTTTTGCCTTGACAACCACAGCATTTCACTCTCCCCACTGTACTGACAAACAGCTTGAGTCATGAACAATATGGGCAATCACACAGTTATTTGTTTCGAGGATAGATTTATGAGAATTGATAGGTTGATTAGCTGCCTAAGTGTCACATAGCTTCGCTCCCATTCTACTGTGGCGAACACGGAAATACAAATTAGAAGCTAAGCAAGCTCCAGAGGCAAAGGGTGTCCATAGTCTGGGTCCTGAAATAGCAGAGGAGATCATTGCAACAGCCTTCTCATTGGTCTCCCTGCTTTAAGTCTCTCCCCACTCCAAACAGTCCTATACCCAGCTGCCAAGGTTATTTCCCTAAAACAAATATCTGGCCGTGTCAATTCCTTACTCAATCAACCCCTATTATCTCCAGGATGCAACAGAAATTCTTCTGTTTTACCTTGAAAACATTTCATAACTTGGCCCCATCCTGTCTCTTCAGCCTCATTGGACATTATCCTGCCTCCCATACTTTTCAATCCAGCCAAATTGGCCTTCTCTATATTCCTCACACATAACACCCCATCTCCCATCTTCATGACTTTGTACTGGGCACCCCATGTGCCTGGAATGCACTCCCTCCTTCGTCCATCTCATGTATTTTTCCTTTAAGACAGCTCAAGTATCACCTTCTGCATGAAATTTCTCTCTCAAATGTTATTTAACTACTTTGTATATATTTGTATTTATTCGAATTTATGTTTATATGCTGTAATATGTATATATATGTGCACTGTATATACATACACACACACACACACATATATATTCTTCTGCCTTCCCATTAGAATATAAGCTCCTACCGAGTAAGAATTGTTTCATTTCAGGTACTTGTATCCACAGTGCCTGCTGCATAGTAGACACTTAATAAATAGTTACTGATTGATTGATTGGCATTGAGTTGGGTAGTCACACTGAAAAAAGCAATATCAGATTCCCTGAAGTATGTTTAGCAATAGGAGGGCAGATCTGCCAGTGTGTCATAGCTTAGACAGCCAGAGTTCCTCAAGGAGCTCTATGTTCCATGTAGGAGGAAGGAAGAGAATGCATGTGAGGGCAGTTTTGCAAGTGAGAAATAATTATCAGTGTCCTAGAGTGACAAGGATACCTTGCATTTCTGGGAAAGGTTTTCATTTGGTAAAAGTTCTGAAAACAACCCTTCTTTGTTCACAAGAAGATATTTCATCTTAGCAGAAACTATAGGAAACCCACCAACACCTGCAAAGTCAGTGAGATGCTAACCAGAGGCATTTTATGCTACCAGAATCAAATAAGACATACATATACGGAATAGAAATGCAGACTCAACTTCCCAGGCTCTGGAGAGATGTTTATGTCGTGTACTGTTCCTTTCTGCTCTGCCATGGTCTGAGGATAGAGGCCTCCAATTATGTAGTCTGAGCAGCCAAAATAGGCCATGAGAGACTCCCACTCAGGGAAGGGCAGAAAGTATCTGCATAGCTGTGTACAGGTAGAAATCAGTTACTAATGATACAGGGTGTTGTTCAGCTGCCTTCAGACCCCTCTACACTGAAATGCTTCCATGATTTCTCTCAAAGCAGTTTTCACTGAGCAGTTACCATAGTCCCTGTCAGCATTACTTTCCCAAAGAAAATTGATCTAATTCAAGGAGGTGGTTTTCCTGTAGGAGGGTATTCATATCCTGAAGGGCTAAAGGGGAGAAAGGAGATAAGGGGAGGCATTTCAAGTTGTTTGTACCTCATTAGAATGTCATGGAGTCTCAGATTAGTGGCATACATTATATAGTCTATAAAAAAGGGCCTCCAATGAGGAGTATTTTCCAGAGCAGGCAATACAGTTTGGTAGAGTACTAAGAATCAGAAATCTACCCTCAGGCATTTACTAGTTGTGTGACCTTGGACAAATCACTTAACCTCTGCCTTGGTTTCCTCATCTGCAAAATGAGAGGTTTAGATTTGATGGCCTCTATCCTGAGATCATGATGTAAGGAAGAACATTCCTGCATCGGTATCAGCTTATCCTAATAGTAGAAAAAGAGTATTCTTCTACTGAGGTCCAAGAGTCTCCATGGGCAACTTATCAGAGTGGTTTTGACTTCCATCTGTAAATATAAATACCATCTAGGCAACGCAGTGGGTAGAATACAGACCAGGAGTCAGGAAGACCTGAGTTCAAATCCTTCCTCAGACAGTCCCTAGCTGAATGACCCTGGCCAAAGAACTCGACCTTTGTTTCCTCATCAGTAAAATGGGGGTATTGTAATAATAGCACCGATCTCCCAGGATTTTTGTGAAGATCAAATGAATTAACATGTATAAAGTGCTTTTCAAACCTTAAAGCCTTGTAGAAATGCTAGTTATTATTAACAAGAAAAACTGTTGCAGCTGCAATTCCCAATCTTATTGAAAGCTTTAAACAAATCATGGTACTTGGGCCTTGACAAGGCAAAGAGCAAACACAAATAGAGTATGATGTTAATAGAGTACCAACTGCAGAGAGCTCCACCTCTCCTAATGCATAGCTGTAATCCATCCCTGTCAGAGCTAAAAAGGGCTCTGTCCAAGCTCCTGTCTCTTTACCCCCATTC
The DNA here is from genome assembly GCA_028646595.1 of Phalanger gymnotis. Taxonomy (NCBI): domain Eukaryota; kingdom Metazoa; phylum Chordata; class Mammalia; order Diprotodontia; family Phalangeridae; genus Phalanger; species Phalanger gymnotis. Next base: position 659,295,218 of record CM053622.1, read on the forward strand.
AACAGACTGCTCTCCGGGTTGATCATGCAGAGGCAGCAGGAGAGTGTTCATCTCCATCTTTACCTCAACCTTCAGGCTGACATGATGGTCAATGAATTCAAATGAGAGCAGGAAGTAAGAGAAAACAAAGTAACTACCCCATCCAGTCATTAGACCAAAGTAGCCTCTGCATGTGGCAACCAGTGAAGGCTGATTCCTTAGCATGGAAAACCCACCATTTTCTTTTACTGAATAAGCCTTCATAAAGTTAGCCAAGGAGGAGAAGCTGAAAAGCTTTTGCTCCAAGAACACAGATGTCATGATGATTATAAGCTGCCCTGAAGCACAAAGACTAAGGGCATCAGTGAGAGCTTGGTGTAGCCGCAATCCTAGAAACAGCTTCTCCCAAGACCCATGTAAACTCCCTCTTCCTGCCATGGCTTGAATGAACAAATGAAAAGAAATTTATTAATCACTTGATATATGTCAACTATAGCATACACATGTTCTAGACTTAACTCTCCCAATCCCACCGGCAAGCTGGGGCTCCAAGCAAGGCTGGCTACAGCTTCCTGTAAGGTTCTAGCAGACCCTGAAGGGTTTGGGGTAAATTTCCAGTACTACAGTTAATGTGCTTCCCATGATTATCCGCTGATATTAATTAGCCAAATTTAATTAGTTTTTATAAAGGAGTTATTTACTAAGGTTGTATAGTAAGAAAAATTGGCTCGAATATTTTCTCAAAAGTCTATAACACCCTCTCCCATAAGTACATAAAGTGTCCAGGGGAAAGTGGACTTGAGCTTAGAGAGCAGGAATGACAAAGAGATAATATGCAGTTCTTGCCTTCAGGCATTGTCTGCTGGGCTCCTGATAGACCCTGGAATTTGCCTTTGCTGACGATATCCACTCTGTCCTCAGTTCTCAATGCAGATGCTACTATAAACTCTTCTGGGATTGCCAGGATGCGAATGAGAAAATGCAAATCCTTTGACCCTCTGAAGTTCATAAGATTCTCCTCATATTCAAGGAGGGTAGGTAGAAAGACAATAAGGCTGAGACCAACACTAGGACTATTTTCCTGCCTATAAAATGATTCTTTCTCAGAGGTTTGGTGGGAGACCTCCATTACTCAGCTGCCAGATGCTCATCAAATCTGTCTGTTCCAAAAATGGCTTACTGTCTTCATACAAAAGCCATAGGGAGTAATTAAGCCTCCCCAACTAATTTTAACACGCTTCCTTGTGGCTTCACTCTATTTCACCCAATGGCTTTCAAGGACTTCTAAAATTATCAAGGACATTTTCTTCACTCTAATTTCTAATGATAAAATTATATTCATTTCAGATGTTGAACCATTTGGAAGTGCCAAGGGCTTTGGTGGCAAGACCTTTCCTTTCTGGATCTTAAGTAGATGTGGCTATGGAGGAAATGGGACAAACACAACACGTGAAGCTTATTTGGCTCTTAACAGGGGTAGTCACTTTGGACAATGTCTATGGAAGCCAGGCTAGAAGCAGGCCTGGTAGCTAGAAGTCATTGCTACTCCCCGAGCTATTAAATGCTTGAGATTGATAAGGTAAGTGTCTTAATTTTACATTCATTTTTAGCAGAAAGAGAAAGATCTGCCACAATAAATAATCAACATTTATCAAGCACCTATTATGAGTAAGGCCCTATGCTAAGCACTTTAATCCTACAACAGACCCCAAAGGTTCAATTCCATAAGTACAACTTACAAATTACAATAGCCCTGAGCCTGGAACAGGTAACTGGGTGTCACAAGCGATTTAGGGAAATCTGCATTGTGCCTTTGCTAGCAGAGAGATTCTAAACCAAGGAACAAGAGAACACAAAATTCCCTTTTCATTATTCATATAAATCCTAAAATTGTGGGGTTAAAGAAAACTTTTGTTTTAGGTGCAGAGTATGTCTTCCCTTCTATTATAATGGCACAAGATACAATGTTTGGCTTCAAGTTTTCACTTGATATTGAAGAAATCTTTAGGAGGACTGTGATTGGTGGAAACATTTTTTTAAATTTTATTCTTAATTTATGGAATAAGACAAGTATTTCCATAATGTAGTACAATAAAAAAAAAGATGATTGTATATGAAACTGCAAATCTACTATGCACAACTTACAATTCTATATCTAGGTCATGTATTCATTTTGACCTTATCTCGGTAAATGGTAAGATATTGGTCTATGCCCAGTTATTTTTACTCACCATTTTCCTTCTCAGCCTCTCTTTTCAGCCTGTCCTTGTTACCTTATCTTCTCTCCTTGCCTTTATTCTTTATTTTAGTCACCCCTCTAAAGTCCTTTCCTCACGCAGAACCAGGAGAACATTATGCACGATTACAGACATAGTATCTGTAAGGACTAACTTTGGTAGACTTGACTCCTCTCATCAATACAAGGTTCAAAGACAGCTCCAAAAGACTCATAGTGGAAGAAAGCTGTGCACCAACACAGAGAAAGAATTACGAGTCTAAATGCAGATTGAGGCAAATTTTTTGCTCTCTTTTTTTCCTTCTTTTTTGGTTCCGTTTCTCCTCTCTCATGATTCATTCCATTGGTTATAATTCTTCTTTACAACTAGACTATTATGCAAATAAGTTCAATGCAAAGGTATATGCAGAAGCTATTATCAGATTACCTGCCCTCTTGGGAGGGAGGGGGAAGGAAAGGGAGGGGCAGAAAATTTGGAACTCAAAAACTTATGGAACTGAGTGTTGTAAACTAAAAATAAAAAAATTAATTAATAAAAAGTCCCTCTCTCACCCTATCCCTCAGTTTTCTCACCTCTCTAGAAATTCAGAAGACTTCTAAAGTTCTTCAGACATACAGTTGCTGCCTCTTCAACCCAGATGAGAGTAAGGTATATTACCAGCCCTCCACCCCCACCTGCTTCCTCTGTATTAGTTCTTCCTTTCATGCCCTGTTTTCATGAGATAATTTCTCCTTTTAACCTTTTCCTAACCAATTTTGGTAGGTTTTGGACTGTAGGTCTTGGAACATTATATTTCGAAGAGCAAGCAAGCTGGGGTTGCATCCAAGAATAACATCCATCAAAGTTGAGTCCTGAATGAAAAAAAAAATGGACATTTGATGAAGTGACTTTCAGGTGTTTGTAAGAAAAAGACCAGAACTTCATGAAAAATTTGATATAAAGGATCCAGAAAAAATAAGGAAATCATTAAAGACTAATTATAAAGCACTGATTAAGGTCAAACTGTTTACTTATGAAAATGTTATTAATATTAGTGGTAACAGTATTCTTAAAATTATTCTCACTACTAAGGTAGTTTGAAAGAAAGGTTTGGGCTGAGTTGGGTATAATGAGCTAGAAACTTTTAGATGAGACTTGAACTCTGTGTGCAGCCCCCTGAGTCTAGTGAGCAACACCAGGAAATAAAACAGGCCTTGGGGACCTGACTGACGAAGCAGCTGTTGGAGCTTCTGGTAGATTTGTGAACAGTATGAATGATGTCCCTGTAAGGACACAATGGCCAACATCCTGTTAGAATAAAGGAGGTCATGGTTAGAGCAGAATAGGACAGTGTCACTTAAACCCCAGAATCCTGAAGCCTGAGTGAGTACAGAGGGAAAGAAAGGACCCTGAAGATCACCTCTACCAACGTTCCCTAATGATTACCTTGGTTGTATCCTTTTCTCTTTCCCTGTGCTGCTTTGGAGGTGTCAGTCAGCCCCAGTACAAGGGGTTGGAAGGATGCCAGAGTTCTCTTCCCTCATTGATACCATCTCCCCCTCTCAATTCCCTTTATTTTGTAGTTGTTGTTCATTTGTTTCAGTCATGTCTGACTCTTCATGACTCCATTTGGGGTTTTTTTGGGCAAAGATACTAGTATGGTTTGCTATTTCCTTCTCCAGCTCATTTTATAGGAGAGGAAACTGAGGCAAATAGGATTGAGTGACTTGTCCAGGGTCACACAGCTAATAAGTATCTGAGGCCAGATTTGAACTCAGGAAGATGAGTCTTCTTAACTTCAAGCCTGGCATTCTACCCACTGTGCCACCTAGCTGCCCTGCAACTACTTTAGTCACATAATTTTCCTTTACACCTGATAAATACAAGAATTTGTTGCTTTTAGCATTTGGATGGCTTATATAATTCTTCTTCAGAACTTTTTAGTCCTATCACAGAAATGAAACCTGTTCCCAGATAAATTTCACCTCTGGGAGCATTGCTTGCCTCTATCCTGATCTTATATAACCACAGGCATCAAGAACTTAATACTGCCTGTGCTCATGTAGGCAGTTAAATGTTGCATTAGAAGTTATACTCAGGAGATATGCAGTCATGCTGGTAAATGTTTAGCAACCAGCTCTTGAAAAAAAAGCACACGTGACACACTTTTTAGTTTAATCTTCATTATTAACATTTTCTCCCTCACTTTCTTAAGTCTGGATAATCAATAAAACAATAAATCAAGCCCTGATTTGTAGTGTTTGTTATAAATACGCACACTGAAAATTTAACAATAGGCTCTCCCAGGCCAGTATGAGCCGGCTCTAGCATAGCTCTCAGGAATATGGCAAATTATCTATGATTCTCAGATAGGTATTACTTTCTGTCCGCTAGCTGTGCCCCTTTGTGGGTAGCAGTATGCACCTCCTTAATCAAGGGGTATTGATACATATGCCTTTATCCAGTTAAAATCTTAGCTCAGTACTTACATACCAGGAAAAGCCTACCCTTCTGTTTCCCTTTATGCAACATTTCCTTGAATTCTAAACACATGTGCATGGCTTAATGGAATTGGCCACAGAAATGTGACTTGACTAAATACAGTATACTTACTATCATAACATTCAAAAGAATAAAATCAAAATATATTAAGATTACTTCATGGACTGTGAACACATGGCTTTTCCCGCATGCAAACAGCCCACAGTCTACAGGCATGATTCAAATGTACTTAGTTCTTGGACACAATTTGGATGCTTGGACTCAGCTGCTTCCCCAAAGAGTTGCAAACATCTTCAGTGCTGGAGTTAGCAAACACCCCTAGTGCTCTCTCATTCAAGCCCAGGTGTCCTTTACTTGTTTTTTCCACTCATGGATTCCTGAGGGGTCAAAGTCTTAATAAAAGGATTTGTTCTGTGAAGTTTGGATTCAGTCAAAGGGCCACACTCAAGGACCTACATGGCCACATGAGGCCTTGAGGCTGCAGGTTCCCCACTCCTGGGTCAGCTAAAGAACCTGAGATCCAAGACTATCTCTTGATGTGTCTACTTTTTTGCTCACAGTTCTGTTGCTGACATTAACTTCTGAGTCTGCCCTCTAACTGCTTCTCAGTGTACTTTAGACTGACTCTGATCAATCTTCACTGTTCTCCACTATGAATGGAGTAGTAGAATGGACACAGGAGTATGCCAAACACCGAAAGAGACCTCCAGCCATTGTTCTTCCCTTAGCCTGCAACCACTGTTCTTTCAATAATTATCAAACTCATGTCACACATTATATCTGCTCCAGTCCTTCAGGTCTTTGGCATCTCAGGCATCAAGTTTAGCCACACTCACCTTCATAATTTTTATGGGCAGGATGAAGTCAAGGTAAGGGAGCTAACAGCTCATCAGATAAGACATAAATATAGCCCTCATTATGTCTAAAAATACAACATATTTGAGAAGGAAGAGAGCAATATTAATTGGATAGTAAGCAAGAAAGACTCCATGAGTGGCTTGTAGTGTCCAAGTTCTTGGGGAAAAAAAGTATTCTAGAAGGCAGAATAAGGAAGGGCAATATTCTAGACAGAGTGGACAATTTATAACGAGCACTCGGAGGTGGAAGGTGGCAAGTGGAGTTTAGGGAACAGTAAACCATCTTGGCTAGAATGTAGAGTGCTAAAGGGAAAACATGGTACACAAACAGGGAAATACAACACACGTACTCGTATGAATAAATGCAAATTTTTTTTTACAGAGTAGGAGGAGGGATTTGCTAAGAACTAAGGGAATTATGAAAGGCTAATAAAGGAAGAATAGACAATTCAAAAATCAAACTAGTGTATCATCAGCTTTGTCTTTATGTTTTGGGACAGTGGAACACTTCAGAAAAAATGAAAGAAATAGGCTCCACCAATAAGAATTCACTTGAAAACTTCCTACTGTCTTGCCTCAAAAGAGAGCCTTTTTTCTTTGGGTTACTATACAACAGCCTTTTCTGTTGGCTGCTGTTTTTTCCTCAGAAGTCTGCAGCTATGTGTATCATTCAAAATTGTGCTTCCTTGTGTTCTTCCTGGGTCCTATTTGTCTTCCATGCTTCAAGTTACCTCATGTTAGTTCCCAACCCTTCTGCTACTTCATTGCCCTGACATCATGCTTACTTCCCACACAGAAACTGCCTTCATCCAGTCTAGTATAGTTCTGCTCTGGGAATATTACTTCCAGATAAATGAAATGACTGCATTTTAGGAGCTCACAGTTGGAGACCGTGTCTCTTTACTTAAAGTATGGCCCACCACCAGATGGTTTTACATGTGAATTCTATCAAACATTTAAAGAACAATTAATTCCTATACTTTATAGACTATTTGGGAAAATAGGTGAAGAAGGAGTCTTACCAAATTCTTTTTATGACACAAATGAGGTACTAATACCCAAACCAGGAAGAATCAAAACAGAGAAAGAAAATACAGACCAATTTCCCTAATGAATATTGATGCAAAAATTTTAAATAAAATATTAACAAAAAGATTGCAACTCATCACTAGAAGAGTACACTATGACCAGGTAGGATTTATTCCAGGAACGTAAGGCTGGCTCAATATTAGGAAAACTATCAGCATAATTGATTATATCAACAACAAAACTAGCAGAAACTGTATGATCATCTCAATAGATGCAGAAAAAGCCTTTGACAAAATACAACACCCATTCCTTACTAAAAACACTAGAAAGCATAGAAATAAATGGAGCCTTCCTTATAATTATAAATAGCATCTACCTAAAACATTCAGCAAGCATTATAAGTAATGGGGATAAGTTAGATGCATTCCCAATGAGATCATGGGTGAAACAAGGATGTCCATTATCACCCCTATTATTTAATTTGGTACTAGAAATGTTAGCTGTAGCAATAAGAGAAGAAAAAGAAATTGAAGGAATTAGAATAGGCAAAGAGGAAACTAAATTATCACTTTTTGTAGTTGATATGATGATTTACTTAGAGAATGCTGGAGAATCAAGTAAACTACTTGAAATAATAAACAACTTTAGCAAAGTTGCAGGATATAAAATAAACCCACATAAATCCTCAGCATTCCTATACATTACTAACTATGCCCAACAGCAAGAGATAGAAAGAGAAATTCCATTTAAAGTTACTGTAGACACTATAAAATATTTGGGAGTCTATCTGCCAAGACAAACCCAGGGCCTATATGAACATAATTATGAAACACTTTTCATGTGAATAAAGTCAGATCTAAATAAATGGAAAAGGCCAAGCTAATATAATAAAAACGACAATTTTACCTAAATTAATTTACTTATTCAGTGCCATACCAATCAAACTACCAAAAAATTATTCTACAGAGCTGGATAAAATAATGACAAAATTCATCTGGAAGAAAAAAAGGTCCAGGATATTAAGAAAATTAATGAAAAGAAATGCTAGGGAAGGTGGCCTAGCCATAGCAGATATTAAACTGTACTATAAAGCAGCAGTCATCAAAACTACTTGGTACTGGCTAAGAAACAGAGTGGTGGATCAGTGGAATAGGCTAAGTACACAAGACACAGTAGTAAATGACTATAGCAATCTACTCTTTGATAAACCCAAAGAATCTAGCTTCTGGGCTAAGAATTCACTATTTCACAAAAACTGCTGGAAAAATTGGAAAATGGTAAGGCAGAAACTGGGCATAGACCAGTATCTTATTCCATATGCCAAAATAAAGTCAAAATGGGGTTATGATTTAGGAATAAAGGCTGATACTATAAGCAATTTGGGAGAGCAAGGAATAGTTTACCTATCAGATTTATGGGAAAGGAAAGAATTCATGACACAACAGGAGATAGAGAGAATTACAAAAAGCAAAATGGATAATTTTGATTATGCTAAACTAAAAAGTTTTGTATAAAAAGAGCCAATGCAGCAAAGATTAGGAGGGAAGCAGAAAATTGGGAGAAAATCTTTACAACCAGTGTCTCTGATAAAGGCCTCATCTCTAAAATGTACAGGGAACTGAGACAAATTTATAGGAATACATGTTATTCCCCAATTGAGAAATGGTCAAAGGATATGAATAGGCAGTTTTCAGAGGAAGAAATTAAAG
>CM053622.1:659303609-659317750 GCA_028646595.1 Phalanger gymnotis
TCTAGGGCTGTATCCCAAAGAGATCACACAAGTGGGAAAGGGACCCGTATGTACAAAAATATTTATAGCAGCTCTTTTGGTGGTAGCAAAGAATTGGAAATCAGGGGGATGCCCATCAATTGGGGAATGGCTAAACAAGTTGTGGTATATGAATGTAATGAAATACTATTCTGCTATAAGAAATGGGGAAGATACGGACAATGAGATCATGGGTGAAAGAAGGATGTCCATTATCACCCCTATTATTTAATTTGGTACTAGAAATGTTAGCTGTAGCAATAAGAGAAGAAAAAGAAATAATAACCTGGGAAAACCTACATGATATAATGCTGAGTGAGTAGAGCAGAATTAGGAGAACATTATACACAACTACAGACATACTGATTCTGTGATGACTAACTTCGATATACTTGGCTCTTCTCAGCAGTACAAGGCTCAAAGACAACTCCAAAGGACTCATGATGGAAAGAGCTATCTACATCCAGAGAAAGAACTATGGAGTCTGAATGCAGATTGAGGCAAACTATTTGTTCTCTCTTTTTCTCTCTCTCTCTTTTTTTTTTTTTGGTTTTGTTTCTTCTTTCTCATGACTCATTCCATTGGTCATAATTCTTCTTTACAACTTGGCTCTTGTGTAAATAAGTTTAATGTGAAGGTATATGTAGAAGATATATTGGATTCCATGCCATCTTGGGGGGAGGAGGGAGAGGGAAGAGAGGGGAAGAAAATCTGGAACTCAAAAACATTCAGAACTGAGTGTTGTAAACTAAAAATATAAAATCTTAATTAAAAACAAACAAAAAAAAGTATTGGCAATTAAAAGAAAAGCATGGCCCACCAGTGTTCAAGTAACCAGCATCTGGGGTAACTCCTCTTGGATCTCAGTACAAGCCCAGAATTGAGCCTGACATGGAAGTTGTCCTGTTGGATGCTGACTGATATTGCATGCATAATTGGACTGCATTTTCATTTTATTTTATTATTAATTTATTTTAATAAAACTGTTAGTTTCATTATAGAACCTCATGTTTAATTTTTTTTAAATAAAAAGTTATCTACTTTTTCCACAAGTCCTAATCCTCACAATTTCCATAAATTCAACTCTTCTTATTGTGGTTTTGAATTTTTAAGACTCATTGAGTATAGACCAGACAGATAGAACCACATTTCTATAAATATTCCACTTGTTCTGGAGTTGGCAGCCATACTAGCTCCACATTAAGTCTCCTCAGAAAGGCTATACTGATTGTCATGGTTTGGTTCTCTAGTCTTCCCATAGTGCCCATAAAATTATTAAGTGTTCAGGACATACAAAGACTCAAATGGATCTGTGATTGTATGCATGTATATATTCCTTCAAAAATTACAGATCACAAACCATCTATGCCTGCCCATCTAGTAAGACTTGTCCATGTCCTCTCAGAAGTTCAACGTAGAGGGCCTATTCAATGTGCCAAGGGCCTTCCTTGATTTCTCTAAATAATTCATGGCTATCAGTCCAGCACATGGACAGCCCTTTTGTTATCTCTCACTGTTGCCATGTGACTAGGTCATCTTTTTTTGAGTGTACCTTTCTCTAATGGCATCTTTTGCTTCAGTTCTTCATACTTCCTTTTGTGTGATATGTTACACCTATTCACACCTATCATGTGCTTTCCCACTGCTCTCTGAGTGATACTTGTTTTTAATTCTTCAGAAATTGTAGTGTCCTATGACTCAAGCCACACAACGTCAGTATAATATCGTACATTCGTTTCAGCAACAAATTCAGAATTACTAAGAGAGCTTTGCAATTGTTCAAAGGCAATTGATCCCATCCTCCTTGTAATTCTGGACCCAACTTATTATAAGGATTTGAAGAATATATATCCTTATAACATAAGGATGAAGAATAAGAAAAGGATCTGTTCTGTAAAATTTGGATTCAGTCAAAAGGCCTCACTTAAGAATTTAGAAGGCCGCAGGTTCCCCACCCCTGAAGAGGCATTTTTCATCCACTTGGTTTCTCCTCTGTGAGTGATTTAGGCAAAGTCCTTTTGAATGGTTATGGATCTCATCCAGGATTTTCTGAAATTTTGGGGAGCTTATTGTTAACCAACAAAACAATGTCGTCCTCACATGGAGGACTTTACTTTCTATAGGGAATCCATCTTCAACTTGGACTTTGTGCCAGATTTTGTCTGTGACAGTGGCCAACAACCTACAATGAGGATGTATCTCCTGTTTTATGTCCTGCCTTATATTTATGATCGAATAGCTGTTCTTGCTATAGTATCTTCAGAGATGAAAAAACAAATGAATTCATCTATTGCAATCACCTTGGACACTTCCTCGGGCACTGCATGGCACCTTTTACATAAGTATCTCATGATACCATATGCTATAAAGTTCCACAGATATGTAAGGTGTTTCTATTTTAATTAATATTTACTTCTTTGGATCCATGATCTCAATGTGTTTACTCCTTCCAGTGGTGAAGATCACAAGCCATTCATACCTCCTCATGCTGTGAAACTCTTAGCAACATTCTACTGAATGTGTTCCAAAGGGGATCCACCTAATGTGTTGGGGGCCTTCCTGTTAGTCTCTTGACATTACGCGTGTATCAGTGAAGCACGTGATCTGTTCATCTGTTATACTTCACTTTCACTACAAGAATAGCCCACATCCTTTTCCAATCACAGTGTCTTGTGTGCAGTTCTGTGTGTGTAATTTGTCTTTTGTAATGTGTCTCAGGTGTCTGCCACTTGTCATGGAGGTTGTCTAGTGTACATTGGAAATAGAAGAGGGATTCCCTAAATGTGATGAGATCCTCCAGATGGTCCTGCTTGTATATAACATTGTGCTGATTTCATCAAGCCCAAGAGTACTGCAGTCTCCTAAATGATACCCAAATCACTAAAAAGAGTTTGGTCAGCCTATCCACATGAGAAGGATTAAGTGAATAGAGGCTATATGCATGGAGCTGCTGGAGAGGTACCTGTATCTTGGACAGACCAATGGACAGTGAATTAATCCCAGAATCAGATAGTGGGAAACTTAGCAGTCCGGATTGCATTGGGAAACTACTTAGTACTTTCAGTGACCCTGAAATGAAATACCGTCTTTTTAATACCAATGTTCTTTTGGTTGTGCTGCATGGCTACAAATCATGGAATGCCACAATCACCAACAAATCAAAATTTCTGGTCATTCAAAAGGCAATAGAAAGATGTGTGGCAGGTATAAATATTGTTATTATTATCAGGTTTTATATTCAGGCATAAGCGAATTGCTAGGTAGTGTGTTGAGAATTCTTTTACATCTGTGATTCTGTTTTCCACTCTCTGGGGGATTTGAAATGGATTCATCCCTCTTTAGTATGATCTTCCTTTAAAAAAAATGTGAGTAAACTCAGATCTGGCAGCCACCTCAAAATCTGTTCATTGGAATTTAATTTGAGCTCAGCTGTGATCTCATCTATAGCATGCATTTTCCTTAGCTTTGGCATTCAACATGCCCACTTGGCAGGGCTCCAAACCAGTCAATTCAGTATATTACTGTGACTGTCATGTTGTTAATCCTATTGGTTAAAAATAGCAAAAAACCCAACATGGAAAAAAATAGATTTGCTTTTGATCCTACTTCCATTTTATCCTTCACTTCATGTTTCTACCCAATTTCCTGTTTTCCTAGTTCCTCTGACTTTTATTACAGACCGTACAGACCACTCTCTGGAGATGATAATGGTGTTGATGGTCTGTCCTAACAAGTATTCTGATGCTCTGCTGGGGATATTTGGTGGAATCTTATGAATGTATAGACCTTGGATTCCGAAGAACCCCACATTTACTAGTCTGGCTACAGCATAAACAGTGTACTAAAAGCTCAACAATTCAGTCCTAGGTGAATTAGATTGTAAATAATAATATTTATTGGAAAATAATATTTGTTAGATTAATAAATAATAATTTTTATATAATACTTTGAGTTTTGCAAAGTATCTTTTATATATTTTCTCATTTGATTTTGATCACAGCAACCATGTGAGTTAGTATTATTATCCTAATTTCATGAATGAGAAAAATGAGGTTAAGAGAGGTTAAGCTACTTGCCTTTGGTCACACAGCTGGGAAATGTAAGAAGAGGGAGCTGAAGCCAGATCTTCATGACCCCAAGTCCAGCTTTCAATCTACTATGCCACAGTAGAAAAAAAGCATTAGTAATAAACGTTGCATAGATGTATTCAAAGCATGGAAGAGCACCTATCTAACTCCTCCACTCCTCCCTGCTATCCCCTACTAAAGTCAACTTCTGGATCCTCAAATAGAACCAAGAACAATTTTTCTGGATGTCTTGGTATTTTTATTTATCAATTTTGTTTTGTTTTTGCCTTTCTTTCTCTTCCCAGAATGTAGCACAGTGCCTGCCACTTACTAGACGCTCAATAAATTCATGGTGACTTAATTTTTTTTTGGATATTGTGGGCGATTTCAATGCTCTACATTCTGAGCTAATAGGTTCTAGCCATATCCTTGGTAATTACCATTTTAGTCTATTTTTTGCTAACAGTGATAATGACAACAGCCACAGTCATAACAGCTAGAATTTATATAGTACTCTGAGGTTTGCAAAGCGCTTTATAAATGTTATTTTATCACCATAACAACTCTGAGATATAGATGCTATTACCACCCCCATTTTATAGATGGAGAAATTGAGACAAGTCGAGATTAAGTGACTTGCCCAGGTCACACAACTCCTAAGTGTCTGAATTCGGATTTTAACTATGATCTTCTTAACTCTAGGTGCCACACTCTATCCACTAGGCCACCTCATTGCCTCCGTTTTAAGATAATTGATGTGTCCGGACCTGCAACTAGAGACTGAGATCAGGTTTTAAAATGTATGTTGGCAGATAGTTCTGTGGTCCTATTGCTTTTGTGAAAAGAGGACAGCCTATTTTGTGAGCATTCCTTTGGTTACTTTAAAAAATCACAAGTTAACAAGAACTAGTTCCAGGGTTTCTCACTCCTTTGTGTCTTTATCTATAGATCATTTGTGGGTGTCAGCAGCAGTTCAGGATATGTATGGCCAAAGCTCCCCAAGGTCTTTTTTCAATCCCTTGGACTAGCAACTTGAAAGTTTCTTGTATGCTCAAGTGTTTGAAGGTGATGTTTTTCCTTTGCCTCTCTTCAGAAAATTCACATCAAGGGCTAGTTAATGAAACAGAAAGCCTAGAAATTAGGTTGTGGTACTCGCTCCATGACCTGAGGAGAACTGATTACATTTGGGTAAGAAGGCATAGCTAGCTTTAAAAATTGTTGCTATCACTTTTGCATATGTTTTCTTCTGCTAGATGTATGAGTATGTCTGGCAATCTGAGAATTCATAACACTTCATATGCATATATATGTATATATGGTGATATGGAGAGAGAAAGGGAAAGAACAAGAAGAAAGGGGGAAGGGGAAGAGACAGAGACAAAGAGGCAAGAGACAGAAAAAGAGAGGGAAACAGAGGAAGGGAGAGAGATGAGAGGAAAGGGATAGGGGAGAGAGAGAGAGAGGCAGGGTACAGCATGGCACAGTGGATAGAGAGAACTCTCCTTAAAGTCAGGGAGATATAGGTTCAAATTCTGCCTCTGACAAAGTAGCTGAGTGACCCTGGGCAGACCCCTAACGTCTCAGTCTCTAGACAGCACTTTAAGGATATAAATTGCCAAGTTGCTGACCTGCAGTGTTAGAATTTCCTCACCTGGTCATTCCCTATAGCTATCAATTGATATATGTATGTGGGTGTGTGCATGCATGTGTTCATATACACACATATATACATACACACATACATACTATGTATGCATAACTATGTATATCACATAATATATTTGCATTTGCATAATATATTCATATGTACACGTGTATACATGTATGTGCCTATATACAAAGACATTGTATTGTGCCTGTGCACGTGTAAAGCATGTGTACAATACACATGCATTACAATAGAGTGTACATATATACATGTGTGTACATGTACACATATATCTACAAAGGCAATGTGTCTATGTATATGTGACCTGTACATCTAAATGTGTATGTATGTATATACACATGCACAAAATTACCAGAGCATTCATGCAAATGCATGCAGACATGCAAATATGCATATGCATGAGTGTACTCTGGTAATTTTGTCCATGTCAGATCTCCCAGTTAGGAGACTGATAACTCAGTCAGAACTTGTCTTCAGGTTTGGTTTGCTGAGAGGTTCAAGGACTTGCCTGTAGCTACCAGCATTATACTGCCTGGGCTGCTTCTTAGCACTTCAAATACATTGTGAAAGTCATTGACAAGCTATTTCACCTCCTGCCCCTCTCCCTGCCCCCAGTCTGTTCTACTGTTCAGTTCCCTTACTGTCCCTAGGCCACTGTGACAATGGATGGTGTCACTCATCAACCTGCAGTTTAGATCCAATGGCCTTTTGTGTTCCTCTCAATCTGAATTCTCCCTCACCTAGAGGGCTGAATTCTCCCTCACCTTAGAGCTTAGCTTAGGGGGAGCTAATTAAACATTCGCATTTCAGAAAATACTCCTACTTCTTCTGTTTAATTTTCTGATGGTCTGTAACAAGGATTATGGGACAAAACAGGTGACTTTGATATCACCCGAGTCCTTATTTAAGCTGAGGAGGTGATGCCATAACAAGAGAAACACATATTAAACAACTATGAGGTTTCAAACAATACCTACCAGATTGGCATAGATGATAAAAGGTGAAAATGGTAAATGTTGGTGGGACTATGGGAAGACAGGCACCCTAATGGTCTGTTTGATGCAGTATGAGTTGGCCTACCTGGTAGAAAAAAACAATTTGGAATTGCACTTTAAAAACTTACTAAGTTATACATCTACTTAGTCCCAGAGATATCAATACCAGGCATATACCCCAGAGACCAAAGTCAGAAAGGAAAAACTCAAATACGTTTTGTATGTTTATTTTGAAAATAGTGTAATCACTGTGACTTTAGCTCTGCTACAGAATAGATGAAACATGTATGAACGGGTTTTTCAAAATTTTGTTCTCTTCTTTCCTCATGCAACCACTGCCCCCTTATTTTTATTCGATGCCCCCCAATCGCACCCAAGGATACTACTGTCCCACTGGATCATTCCGGCACCCCCAGGAGCAGTATCACCCACTTTGGGAACCTCTGCCTCACAACAACCTCGTGAGATACGTAGCTCAACTAATATTCCCATTTAACTGATGATAAAACTGAGACTGTGAGAGGTTTTATGATTTGCCCATGGTCACACAAATGCTAAGCGTCTGAGGTGGAATTCAAGTGTAGGACCCCTACTCCAACCAAGTCCAATGCTCTAGCCATTGTACCACAGTGCCTCTGAAAATGTACTAGACTTGAGAGTCAAGAGAGCTGGATCCTGATGCTGACTCATTTACTCACTGTGCAACTGGCAAATGATTTCATCTCTCTAAATCTGGGCTTTCTCATTGTGAAACAGGGGTGGTAGTACCTTACCATGTTGAGAGGAAAGCCATTTGAAAACCACAATGCCATATAAAAGTGTCATTATCTGCTTATGTCTCCTGTGGTCTAGCTTCATGAAAGCAGGACCCATGTCTTATTGAAATCTTCCACAGCCTAGCAGTGCCCTGCATACAGTAGGCATTTAATGTATGTGAGTTTTTTTTGAATCAATAGTTTGAGGACGTACAGTTCAAAAGTAATAAAATGGAAAAGTACATCTTAAGCACTTCCTATGTGTCATGGACTATGCTAAGTGATGGGGGTACAGATTTAAGCAAGAAAGCCAGTCTCTTCCCTCGAGCCCCTCACTTGTAACTCAGTTCCCTCTCTAGACTTCCTCTACAGCAGGCAGAAACCTGCAGCCCAAGGCCCTACTTTCTCAGCTTGGGTGAGTCTTTAGCCTGGGTCACTGTTTTCTTAAGAGTCATGGTCACTGCATTGCTCGACTTAACTGTCTCATCTTTTTGGTCCCCCTTGGGGAGGTACCCTCGAAGTTAGAGAAGGAAGGAGGAGAGAGGTGCATTTGGCATGACATAAAGATAGCCAGGGAGTAGTGAGAAGGGTGATGAATTCTTTATAAAAAGGTAGCCCCCCAAAAAATTAATAAAAAGCTAGCCCAGAGTGCCAAGGGAGGAGCTGGGAATGCCAGGTTGGAAGTGGAGGCTTAAGTATAAAGATATGTAGGGCATCTGAGTCAATGCATATGATAAATGCTCACCAATCAGAAGTCTGGGGTCCCAAGATTCCAAAGAACCAGGATACATAACTAACTTGCAAATTTTAATTTATTTAATTAATTGAATTTTAAAAGTTAATAAATTCAAATTAAAAATTGGATAAATATTATAAATTATAATATAATATAATGGAAATTATAAGTGCTTAAGATATACTTTTCCATTTCCATATAATATAATAATAAATATCCTTAAAATAAATAAATAAAATAATAGTAAAATTTAATTAATTTATTAAGCACTTAATCTTTACAGATAGAACACTTTAGAGAAATACAAAAGAAAAATATAGAGGGGACAAAGTTAAAGGAGCACTGTGTGCTCTCCTTCCCTCCAAAAAGGGTAAATATTTTCACAGTGGGTATTAGTTTCTGGATGTGAAGAAATTGTGAGCAAGAAAAGCCATTTTCTCTGCTATCCAGGTTTGGTACTGCAATATGTTATAACCATGAAAAAAACCCACCTTAATTCATGGTCTTGAAAAATGATAAAGAAAATTGGGTTCAGCCTGCACTTCCCTGGGAATAGATTGTGGAGATGGGTCATCTAGTAGGGGCTGGGCTCTCTGTGGTCACTCTTTTATAGCTGTGGCTCATCACAAATAAAATTTACCAGAAGTAGTGCTGTGTACTCCCTCTCATAATAGTGTTTTTCTTCGGGGGAGCAATAAAATTTAGCTCTTCTCCATCTATCTTTGGGAAACCTAATAAAAAAAATCTATTTGAAACTGATTGTGCTGGGAATGTTATTAGTATCTGCCTGGTGGATAGGGGAAGATCTTAGGTCATATATTATAAGGACTTGTTGGGGAGAAAGCAATTTTTAAAATTACAGAAAAGTTCAAACAGTAGAAAGGAGTGCTTCACAATCAAGTAGCCTGGATGTTCTGTATCATATGGTAGCTATATGTTAGGTTTCTTAAACACACACACACAAAAAGATTTACTCTAATGGAAAGTAGGAATTCACAGTCATTAGAAGAAAAACACCCTGTAAGCATGACAAAGCTCTGAAACCTTCTGAGCTCTGCGGCATTGTCCCTTGGCCTTGAAGGCATGCCACAGCAAGCCAAAGTCAAACATAAAAGATAAAGATCTCCAGAGATAGAAGAATGATAGAAAGAGTGCACTATTTTGATGAAGACCTTCAATATTTCAATCACCTTATCTGTGTTTCAGTTCTAAAAAATGAAGGTAAAATTTTGATAGAGTTGGCTTTTGTACAATTTTCAGATCCTGATATCAAAATGAATCTCACCTCCTCATGGGTAAACCCAATGTAGAGAATGTCAGATGAAAAGGATAAATAAAGTAGGGAATTGACTCTATTTACAAAACCAAAATTGTTAACAAGATGGAATTTTCAAGCTGTTATATCCATGTGTTAGATGGTGGCACCTACTGGTGAAGTATCAGACTGCAATACTATCATCGGTCTACTGGAATCCTGCTGGGGAGTCTCCATCAGTTGGGGGATGGCTGAACAAGCTATGTTCTATGAATGTAATGAAATACTATCATGCCATAAGAAATAATAAAGGAAAGGCTTTCAGAGAAACTTGGGAAGACTTATATGAACTGATGCAGAGTGAAGCAAGCAGACCAGGAGAACAATTTATACAGTAATAACATTGTGAAGACAAAACCAACTTTGAAAAGCTTAAGATGCCTGATTGATGCAGTAACCACCTATCATTCTAGAGCACTGCTGATGAGCCATATTCCTTATCTCCTGACAGTGATGGATTCAAGATGTTGAATGAGACAAATATTTTTGGACAAGGATAATGTGGGAATTTGTTTTACTTTACTATGTGTATTTGTTACAAGGGTTATGTTTTTATTTTAAAATGGGGGTAGGAGAGAAAATAAACACTTAATAATTTAAAAAAATAACCCTAAAATATTAAAGTCCTACTATTTTAGGGCTAAAAAGAGGTCCCTGAGAGAGAATCCAACCCTCATCATAGAGTCTTAGATCTAGAGATTAGAACCCATCTAGTACAACCCCCTCATTAGACAGATGAGGAAACTGAGACCTATAGAGGTAGAGGTTAACTTGTCTAAAGTTAAATAGGTAATAAGTAGCAGAGTAAGGATCCAAACAAAAGTCTCAAGACTCTAACAGTGGTTTTCACTATACCTCCCAATTTTATTTTATTTTTATTTTTTGGAGGGGGGAAGGCAGGGCAGTTGGGGTTAGGTGACTTACCCAAGATCACGCAGCTAGTAAGTGTGTCAAGTCTGTCAAGTCCGAGGCTAGATTTGAACTCAGGTCCTCCTGACTCCAGGGCTGGGGCTCTACTCACTGCGCCACCTAGCTGCGCCCCCTCCCAATTTCAGAGATGAGGAAAATCAGACAATAATAATAAGCCAACCATTTATTAATTGTCTACTACATTTCTAAAGGACTTTACAATTTATAAAATGTTTTCCTTATGAGATTCAAGTAGAAAGGAAACTAAGGATCAGAAATTTTAAGTGATTTGCCCATAAGTCACCTATGACTGGTAAGAAAGTGGCAGAGCCTGAACTCAGATCCGGTATTCTGACTCCAAGTTCACTGGGCCATGATTTGGCTAGTATAAGATCTTTCCACTGAGCCATTATATCATACAAACAAAAAGAGGGGAGCAGTATCCCAGGCCCTGCCCATGGGGAGGGGGTGACCTTGATATTAGAGAAAGTCAGTGTCACATTGTTGAGGTCATAGCAGTCCTGGAGAAGAAACCCTAGAGACAAAATTCTGCCACCTTCTGCATCATGCTCTCATAATAACTCACAATTACAATCTCTCACATTTCTGGAGCACTTTTCAGTTGACAATAATTTTAAGGGAAGTAATATAAATTTATTATCAGAGTCATTTTATGCATGAGGAAACTGAGGCTCCAAGAAGTATCTTGAGTCACCTTCTTGCTATTTGGCTGATAAGTGGAAGAGCTGGGTCTCAAATCCAGATCTTTTGCCTCAAAGATTAAAATAATTTCAATGGCATCCTATGTCTCTCTCGACCCATTGTGCCATGGGTTAGATGCGAAAGTGTGCTGGAAGTGGTTAGGAGCATTTACACATTGGAAATCAGCAAATACCACAAATCACAGCTTGATGTATTCTTTTGTTGATTGCCTAGACTTAGGAAAGTGACAGAGAAAATATTATTAATGCAGATTAAACTTATAAGTATATCATGCGTACATGGGTTTTTTTTTCTTTTTCTTGGAGAATCAGTTGTTAAATATTTACCATCACACTACTGTTATATGTGACCTTAACCCCCTTTTTGGACCAAGCTTTTAAATTCAGTAAGAGAAAATTTCTCCTCTCATGCTCTTTACAAATCTCAGCAGGCATCCAGCCATTCGGCAACAAATCACATGTTACTTTGTGATACATCTTGCATGATTATTTAATTTCTTATGTTTTGGCAAATTGTATCTCCACCTGGATAATAAGTTTTTTATCATGTTTTTATTATATTACATCCTGCTTTTATTATATTCAGGACGAGTGTCATAGCATCTTCACAGAATCATAGATTTAGAGCTGGAAGAGGCCTTGGAGGTCACCTAGTCCAGCATGTCATTGCATAGATGATGAAAGTGAGGCATGAAGAGGGTTGTGAATTGTCCGGGTACATACAGCTGGTGTCTAAGATTGAATTAGGTCTTCCCAACTCAATTTCAGCACACTAGACCAGTTTTACATTCACACACACACACACACACACACACACACACACACACACACACACCCAAGATATCACATCGTAGTGTATAAATATCTGCCAACTGATTTCTCAACATGAGAATACATTTTTGATTTCACGATGGAAAGGAATGGAAAAATAAGAATCCTTTTCCCCAAATTCTCTTTATAACAAAGGTTTACTAAAATGTGTCTGTTCTTTAAAGTGAGAAATACCTATACAAATCAGCATCTATTAGCATGTGCAATAACTGCTGACATTTCAATAATATATTCAAGACCAGGAATATTGACTATTAAGCTTTCTATGTGTTCTCTAAAAAAGCCATCGTTATGTAAATGTGCCACCTGTGCAGAGACAATACATTTCCCCTCCTTATTGAACATGACACCTTTGTTTCTGGAGGTAAAGGCTTTCAGTGCTTTTATCCATTCTAAGGCCTCTATTTTGCCTCAGCATTTCTGATTTAGCCAAAAGATATAAAATGAAAAAAAAGATATGAAAATGCTACATCATTAGACAATTCCCCTTGGCTTAGCAACATGTGAAGTGGGGCTGAGTCTCAATGACTTTCCAGTTATCCCACATCCTGCATATATTAACATCACCTGGAGAAAAATAATCCTTCTAAGGTGGAGCCAAGATGGTGGAGTGAAAGGCAAGGACTCACCTGAGCTCTCCCTCAAACCCCTCCAAATACCTTTAAATAATGACTAAACAAATTCTAGAGAGGCAGGATCCAGGAAAAGACAGAGTGAGACAATTTTCCAGCCAGAGACAACTTAGAAGGTAAGCAGGAAAGTAGGAAGAAAAGAGGACAAGAGAAGGGGCAGGGCAGGGAGGGGAGCTGACAGAAGGGAGGATAGTTTAGGGGAGGTAAAAGTCAGAAGCAAAATACTTTTGAGAACAAACAGGGTAAAAGGAGATAGAGAATAGGATAACGGAGGGAAATAGAATGGAGGGAAATATATAGTTGGTAACCATTACTGTGAAAATAATTTACAGTGAGTTTCTCTGATAAAGACTTAATTTCTCAAACACAGAGAAAACTGAGTCAAATTTATAGAAATAAGAGCCATTCCTCAGTTGATAAAAGGTCAAAGGACATGAACAGGCAGTTTTCAGAAAAAGTAATCAAAGCTATCTATAGTCATATAAAAAAGTGCTCTCAATTATTATCGAAGAGAGAAACGCAAATTAAAACAACTCTGTCCTCAAACCTGTCAGATTGGGTAATATGACAGAAAAGAAAAATGGAAAATGTTGGAGAGGGGATGTTGGAAAATTAAAAAGCTAATGTAGTATTTTTGAAGTTGTATACTGATTCAGCCATTCTGGAGAACAATTTAGAGCTAAACCCAAAGGGCTATAAAACCATGCAAACCCTTTGATGAAGCAATACTAGGTCTGTATCCCAAAAGTTTTTTAAAAAGGAAAAGTACCTATGTGTACAAAATATTTATAGCAGCTCTTTTAGTGGTGGCAAAGAATTAGAAATTGAGGGGATGTCTATCAATTGGGGAATTGAGGAGCAAATTGTTGTATATGATTGTGATGGAATAATTATTGTGTGGGCAGCTAGGTGGCACAGTGAGCAGAGCACAGGCTATTGAGTCAGGAATCTGGCCTCAGACACTTGACATATTTACTTGATGTGTGACCTTGGGCAAGTCACTTAACCCCAACTGCCCTGCCTTCCCCCCTGCAAAAGCAAAAAAATAATAATTGTGCTTTAAGAAATGATGAGCAGAATGCTCTCAGAAACACAATTACATGAACTGATGCAAAGTGAAATGAGCAGAACCAGGAGAACATTGTACATAGTACATAGTAACAGCATGATGATGATGTATGATTATGAATAACTTAGCTATTCTCAGCAATACAATAATCCAAGACAAATCCGTGGAACTTGTGGTGAAAGGTAGTATCCATCTTCAGAGAAAGAAAAAAAGAAAGGTAGAGCCTGAATGCAAATCAAAGATACTTTTTTTTTACTTTGTTTTTCTTGAGGTTTCTTTGTGTTTTCTTTCACAGAATGACTTACATGGAAATATATTTTGCATGACTACACATGTATAACCTATCTAAAAATGCATGACTTCTCAATGAGGGAGAGAAGGGTAGGGAGGAAGAAAATTTGGAACTCAAAATTGGAAAAAAAA
>CM053622.1:659317850-659379242 GCA_028646595.1 Phalanger gymnotis
TTGGTTTGACTTGCCTCTTAATAAAGCTTGCTGTTTTGATTTATTACAGGTTGCTGAAGGAAGAGAGTACATTGATTTTCATCTTTGTACATAACCCTCATTCGAGGTAAACTGTCTTAGGTAGAGTAACTGCTTAAATTCCTGGGTTTTCTTTTTATTCAGAACTGTGATTTAAACAATCTAGGTAGTGTCTCATGAGGAAATTTGCACCCCCACCAACTTCTCTGCAGCTAACATTGTCACTGTTGTCAGGGTGCTGAACAGCTAGGGAAGTTGCCTAGGATCAGCCTGTGTATCAGAAGTGGGACTTAAGTCTAGGTCTTTACTCTCTCTGGACATTACCCCACTCTGCCTCTCAAATGACATTCCAACGATCAAGGCTTGTTGACATTTAAAAAACGAAACCAAAAACCTCTCTCCTGAACTTCTCGCCTTTTTCCTTTGATTTCATTAATTCATGTTTTTTTTCCCTGTTGGACTAATGAATACATTTGAGAAAACAGAAACATTATCATATTTTTTATTCACATTTAGCTTATACAGTCTAAGGCAGTAAACATAATTACTCCAACTCCCATAGTACCAAGGAAGGTGCTTTCATATCAGTAGGAAGACACTAACAGGAACACAGAGGAAAGAAAGTATTATGTAGGACTCTCTCTCTCTCTCTCTATATATATATATATATGTACATATACACACATACACAGTGTGTCTATACACACAAATAAATTCAGATCTTATCAAGTAAACGATTGTCTGGGGGCTATCGTCCTTTAGAAGGGCAAGTATGATATAGTCAAGAGTGCTGAATTGGAGTCAAGAGACCTGGGTGACCATCCAGGTTCTGAGAGACCATGTGATGTAATGAGAATACTGACAGGACTTGAGTTCGAATCCCATTTTGCCATTTATTTCCCATGTGACTTTGGACAAGTTGTTTAATCTCTCTGGTTCGTTTTCTTCTCTATAAAATGAGGCGGTTGGATTAGATGACCTCTAAGTTTCTTCCAACTCTCCATCTATGATCCAGTAAGCCTAAATCACTTTGCCTTTTTCACTCTTAACTTTCCCATCCATAAAATGGAAATAGTATTTCTATATTACCTACCTCCCTAGGGATATTTAAGGAAACCTTAAAGTGCTATGTAAGTTTGAGCTATAATTCTTACTATTATTGTTGGAAGTAACTTAGCTTTCACCAGCCAGGCCCTGGGGGACCACCTCCAGGGGTGGAGAACCCGCAGCCTTTAGGCAAGTGGATTCTGTCAAAGGGCTGCAATTGAGGACCTAGAAGGTCACATGTGGCCTTGAGGCCGCAGGTCCCCCACCCTGTCTAGTCCATGGCAAATGGATTAAAGAGCATCTATTGTTCATATCAGTGATGATGGTGATAATAGTAGCCTGGTAGAATTCATACTTCTCTAAAGCATGATGACCTCAAGAGTCATACTCTATTGACATCTCTTAAGCTAGAGTCCATGAATTTGTTTTTTAAAAAATATTTTGCTAATTTTATTTCAATACAACTGGCCGCCTTTGTAATCTTTTAGATTTTATTTCAGGCATTTAAAAACATGATTCTGAGAAAAGGACTGCCCAAGGGGGGTCCTTGGCACACACAAAGAGATGAAGAACCTGTGCTTCAAAGTTACAGTCTCAAAAATGGACACAAAGCTCTCAGTCATTAATCACCCTCAGTGTTCCCCAATTTGGAATCTGGATTCATTTGGAAATACTGCACTACTGGAAAACTATGGAAAACTTTAAAAAACATTATTTCGACAATATGGCTTTAAAACCTTACATGTGGTTACAAAAGTATAGCCAGTGAAGTTAGAGAACAGCATGTCCATTTGTCTTTATTTATTTTTTTTACAAAAAGAAAAATATTTTACTTTACAAAAGTTAGTTTAGAATACTAAAGTCAGATTTTATACAAATATCTTTACAAAACTGAATTATACATAGAAAAAAACTAAAATGATTTAAAATATATAATATTCTTTACATGGATGTGCTACATTACTAAGGTATCATTTGGATAAGGTTTAAAAATGAAAGTAGCTTCAAAACATCACGTTCAAAATACATTCCTTAAGAGTCCAGGAAAACTACTCAATGCTCTCACTGTCCGCCTGTGTTAACGTATAGTGTTCTACAATGAGTCAAGACAGAGCTACAGAATAACATTAAGTGAAACAAAAAAAAAATTACTGTGAAATAGCAGGTTCAGAACATTCAAATTTAGTTCACCTCCTGGGATCTATATTACAACTCATCAACTCAGGCAAATACTCCACTCTTATTTTCAGGTATAGATGGTCACTATCATTTGGTAACAAGTCCATTCCAAGATTATATGTGGGCTATAAAGACAGGGCTTCAGGGAGCAGTGAGCTGTAGACAAATTCTCATAGTCTAAAAAGGTTATTAAAAATCTTGTCCACCCAGGTACAGAACAAAAAATTTATTAAGTAAAAAGTAAAAAATAAAGAGGGTCCAGCAAAAACAAGGGATGGGATGGGCAGACAGCCAGGGTTCTCCACAGGGACTCTCATGATGTCTGGAGAAAGCAAGGAAGTACTTGGGGACACTGAATGAAGCCCCTGTGGCAAACTTTTGGGGGAACACAGGCAAGAGTCCCATGGGAGGGAATTCTCAAATCAGCGAAGTCACAGATGCGCTTTCAGAGAGGTTTCCATAAGCCAGTATTTTATGAGCATTCATAATCAACAATATCATTCCTACTCCTTTCCCAGGGAGTATTTCTCATCATTAGTATATTCAAAAACCAGAAGTTAAAATTGGAATAGGTTCCCATCAACATTTATGCCAAAACGCTTCATTCTTCTCTGCACATTATTTTAAGCAAGGAGTCGTCTTGTTGCAAGCTGTGTTGCAGCATAAGGGAACAGCAGCGGGGTCCAAGAGTGACGTTCTATTTTCCCTAGGATGAACTGTTGAAAATACCTCATCATGGCTTTAAAATACCTGTTAAATATGATGTAATATAATAATCTCATGATTCAAAATCAAAGGGGTGGTATTCTAAGACCCCCTGTCGCATCTTCACAAAGCAAAAAGCAAAGTCAAAGTTGAACCCTTCCCCTTCCTCTCATCCTTCCCCTTCCCCCCCACCAAAGAAATAGAATATACAGTTTCACTCCTAAGACTAGAAGTCTCCTATGCAACATGGCACACTTTGTAAGTACAACCTAGCACAAGAATGCCCAGAGCCTCCATGAGCATCTTCCTCCATAACACAAGATGCTTATAACTCTTCTTTAAAATGTGCCTGCTTCCTCCCACTGGTGGCATCTTTCCCATTGGGTGCCAACCAGGTGAAATACACCTTTATTGGATCTATGTTCCAGTGTTTGTGAAATGATATGGGAACTTGGTGAGAAAGGTAGTCCTCTGGGTAATCCACTGGTCGAGCCTGGAAGAAAAAGAGACGATTACTTCCTTCCTCTATGGAGGTTTTTGGTAACATAGTCATATTTGCAGGAAGAATGTTTTATAATCTTATATAATATATAACGTTATATAATAATGTTACATAATAAAGAATGCTTTATCAACTACTCTAATAGTAGTTGTATGTGTCCAAAATCAGACTGCAATCTTTGGTACCACCTTTCCTCTACCCTTTACTTCTGCCTATGAAAATTCTTTCTCATCTTCTTTTTCCTACCCTGGCCTATAAATATGTATAGAGAGAGATAGGGATAGCTACACTGTTAATATAGATATATAATAACAGTATAGTTATACAATATCAATATAGATATCTATATATCTGTTTCATCTAGTTTTGATAAGAAAAAGAATACCATGACCCCCCCCCAACCTCTCCCCAGAGGACTGCAGAAAATAAATTAACAATTTAAGTGAGATTTTAAGAATTCATATAGTTATGGGAGGAAAGATAGTTGTTTTGTCCAGGCTGGAAAAAAGCAGAAGCTGGTTTCAGTTTCTTTTTACGATGTTTAGAGTTTTACATCCTCAATCCCTTTGTTCTAGCAAAATCTACAAAGGCTAAAATTAAGATTTCACAAGTTCATGTGGACTGTGAATTAGTGGCACAGCAGATGCCCACCAAACCCTTCAGCAAAGATTGTTGGTGGCCTCCCAATCCCCCTTGCACATTTGGGTATAGACTGGAAAACCAAGGGGTTCAAGAAGGCAAGGGTCATTCAACATTCTTTCTCCAGTAAGTGCCTGTCCCTTGAGGGTAGGAAATTCATAATTGGAAGCTACAGTAAGGTTTGTGATGGAGAAAACGGACAGTGGTTACCATGTCGAGTCCCCATTTTCCTTCTCAACACTGTTTCCTTTTGCCTCCCATATACAGCACATGTGGACAACAACCTTTATAGCCATCCCTTCAAACACTAGGGTTTCAAGAATCAATCAATGAGCGTTTATGTAATAATAATAGCCAGAATTTATACAGCTCTTTAAGCTTCACAAACCATTTTATGTGTGTTGTCTCATTTGATGCTCACAGCTCTGTGAGTTAGGTGCCCATTTTACAGATGGAAAAAATGAGACTGAGAGAAGTTATGTGATTTGTTCAACGTCACACAGTTGGTAAATGTCTGAAGCAGGGTTTGCACTCAAGCCTTCCTGACCCTGAGTCCAGCATCAATTAAGCGCTACTGTGTGCCATTCAGCCTTGCCAAAACTGTTGCTATAAATATAAAGAAGAAAGAAAAAAAACAATCCCTATACTCAAAGACCTTTCATTCTAATGGGAATTCTTGCCTTCCAGACTGGCTACACCATGCATGATATGACACAGTGAGATGAACTATTGCATAATGAATAAGCAAGAGACCCAGTATTAAAAAGCACAGCTTCTGATATGAACAGAATGGTATCATAGTTCTTACCCATAGGCCACTTATTTACAGGAAGCTAGGTGACACCATAGTGCACAGAGACCTGGGCCAGGAGTTAAGAAGACCTAAGTTCACATCTGGCCTCAGAAACTTACTAATGATGTGACAACACACTTAACTTCTGTCTGACTCAGTTTCCTCAACTGCAAAATGGGAATAATAATAATAGCCACCTTATTGGGTTATTGCAAAAATCAAATGAGATGTTAACACTTAAATGCTTAATCTCATTAAGTGAATAGGTTGTAACTGAATCATAATCCTAAGAAATGGTCTTGGGAAAAATACCTCATCCATCTTTTTCTCTTATATCCAAACATGTGGTTTTCTCTTTTAAAGTCCCTGTCATTGTCAAATGATTCAATATAAAACACTGACATGATTTTGTCATTGGCAATGATGTTAATGAAGAAGCATTGCCGTCTGATTTACTGCTGTACCCCAAGGACCATAAGACCTTCCAAACTGACTTGTAGCTGAGATCCTGCATATGTGTTGTCTCTCCTATTAGAATGTGAACTCTTTGAAAACAAGAATTGTCCTACTTTTCTGTGCTTTGCACATAGAAAATGGTTAATGAGTGCTTTTTGCCTTCATTAGTTCACTTATTCATTTTTAAAAGATCTGTAAAATGAGGGGTTCGTGATGCTGAAAACTACAGATACTTCACACTACTAGCTGGGCACTATCTTGCTTTTTTCTAGTTGTATTCCCAAGAGCACTGTGTTTTGCACACAATAAGCAAGTGAGCCCTTAATAAAATGATTTTTTATTCATTCATCCATCCATAAATATCACCAAGAGAACTTCAGGTTATGCTGAAGCCCCTTAACCAGTTGCGAAGTAGAAAAATTTCCCTGAGCCAGGGCTCAAACACTGCCATCAGTGAGGAAAGGTTGAAATCATGAGCAGCTAGGCACCATCGGTTTTAAAAGTTCTAATCCTTGAGGTCGTTAGTAACTAGATGGGAGCTACACTGGAGAAGGATGAACCAGAAAATATATCCATATATACACATACACATATGCACACATATGCTACCATCTATTCTAATTGGTTTTTAACTTTTTGAATAATAATAGTTAAGGGCAATTATAAATCATTTGATGTTTGTCAGACTTGCTGAGGCTTAACTGTCAGGAAGGAAGGGAAAAGTCAGGGGAGACATATTGTTGGATTTTTTTTTTGCTTTCCTTTCCAATTCACTCCTCGCTGATTTCACAATGGCCCCAGAAAGGAGAACTGAGAGCAACAGAGGCAGATCCTCACTCATTGTGCATGGCTAAGAATGAGCTGTTTGCATTACTAACACAGCTAACAGGAAATAACAGACATTCATAATTTCTTTCTGTTAATGCAGATTACAAAAGGGTCTGATTTCATGTCAGGAAGTCATGTTGGGAAACTAGCTTATTAAGCACTAACATGTGCTAATTGTTTTCAATAAATGAGGTACTGGAAAAGGACAAGATGGAGCTTATGGAAAGTGAAATCCATTCAGAGAGGTGTATGTTAATACCCAGGAGTCCTGTAAAAGAATAAATGTATAACGCCAGGAGAGACCCCCCTCACAGGTTACCATTAGAGGATGAGAAAACTGGACACACCGAACAGATGGATGGATAATACTAACTGTTCTCCAACCCCACTAAATACAAATAAAGGAAACCATGCCTAAAGTGTAGTAGGGGGAGTACAGGTTGGGTTGAAATGTGAACTTTGTTGTTTTAAGGTAGGCTTTCTTAATCTTATTTTGTGTCACGGGCCCCTTGGGCAGTCTGGTGAAACCCATGGATCCCTTCTCAGACTCATGCTTTTAAAATGCATAAAATAAAATACATAGGATTACAATGGAAGCCAATAATATTGAAATATACTTACGAAAACACATGTACATATATTTTTTAAGTTCATGGATTCCACATTAAGAACTCCTATTCTAAGAGTTGGGACACATTAAACTAGGGAGGGGAAGATACTCTTCTGTTCTCCCTTAGGCCCAGAATCATAGAATTTCAAGACAGATGGGACTGTGAGATCCTGTGCAAGTCACAACCATTGCCAACTTCAGTCTTCTCACCTGTTACTTATGCTGCCTTCCCTCACAGAGCTGTGCTCCATAAATCTTAAAACACCAGAGAAATGTGAGGTATTAGTGGTCATCTAGAAATATCATAGGACTTGGAATGGTAGGCCACCTCCATTTTGCACATGAGGAAACCAAGACCCACAGGGATTAAGTGACTTGCCCAAGACCACACATATAGGAAGTAACAGAGTCAGGATTCCAGTGGAGGTTCTCTGACTCCAAATCGAGGGTTCTTTTCACTACTTAATTTCAAATCCTGCGAGATACTTACTAGCTGTGCAACCATGGGCCAGTCACTTTGTTGTATTCAAGTTTCAGTTTCCTATCTGTCAAACAGAGATAATAATAGTACCTACTTCACAGGGTTATTATAAGGCTCAAATGCGATAACAGATATAAGACATCTTAGAAATGCTAGTTATGATTATTATTATTAATTACTATTATCAATGTATCACAATGTACCTACATCAAAGTCTTTATTTTGCAGACTCTATTTTTTTCTTCAAAGAATTCTGTTTGGATGTAGAGATGGATCAGACTTATCCTGAGGCCCATTTCTAGAATTAGGATTCCATTATAACCCGTTCACTGAAATAGATGGTTTGTAGAGGAGAAAGCAAGTAGAGGAGTCTGAGGCCGAGTGTTCACGCTAACTTTATCAGTAAGTCAACGTGTAACCACTGATGTTCATCTCTCTGTCTCAGAGCACAGATTCCTGTCATTGGGATGGCCTTTAGAAGACATCTAAGCCAATTCCCTCATTTTACAAACGAGGAAACTGAGTTACAGAGGAGTAAAATAATTTGCCCTTAGGTCACTTTGTCATGAGGGCCAGAGCTTAGAATGAGAACCCAAGTCTCTTGATTCCTAGCTCAGTATTGTTGGGGCTTTTTTCCATTATGCCAGACTTACTTTGCAAATTCTAAAAAAAATCAGTTTTCAAATTTATATAAAGCTCTCTAGGAGATACTTTATACATTACAAGATAAAACAGAACTTGCTAGGAATTCTAGACTCTGCTTATTTTTCAGCCTTGGAAAAAGCTTAAAATACATTGCCTATGGAACACAAATCAGGAGTTTTTAAGCAGGGGAAAGTAAAAAATGAATTCCTTTAAAATTTCTTCCCTAGAATTTATGCCCAAAGAATAGATTATTTTCTTTCTTTTGCTGGAAAGAATAGGAGAGCAGGATATATGGTCCCTGTCTGCCTTTTCCTGTGTGAGCAGACTCACAGTATTCTATTCTAATATCTTTCTTTCTCTTTTTCTTCTTTTATAGGCCAAGTTTTTCCCTAGATAGCCAGGGCTACTGCCCATATCTAAGACTGTCATGTTAATATAGTGATGGATTATATCTCTTCTACTCCAAGAGTTTTAATAATTTTTTCATTTTTCACTTGAGAGCCAAAGAATAAAGAACCTCATCTGCTCTTCTAGGTCTTTATAACCTTGTATGTCTAAGGTTTAGGAGGTGTAAGATCAGACAGGGTTTTGAAAGAACAAGAAAAATGCCCTTTTGTCAAGGAGGGTTTTCTAAGCTGATCATTAAAGAGCTATTTTTATCCTTCCACACAGCACTTAGGGATGTTAAAGGGAATCTGCCTCATCCAATGATGCAAACACCTTCTCTGCCTCACTAGCATTCTCTTCTTTGCTGCTATACCTGTCATGGTTGAATTTTTATATCACTAGGGGTAGCAATTGCTGCTTGGTGGTGTCATAAAATATGAATTCTGTTGGATCTAAAACCAGGGTTTAAATGCCATTTCAATGCTTGTTATGGCATCTAAAGTAGACATATATTTACATTTTTCAAGTCCCGAGCAGCTCTGAGTTTCTCTAAGAAAAGCATACCGTAGGTGTTAAAAGCACTGTTGTTATTAATCCAAGTATAGCACAGAGATTTCATTTTTGGAATATGAACACATTCATAGACCTATTTCTCAAGGGACTACTAAAAATAGTGCAGAAAGAACATATTTCTCCAAAGATTATAACGGTGATACAAATACACCACCGATGTCTTGCGGAAATTGCTACCGCTTCTCATTTTTTCCTCCCCCCAGGATGTATCTTTACATGGGACACAACATTGAAGTTTAACAGACTGGGAGGAATAAGAGTAAAAAGGATGAAAACCCAACAAAAAAGCTGCAAACCTGATTGTGATAACATTAGAAGAGGAGGCAAAGTTATACATGCAGGCAGAATTAATTTCAACAGCTTTGAAAGCTGCAAGTTGAATTTATTATATGCTTTAAAAGAAAAGCAAGCTGTACATTAACAGAGATCTGCAGTTTCATGTACAATCCTCTTTTTCTGTTCTACCATGTATATGGAAATAATCATTTTATTTAGTATTTGTTAAATTCAGAACAAAAAAATGAATTATGAAAAAGAATTAAACACAAGCCAGAGGGATACTATTAGGTTTGCCCAGAATATCTTCCCTCCCCCTGCCACCCCGGCCATGAGCAAATAACGAATATTTCTTTTTTGGTTAAAAATGCCCAACAATACGCGAAGGGGCAGGTTTTCTCTGCTCCCTTATGTGGGAGAGATATTTGTCATGTGCCATTTATTTTCCTACATGTTTTTAATCCCAACCTTTGTAATGTATGTGACATAAGATGACATAAGTTGCCCATCTGGAACTTGTGCGCATAATTTTCAAAATTATTCAAAGAAATGATGGTGAGGGAAGAGAAACAGACTCCTCCAAGGAGAAGAAATTGTTTTTTTTTTAAGTGGCACGGAAAATAATTCTCTCACCTGATGAAAGAGAGGGCTGTGTGTCACCGGGATTCCCAGACCACTGAAACACATGCCAAGCACCATGTCATCTGGGGCATCATTACTGTAACATCGACACTTACTAGCCAAAAGCCTCCGGACAGCTTCTCTGCTAAAGACCATACTAATGGACAAAGACATAAAGACAAAGGAAAAAGCAAAGAGAACTTCAAAGACCATTTATTTGAATAGAGAAATCTGGTTCAATAGATACATTTTTGATTATGATAAAAGAGCTGTTTCTCTGGGGCTCAGAAGCCACTCCATAATTACTCTGTATAAAAGAAATTGTTTTTGTGCTTTCTGTCAAATATTAACACTTGCATAAATATTTTAAACTTGAAACAGATGTTTTCCTTGTGGGTAAATTTTTACTTCTTTCATACATTTCTGTTCTAACTTCCTGGAAAAAATATGCCGCCTCATGTTCTATCTTTTTCAATCATCAGTTGGAAAACTGAAATACTCCCTGGTATTGGAACTCTCCATGGTAACATACTTTGGAGTTCTCTTTGGATAAGCCACAAGTCTCTATATCTCAGAGACATCCTTAATTCCTATAGGCTACGAATGACTTAGAGGGACTACCCAACTAAAAGATCCCTGGACTTCTGGTCCAGAGGGCTCCTTACAGACAATAAGAAAAATAGATTTTAGAGAATTATAGAATCTTAAGAATTGGAAAGGCCCTTGGTGGTCATCTAGTCCAATCACCTACCTAAGGCAGAAATTCTCTTTTGTTTTGCTTTTTTTGGAGGGGATAAAGCAGGGCAATTGGGGTTAAGTGACTTGCCCAAGGTCACACAGCTAGTACATGTGTCAAGTGTCTGAGGCCGGATTTGAACTCAAGTCCTCCTGACTCCAGGGTTGGTGCTCTACTCACTGTGCCACCTCGCTGCCCCAGGAATTCTCTTTATATCCCCCTGGAAGATGATTATTCAATCTCTGTTTAGATATATCCAGTGAAGGGTAATTCACTATGACCAGAAGCAAACTGGGAGAACTTAATTTCTCTTCAACTTGAATTAAAATCATCTTCCCTTTAATTTTTACTCAGAGATCTTAACGTAAGGCAAATCCCTCTTCCTCTTGGTCACCCTATTTAAACCTATAAATACCAAATGATTAGCAATCATGTGTCCTCCAAGTCTTTTCTTCTTCAGACTTAATAGCCTCAGTTCCTTCAGCTGATCCCCCTTGTAACATGGATTGAATGGCTGACGCTCCTTAGCCTTATTCTAATGGTTAGTAGAATCCTGGGAGAAAATGTAAGACTTTTCTTTCCAGGGTTTATTGTCAAAGCTCTACCATTAAATTGCTGTTACTTTGGGCAAGTTGCATCCTGTTTGGATGATTCTGCTCTGGTCTAGTCTAGTCTACTTTGCTATTGAGCCTCATTATTACTTTGTGGAAACTTGGAAACTACAAAAGATAAACATGAAGGGAAAATCCTGAGCCATTCTGATGTAAGGATGACCCCCCGAACTCACAAAATGAAAGACACATAAGGACATAATCTTTCTCCTGCCCCTATCCCCAACCCCACACCCCACCCCAAAAAAAAGTTAACATAAAGGTATTAATAAGTTTTCCCAGTCAATCACTCTTTCCCTGACTCTGGAATGGAAAGAAGTTAAAAAATTTCAAAATTACTCTTTAAGTCTAACATGAAGAAAACAAATTTTTATTACTTCTAAATAGAAAACAACAAATATCTAAAGACTTCTTAGAAAACAATCACAAAGTCACACCACTGTCTCTTCCTTTTTCAGAAATTCCTTTTTCTCATCTGGCTATGTCAGTCTTATATCACATTGCCATCAATGGCTTTGTACTGGTTCAGACTAATTAGGCTTGAGCTCTGGAGAGGTCAATAAGAAATCTTTTAGTAAGAGATCCCTTGTGGGCCTAATTAGCTAACATTAGGGCAAAACAGATCTCATTTCTTCTTTTTTTTTAGTACACATGTTGTTTATTTTGATTTTTTCTCAATTTCATGTAAACAAATTTTTTTAACATTCGTTTTTTAAATTTTGGAGTTCCAAATTCCGTGCCTCTCTCCTTCCCTTCCTTTGAGAAGACAATCAATTTGATATAGATTATACATGTGCAGTCACAGGCATGCTTCTTTTAAAGCACCCTACTGGCCAACAGTGAACACATGGTGGTGGGAGGGGTTTAAATGTGATTTTTATCATAATCAAAGCAATGGCATCTTTTCCATTCAATTCAACAAACATTCATTTTAAATTACTGTTAAATATCTAATGTGAGCTAGGTCCTGGGGAAGATACAAAGTTCTGATGACACAGAGCCCTTACCCATATGGATCAAGAGACATTTATTAAATACCTATTAAATGCCAGGTATTATGCTAGGCATTGGGGACATAAGGACAAACAAGAGTGGCAGAGATAACATGTAATTTATAACAGAATGTACAAAACATAAGCAAAATATACACAAGGTAATTTAAGAAGAGAGGAAACTAGAAGTTGGGAAGGGCCTCAGGAAAGACTTCTGTAGAAGGCGGTTACTTGAGTTGAGCTGTGAAGGAAACAAGAGATTGTCTGAGACAGAGGTAACAAGAGTGTACATCCCAGGCATGGCAAGCAGCCAGTGCAAAGACCCCGAGAATGGAGATAGTGTCACATGTGAGGAAGAGGAGGAAAGCTAATTTGGCTGGGAGGGGAATAAGGTGTAATAAAGGAATCAGGTTGTGAAAGGTCTTAAAGTAGGCTAAACAAGTAGGTGGGAGCCAAATTGTGAAGGGCTTTCAAAGCCAGAGGAATTTCCATTTCAACTTAAAGGCAAAAAGAACTACTAGAGTTTATTGAATAGGGGAGTGACATGGTCATATCTGTGGTTTAGGAAAATTACTTTTGGTAGCAGTATGGGGTTTGGATTGGAGGAGGAAGAGACTTGGGGTAAGGAGACCAACCAGAAAACCAACTAGGAGACTATAAGGATGCTTGCGAGGAATGAGTATTTCTCTCTTGTATTTAATAATTAATTTTTGAATCAAGACTAAGGTTTTTCCCCTTTTCTACTTCCTCATCCAGAAACCAACCACTGTGGGAAATCTCTTTTAGAGATTTACCCAGACCAAGATCTAATCAGACAGTAGAAGAAATTCTCATTTTAGGCTAATGGATATATTCCTGCTCACTGTGTTTGCTCAGACACATCTGAGAAAATGTGGATCCTCCCTTCTGTCAGATAGGTGATATGGAAATTGATATCTCTTTGACCAAGATTTGGGTGAACTAAGTCACATACCCCAAGACCCTCATGTGAATATAGCCAACCTCCCACTGTGTTAACCAATCAGAGTTGATTGCCACCCCTCAGGAACACCTACCCTTCAAAGGGCATATAAAATGTAAGCCCACTGACACGAGGGGTCTTTGGTCTAAGAAAGACAGCCAAATGACCATCCTTTTGCTAATAAATGTGCTGGCCTTATTAATAAAATCATTAAATTACCCAGAAACTGTGGCTCTCAAAAATTTTTAATCATCACATGTTGAAGTCCTGAATTCAGGTGGTGGTCATGTAAGAAAAAATCAACCAATGATGTGGAGGGAGAAATGACCATTTTTGACAATTGAGTAGAAATGTGGAGTGAGAGAGAGTCAGGAAGCAAGGATGATGCAGAGCTTGTGAACCTTGCATTCCAAAAGAGGTAGGGAACTTTCGATGAAAGATCTGGATTGTAATCCCAGTTCTGCTGAGATTTACTACTTACATGGCACTGAATAAATCAACTCCCATTTGGGGGCTTTAGCTTCCTCATTGAAAAAAAAATAGAAATAGGGAAATAAGAGAGTTCGAAAAGAAATAGCAAAGTTCAAAAGAAGGGTATGTTTTGGAGAAAAGAGAATGATTTTTTTTTGGATATGTTGAGTTTGAGCTGTCCCTAGAACACAGAGTTAGGAATATTCAAGAGGCAAGTGGTGATATGGAAATGGAGTTCAGAAGAAAGAACAGGGCTAGATGTAGAGATCTGAGATTTGGGAGTCATCATCTGCATAGAGATGATCATTGACCCCTTGGAAGTTGATGAGATGACCGAGAGAAAAAATGTAGAGAGAAGAGGGCCCAAGAGAGAGCACGAGGAAACACAGTTAGGAAGTATGATATGATCGATCAGCAAAGCGGAATGAGAAAAGAGTAGCTAGACCAAGAGATAATAATATCATAAAAACCCAGAGAGAAGAAAGTATACAAGGAACAGAGGGGTGGTCAACAGTATGAATATAGTTTGCTACCTCAACTTACTTTAAATTAAATGACAGATTTGGAGCTGGCAGGGCCTTAGAGATAATAAAGTTCAACCCTCTCATTTTAACAGATGAAGAAACTGACAATCAGTGACCTGCCTAAAGTCACCCAGATAGTGAGAGGCAGAGCTACAATCCAATCCTACAGCAAGGTGGTACAGTGGGGGGAGTGCTCAACCTAGAATCAGGTAGAACTGAGTTCAAAACTGGCCTCAGATTGCTACTAATTATATGTCCTTGGGCAAGTCACTTAACCAGCCTCAATTTTCTCAGTTGTAAAACAGGGATAATGACAGCATCTACCTCCCAGGGTGGTTGTGATGAACCAAAGAAGATAATAATTGTAAAACATTTAGCACAATATCTGGCATAGAGTAGGCACCTAATAAATACGTGTTTCCTTTCTCTGCTTCTAGGTCCAGGACACTGCTACTTTATTTTCTTCTTATAAACATATAAGAAAAGTTGGACTGGGAGAAGATCTTTATAGTCATGTGATCCACTTATACTTCTGTGGATTCCAAAAGTTTTGACTTGGTAAAGTACAAGATGAGGGTGAATTTTGCTGTTGGCAAATCCGTAACTTCTTTCTACACATCTCGAGCACTAGCTGCATAAATAATCCAAGTCGCCCAAGCGCCGTGTGGACTGGCAGTACAACTTTTTATTAAGATAGTGGGTTTTTTAAGCAGCTGTCTCAATATGGAAAATTGCCCATTGTGTTGTGCTGCAAAAGAATCATATGTCCGACCTTTAAGCCAATTTTTAAATATTTAAAAGATGTTTCGCGGCTAGAATTCTAACACTTTGATTTTCTTTAATATCTCTATTTCTTTTAAATTGGAAAAACTGAAACAGGAGGCAGGGATTTGTCTGAAGTTCTACCAGGAAATTAATAACACACCAAAGAAGAGGGGCCAGCATTCTGCATCAGAACACAACTGTCTCACAAAAATTTCTTTGGGAACTGTATTATTTTATCTATCATTCTCTAATGAAGTATTTCAACTCTAGGGTCAAGAGCTTATTCCACGAGGCAATGATGCAATAGATAGAGTGCATCGGAAAGACCTGGGTTCAAATGTAGCCTCAGACATTAACTAGGTTTGTGACCCCAAACAAGTCACTTAACTTCTGTTTTCTTTAGCCTCAAATGTAAGTCGGGTATATATAATAAGAGCACTTATTTCCTAGGACAAAATGAGAATATTTGTTAAACATTGAGCATAGTGTCTGGCACATAATATACATTTAATAAATGTTGGCTCCTTCTCTCGCTCTTTTCCTGCCATGATTGAGCTTCTTCTGTCTCTCACTAGGTGACTGTAGGTATTTCTCCTCCCACTCAGGCTATATCTTTTTCCTCCTATTCAAACTTAATCTAAGAGCAGAACTTCTGGATTTCATTATTGGGTGGGCTGGGCAGGGGCATGGAATAAGGGCAGGGATAGAAGCTGTCGTTTCATTAGTATGGGGAAATCCTAGAGGAGGGAAATCCCTTCACCAATGCTGGTCAGCTTCTTGCAGAAGGTGGGTCATTTGAGGACTTGAAAGGATTCTTGCATCCCCGTCATTAAAGTCCCTTCCTTCCTTCCTTCAAGTCTCAATGCAGAGGTCTCTGCTTCCAGGAAGCTTTTCTGGATACTATCCTCATTCTTCTGACTCCTGAAAAAAAAAACGACCTGCTCCCCTTTAAATTTCTTCAGGCATTTGGCCTAACTTCATTTTGTGCCTATCTCGCTTTATCTTGCATTGGGTTTATTTGTGAACTTGATTTGTCTCACATTAAATTATCAGCTACTTTAGAGTCAGGCTCTGTGGCTCATCTGCCTCTGTACCCCTGGAACCTACCAGAGTATCATGTATGTAAATAGGAACTTAACAAATGTTTGGGCAGCTGGGGGACACAATGGATAGAGCACCAGGCCTGGAGTTAGGAAGACTTGAGTTCAAATCTAACCTTAGACACTTACTGGATGTGTGACCCTGGGCAAATCACTTAATCTCTGTTTGCCTTAACCTACTGGCAATAGTCAACCGCTTTAAACAAGATACCACTACAGACCAATTTTTTTTACCAAGTGCTCTGAAACAGGGAATATTTTCATATACTCTAAGCACAAGACATTCTTTTTGAGGTTTACGACAGTATAGTGGCTAGAGTCCTGGGAATGGTGTCAGAAAGACATGGGTTCAAATTCTACCTATGACCTTAGGCAAATCACTTGTCTCAGACAACTAACTCCCTAAGAGCTGTCCACCAAGTAAGTCACCAAAGCAGAGGAAATTTCCATAGAGGAAGCTTCATGTCATAAATTATTTTTGTTTTGTTTTTAACCTAAAAAAACCCACCCATTTTTCAAAAATAGCTAAGTAACACAATGCAAACACAGTTATATCATGGAATACAGAATTCAGAATTCCAGATAAATATTACAGATAAGGTTGAGAGGCATCTCAAAATTCAGTTACCCTCCTCCTCCAGTGATGTAGCTGTATCCTCCCGTTCCCAGTCCATAGCCATAACGCTCTCCTAGAAACACCGGTTCACTTGAGTCATAGCAGCTAAGCAGGCTCCGGAGCCTGGAGATACTAAAATGTCAATGGTATGCATAATTAACAATTATTCCTTTCAAACACAATTTCTAGATAAATGTTTCATGGCTCCTAGAGCCTGCTGTGCAGTGCATACTAGCTATATGAAAATTTATTATAACTGGGGTTCAAAAAGCTTATGGAGGCAATTAAGAAAATGATTGAAATCAGCCAATGGTCATCATGGGGGACTGAGAGAGGGGGAGATAGCTCTATCCTGCTCTCTATACCCTCCTTCCCTTCTTATAAAGATATTTTAAGAGGCCACCTCCACTAGATTTTGCCCTCAAGTCCTGCATAAAAATTCATATTAGCCAAGCTGCTTTTGAAATTACATAATAAAGCTTTCACATACTTCAAGGAGTTATGATTTCAGTGCAGTGGGTGTTCCCTATTTACACTCATGTAGACAGGAACCCTTTTGATAATTTAGGAGACAATTTTCCATTCACTACTTGTATAGTGACAGTCTCCCCAAACTTCGTTAGTCTGGTCCTCAGCCAACAGACAAACTGGTCAGTCCTGGGCCTGTATTGGAAGTCTTTTCAGCTTTGCAGGCCCTTCCAAAGCTTGCCTTGGAGAGCCTAGGATCACTTATGCACCGCCTTGAGGTGTCAAAAGAGGTATTTAAGGGAGGAAAGCTTTTATGCATACAAGAAAGGTAGACTTCCTTATTAGGCTTTTGCTCTAATAGATTCTGCCAGTTACCGCTTTGTTAAACATATTTCAATCTTCAGGAAAACGTAAGTTACTGGCATGCTTAGAATTCTAGTGTCAACAACAAAGACTGTCTCTGAGAACTGTTCTGCTATGGGAACTCCAGGTCACACACAGTAAACATTCATGCTATTCATTACCGTACAGATTACTGTGCTGGGTGCTATATGCAATAAGTTAACTAAAAACAAGTGGCACCCATAAGGAATACATAAGGAACAGGAAGATTTCAGAGAATCGTGAGATCTATATGAACTGATGCAGGGGAAAGGGACCAAAAAGTGTGAAAAAAAAAAATAACGCTAAAAGACCAACAGAATACAGGCCAAATACAGTGGACAAAATTGGTTCTCTATTACTAAGGTTAAAAGCACAATATTCTTTTCTGTTAACATGGTAAACTACATGAGTGAAAAGTTACATGTGCTGCCAGTAGTAACCAATGTACTAGATGGTTTTACTTTTTTATGGAAATGGGTTTTTTTAAATTAGATCTAATACCTAACAATATCTAAATTATCTAATGTCTTATTAGAATATTATTTATTGGTAAGTAACTAATGAGTCAAAACAAAATGTATCAATTAAAATATTTTTCATCTAAAAAAATAGCCTATATGGCACCATAAGTATACGAATATTTAATAAAAATTAATGATAAATTAATCATAACATTTATATTAATCACAATATCTACATATATGCAAACTAGAAAATATAAACAGGGAAAAGATTAGATGAGGAAGTATATGAACTAAGGCTTTGAATGTATGTATAGAATCTGTATCCACAAAAGGACAAGAATAACTTCTTACCTTATTAATGTATCATCATCCACAATGACTAACCAAGTTGTTGTATCACTGCTATGATTCAAAAATCTTTCCAAAATAGCAAAGGTCTTTCCACAGTGACCTAAGGGAAAAGGGCAGGATAACACACAGTGATTAGCCACAAATGTAAAGTGGCAGATTCAGGATTTGAACTGTGTCCTCTGGTATAAAATGCTATGTGAATGAAAATTGTAGTCAATATCTGTGTACTAAATGGAAACAAACAGAAAACATCTGAAGGTAAAATAACCCAGGTTCTACTTCTTCTATTGAATGAAAAGCCTAAATTTTTTAGTTATAATGCAAAGATAAAAGTAACATTTAGGATTTTGGAAGTTATTTAAGTCTAGGCCATGCCTGACAAATCCAAAGTGTTCTGTAAATTTTGGATTCAGTCAATAGGCCACACTTAAGGATATAGAAGGCCACATGTGGCCTCAAGGCTGTGGGTTCCCCACCCCCGAGCTAAAACATTAGGTTTGGTGCCTACTAAGGTATCCTGAAATAGAAAGAACAGGCCAGAACATGGTGGCTTTCCAAGAGAAATTCAGGAAACACAGAAGCACTGATGTAGTCAGGCCTCTGAGACTCCAACCATCTACCATCTATTGCCAATGCTGCTGGAAGCTTCAGTGTTCAAATGGATCCTGAAGTCCTCAAAAAATACAAAGTTAAAGGTGAATATGATGGAGGTTTCTGACCATTGAGAAAAGGACAGAATTGATAAGCCTGTTAAGAAGGCTCGGAGTAAGCTCTACAAAGTTAACTGCTCATATTTCCATCATAGGCCGTTGTGTTTCTTTAGAAAACATTGTTCTAATTTTTTTCCACCTGTTTCAGGGATCTATTAAGTACTAGCAGTGTAATATGAAGCTTTTCTGCTAATAAAATGTTTAATTGCCAAAGAAGGTTGGTTTTGTCTGGGTTCTACAAGTCAAATTCATTGAAATAAATGACTAGCAACTCTGAAATAGCCAAGATAAGCGAGACTACCATCTGGTGGTGCCTTCCCAGAACTGCAGCAACACGATCCCTGGGGCCCAGAAACCGGGGAGAGACATCAAAGCTGTTAAATCCACAAACTGACAGATAAGGCCATCTTTGCAATTTAATTCCTTGAAAAGTGGCAATCCATATACAATATATGTAATATTCGATAATTGGAATGCCTAATAAGGTCTTATTTTTTTTAAATCATGAGATGAAGATGTGAAGTACATACATATTGTATATACACATATTATGTGTACATACATATATTTTGTGTATATGTATATATACACATATATATACATATATGTATACGTATATGTAAAAGTGTGTGTGTGTGTGTATGTGTGTAAAACTAAGCCTTAAGTAGGTACAGTTTCCATGTATTCCAACTACATTAATTACTGTCTTCTGAAAAAAACTATTGGAAATAACTGATGTAGTAGCTTGTTGTTCAATCCATTCGGTCATGTTTAACTCTTCATGATTCCCTTTGGGATTTTCTTGGCAAAGATACTGGAGTGATTTGCCATTTCTTTCTACAATTCATTTTACGGATGAGGAACTGAGGCAAACAGATTTAAGTGAC
This sequence comes from Phalanger gymnotis, assembly GCA_028646595.1. Taxonomy (NCBI): domain Eukaryota; kingdom Metazoa; phylum Chordata; class Mammalia; order Diprotodontia; family Phalangeridae; genus Phalanger; species Phalanger gymnotis. The sequence goes on from CM053622.1 coordinate 659,337,651, forward strand.
TTGCCCAAGGTCACACAGTTAGTAAGTATCTGAGGCCAGAGTTGAATTCAGGTGTTGCTGACTCCAGGCCCAGTGTTCTATGCACTGCACCATCTTGCTACACCTGTCGATGTAAAGGCATGCTTAAAGAAACCATGGGAAGAGAGGAAAATGTGTAAGGCAGGATTACAATCTTCTTGGAAAATAAACATTTTCTGCCTTAATTTATCACGTTTATAGAATGAAAGATTTCCTACAAAGGCACTAATAAAGTGAAGTACTCACCTCTTTCTGTATTAGGCACTCCCAGATCAATAGTTGGAATTGAGCTCTCTGCATAATCACTGTAGTATTCAATGAGACCCGCCTGACCTTCCCAAGTCTGCTTTACAATAGGTACTGGGGGGGAAGTTAAAGAGAAAAGAGATTACAATCACACGCTTACATGTGTAGGCAGCAGAGGCAACTTAGAACTGCAGTATCTATAAGGCAGTACGATGGTCACTGTCCTTCCTAAGGTCTCCTAGGACCAAAAGCTTGTTTGAAATCCTGAGAAAAGCTATAGTTGAATGGTGATGATAGGACATGATTAAAACCCACTTCTTGATCAACATTTTCAATGCCCCGTTGGCAATAAGTTCTGCCTTCATACAGATGAATGCATTTACTTCCTTATATGAAATCCCAGTCAAATTACATTATATGTATAGCTCAAATTTTAATTAACCTTTTTCTTCCTTTACAAAATGTTAATTTAAAATCTACTTTTTAAACCATTTTTAACTCAGCGTTTTAAAAAAAACCGTTATATTGTTCTGGATAATCTTAGTATCATCTTCTGAGATTATTCTCAATATATTCTGTATATATCTTGTTTATGCATAGTTGTTTGCATGTTGCTTCTTCCAGTAGAATGCAAAAGAACAGAGAATCTTTTTTGCCTTTGTTTGTATGTCCAGAGCTTATCACAGTGCCTGGCATGTAGTAAGCACTTAATAAACACTCTTCGATTGTAATCTACACATCCCACTCTCATCTCTTTTTTAAGTTTTAGTGCTAAATCACCAACTGCCTGCTGGACATTTCTTGCATAAGCATCTCAAACTCAGCCTCTCCAAAATGGAACTCATTATTTTCCCCCGCTAAAACCTTTCTTGCTTCCTAACTTCCCTATTTTGGTTGAAGGCACTACCATCCTTCCAGTCTCCCTGGTTTGCAATTTCATGTTCGTTCTCAAAGCTTCCCTCTCTCTCCCCCTTCCCCCATCCCATTTAATCAGTTTGCCAGTCTTGTTGATTTTTACCTTCACAACATCTCTTGCCTTCATCCCTTTCTCTACTCACAATATGGTGACCTTGGTTATCATCCTGTGCGTGTGTGTGTGTGTCTCTCTCTTTCTCTCTCTCTCTCTCTCTCTCTCTCTCTCTCTCTCTCTCTCTCACACACACACACACACACACACACACACACACACACACACGCTGCCTAATTGATCTCCCTGTTCCCTAAAATCTCTCCCCTGGGAATTTATTCTCCATATCACTGTCAAACTGGTATTTCTGAAGCACATAACTAACCATGTTACTCTCTTCTTCAAAACACTCCAGAGATTCTCTAACGTCTGAGACAAAATGCAGACTCCTCTGTTTGGCATTTAAAGCCCTTCCCAATCTGATTCTGATTTATTTTTCCAAGCTGATTACACATCATACCCTCTCACACATTATGCCAGACTTTGCCCCATATATGACTCTCCATTTCCTATATCTGTGTACCTACACCTGCTATCTCTCATAAATAGAATGTTATCCCTCCTCACCTCCAACTTGACTGAACTGCCAAACAATTTTTAGGTTCCAGTGATTCTTGAATTCCCTTCCAGGCTCACCTCCGACATCACCTCCTATAGGAGGCCTCACCTAATTCCCCTAGTTTGAGTGTTCCCTCTCCCCCAAAAGTAGTTCATATTTACCTTGTATATATTTTGCAATTGCTTATTTACTTAAATGTTATTTCCCTCCACGGGAAAGTAAATTCCTTGCAAGCAGGAACTGTTTTGTAATTGCCTTTGTATCACAAGCCCAGAGCATTGTGCCTGGCACACAGTGACCTTTTAATAAATTCTTGTTGAATCAATGGATGAATTAACATTAAAGCGATCAGGCAATCCAATATTAAAGTAATCTCCATTCCATATATGGTCTTATGATTTTTCTACAATCACAAAAGAGAGTACACGCATGTTTTCACCCTAGTAAGGGCTATATTAAATGAAAGACAAGGTAAGGTTGCTATAAAAAAAATCTTCATTGTTCTCTCCTTCCAAAACTCTGTGCAATTAAAATCTTAACCATGGCACTGCACTGGCAGCTTATTTTTGCATATAATAAAGAAAATGACTTACCATGTAATAGGGCTCTCAGGAGCATGCAGTCACTATATGTTCACACTCTTGGGTAAGATATCCTCCATTATTGCATAACACTGGAAGAAGCTGTGAGGAAAAGTCAAGAATTTCCCTCAGTCTTCAACATGTGTTCTTGCAGGGTGTGCAAATTGTGCATTTGTTTTCCTGGGCTTTTAGCCTTCAGTTCCTTTTTGCTCTAATAACTAACCAGAATGGGTGATTCTCTACCAACGAGCTGATTCGAATGAAACTGAAATAAAAATCGAGGTTGACTCTCCTCCCTAAACTCCTACATTCAACTACATTCTCCCTGCTGGAGTTTTAAATAGTGGTTGTCAATATCTTAGGATAGTTCCCTTTCTCAGATGCCCTTCTTTTTTGTTTAATATAGGAATTATTAGATACCAGAGAGGACTCAAAATTGGCAACATCTTGTAACAGGATTGATTTTTCCTCTACAATACGTGAAATAGGAATTCTCTCAATTTAGTCAAACTTTAAAGGTATGAACAGTTTTTATTAGTATCCTTAAGCTATTTGAGAGCTAATTCGACTGCTCAGTGCTCTTTGCTAGAGAATTCTACATCATATTGCCTGAACACTGTATTTCTAAAGGGCTGAATGTTGAGAAAATGCTTCTGCAGTCAATTACAGTTACAGATTTCACTTTCAATCAATTCAATTTAATTTGATTAAATTCAACAATTAAGTGACATCATGCTAATGTTTATGTCATCTCATATATCAAGGTACCAAATTAACAGGGAGTGCCTCCTCAAGAAGATTAGATAACAACACAACAATTAAAAGAGCAAAAAAGGTTAAAAATACTTCTATTACAAAAAAAGCTCAGCTGTTTAAACTACATATATCTTCTATATGAGTTTAAAGGCTCCTTAACCAAAGAAGTAAAATATTACTCTGAGGTGAACAACATACATATTTACCCTTGTATGCTTCACTGCAAGGATGACTTAAGCCAAGAAGGAAAATAATCCTGAGACGTGCTATAAAGCTGCCTTGCCATCAAATGACAGCCTTTGAGCCTATTGAGGAAGGTATTATTAATACTTTACTTATGATGTTGAGTCTCATTATGTTTACTTGCCCACTTAAAAATATGATTGGTATTTTCTCTATGGCAAAGATCCAGGACCACAAGGAGGCATACACACACATACATACATATGTATGTGTGTATATGTATGTATACTATGTATATGTATGTATACTATCATATAATATATATGATACATAGAGAAATACATATGTATAAATATGTGTGTATACACACATATATGTATATTATATAAGAATACACACCAAATGTGGGTCATAACTCCACATTAAAGAGAAAAATTTCATGCAATTGATTAAAATCATTTTACCCCACTGATTGAAAGTGACATCTCCAATTAATCTGTACACTCAACCACTTCAGAATCCATGGGGAGTACTCAAGAATGAGCTTTCATCCACAATTATTAATCTAATTACTTTTCTAACAAGGAAATTGTCTTCCACCTGGTTCCTTGTAGCTCAAGCTTTACTTATAAACCTATTTAGGACCCACACGCTATACTCTTCATTACTTGCCTACCCATCTGATTGTTCAGTCAAAGAGAGAAAACTAGGTAGGGGAAAATCCTAATGTTTGTTTCAGTATATTGATGTGGATTTTACTCTCTGATGCAAAATCACAGCAGTAAAGCTACCTACCTTTCTCTAATCTAAAAGAGAAAAAAGTATTTATTTTTTCTTAAAGAAATCAAGAAGCTGTGAAAAGGAACTGAAGGCTGAATAAGTAGCAATTTTGCCTCTTTAATTAGATGGGAGACAGCAGGAGGATGGCATATCACAACCCACCATTTAATGAGCAACAACAGCGGCTGCTACCAGATACTTGAGACATGCACATGATCTGCATAAAAAAAGGAAGGTACAGAAGATTCTTAAAATTTTCTCACAGCTCCCCATTACACAATGAAAAATATATGACCCAAGAGCATGGATCAAGGTGAATCAAAACCCCAGTGGTTTTCCTTGCTTAAAAAGTATTTTGCAGCATTTAATGCTACTTCTTACCCTTACAGGTTTTAAAAGTCTGTTTAAAAGCCTTGGATCTTAATAGAAATGCTGCTGTGTAGATGGATTAGATAGGGATTTTCTAAGGTAACTTAAAAAGTATGTGTGGATAAGAATGCAATGTTTCAAGCAGAGTTCAGATAGGCTGGTTCCATCAAGCAGTTACACTTTCCTTTGTATTAGTAAAGAATAACCACGACATTTTTCTTTTGAACACTAGTCTTCTTCCTTTATTGCTAGTTTACCTCAGGAAGTAAAAAATAAATTCCATTTATGTTGTTTTGTGTTCTATTCATGTCCATTTGTGCCAAATACATTAAAGGCAAGAATGGAATTTTCTTGAGATCAATTCAACTATCCTTAGAGGCTGTTAATATTTTATACAATCTCTAATGATAGTTTTATTGCCAGAAAAATGTGTATTGGAAGAATATACCAGTGCCTCTATGATTAGGGGGCAGAGTCAATTGAACTGGAAGTCAGAAGTTCAAATCTTACACCAGACACTTACTAGCTGTGTGACCCTGGGCAAGTCACTTAATCTCTGTCTGCCTCAGTTTCCTGATCTATAAAATGGGAATAAATAACAGCACCCTCCTCTCAGAGTTGTTGTGAGGATCAAATGAGATGGGATTTGTAAAGTGCCTTGTAAACCTTGAGGAACTACATAAATGCTAGTCATTATCATCATCATATTAACATTATTTAATATATGATATGGATAATACAATAATCATGAATAATAATAACCATAAGTAAGCAAATTGCTACTATGTACCTACTCTGCTAATGTTCAGTGTCTAGGCCATTTCTGTGTTTATCAACATTTCCATCAGTATACACAAGGGCAGAAAAAAGATGACACTCAAGACCTAATTCTTCTGATAAGGAGTATAAAATTAGAGCTGGAAAAAGACCTCAGGGGGCCACCTAATCCAAACCACCGAGTATACAGATAAGAAATGCGGCCTAAGGAAGCTAAGTGACTTATCCATGGTCAGACAGGTAGTAAGAAATGGAGATAGGATATAAACCCAGATCCTCTGACTCTAGAGCTGGTGGTCTTTACAATTTAGCATGCTGCTTATTTGTAGCTCCTTCTTATTAATAATTAATTCGTTCAGTCATTTCAGTCATGTCTGACTCTTCGTGACCCCATTTGGATTTTCTTGACAAATATACTAATGTGGTTTGCCATTCCCTTCTTCAGTTCATTTTACAGATGAGGAAACTGAGGCAAACAGGGTTAAGTGACTTGACCAGGGTCACACAGCTAGTAAGTGTCTGAGGCCAGACTAGAACTCAGGAAGATTTCCTGACTCCAGGCCTAGTATTCTATACATTATGCCACCTACTGACCCACTAATAACTAATAACATCCAGTAAACTAGCTGGCAAGAGAAAAGAGCCAAGCTTTTCCCAACCCAAGCTAAAATTGTATTTGGGGGTTATTTGTGGATTTTGATTTCATCCTTTCCTTATTAAAATAGAAAATAAAAACTTGGTTTTTACAAGTTTCTAAACGCTGGCTTTCTAAATACCTGACCTTCAAGAGAGTATGTCCTCCCATTAAATGGTATTAGATGTACAGCTGAATGCACATTGTACTGCTTTGTACTGTACTATCACGTTTCTCATACCATCCTAGATGTAGAGCTGGAAATAACCTTGGAGGTTATCTAATCCAATTTCCTCATTTTATACTCAAGGAAACAGAGACAGAGAAAAATGAAATGACTTGTCCAAAGTGACACACATCACTAGTGACAGAGGCATATGTGAAGCCAGGCCTTATGACTCCTCCAGTGGCTTTTCCACTGTGCCACAATGGTGCTTTCTTTGTTCTCCATGGCAATAGCTCGTGGCCTTTATGAAGAAAACATGGTGGCTCTCCCAATCAGATAGTAAAGGGCAGGAAAGCCCAGAACTCTGAGATTCTCCTAGCATATACACACGCTCAAGTGTCCCAGGAAACTTAGAAATTCTCTCACATCAGAATAATTCTTTTAACAAACACATCACATTCCAATGAATCTTCCAACAGAAAATCAACCAGGTTTCAGAATAGTCACAAATTTTCACCTCTCTCTGTGACTGGAGCCAAATAGTTAAAAGAAATCAATAAATTTGATTGCTTTGGGAGCTGAAGTATTTGTTTGTCTGTTCAATTCTCATAGTCATAGTATTAAGCATTATTAGAATTAGAAGTTGTCATTAGACCAGAGCATTAGCTTTATAAATGAGGTGCCTGAGGTCCAGAGAAATTCAGTGACTTGTACTGGGTCACAAAGCATGTCAGTGGCAGAAGTGGGCCCAAAATCCAGGCCTCCTGATTCCCATGCCAATCTTCTTTCCATTGTGTCACACTCTTCCTGCTTTTATATTCTTTTATTTAATTACCATTTTTAAAAAACAGAATGGTCTTCAGCCTAAACTCATGATAGCAAGTGAGGTTATTTTAGGGTTTTGTGAAATACAGTTCCTGCCTTTCACTGCTTTCATATTTCAATATTCCGCTCACAAAATGCTGTCTAATTCCAAGCTATGTTAACTTATTACTTGTCCCCTTTATTCACTCATCCAGAAATTTCTGATGATGCTTAATTAGACAAAGCAAGGCAATAGTATGTATGTGGGCAAGATACTGTCATGTGCCTATCTTAGCTTCTAGGAAGAAAGATTTTGAATCTTCTTTTCTAAAAGCTCACATTAATAATTTCTTAATTGTTTTTATGGCTCTCCAATGAGGTGTGACATACTGATAGCCTGCCAACAAAATGTTGCATATTGTGACAGATATTAGGAATCATCTTCATCTTGCTACTCTCAGACTTAACATGGGTTCTTTTTATCAAGAGTTACGGTTATGAAGGGATTTTGAGTGTGGTAAAAACTGTCCCCTGAGCCTGGCTTTGCAGGGCAAGGTACAGACCAGGCAGGAGAAGGAGGTATAAGGTGTCAAGAAAGGCCATGAGACTCAGCCATTTTCTGCTCAGAACATGTGTTGTTCTGCCCAAACCTTGACGGGCCAGGCATCCAGACAGACAGCACAATATAAAGACAGGAGTCAGTTGCAACGAAGGATGAGAAAGCCTGATTTAATAGTCAGCACTTCTCATTTCTAATTCAGCTGGAGGTAAAGACGGAGTACTGGAGTCAGAAAGACCTGGGGTTAGAGCCTGCCTCTGATGTGGACTAGCTGTGTGACCCTGGGATAGTCACTTCACTTATCTGACCCTCAGTTCCCTCATCTACTAAATGGGGGATGGTAACTGCACCTATTTCACAGTATTATCTTGAGGATCAAATGAGATAACACATGTAATCTACAAACACTAATATGCTCCATAAATGTGAGCTATCATTATTATCCTGTGGCTGTTGTTCTGCATACTCAGAAGACGACTAATCAGTCAATATTATTAAGTACCTACTATGTGCCAGGCACTGGAAATACGAAGACAAAGACAAAAATTAAATAGACCCTGCCCTCTTGGAGCTTACAGTCTCTGGGTGGAGGCAACGTGTGTCCACATAAGCATAAACGAACTAAATGCAAGGTCATTTTCAGGGCAATAGAGGCTGAGGGTGGGGATAGATCAGGAAAAGCCTCGTCTATAGGGAAGGACAAGATCATGGATTTAAAGCTAGAAGTGACCTTAGAGGCCATCTAATCCAGCCCCGTCATTTTACAGAGAGGCTAAGCAACTTGTCCAAGGTCACACAGAGCTAGGATTGGAACCTTACTTACTTGGTCCCAAGTCCAATGCTCTGAACATTCTTGCCACTGAGTCATGCTGCTCATCTCAAGCACTCCTTGGCAGTACAACAAAAAACCCATACTTTGCCAAAGTATTCTCCATTCTGTGGCATAGTTAGGAGGGCTCTCCTGTTTTATAAAGCATCTTCCTTTCCCATCTTTTTTCTTTAATCTTCATTTCACTTATGAATAGCACAGTTAAAATGTTTTCTTTGGAAGATATACCGTGAAATCTAGGAGGGGGATGATCAGGGACGGTCTTCAAAATTCTCAGTGGACCCACTTAATTTTCATATTCCAAACTTTTCACAAGCAACACATGTAATGTGATCGATTATTCTAGGAAACCACCAAGACTTCAGTGAGAATCAAAGGTTCTACACAGTTCAAATTAAATATTTCTGACATACTGTCCCAAGACAGATATTCTCTAAACTTTCCAGGTTATGAATAAAAATGGGGTTTTAATAGGCATTTAAAGGAGTTGTGAATTCATATTTTGATTTCATATGAATTCATATTCATAAAGTTTAACCATTCTAGTTTACCTGTCAAAACGAGAAATACTGTTTAATGCAGATTTTGCTGTTGCCCCTTTTGTTCCTGTCTAATTCTTGTGCTTATGCCCTTATAAAACAAAGAGCATATTTTAAAAATCCAATAAAAACAAATGATTCAGAACATACTTCTGTCATCATGAAATTTCTTGCATGTTTTTACAGCAACAAAAACAGCCATCTCCTTCACTGGATTTCCCTATGAGGCAATAAGAAAAAAAGTTCATGCATTTATAACTTGAAGTATTTCTTTAAAGTGTGCATTATAAAATCAAGCATTGGCTATCCCAAAGTCCATAAAAAGTGCCTTTTTCACGACAATGAGTCCAATCCTATTCCCCAGTTAAATTTAGGCAAAGAATGGAGGACATCATTTTAATAATAATCAAAGTAGTTCTTTTTTTAATTTTTAATGAACAGGATGGAGAATGCCTAGAAACAGGGAACATTTACTAGAATATGTTTTAATTAGGATCACATTTACATGTCTATTGTCAATAAAAGTAATGGGCTTGTCTAAACTTAAGTCCATAACTGGGAGAATTAGAATAGTTAGGATAGAATAGGACAAAGAAGACAAGGTCAAGAGTCAGAAGACCTGGGCTCTTGTGCCAACTCCACTCAAGCTTGCTGTGAAATCTTTAGAAATTTACTCAGTCTCTCTGTAGGCCCCCATTTCTTCCTCTCTTACAAATGTGTGGTTTGGACAAGGTGATCACGATGATTATGATAATAGCATCTAATATTTATAAGGTGCTTTAAATTTTGCAAAATGCTTTACATACATTATCTCATTTGGTCTTCATAGTAACTATAAGTGGAAATAGACACCAACCTACCTCCCCTAGCTCCCTCATGTAGAAATATTAAAAATCTATTTGTGAAATGATCTAGTCTGAAGCCTTTGAACTAACTTGAGAGAGAAACATCATCAACCTTTCTTTAACTATCAATTCCAAAATAATGTCATGCTCCTTTCTTTCTGATCAGCCCAGGTAGGTTGTTGTTCAGTCATTTTCAGTCATGTCTGACTCTTCATGACCCCATTTGGGGATTTTCTTGGAGTTTGCCATTTCCTTCTCCAGCTCATTTTACAGATGAGGAAACTGAGGCAAAAATGGTTAAGTGACTTGCCCAGGGTCACACAGCTAGTAAGTGTCTGAGCCTAGATTTTAACTCAGGAAGATGACTCTTCCTGACTCCTGGCCCAGCACTATTTACTTCACCATCTAGCTGCCAAAGGGTTCCTCCTCAAAAAGTAATTAAGGCAGCAAAAGGACACAGGCAAGCTGCCTTTGACTGATCCATGGAAGAGTAGGAGCCTCTTTCCCTACATCCAGAAGGTATTAGGTTAGTGATCTTCTTTTGGACCATACATCCCTTTCTGGACTGTATTCCTTCAAAGTTGAATGAAGACCCTCTCTCAGAGCATTTTAAATAACTAAAGGAAACACTAAATTTCAGTTAGAGCTTAAAGAAAATTAAGATGTATTGTTTTCCACCCACATTCACAGAACCCTCAACTGCTGTTAACTGAAATTTATCTGCAGACTCCAGGCTAAGAAGTCTTGACCTAAGAGAAGAAAGAAGCCTCTTTGATTACTTCAGCTAATGGAAAGATATCTTTTGGGTTCATCTTTTGCCAACTGGAAAGGAGGATCTTGAGATAATAGCCAAAGAGAAATGAATGGTTTTAGGAAATTATTCCCCTTACTAGCTGTGTGACCCTGGGCAAGTCACTTAACCTCGATTGCCTCACACACAAAAAAGAGAAACTACTCTCCACAGTTGTGCCAAAACTTAAATGACTATTGTTCCATTTGATAAAGCAAATTGTTAACTGAAATGTTACCAGAACTCTAGATTACCTTTGTTCAGTCTTGACTGTGAAGTATTCTTTGTTCAAGATCCTATAAATTGAGACTTCAAAATTACTTGTGTTAGAGAGATGTCCAAAGGAATGAGATAAGCGTCAGTTTGGACATTTTTCTCACTAGGCAAAAAATATGCTTACATTTAGAGAATCTTAAATTAATACTTGTTTATATATAATTTTCTTCCACACTTTTGAGGAAGGTGCTATTATTATCCTCATTTTACACCTGAGGAAACTAAGCAAAAAGAGGTTAAATGACTTGCTGTAGGACATGCAGCTAACGTCTGAGGGAGATTTTAAACTCGTCTTTTCAGCTCCACATTCGTCACTCTATTCTAGCTATCGTCTTAAGGTCTTTCCACTCTCAAACATGGAGTCTAGTTTTGAGTACACTTGAATTTAATTGCAGACAGTCTGAGTTTGCTAGCAAAGGCCATCCTCTATGGGTGATTTTTTTCCCCTTTCAAAATAACAGTCCTCAGCAAGTCACAAGGTCTTACTATAGTTAAAGAAATGCTTGATCCCATGAAAAACACATGAGCCCAAGTGCTCTCCTTAATTAGCAATAAACAGTATCCATTGTGCACATGTCTCAAGGGGCTATATGTGCACATGGTGTATGTCTGCATTTTCTTCCTTCTAGATGGAGCGATGGGAAGGACAGGTGCCATGATTTCTCTCTGTGCTATAAAATGCCTCCTTAGCTTTTCTGTTAATAAGTCATCACCAATACAAAGAATTTGGGACTTTGTCAGCTGGAGGAACTCTTGGTATAGAAACTTTGTCAATTAGGATCACAGCCTATCTACTATTTGGTAGGAAAACCCTAAGGCATCTGAACCCTAAGTTCGGCAAATTTTTAGGGTCACATGGCTACTAGGCTTCAGAGGAGGGACTGGATCTCTAGTTTTCCTGACTCTAAGCCCACCATTCTATCCACTGTGGGCCCTGCTGTCTCTCTGCAATGATAATAATGATAATAATATCTTTTATATGGTGATGGGGATACAAGTTACTATTCATAATTCCCATGTCTACTTTCTCCATATTCAATTGACCTTTCACTCAGCTTACAGACTTACCTTCTCTATTCTTCGATCTGCTCATGTCATTCTAGTCCAAAGCTCTTGTACAGCTATTTATTGTCCACCAAGTAAAGTTCTCTACATTCAAAGCCTTCCCTGTTCAGGAGGCCTGAATTGATAAATGCCTGAATTGAACACGATGTTTCACTTGATAATAACAATAACTTACATTTATACGGTGTGTTAAGGCATAAAAAAGCTTTTTTCACAACGTAGCAGTACAAGAAATATCCTCATCTTATGGATGAGGAAGCTGAGGCTTGGAGAAAATTAAGGGGCTTGCCTAAGGTCATGCAGCATCTTAGTAGCAGATCCAGGACTCACACTGAAAACTCCTGACTCCAAATCTAGCATCCTTCCCACCACAACCCATAACAAGTGCTCAGTAAATTTTAGTTGACATTAATGATTTGACACAGAATCTGCTTATTTGTCCTCTGTCAGTGAATAATTACCAGGACTCACTGAGTCCATAGTGTTGTACAAGGTGCCAAGACAGCATGAAGCACACTACATACCCTATATAATAGATAAAGAAATTTTACCTATGGTACTCACACAAAGTGGTAGAAAAGTATGAAACATTGTGGCACAACTGGTAGCCTTAGGAGAGCTCACACCATCTGTGCAAAACTCAGGCACTGGGGTAAGATGGGGTCCATTGCCTTTGTCCCAAATGTAGAGAGCGATCTATTGTAAAACAGATGATTGGCAATGACTACAGGAAGATGATAAACAATACATAAACAAGAAAGGGCATAAAACAACAATTATCTTGAGACTGGTCTCGTAATCATCAGAGAAATACTAATTACATTGTGGTTATAAGTCTTATAGATGAACCAACATTCCGAGTACTAAAGGATTACCAAGTGGACACATGAATTTTGCAAAGTAGGAAAACTCCCATCAAGATACTGTAGGTAATTATACAAGAAAACCATTAGCCTCACCCACATCCCCAAAAAACCTGGTACCTACACTTGAGCTGCTCTCTCTTTAAAAGAAAAATGCATTCATAGGGAACCTCCATTCTTTGCCATCAGAATGACTCATGTTCCCTCCCACCACCATTTTGCTTCTATTTTCTTCACTAAGGAAAATAATCTTTGAAATTAGGCACTACATAACAAACATGAAACTCAAAATAATCAAAGGAAATGCTTTTTTTCCTGAAAAGGACCTAGCTGCCCTTCACAAGATCAAGTCACCAGGTCTGGACAAACTTTTTCCTAAGATACTAAAAAAACCATGCAGGCATAACTGTTGAGTCACTGTCATTGGTGTTTGAAAAATATTAGGAGAATGAATGAGATAAGCGCTGAAGGCCTGTAGCCTGAAATCTGCCATCCATATTTTTCAAAAAAAAAATAAAGTGAGTTCTTCAAACTAGAGGCCAGTAGGCTTGATTTTGCTTGCTGGCAAAAGTCTAGATGGGCATAATCTTAAAGGGAGGGACTGGTAACCATTAGAAAGGGAGTCGATAAGCACTGAGACAACGTGGGTCATCAAGGATAGCTCATGGCAACCTAACATCCTGTCTTTTCTTGATTCACAATGATATTAAACAGACTAGGGGGAACGTGACAGGCGTATATAGTATAGTTGGGTTTCACTGCAGCATTTTACCAAGTCTCTCATGATATACTTGTATACAAGGCGGAGAACTGGAGCCTGGATTCAGAATTGGTTGAATTATACAAGATGTAAAAAAACAGCAATTAATGGAGAGATAGTAACATGGAGGAACATTTCTAAGGGAATATCCTAAGATTATATCCCTGACTTTGATGAACAAGTTAGAAAAACTGCAAAATCTAATTAACGTGAAATTTGCTAGGTACAAATGTTATGCCACACATTTGAATTCAATAATATCCAGCATTTATGTTCATTCATTTTTTCAGTCATAACTGACTTTGGGGTTTTCTTGTCAAAGATACTGGAGTGGTTTGCCATTTTCTTTTTTGGCTCATTTTACAGATGAGAAAATTGAGGCAAACAGAGTTAAATGACTTGCCCAAGGTCTCAAAGCTAGTAAGTATCTGAGGCTAAATTTGAACTCAGGTCTTCCTGACTCCAGACCCAGTGTTTATTCACTGCATCACCGACCTGCCTTAAAATTTATATGGAGCTTTTAAGTTTGCAAAGAGCTTTAAAAATATTCCCATTTTATCCTCTCAACCACTCTGTGATGTAGGTATTATCATTACGTCCATTTTGCAGAGGAAACTGAGAAAGGTTAAACAACTTACCCAGGGTTGCATGGCTAATAAGTATCTGAAACTAGATTTTAACTCAAGTCTTCCTGACTCCAGGCCAGCTAGCTGCCTGACTGAACCAGTGCAGGATGGGGGTAACATTGTGAGACATTTTAATCTGGTCCGGATGCACTAGGGAATACTGCAGTATGTGTTGCACCTCCGTTGCAGAGCATTCATAGTTTTAGCGTGGGACGGGACCTCGTAGGGAAGAGAAGGGGATGAGCATTTTTATATAGCACCTACTATGTGCAAGTCACTGTGCAAAGTGCTTCTTACAAATATTACCTCCTCTGATCCTCAGCCTCAGTCTAATCCAATCTTTTCATTTTACAGATGAGGATTAGGAAAGTGAAGTGACTTGCCCCAAAAGCCAAGATTTAAACTGAAGTCCTCTGGGTCCAAGTTCTGTGTTCTTCCCACTGCAACACCCTGCCTTCCTCTTCAGGTATGGTTTGTGCTAAACGACTTCTGAGACTCTTTCCACCTCTGCCATAGTGTGCGCACTTAGGGTTATAATCAACAGTCTGCCTTAAGGTGACAGTTTGCACGGCAGGTAAAACCTAATGCTGAATGATTGATATTCTAAAATCTGCCAGAAGCCCAAGATCACATGGGTGAGCTCAGTAAAAAACGAAACACAAGTCCCTCTTGGACAGGATTGAATACACAATTAGAGAAATGTGAAATGATGAATGTTTCATGATGGGCTATGCAACCTATCTCAGGGATATCTGGTCACTCTACACATGCCAAAATTACAAAAACACACCCTTTGCTCCCTGAGCTGCTTCGCTGCTGATTAGCTTGGGGGAAAATGGCCAGTACACACTACAGTGTTAGGGAATGTAAGGTGGAGCTACCCTAAATTTCTGCGAGGTGGCACAGTGGAGAGAGTGCTAGGCCTGGAGTCAGGAAGACTAGAGTTCAAATTCTACCTTAGACACTTGCTGTGTGACCCTAGTCAAGTCACTTCCCCTCAGCCTGACTCAAGTTTCCTCAACTGCAAAAAGAAAATGATAATAGCTCTTGTCTCACAGGGTTGTTGTAAGGATCAAATGAGACAATATTTGCAAAGTGTTGCTCACAGTGCCTGGCACACATCAGGTATTTAATAAATGCTTGTTCTTTCCTTTTCTCTTTTCCCCTTAGTTGCCCCACATTACTTGCCTTTGGTTGTTTGGTTAGACACTGTTTTCCGTGGGCCAGAAATGGGCAAAAAAAGAGATTCACATCTAAGTCCAAGGCACTGCTAGACAAGACTACAGACTTGTCTGAACCAAGCAACTGTCAGCCTATGATTCTCTGAAGCAGAGGTATGAGAAGAGTACCTCTTAGAGCCAGGCATTCCAACAAATGAATGGATCTGGAAAGTGGAATGTTGCACATGAGGAACGGCTAGTGGCAGGCCAATTTGACTAGAACAGACACTGGGTGAATTAGGACTAGGACCAGAAAGGCAGCTGGGAGCCAAATTTTAAATGGCAGGTGAAGGACTTTCTAGTTTATTCCAGAGGTAATAGGAAGCTACTGAAGAGTTTTTAGTAAGGGAGGGAAGTGGTCAGATCTGTGTTTTAGGAATACCACTTTGATAGCTGTATGCAGCCAAACAGAGAAGGGGAAAGAAGAGGCAATTTGACAAGAGATTTATTTCAATAGTCCAGGCAAGGGGTGACAAAAGCCTAAAACGGAACAGAGAGAAGAAGACGGATGCAAGAGACATTGAGGTAGAATAGACATGACTTGACAATTTGCTAGATATGGAGTTTGAGGGCAGGAGAAGAAGAACCGAAGATGACTATGAGGTTATAAACCTGGGTACCTAGGACAGACAGATAGATAAAAACATTTATTAATTTCTTTCTATGTGCCAGGCACTGTAACAAGTGATGGAAATACAAATACAAGCAACATAAAACAGTCCCTATTCTCAAGGATACTTTGTTGTTTTTTCAGTCATATATGACTCTTTGTGACGCCATTTGGGGTTTTCTTGGCAGAGATACTGGAGTGGTTTGCCATATCCTTCTGCAGCTCATTTTACAGATGAGAAAACTGAAGCAAGCAGGGTTAAGTGATTTGCCCAGGGTCATACAGCTAATAAGTATCTGAGGCTGGATTTGAATGCAGGAAGATGAGTCTTCCTGACTCCACTCTATCCACTGCACCACTTAGATGTTCCTCGAAGATAATAGGATTACCATAATAATGAGGGAGATAGCATCACACCATCCACACAAAACTCAACAACTATAGTGAGGGACCTGAGAAGGACAATGGAGTGGAAGGGTGCCCATATTGGGGCAAAGATCAGGAGCAGATCCAGAAAAGAAGTGAGCATGGATGTCATAGTCACCTCCTGAAATGGTGGCCCCAAGTGGGAATGCCCCACTCAGACAATAGGGCTGCAGGGATGGTGATGCCATCAATAGTAATGAGCAAGGGGTGGGGGGAATACAGTGCATTCCATTTTGGTCTGGTTGAGTTTGATATTCTTACAAATTGTCCAGGTAGTCAATGTTATGGGACAGGCATTCAGGAAAGCGATTAGGGCTCAATAAGAATTTGGGGGAGTCATTTGCATAGAGATGATAATTGAACCTACAGGAGTTGAAAAAGGCTCAGGACATAGCCTTGAGAATGTCTTCGCTTATTAGTCAGGAAGAGAAAGATGATCTAGAAAGGAGAACTGAGAAGTGAGTAGATAAGTAGGAGTAGAACCAAGGGGTAGGGTGGAGGTGGGAGTCAAAAATTGCAGAGATGTCAAGAAGGATGAAGATTGAGTAAAGGCACTCTCACCACATATTCTGTGCTCAACCACAGTTTTAAAAACTCAAAACTGGATTGATCTACACTGAAGATTGACTACTTATGAGAGAAAGTGTACTATTGGAAACTTGGAATTTTTCCAGTACCAAAATCCTCCGGATTTGATTACTCAAGCATTCAACCCAATGGAATATGACTTACCTCATGTTTTAAATCGATTGTAAAGTCAGACTTCAAGGACTCACTTTTCAATCTCTTGGTAAGCCTGGAAAATGAAAACAATTAAATTTACTTTCGGTCAAGAACCAAACACAAAACAAAACAAAAAAGAAGGGAAAGACATTACTGGATTTTTCTAAAGTTTAAATAAGATTATGCAGAACTTTTTATTATTAAAATTTTTTATAAAGAATAAAAGAATAAAACACAATCACACTGTAAGGATGCCGAGTAAATGAAAATACAAATCATTTATTTGTTATCATAAGAAAGCCAACTACTGTGTGGCACAAATGCTGAATTTTAAACATGTCAAAATGCCAGTCTTTAAAATGAAGATCATTTTATCATCTACGAAAAGACATACAGGAGCCTTTGAAAGATAATACAATGAGGTTTTGTTTTAACCTGGATATACCTCTACTGAATTATAGAAAAATAAGACATAGGAGAAGGGAAGGAGGAAAAAAAAGGGGAAAGGTTGAAATTTCCTTTTACCATTTTCAGTAACTCCTTGTTTGGGAGACTATTGGGGAAAGTAAAAATTGCTTTTCTTTGAAGTGTTTTCTTTGATTCCAAGCTGAGGTTCATATGATGAACTGGACTGTAGAAACACTGATCTGTTTTATGGTTCCCATGAAGTAGAAGAAATTTTGTTTTGATATCTAGTTATTTTCATAGTAGTATATACCATTGGCTTCATCTATGAGAAGTCATAGTAAACATTTTAAACGTCTCCTACTCACTACTGTCAAATAACATCTCAATCTGTAAAAGCAGCAGCAATTTTTAAAAATCTTGCCAAAATTTTTCTTGTGCACTTGTTTATTATATCTTCGCCTTGTGTTTAGTTAAAAAAAAATTTGTTCAAAGCTTGATTCTAAACATATGGAAGATAAAGACATGGAAAATGGATCACAATTTATACTTTGTTAAATAGTAGTTGACCTATAGATGCTATCATAGGGACTCCATGACTTGCAAATAGCTGACATAAAAGTGTCTCTTTCAGATGCACCCTCATTTTCCCCATCTTTTCATCTTTCCCATCTTGGGTCTTATCTCCCAGTTAATAAAAATTAAGCAATTAAGCTATTCAATCCTTTGTTTCCTTCTGTTCCCTTTGCTAAACATGAAGTTCTTTTAACTGGAAAAGAAATAACAAATGACCAATAGGGAGTTAATATCCAAAATAAGTAAGAAGACAAGACAGCACACAGAGCCTAGCACCACCGAATGTATTCAAGTCACTTGGCTCTGATGACCTTCACATTCAGCTACCGAACATACTGTCAGATGTGCCAGTGAGCCACTTTCAGTGGTACTTGAAAGATCATTAAGAATGGGAAAGATACTCCATGATTAGAAAAGAGCAATCGACCTATTCCCAGGCAAAGAAAATCCCTCTACCAATACAGGTTGGCACATTCTCTCAATTTGTAGTCTTAGAGAGTTGTTATTATAAAGCCAGAGTTCCCCACCTCCCCAAAACAAGAATTTGTTTTCTCTGAAAATGACAACAAAGCTGTCCCTGGGACTTGATTGGCCCCTGTATTCTTTAACATAATTTATTGGTCACCAAAAGGCATAAAATTGGTCACCAAAAGGTATAACAAAGGTCACCAAAAGGTATAAAAAAAGGTAAAAAACACCACTCATGTGGTGTTTACATTGGCAGAATTCTGAAGACCTCACCAGTCACTATTCCCTGCTGATCTGGTGACCATGCCTAGGGAATTTAAGTACTACCATATCTTTATTGCCTGTCCTTGTTGTGTTTGGGCAAAGTAAATCTTCTTTTGTTAACTGTTCAGTGATTTGCAAGTGGCACATTGCATTGCAACACTGAACATGAACTAACAGGAACAGGATACTGGCTTTAGGCCTGCCCCTAACAGTTGCCTAGAACACTGCTATCAAACTCAAATAGAACCAGCATCCACTAATTCACACTTAAGGAGCCCTGCAAGCTTCATATGACAGATTTAAAATGAAATGTCATTCATGGTTTATTGTATTTTTGCTTATTTTAAAAATATTTCCTAATTACATTTTAATCTGGGGGAAGGGGCATGAGGCCAAGGGCCATGTTTGATACCTCTGGCCTAGAGCACTGAAAGAGTAATAAGTAACCTTCCCATGGTCACATAACCGTTATGCGTCAGAGAAAAGACTTGAACCCAGGTCTTCTTGGCTTCAAGGCCAGCCCCCAGGATAATTTCTTTAGTACGTTACTATATACAGTTCGGCTACATTAGCAATCATATGCTTTGTGTGCTAGGCTGGGACCATTTATGACATTGAAATTCTTCAATTCTTTTCCCCACAGAAACAAACAATTGACTTAGAAATAAAATTCCAGAATCACGACACATTTAGAAGTTGAGAATTGAAGATAAGGATATTGAAACTACTTTATGGCAGGAAGTTCCAAAAGAAATCAGTGAGTTTTTGCTCTATCTACCCACACAATAACCATATTCCCATAGTCTTTCTTTTTTAAAATTTTTATTTAAGTTTTAATTTATGGAATAAAGCATTTCCAGAACATCATATAATAAAAAAAGATCATTGCACATAAAACTGCAGATCTATTATGTACAACTTGCTATTCCTTTTAAATATATAATAAAATTATCAAGTAACTTTCTTTTTTCTTCCCTCCTTCCCCCTCCCTGCCCTAAAGATGGCTACCATTAGACACAAACGTATATATGTGCGTGTATATACACACACACACATACATGTAAAATCATTCTATACTTATTTCTATTCACTAGTTCTTTCTCTGGATGCAGATAGTGTCTTCTTTCATATGTCCTTTGTAGTTAATTTGGGTATTTATGATAGTCAAAATGACTTAGGCACTCAAAGTAGCGCTTAAAACAATATTGCTGTCACTGTATATAATCTTCTCTTGGTTCTGCTCATTTCATTCTCCATTATTGCATACAAGTCTGTCCATGTTTTTCTAAGGTCATTGAGCTTATTATTTCTTAAAATCTACATTTCTATAAATCATACTGATGACAACGCTAACACGTCCCTAAATGTACATATCCAGAAATTTTTTTTGCCAAGTCTTGGAATAAAATCCAAATTAGATCTTATCTAGTTAAAGATGGTCCCCCCAAATATATTTAACATATATCGAAGAATGTTCTGAAATTTGGACTCCATGCCAAGGGCCTTTGAAATCTGATAAGACCGTTAGAGAGTAGCCACTTGGCTCCAAAAAGTGCTCTCTTGACAATTGCCATCAGCGAAGCTCAAACCAGAGATTTTTCAGTGAGGTGCCTAGTGCCCCCTTAGCATCGGTAAGCAAGAAATGCTTATTGAGTCCTGGGGTGAAATGATCGTGTTCAGTCAGCTTAGGTTTAGAGGCAACTAGGCGGCACTGTGGAGATAGAGTGCTAATCCTAGAGTCAGGAAGAATTGAGTTCAAATCCTGCCTCGTACACTTACCAGCTGTGTGACCCTAGATGAGTCACTTAAGCTCTGTTTGCCTCAGTTTCTTCAACTGTAATATAGATATAAACAGCACCTACATCATAAGTTCATTATGAGGATCAAATGAGATGGTATTTGTTAAGCATTTAGCACGATGTCTGGCACGTAGCAGGACACGGTACATACTAGAAAACACAGTATATAGCAGATACTAGAAAAATGTTTACTTCTGTCCTCCCTCAGTCATGGGGATGAGAATGGGAAAAAGTGGGAGAGGAAAGTAAGTGAGATTATGGTTGTTATCATTGTATGCCCAGGAATTTTTGACACTATAAAAATGAATATTCTTTAGACACTACTAGAAGGGAGAAGGACCCAAGGTAAGCCCCATGTCACAGCACCCTGAAGCAGGAAGCAGCTGGCTGGTTGAAGGCAATACAGTACACTGGAAAGAAGATTTGGAGTCACAGGCCCTGGGTTCAAATCCCAGATTGTTCCTTGTGTACCTGGGCAAATTAGTTTATCTCTTTGGGATTCAGCATCTTTCCAGGCCTGTTTCCTCATCTATAAAATGAAGAGGTTGGATCAAAGGATCATAGATGAGAGTCAGAAGGCACCCCAGGTGCCACCTAGTCCTCCCTTTCAGCTCTAAATTTGTGATCCCATGACACTAATGGAGGACAAAAAAGAAAAGGTGCCGAGTTTCTATTATCTCTGGGCTCTTGGCCTGGTCAGCTCCATGCTTCTGCATATACCTAGACAGGAGATGCAGACAGAGACTGGACTCAGAGTTTAAATCTAGTTTCTGACATTTCCCAACTATGTGGCCCCTTCACCTCTATACACCTCAGTTTTCTCATCTGTAGGATGAGGCATAATGCCAGCTATAGTGTCTAGGTCACAGGGCTATTGTGAGGGTCAAAGGAGCTAATAATGTATACTTTAACTATGTAGAAATGGATTCTTTGGCATCTTCTAATGTCTGTACTTCCTGTTTTTAAGTTACAGATCACCTCAGTCACCTGTCAGACTCAAAATAGTTACATTAAATTATCTGGTTTTTTTTAAGATTTCAAAGGCATTTTGGGGTTCAATTTTATATTGTTTTCAAGGCATTATATCATTTCTTATCAGCCAGTTACTAAAGCTCTGTGGATCTGGCAGGAAAATGACTTTACAACTGGGTCACACCTCCTCAAACCTCCCTGTAAGGAGGGTGCCCAGGCCAGCCATCTCTTCACTTCCCAACCAGCTAGACTCTTTCTCCGTGACAGGTTTCTCCATCATGCTCTGTACCAGGTATCATCCCCCAAAAAACTCTTATGGTTTCCTTTTGTGTATTGTCTTCCTCCATCAGATTGGAAGCTCTCCGAGGGCAGGAACTGTCTTTTTTCTTAGTTTGTATCTCCAATGTTAACACAGTATCTCGCACGTAGTACATGCTTAATAAATGTTTTCTAACTAAATTATCTTACATTCATACAGTTTTCAAAGTGCTTTCAAAGGTATATCTCTTAATCATCATAACTGCTCTTTAAGATAAATAGAGCAAGTATTTTAGCCTCATCGTACAGGAAAAAATGAGACACAGAGAGTGCAGAGGGCAAATAAGAGGCAGAGCTGGGATAAGAATCCAGGTCTTTAACCCTTTAGTCTAGGGCCCTTTCCCCTCTATCATAGGGCTCTGACCAGGGATAGCAGGAACAATTTTGAACACATATCATTTGCCAGAGTCAAGTGAGAGATAGAAAAATTTCATCAAGTCGTCAAGCATTTATTAAACACATAATATGTGCCTAGCCAGTCAATAAACATTTATTAAACACCTGCTGTGTGCCAAGCACTATGCTGCTGCTTACACAGTATGGACTGTAGAAACAACTTTGAAAAATCTTAAAAATTCTGATTAATACAATGATTGACCATGCATCCATAGGCTGAGTGATAATGCAGGTTATCCATGGATTCAAGATACAAAATGAAACATACATTTTTGGACATGGCACATGTATGGATGTTTTCTCTGATTATACTTATCCGTTATAAGATTCTAGTTTCCTTTTTTTTCACTTAGAGGTGTGGGTATTTGAGGGGATAGGGGAACTAGTGATTCTGTTGTAAAAAGAAAGCAAGAAAAGAGAGCCTTTGAAGCATTTCCTAAAAATGCACAAAAGAGAACAGAAGGAACGCCAGTAGGAAACATAGACAAGCAGAAAAGCTTTGAAAGTAACAACTCATTATAAGCTTTTTAAAAAGCAAGTTATATGAACTAGTGATACATATTTTCACATATAATTCCTTTTCTTCTCTTCTCCTTTGAATATAAAAATGTTCCTTTTAGGGGTGTTTGATATAGTTTTGGTAATCTGGTATCAGTAAGTTCAGAATTAAAAAACTTTAAGTTTTTTTAAATAAAAGAGATCTGAATTTCAAAAAACACCCAGAAAACCATAAAGCACTACAAAAATACAGATCATTTGCTTGGGCAAAAAGGCTATTTGTTGGTGAGTCTATAAGTGATAAAGTCATGGAACTATCGTACAAAAAAATTGCCCATTTCATTCTTACTTGTTTATGAGTGGAAGACTAAGGGCCCAGCCAGCAGCAAAGTCAGGAAATTTGAAAACTGTAGGATCTTCAGCAAAGGCATAATGGTGGATGATTGTCGATTGTTCATCATGTAATGCTTTTCCTAAAAACCACTCCTGGAATAAAAATGCACAACATCATTGAGTCATACATTAAATTATGTATTCAAGGTAAGTGATGGAAAAACAGTTACATGCTGGGAGAAGAGATTATAGAATTTGCAAAATGTTTAATAGCCCACTAAAATACTCTTTGTTTTATAACATGGTAAAGAAACAGAGTACTCTGATTGATATAGAATGTTAGCATACATGGATTACCAATTTTCAAAAAATCAGGATACAACAATATAGATCTAACATTAAAACAGTACTGAACGTAACTTGCTCTTTCTTCGATGATTCAGAAATCACTTTAGGATTTGAAATATGCCTCAAAATAATCATTATTAACACTGATTTTGCTTATATTACTTCTTTTTTGTTGTTGTTGCTCTAGATCTGTGATTTCATTTCTATAGGAAATTCCAAGTAAGGAAACATTACATATCAAATCAGCAATTGTGCTGCAACATACAGTCTCGGATAGTTGTCTGGATAAAGGAGAAGTTATACAACTTGTCCAGTGTACCATAGCTAGGATATATTAAGAGGTAGGACTAGAACCCAGATCTTCCTCTCTGTGAGGCCAGCTCTAAATCTATTATGTCACACTGTCAGTCATCCTTATCCTACAGATGTGCAAAAAGCTTTGATTAATGGAACGGCAGATAACAGAGAGTTTGTTCTCTTTTGAGAAATTTTTGAAGAAGGCACTCAATTATGTCAATCTTGAAATTCACACAAATGAAACCAAAAGACAAAAGGAAGTTGTAACTAAATGGAAGGCAAATCATGGAATTGGTGGAGTTGGTTTTATTGCATGTCTAATGGCAACAAGAATCATTTTTCATTGGACACTTGGTGATTAATATTGTAGTACTCATGATAGATATTTGCAAAAGCATCATCATGAAACTGATTGTAGCTTATACACCAATATCTGTTACAGAGGGTAAGAAGGTAGACAAGTTGTACCAAGAACTTGAAAAGATCCTCCAAAATATATCTACATATATTTCAATACTCAGTGACATCAACACAAAGGTAGTCATGGATGAGGATAACAAAAAAATATGCTATATTCTCAATAAACCCAAAATGGATATATAGGGGAAAAAAATCTTTGTATCAAATTTATGTGAAAAGGGTTTGGTATCCAAGATATATTAATAGACGACTGGCCATCTCCAGTCATCTTGATTATAGACAACTAACAAAAATATATATGGTCAAAAGCCAGTTTCCCAATAGATAAGTGGCTAAAGGTTATGAACAGTTCTCGGAAGAATTACAAAACTCTCCAAATCACTTATGAGAGACAAGGAAATCAGAACAACCTGGAGATTTCAGCTAATACCCAGCAAATTGGCAAAGATTAGAAAAAAACAGGAATAATCAGTGTTGGAAGGGCTGTGGAAAGACACATATTATTGCATAGCAGCTAAAGGTGTAAATTAGAACAACTATCTGGAAAGGTGCTTTGGAATTCAGCAAATAAAATAGCTACGATCATATCCCCAAGGACGTCACTAATAAAAAAGAAACAGTCCATCTACACCAAAATATTTATAGCAGCAATTTTTGTGATAATAAAGAACTAGAAACAAAGTAGATGCCCAATGATTGGAGAATGGCTAAATAAATCATGGTACATGAGTATAAGGGAATAGTATTGGGATCTAAGAAATAGCAAAAGCCTGAAAAGACTTGAATTAAGTAATTCACATGGAACTACGGAGAGCAAAGAAAACAATAAAAAAAATGACAAAAAACAAAGAACAACAGCAAAACAACAGAAAGTGATTGTTTATGAAGTTACCAAAAAACAAGATTGGCCCCAAAGAAGAAATAGGAGAAGGCACCTCCCCACACCCCCTTGCTGAGGTGGAAGTATCCATAGATGGGGGACATTTTTTTAATTCATTGATTGGTTTTGCTGACTTGTTTCTCTTATTCTTCTTTTCCTCAAAAAAGAAAAAATCTTTTTTTTTTAAAATAAAGAATGGCTCTCTGGCAGGGGTTAATATATGATTATGAACAGTATTGTTTGCTGATAGTGAAAATCACTAGAAAGAAAATAAGTTTTGAGAAAGCTTGGGAAAAGAGTCAACTATGCAAAGATTAGACTGAGAACATTTAGTCAGTCAGCCAATTGATAAGCATTTATTAAGCACCTGCTACATGCCAAGCATTGTGCTAAGCTAAGCACTGAAAAGCAAAAGACAGTCCTTGCTCTCAAGGAGCTCAGGCTAATTTAAGGAGGAAATTGGAAGGCACATAACAAAAATTTTTTTATAATAAAATCTTTTTATCATCAAGAACAGTAAAGCCATCACATTTAAACACTAAGGTTTTGGATCTTCTAAACATCAAGGTCTTAGATTTTCTCCTTGAGGAAATAAAAATGGTTCTTCAGAAAATAAAGATGCTAGTAGTAGTAGGATGAGGCCAGATATATACAGAAGAGGTCTGAATTGAAAGCAACACATCAGAGGGCACTGGGGGATCAATTTTTAAGGTAGCTGAAAGGGAAAAAGATACCCAAGTTGAGAGAAGGGAGGGACCTACTTTTCTTCATTTATACTAGTCATATAACACTGGCTACATTTTTATTTGCCAGAAAGGTCAAACGACTGATGAAGAGAAAGGAATTGTTAACACAAAATAACATACCTCCATATTGAAAACACTAAATACATCAGATCACTATAGTATGGCTTTATCCATGCAAATTCTGGGAACCTAAAAGTTTTAGAGCTGGAAGGGACCTGGAAGGTTATCCAGGCTTCCCAACTCCTTTTACAGATGATGAATTAACTCAGAGAGGTGAGTTGTTTGCCAGGGATCACACAGGAAGGAGTGTCAGAGCCCCAGCAAAGAACCCTGGTGTCCTGATTCTCAGCCCAGTATGCTTTCTACTGCAGCGTTCGACCCTTCACTTTTTGTTCTTCTAAAATTTTAGACTGAGTTGAATTTTGAAAAATCTCTCTTGTTTAAAAGCAAACCTTACATCTATAGAATGCTTATTCTTTCATGTTATTTTAAAAATAAAACACTAAATTTTTTGAGAGATTCAGACAAGCTAAGGATCCTGACCAGATTTTCTTTCATATTCCAATTTTCATGAACTTGTCTTGAACTTTTGAAATCATCATTCTATTTTTTCACTAAAAAAAAAAGCAAGGTGAGTCACTATACCCCTTACAGAATTCAAGCTATGGTTAACAGAAGGAATTATCTACAGATGAAAAAAAACATTAAGCAAAAAGTTATAATTCCTGCATTCAAAGAGAAACTTGAGAGGATTTTAAAAGGCTTTTTTGGTGCTCCATGTTTTTGTTTTATTTTGTTTTTAAAGCAAGCAAAGAGAGCATGCCATACAACAAATGCTTTACATGAAACAAGAAAGACTATCTTTCATGGCACATAGAGACCAGACTGGGGCCTCTCCGTTCAAAATACCTAATGCTTATTTTATATGCACTTATTTGTGTAGATGTTGTCTCCCCTGATAGGATGTAACCTTGTAGAGGGCAGGGGCTATTTCACTTTTGTCTCTATATTCCCAGTGCTAGCATAGTGCCTGGAACTTATGATTATGCTACCTGCTACAGTGGTTAGAGCACTGGGTCTGGAGTCAGGAAGACCTGTGTTCAAATCTTCCCTCTGATATTTACTAGCTATGTGACCCTGGGCAAGTCACTTAACCTGTTTGTCTCAGTTTCCTGATCTATAAAATGGGAATGATAACAGCACCTACCTCCTAGGGATATTGCAGGAATCAAATGAAGTAATAATTGTAAAGTACTCAGCATATAGTAAGCCTATAAAGTTAGTTATTATTATTGTATAAAAAGGTAAGTGGTTCTAGCCAGTTCTCAGCACATAACAAACACTATATAAATGTCAGTAACTATTATTATTATTATTATTATAGGGGCAACTAGGTGGGGCAGTGAACGATATACAGTGGTTAGAGCACAGGGCATGGAGCCAGGAAGATCTGAGTTCAAATTCGGCCTCAGACACACATAGCTGTGTGACCCTGGACAAGTCACTTAACCTCTGCTTGCCTCAGTTCCTCAGATGTAAAATGAGGACACGCTGGACAAGCAAATGGCAAACCATTCCAGTATCTTCGCCAAGCAAACCCCATGGACAAAAAGTGCATCGGGCCACGTAGAGTTGGACACAGTTGGACATGATTGAACAACAAAATTATTATTAGTGAGAAAAATAAGGTAACTGGTTCCAGCACAATAGAAGTGTGTAGTGCAAATTCAAATGATGAGATCCCTTCATGGGATTCCTGACCAATCTGAAAATCTTGGGTAAGATAAGTTGAGGATGCTTTTCCTCGTTGAGGAAGTTATTGTTAAAATGGAGATATCATTTTATACCTATCAAATTGGCTAAAGTGACTGAAGGGGAAAGCAACAAATGTTGGAGGGGATGTGGAAAAATTGAGACACAACATCACTGTTAGTGGAACTGTGAACTGATTCAACTATTCTGGAGAGCAATCTGGAATTATGCCCAAAGAGTTATTAAACTGCCTACACCATTACTACTACTAGGTCTATTTCCAAAGATGATTAGGGAGAAAGGAAAAGAATCTATATGTTCTAAAATATTTATAGCAGCTCTCTTTGTGGTGGCAAAGAACTGGAAACTGTGGGGATGTCCATCAGCCAGGAAATGGCCAAACAAGTTGTAGTGTATGATTGTGATAGAATGCTTCTGTGCCATAAGACATGAGAAGCTCAATGATCTTAGAAAAACATGGATAGACTTGCACAAAATAATGAAGAACGAAATGAGCAGAACCAAGAGAACATTGTACAGAGCAACAGCAACAATGGGTTTTTTTGTTTGTGTTTTGGGTTTTTTTTTTGGCAGGGCAACTGGGGTTAAGTGACTTGCCCAAGGTCACAGGGCTAGTACATGTCAAGTGTCTGAGGCTGCATTTGAACTCAGGTCCTTCTGATTCCAGGGCTGGTGCTCTACTCACTGCACCACCTAGCTGCCCCAGCAACATAGTTTTAAGAACAATTTTGAGTGACCAAGTCATTTTCATTATTATAAATACCCAAATTAACTACAAAGAACATATAAAGGATGACACTATCTGCATCCAGGGAAAGAACTGATAAAAAGAAGTATATATAGAATGATCCTATATATGTGTATGTATGTGTATGTGTATATATATTGGCAATCCTTTCAGATTATTTCAACCCCAATAAGATCCAAAGCCTGAACTAATCATCCAAAGTGCTTTGCTCTATTCTAAAAATGCCCTTTCTGTGTCAGCAACTTCAAAGACCATAAGATTGACAAGGGGCATCTTTCCTGTTGGTGACAGGATGTCTGCAACCAGAACAGTGGGATTTCTCTTGTCTTGATATTCTAGGGACTTTTGCATCTTGGGATCATAATCTTTAAATAACACTACCTTGTCAATTGTCCTGTCCAACTAAGAAACTTCCTTTCTTAAGATATGGAGATCACAAAATTGAGTAACACAGACATGCTGAGTTGGGACTAAAAATGTATTTAAACGTTCTCATTCAGACAGTCAGAATTTATGCTCTGGCTCCTTGTATGTACAAGTAAGCTAGCTTCACTAGCTTTAATGGAATAAACATTATGAATTTACATATCACCTAGCTTGTTTGCCTCCTTTAACCAAACTTTCAGGTCGACAACACACACACACACACACACACACACACACACACACATTTGCATCTAATGGTAGCCACGGGAGAGTTGGGGGTGGGGGGGAAGAGAAAAAAAGAAAGAAAAAAATTTACATGATAACTTTATTATATATTTAAAAGGAATAGCAAGTTGTACATAATAGATTTGCAGTTTCATGCACAATCATCATTTTAAAAAATTATGCTGTGTTATGGAAATGCTTGTTTTATTCTATAAATTAAAATAAAATAAAACAAAACAAACTTTAAAAATAGAATAGACAGCTCACGCATCCAACTTTATTATTATTACCAAGTTAATTAAGCAAATATGGATTGACTACTAGGCACAAGGTACTAAAATTAGAAGAATGATAATGAAAGATAAATTGAGCCTTCCCAAAGCTTTCAGATTTAAAATGCACATTTTTTTGTTATGCTGATGAATCTGCCCTTAATCACCAGTCCTTGAGGTATTCCCTGTCCAGATTTCTGTATCCAAGGTACAAAGCCCTATACAATGAAATCAATAAAAAAAAAATTCCTCCTACTTCTCTTGGCCCAATTAAATATGACTAGATTCCAGTGTGTGGTCTGGGGAAAAGAGGCATGGGGATGAGAGGCAAGTTAAAAATGCCCTATAGAGCCCTAACAACCCAATTCTGGGTCATCATCAATTCCAAAGAATGCCCAAGTCAATTTGGTCTGAGTGAGGTTCCCACAGATCTGGACCCATTCTAGCATGTTCCCAGAAAGATCCACACAGGGTAGTGGTGGCTTAAAGATACCTGGATATGGTGCCAGAAATATTAACTGAGATCAAGACAGAGAATAATAATGATAATGAGGATGAGGATGAGGATGGTGGTGATGATGATGATGATGATGATGATGGTGGTGGTGGTGGTGGTGGTGGTGGTGGTAATGGTGGTGATAATGGTACTAGCTAACATGAAAGGAGATAATATTTGGAAAGCACTTTGCAAGCCTTAAATGACTGAATGAAGATGAATTTATTAAGCACTTCCCATGCATTAAGTACTATGCTATATGGATATTAACTGTTACTATTGTGTAGCTTTCAAGTGTGCAAAATGCCTTTACATATATTAATTCCTTTTAATCCTCACATCAATACTGTAAGGTAAGTGGTTATTATCCCCATTTATAGATGAGGAAAGTGAGAAGATGAGAAGTTAAGTGACTTGCCCAGGGTCACAGCGTTGCAGGAATTCCAACTCAGGTCTTCCTGACTCCAAACCCTTGGGAGTTAATTTAATGCTGTCAATCAAAGCTATATCTACTAAGAAGAATATATGTACACACAGCAAAAAAAAAAAAGTAAAAATTACAAAATTAATGGAACTAGAATGATCAAATTACCATGCTACCATGAAAATAGTCCATTTAACTTTATGTCTAAAATAGATGATTTCCTAACTCTGGATTACTACATTTGTCTAACCCTCCCAAATTGCTAATATATTTTTAGTATGCCTTTCATTTTTTTTAAAAAACGAGTATCATGTAAGTCTTCTCATTTTGTAAGCCATAAACAATAAAAGGAAAGTTTCAAGTTGAAAGCTCTTACAAAGAAATCTTAACAACATAGACCCTGAGCTTACACATTTACTAGCTCCAATTCTTACATTAGAAATAATCATTTAGAAGTGTTATTTACTAGCTTCCCATTCCTTTTAATCAATACTAAACCCCCTTCCAGGTTTTCCCCTGAAGGCTTAATATTAGCACTTCAATTTTCCTTTACCTTAGATGGGTCATATCTTCGGAGAGTTTCTAAGAGCTTTGGAATGTATATTCTTGTTTCTTCCTCACAGAAGAAAATCCATGATGAGTTTTTGCTAAATGATGTGGAAAAACTAAGAAGAAATAGTTTACAATAAGCTCTACTCCAAATTGGATTTATCATAAAACCACAAAGTTGTGTGTAAGAAGTGGAAGAAATGGAAGATTGGGATGATAAGAGAGCCCTGTTTTCTTCATATATATTTCCTTTCCTCAGACAATGGTCCAAAGAGAAATCTTATCAGCTCTTCAAATTCATTTCCCCATAAAAATCTCTCAGAAGGCAGATAAGAGAATGTTCACATGCTCAGTATTGGAGTTCATTTATTTACCTTTGAAGTAAATTGTGTTTTTAATTTGTGCTGTGACAAGTAATAAACTTTCCAAGGCTGAAACCCCCCTTCCTTCCTGCCCCCTCCATCTACCAATTCTGAAAGTTAGAAAAATACCCAGCAACCTCTTGGCAAGGTGGGAATGTCAATAATTCAGAAAGATTTTTTTCATACTTACTGAGGTAATAATGGAAGTATGGTCCATGCTCCTTCGTGCTTATCCAACAGATGAACAAGAAGAACTCTGGGGAGCTCCTAAAACACAATAAAGTAAAATCAATCAATCAATAAACAAGAGAGAGAAATAAGGCAAAACACATGACCACTATAATACTAAATATCCACTTAATTTAAAAGACAAACACTTCCCAAGAAAGGTGATTTTAATGTCTCATAAATTGGGTCAAAGTCCCTTCTCTTCTCTCTATGGTCTACAGGAAATGAGCATTCTCCAATTAAATGTGTGTTGTTCTCTCCATCTGAGCAATGAAACATTAAGTAAGCATCTCCAATTGGTGATTTTTCTAAACTAGAACCTAAGATAGATAGGAATGGGAAAGAGGAAGAGCCACAGAAGGAAGGAATCCCAAGGGTTATAGCTAGACAAGAATTAGTGCTATGAAGAGAGGAAAAAAATTCTTTCAAGGAAGTGAAAGCTCAAAGTATTCTATAGCATATACTTAAGAAAAATAAGTATAAATTCACCACATAGACTAATAAATCAAATATTCAGACAGTGAGGTGGCTAATTTTGGAGTAATTCAGGGATAAGTACTATATGTAGGATTTCTAAATGCATTCATAGGGAAACTGTAATTGTTTTCAAATAACACACACCTATAGCTTAAAGAATACAGATATACATTTCAATTGTATTAATGTTTAATTGAATGCCATTGATTTGGGAGATATAACATAATTCTCCTCTAAATAACTAAAGAAAGACTAAAAATTTTATCATAAAACCTCCTAGAGGAACAATGAGCAGACTTGGTGTTTCATCATTGGCATTCTTCAGCCCTCCCAATACACTTTATTGTCACAGGTTTTATACAGGATATAAAAAACATGTTCTCCTAATCGTTATAGACAGGGAGGTGAAATGATAAACATCCAATTTTGCCAAGCACATCATCATTACTGAACTGCTGGGATTACCAATTCAACCTTGCAGGCTGTATACTTTGAATTATTTTCAGCAGAAAAGGTTGACTCTGACAAAGCTGGAGATTTAAAAGTAAATGAGGCTTGTTTCTTTGTTCTACATGGCAGCTGCTTCAGCACTGCTGCACAAATTAACATGAGAGTGGTCAAAGATTAAGATGAACCAACATTAAGGGCAGTCGAAGAAAGAAAAAGAAAGAGATGAACCATACTTCCCCAAACTCCTCCCTCTTCCTAACTTCCTTGCTACTGTCAAAAGTACCACTCTTAACAAAAGGATTTGTTCTGCGAAGTTTGGATTCAGTCAAAGGGCTGCACTTGAGGATCTAGAGGGCCACGTGTGGCCTCAAGTCCACAGTCTAACCTATATTCATTGAGCCTATGATCCTCCCAATCACCTAGGCTCACAATCCAGGAGTCCTCCATTCCTCACTTTCTCTCACCCACTCCATATCCAATCAGTCATCAAGTCCTTTCATTTAAACCTTTGTAACATCTCTTGTGTATGCCCCATTCTCCTTTCTAATACTGAAGCCTCTCTGGTGCACCTGGACTCTTGTGATAGTCTGTGACTAGGTCTCCCTCAAGTCTCTCTCCATTTCATCTGTCCTCCCCACAATCAACTCTCAACTTGATTTCCCTAAAACACAGGTCTGACTGTGGTTCAAGAAACTCCAGTGACTTCCTATTCCAGAATCAATTAGAAAATTGTGAGCTTGGCTTTCAAAGTTCTTTATAACTTGGTATTTCCCATCTTTCCAGACTTCTTAAATCTTATTCCTCTCTATGTGTTTGGTGAACCAGCGATACTGACCTTGTTCCTAAATTAAAACTGTCCCTCATGTCTGATACATTTTCCCTTCTTCATCTCTACTTTCTGGTTTCTCCAATTTCCTTTAAGTCTTAGCCAAAGTCCTACCTTCTTCAAGAAGTCATTCCTTAGTGTGCCTGCATCTTAATGAAGGCTATAAGCCTCCAGGTGTGGGAAGAGAGACAGCACCAGCATCTGATGCTCCCCACTGGGTGCCTGCAAGTGGTCATGAACAGAGGGTGGCTGTTTTTGGTTCAGTTGTATCTATTTTTTCCCACTTCTAGGTAAGAGCCCTGGAAATGGCTGCAACTTTATGAGATTCAGCAGGTCAGAAGAACAAGATGCCAGAGATTCAGGACCTGGACTCCAAACCAGTACTTACCAGCTGCTGACCCTGGGATACCAGCCCAGTTCTGAGAGGTGATTGGCTTGACCCAGTCTAGTAGCATGTCCTGCAGAAAAAGAGCTACTGTTTCCATGTTTATGTGTATTTGGAGGTAAACTTGGTGAGGCAAACACTTTGTAGCAACCTGTTAAAGTCTGAGTGCATCAGGGACAGAGAGGTTACAAGGGAGACTGTGTCATGGGGTTTGAGGGGAAGTTTTTGTACTTTTGTTTTTGCTATAACTTTTCAGTAAATATCCCTTTTAAAAGATAATTGATTTTACTTAATTAAATTGATAATGGAGTACTAATCAATAGTATTGATGATATTAAGGAAATATTAACCGGCAATTGATATTGAAAATAATACATTGGAATGGATGCTCATGCTAAGAACGTTAGAGCAATGTTTCCTAACTTTTTTTATTCCATGAACGACTTTCAACAATAATTTTAAAATGTTGTAAATAATTGTGGAAGCTGTGAATTTCCACAAATACGTGGTAAAAAAAAACCAAAAAACAAAAAAACGAGCCCTCTTGCTTGAGAGACAGAACGTGAGCAAATATATAGAGACAGAAGAAGGAATATCAAGTTTAGAGACTAGCTGGCCATTTCCAAGGTGGCTGTGGTGAAGGGAAATGATATGAAATAAGAGTAGAAAGATCAATCGAAGCCAGATTGTGGAGAGTTTTAAATGCCAAGCTAAATGTATATATTAGGGGTTGCTAGGTGGTACAGTGCATAAAGTGTTGGACCTGGAGTCAGAAAGACTCACCTTCCTGAGTTCAAATCTGGCCTCAGACACTTACTAGCAGTATGACACTGGCCAAGTTACTTAACCCTGTTTGCCTCAGTTTCCTCATCTATAAAATGAGTTGGAGAAGGAAATGGCAAACCGCTCCAATATCTTTGCCAAGAAAACCCCAAATGAAGTCACAAAGAGTTGGAAATGACCGAACAACAACAAATGTATATCTTAAGCCAGGGGCAAAAGGGAGACACTAGAGATTTTTGAACAGGGGAATAACCTGCCCTCTTATAGACATTATTTTTAGAAGGAGCCTAGTAATACTTTACAGAATATAGGTCCCACCGGCCTTTGAGAATTCACTTCCAGACAACTATAAAGCACCAAAAGATCGCAGACGAGAGTAAACTTTCTTGATAATTACATCACAAAAAGTCTGAGAACATCAATAATGAATCACACTTCCACATGCTATTGGTTGTTCTCCCAGGGTGAATTAGCTTTACTGACCCGTTTTTCTTTCCTTTCCTTTTTTTGGTAAAGTTATAGTTCTGTTGAGAGGGAATAGGCATTGGGAAGTAAAGGTAGTATTAAAAAGGACATCAATAAAACATTTTTTTAAGAGTGAAAATATAAGTACTGGGGAAAAAGAAATCATACCAGCTTTGGCATCCACCACTCACACAAAACTATTTTAAAACCACATAAATAGAAATGATCCGCTGTCAATCAAGAAGGCCCATCTAGATTGGCCCCTGCTTCCCTAAAACTCTGGAAATTCGGACAAGAATATCACTAACATCTCACCTGTAAGTTCTTCTCTCTCCCCTTACAGAGCTGCCTCCCTAGTTCAGGCACTCATTATCTCTTGCCTGAACTACTGTGACAGACTTCTAATTGGTATCTCTGGCAATTTTTCTTCCCACTCCAATCCATGCTTTTCTGAGCTACCAAAGAGACTTTTGTCCTACCATATCATACCCCCTATTTCCTTACTAAATAAACTCTAGTGGCTTCCTGTTTATTACCTCCAGGATCAAATATAAAATCCTCTGGCATTTAAATTCTTTTATAACCTGGCTCCTTCTTACATTTCCCATCTTCTAACATTCTATTCACCTCCATGAATACAATGCAGACAGAGTACTCTACCTGCTGCTCCTGGAACAAACAACACTCCATCTCCAGTCTCTCTCATCTGCATGCCAGTGCTAAGGCTGATCTCCCATGCCTGGAATGCTCTTGATCCTCATCTTGGCCTCTCAAGATTCCCGATTTCCTTCAATATTCAGCTCAAACCTCCTGCAGGAAGCCTCTCCTCCCTCCCCCCCCACCCCAAATGTATGCACTCCCCTCTAAGGTTACTTTCTGGATGTATCTTGTATACACCTATTTCTATTTTCTTTGTAACCCTAGCATTTAGCACAGTGCTCGAGCACAGTAAGTACCTAAATCAACAATAACTGATTGTTCGAGTGGCACCTAAGGAGGAGAAAGCGAGGAATCCGATCGATCAAGGATGGTCTATGATTCTAGTGACAAATAATTTCCAAGAGTAACAAATGGAAATATGTAGCAGAAAAGTGTCTAAGATGATAATCTTTAATTCTCCAACAAAGCAATGTAGTCTTGCTAAAACACTGCTGGTTATAATCTGTAAGGCACTAGGTTTACTCCATGGGTAAAACATATGCCGTACTTGTTGTTCAGTCATTTTTCAGCAGAGTTTGACTCTCCATGACCCTATTCTGGGTTTTCTTGGCAGAGATAATGGAGTGGTTTGCCATTTCCTTCTCCAGCTCATTTTACAGATAAGGAAACTGAGGTAAATAAGGTTAAGTGATTTGCACGGGGTCACACATCTAATAAATAAGTGTCTGAGGTTGGATTCGAATTCAGGAAGATTAGTCTTTCTGGTTCCAACTCAGTGCTCTATCCACTGTGCCACCGAGCTGCCCATATACCTGGCTGGTATACTTATATAGAAAATAAAGATCTTGATAGATTTTTAATTGGAAATAGCAGAAAGAGGCCATAATGCCATCAAAAAAACTCTAAATCTTATATTTTCAGAAATAAATTCAAAAAATGAAAAGTACTAAAATGAGCTTTCTTAGAACTTCACCCTTGTACCAACTTTTAAAACCAATTAACAATTATTATTGGCCCTGTATCGTGTCCTCAGAACCTTTTTTCCCAAGTGCTTATAACCCATACAGAATGAAGCTTTCATTTTTTCTCTTTGGATTGTTGATCACATAATGCTTTTCAATAGCCTCTCAGATCTTGGCCCACATCACCCTTCTTGACAGGGGCCTCTTAAGGTCTTTCTCATTTTCTTGGATGTGCCTGGGTTACATGACCCTAACAAAGTCATTCAGAACCAAACCTCCTGAATTCAGTGTACGGACAAAGCTGAGGAATAACTCTAAAACAAGGTGTGAATGGAAACTAATGGGAATGATTTTCTTGTGTGTCTCAAATTGGTTCTGAAGGTAATAATGAAGATACCACCTACCACCCCTATTCTGAAGGACAACATCTTTCTGAATGATAGCATGTAAAAGCAAAGTTTCATGAGAGCTTAGAGATCATCAAATTCAATTGCCTTGTTTTCCAGAAGAGGAAAATGAGACCCCAAAGGACTAAGGGCCTTGTCTAATGTTTAGTACTGTTGTCATATGTTGTCATAATATTTAGTACTGCCCCCTTTTATGTGTTGTCTTTCCTCATTAGATTATAGGCTCCTTGAGGACAGGCACTGCCTTTTTTTCATATTTGTATCCTCAGCAGTTAGCACACAAGCATTTGATAAATGTTTCTGGTCTGCCCGAAAACTAGCCTGACTTCTTAGCCCCAGTGTTCTTTCCTTTGCAAAGTTCTAGAACACATCTTTAAAAAATCTTGTTTCTTCATGTCTCATATTTGTGACTATCGTAAGCAAGCCAGATCTGCTTAACTGCAGTATAGAAAGACAATGGTGTCAATAATCCTGTCAATCAATAATCAGTCTCTTACATAGAGTGACTTGTGGCCAGTGGCATAAAACTGGGGGAAACAGGCCCCCTTTCCTGGTTCTGCAGACCAAGTCACAACACCACTGTAACAGAATAAATTGTCCCTGAAGGATTATAGATCTAGACATGTCAAGGGCCTCAGAGATGATCTAAACCACATCGTTTATTTTACAGAAGAAGAAACTGAGGCTTAAGGAGGTTAAGAGACTTGTCCACAAGTGCTAAGGGTCAGAGGTGGTATTTGGACCTATGTCCCCCTAACTCCAGAACCAAAGAGCCAAATGAGAAATGTTTAGATGTAGCAGTACTATTATAGGGGAACGATGTTTTGGGGTGGCTTTCAAATGAGATTTTATATGTATGTACGTATACATGTAAGATATATGTATATATGTACATACACATACATTCAAACACATACATATATAAACATAAACCCTTTGGAAACATTTTAAAACCTCTTTTTAGTTCCTAGAAATATTAAGAAATTATATTTTTCCAGTCTAAAGCCCTTTCCAGACATTTCCCTTTAGGAAAGTGGGTAAAACAACAAGTTATAGCCTTTCTTGGGGAAATAGACTAAAACGTTTATTTAACTCTAGATAAGATCATGGCCTTTTCCACCTCTAAGCTCTAGCCGCTAATGTCTACATATGGAAGTGCACTTGTCCATTGAAAGGGAGGCACCCTCTCTGCCTTCTCTTCCATTGAAATTCTAGATATAGATTAAAGGAAAAGATGAATTGGGTGGGTCTTGGTTGATCAGCTTTTTGGAATTTTAACCCAGACTGTATTTTAAGATCCCTTGGGCAGCTAGGTTGTGCTGTGGATATAGCACTGGGCCTGGAGGCAGGAATATTCCTCTTCCTGAGTTCAAATCTCGCCTCAGACACTTACTAGCTGTGTGACCCCTGGGCAAGTCACTTGACTCTTGGTTTCCTCATCTGTAAAATGAGCTAGAAAAGGAAATGGCAAAACACTCCAGTATCTTTGCCAAGAAAACCCCAAATGGGGTCACAGAGAGTCAGACATGACCAATAAGTGACTTAACAACAACTGAAATTTCCGTGTTCAAGATTCCTATAAATGAAACTAAAATTGTCTTTGGGACAGAGTTATGTCAGAAGGCATGGAGACTGTGGGCATCTTCGTTATTAAATTATTGTTAAATACAATTATTTCTGTCAAGACTTGAGCTTAAAAACTCATTGATATTTTTTCTTCAACAACCTCGATATAATATATAAATAGGAATTATGATTACTGTTATCATTGCAATTATTACTTTCTTATGTATCCGAATTTATGTTTCCTTAGGGTGTATGCATCCTTGGGAAAGATAGGTATGCTGGGACTGAGCTGCTGAGCTGCCCTGAGATCTTGTCTGGAGAACGCAAAATGATTGCTAACTCACAGAGAGACCTAGAAGTGGTCTTCAGTCAGTTAGTGTAACCTCATTTTATATTTGAGGAAACTCAGGAACACAAAGACAAAGTGATCAAAGGTCTGCATGATTGAAGCAATGGTTTCTCCAGCAGCAATATGTAGCCGTGAGAGTTGGATTATAAGGACAGCTGAGTGCTGCAGAATTGGCACTTTCTAATTGTGGTACTAAAGAAAACTTTGGAGAGTCCCTTGGACAGCAGAGAGATCGAATCAGTCACTACTTAAAGAAATTACTTCAGGCTATTCACTGGAAGGCCAAATACCAAAGCTGAAGCTTAAATACTTTGGCCACATAATGAGAAGACAGAACTTACTGGAAAAGACCTTGATGTTGGGAAAGACTGAAGGCAAAAGGAAAAGAGGACAGCAGAGGATGGGATGGATAGATAGTGTCATGGAAGCAATGAACATGAACTTGGACAGACTTGGGGAGATAGTGGAAGACAGAAAGGCCTGGCATGCAATGGTCTATGGGGGACAAAGGGTCAGACGTGACTGAACAACTCAACAATAACAACAACAGCAACAAGAACAACCCAAGGTTACATAGCTGTGAATCTATACTACTGCTCTTTTTTTTTTGAAGGGAGGAAGGCAGGACAATTGGGGTTAAGTGACTTGCCCAAGGTCACATAGCTAGCATGTCAAGAATCTGAGGCCACATTTGAACTCAGGTCCTCCTGACTCCAGGGCCGGTGCTCTGCTCACTGTGCCCAATACTACTGTTCTTAGCAATAGCCATGTATATCCTTGATTGTATATTCTACAACACCCCTTTACACTCTTAAAAATTATTGAGGACCCCTCTCCCAAAGAGTTTTAGTTTATGTGGGTTATATCTATCAATATTTACCACATTAAAAGTTAGTCTTAGTATTACTATCAAAATAGTTTTCACTTCCAGGATCTCCTGAAAGGGTTTCAGGACCCCAGAGGACTAGGACAATACATTTAGAACTTGTGATCTATATAATTTCCATTCCCCCAATCTTGCCTATGCCAGAAGTCCCAGGATCCTGACTATAATCTCCTATCAGTTTAGTTATTTATTTTCCATTCATGTTTGACTCTTCGTGAACCCATTTGAGGTTTTCTTGTTAGAGATACTGGAGCACTTTGCCATTTCCTTCTCCAGCTCATTTTACAGATGAGGAAATGGAAGCAAACAGGGTTAAGTGGCTTCCCCACACAAGAGTTACACAGCTAATAAATGTCTGAGGCCAGATTTGAATTCAGGAAGATGAGTCCTTCCTGACTCCAAGGCTGGTGTTCTATCCGTTGTGCCACCTACCTGCCCACAATCCCCTATTAGACAGCAGGACAAAAGGAAATGAAACATTTTATGCAGTATGGAGGGCAGTCAAATTTCCCTCCCATTTGTCTGGGGCTTATTTTTATCTTGAAACTTCAACAAATACTGCCCAACCTGACCTGTCCACCCTATTCTTCTCTCCCAAAGATCAAGGATTATACAATTTTCTTTCTGGCATCCAAAATATTAACATAGCTTGAGGCAGGGTTGCTTATCTTTCTCAGCCATTTTGAACTCTCATTCAATTACCAAAAATGATGCTATTGTGTCAAACTCCCTCCTAGAGCCAGAAATGTGCTCTCTTTACAATATGAAGAGGATCATGCTATTCAAATGAGTCGGTATTTCCTAAAATCATAGAAACTTAAAGATTTCTTAAAAGGTCTTAAAATCATCTATTTTAATTTATTCATTTCAGAGGTGAGGCCTAGGAAATGTTCTGCCCAAGGACATACAACTAGTTTTTGAGGAAGCCAGCCCAGAATCTCGGCAAAATTAAAGACTATACTATGGAAGCAGGGGAGAAACACACACACACACACACACACACACACACACACACACACACACGCTCTCCCTCCATCTACCTCTAGGGTGGGGCCTGAGGCTGCTCTACCTTCTAGAAAGAGATGTCCTAATTTCTACTTCTAGCCTTGCCCCTTTCAGCCTAAGGCTTTGCTCTCTTTGAAATTTATATCTGAACAGCTGAGGGTACCAGTGGGATACAGATTATCACAACAGAACAGTCACACTTGCCCAGGGCCAAATACTATTAGCACTAAAGGTAAATACCTTGCCCAATTCCCTTGGATTTTCTACTAATGGCATATGAATGTCTCAATTTGAAACATTTCTATTCTGACTCACAATCAAATAATTCCCTAGAAGGATCAGGAAGAAATCAGAAGAGACAAGGTCTCAGTTGCTAGGAGAACACTTAGAAGAAAAAATTATTCTGTGGGCTTGGTAACCTGAATAAAGATGAGTATTTCCTCAGTGTGTTAAGTTTAATAAACCACCTCAGATGACTGATTTGCTTTTAAACTGTAGGCAGCAACACTGAAAGTACAACAGAAATTGAAGCAGTGAGCCGGAAGAGGGGTAACGTGTACCACGAATCACTTTGGACGTTCTTCGGAGAGCTTTCTTCAAAGCACTTTATTTGTTGTCGTTGAGTCATTTTTCAGTTGGGTCTGACTCTCCATGATCCCATTTGGGGTTTTCTTGGCAGAGATACTGGAGTGGTTTGTCATGTCCTCCAGCTCATTTTACAGATGAGAAAACGGAGGCAGGCAGGATTAAGTGTCTTTCCCAGAGTCCCACAGCTAATAAATGTCTGAGGCTAAATTTGAGCTCAGATCTTCCTGACTCTGGGCCACCTAAATGCCCCCAAAGCACTTTATAGCCCTGATTAATTCTCAACACACACACACAACAGGTAAGTAGAGCAAGTTTGTTTCCCTGTACGAGAAACCCGGGGGAAAGCCAAGTGGTAGCCTCCCCCTTAATCTGTGGGTATCACAGGGCCCTCCTAGGGTCAGATCCTAGGAGGACCCAAGTGATGGCCCCTTAGAACAGCAGTAAGGTCACAAGGCTCCCAAGACAGGGCTGGAAGACCCAAGTGACATCCCCTTAAGAAGGGCATGCAGACCACAGGGTTCCCCACAGGAATCTGGAGTGGCAGCCCTCTTAACTCCACAGTGGGGAATCACAGGACACCCCAAGGCGA
>CM053622.1:659392738-659452507 GCA_028646595.1 Phalanger gymnotis
GGCTGATAAGGTATAGAAGCATTACTCTTTCTCTTGGTAGAAAGATAGGCCACGCTGATGAGACCACAGCTTCTCCAAAGCAAGATTTATGATATGATCACAATTCCAGGGCTCTTACCCTGACCTCTTAATTCATTCTTTACTTTCAGAAAATGGCTACAGGAAATAACAAACCATAATGAACAAAACTTTTCCGAAAAGGAAGAAATGTAAATTGCATCATCTCTCTACTTTGTGCAGAGCATTACAACCAATTACAGACAGAACCTTCCTTTAGGCACTAGTCTTTATAGTCATGTTGTAAGGATAGAAGACATTTGTGCTTTTAATCAGAGAGCATTTTAGCTCCTTAAGGCAGAGGAGAAGTAGGAAATAGCTTGCCAAAACAATGAGGGTAGATAGAAGTTGATGAGGAATCACAGAAATGACAACATTTCGACATCCTCAAATGCTGGCAGATTCTTATATTCAAGCACAACTTAACAAGGTCAGTGAAAACACTGAGCAGCGGCAAACTTCTGGAACTAGTTTCAGCTGGTCAAAGTTCCTTTTGCCATCTAAAAATGCAGTTAGTAGGATACAATGTTCATATATATTTTCTTACCACCAGGCACACCTCCAGAATCAAGTACCAATTCATTTCTCTACTACCAAGTGGATTTGAAATACAAGAAGTCATTCCAATTTTTTAAAAATACATTGTTAAGAATGGCTCTCAATGTGTAGGACAGGGATCCCTGGGGGTCCCAAATATTCTTTTAGGACATCTGCAAAGCCAAAATCATTTTTACAATAATACTAAAATGCTTTAATTTCTAACATGGTAAATGTTGATAGACATAATCCACATAAAGACATAATCCACAAAATCCACAAAATCCACCTGCCACTGGCAGGTGACATCCTCCATAATGTTTAAGAGTATAAAGGCATCCTGAGACCAAAAAGCTTGAGAATCTTTAAAGTACTGAATGAATGGAGAGTCAGGAGAGCCTGTATTCTGGTCAAATCCTGGCCACTCACCAGCTATATGACTTACATGAATCATTTAAACTGTTTAGGCCTCAAAATCGCCTTCATAATAATAAGGGAAGGGGAGGGGAGGTTTTCTCTATGGTCTTATGTCTAATATTCTAAGAGTCATTGAAAATTCAGACCTGTCTGCCAAAAGCAAATCTACCAGGTTTTCTCAGTCCCTCTGAGCAAATTAAGTATGTCCTATCATAACTGTTTAAATCTTCATATTGGACTTTCTTATTGGGAAACAATTTTAGAATTGAAATTGTCATTAAAGCAAAGGATAAGTAACTAGTTAATATTTAAATAGTGGTCACCTTATCATTAAGTCCTAGTCCCACTCACTAGCATAGAAATTAAATGCTGAGGGGAAGGAGGAAGCGGGGAAAGGGGTAGCAGCAAATTATTATTGTTCAATAATAAGCGGGAAATACGTTTCTTTAAATTTTAAAAACCAATATTGCCACCTAGTGGTAATCTGAATTTCAAAATACAATTAAGCAAATTACAAGCAATAACTTTAAAATGGAAAAAGATAGAAAGAAGTACATATTCTGCATTTTGTGTGCAAAGAGCACCTACGAGGAATCATTACAAATTACCAATGCCATTTAAAACAAATAGACTATTTTCTAAGTTAAGGGTGAAAATTTTTTTAAAAACACAATAATACACTGTAAATACCATAAATATATACCCAAATTCTTGACTAAAGAGGCAATATTAGTTTATATTGGCCTTTGACATATCGTGTGTAAATTCATTTTGCTATTTAAGAAACTGTTAGAAAGCAAAATGAAGTAAAGAGCTAATTTAGAATCTGCTTTCTGCAACTATTTGTAATTATCCCGAGAATAATCTATCAAAAACATTGATTGGGCACTTCCTATCTACTAGAGAGGGAGCACAGCCTGGGGTATAAAGAGCTGGTGGCCTTAGAGTCAGGAAGACTGGCATGTGTCATACACTGGTAGGGTGACCCTTTTGCAAGTCTCTTAATCTCTCTTCTCTCAGGCTACTTAACTGCCTAAGGTTATTAAATGTAAAGGAGTTGTAGATCTGAATGAAGCAAAAGATATCTTCAAACAGGAACATCAAAAGAATGACAAAATCACAAATCTGGACCCAAAAAATAGTAAAAAAGGAAATGACTCGTGTCCTGGTTACTGTGAGAAATAAAAAGGGGTTCAATCAATAGGCTAGACGCATATAAAAAGATCATCGAAAATTCAAGGCAACATACAGTGCCACATGAGCAGCTCAGAGAATCATTGTAGGTTGAGGTGGTAAGGAAAGGGCTTAAATGGATGGGAAAGTTCCAAATAAATGGAGATGATGGAAAAGAGCATTTTAAGGCCATATAAATGGCAACAGAAATAGTGTGGAGATGGGAAGTAAACATGGTATACTCAAGGGACAATAAATAGTTCAATTAAAGATAAGTTTTTGGTCCATAAGTAGAAGTTTAGAAGTCAAGACAAAAACATTAGAAAGTAATTCAGAGGTTTATTTCCAAATTATCTTAAA
The DNA here is from genome assembly GCA_028646595.1 of Phalanger gymnotis. NCBI lineage: Eukaryota > Metazoa > Chordata > Mammalia > Diprotodontia > Phalangeridae > Phalanger > Phalanger gymnotis. The sequence goes on from CM053622.1 coordinate 659,395,283, forward strand.
GAATTACTTGCCTTTATTTTTGGCTTATATTTGATTTTTCTAGTAATTGCAATTACTGCCATTTATGTAGCAATTTATATACACATCTCATTTGAGCCTCACGGTAACCTTTTTAGGTAGGTACTACAGGGATTATTAATCCCTATTTTACAGATGAAGCAAGTGAGGTTCAGAAAGGATAGGCAACTTCTTGTCACATGGCAAATGAGTGTCAGGCACAGGATGTGAACCCAGGACTTCAAGACTCCAGGTCTAACACTCTATCCACTAGGCTGCACTACCAGAACTTATTCCAAAACTATTCTTTACCCTTTGCCTCAATTTGAGCTCTCAAACAGCAGTTTTATTTAGGATGCAGCAAGGTGTAGAGGGAAGAGTTCTAGATTGGGAGTGAGAGGATCTGAGTTCAAATACTGACTTTGCCATCTTAGACAAATCATTTAATCTTTCTGAGCCTCCCTTAATTTCCTTATCTGTAAAATATGGAGAATGGACTTGGTGAGGTCTTAAGTCCCGTCCAGCTCTAAATATATTAACCTAAGGGAGCTAACTCTAGATATTTTTTTTTATAAAAGAATACCTTTATTTCTTCTGATAAAATACAATGTGGCCAACTCTGAATTATTCTCTGTAATAGAGACAACTGAGTATTGCTAGTATGGGTCAAATGGGTAAAGTAGGGGCGGGGGGAGTGGAATTCATAATCTAGAAAGTTGGATGAAGATAAAACACCTTTCTGACTAACCAAGAAAGAAAAGGGGGTTTCTAGTGCATGCTGGGAATGTAAGGAGCTGAGACTCACTATCCGTGGCCCCTACCAGCACACAGATAATGCATATAACAGAAGGATAGTTGCCTATCAATGTTACTGTCAATCAAGGAATTTTTCCTTAGAGGTAAGGACAGCTAAGTGAACTTAATTCAGTTCTGTGAACTCTAGATTAGATGCAGTTTGCAAATTATCCAGGCTACTGGTTTCTCCCTTTTCTTCTTAATGCCTACCTTTCCCCCTAGAGAATAGGTGGGAAAATTAAAGGAAAAGAAACCCACATCAGCCAGGCTGGCTACTCATTAACAGCTCAAATGAAATGGCAAAAGTTTAGTGGGAGACGATATAGAAAGCTCACCCAAAGTGAGTTGTTTGTTTTTTGGATTTATGATAGTGATAAATTAATCATTAATAATAAATTAATTGTGCTTCCCCTGTCTCCTATTCCTGAGGATAATCAAAGTCTGAACTGTGGCCAGGAGTTCTTTCTCTTTAAAGTACAGTCAAGGGTAGCATGATATATAGATAATAGGAGACAGCTAATCCAGAGGCTTCCATGTCCTGAGAAACACTTCTCTGCCCTTTTTACACCCTCCATGGGTCTTAATAACTTAGAGGTCACAAGGTTGAACAAGACAATATGTTTTATTCATTCAACATTTACTAATTACCTAACTATAAAACAACTTGTGAAAATGTTAACCATTAAGTATAGCTATTGTTCATTGGCCTTTGTATTAATCAATAAAACAGTCAGTAAGACTGCTCATTTTTCCATACAGCATCCTCTTCCTTCCTGCCACCACTAATGCCAATCACTAATTGGAATATGTATTTCCTTTGCAAAAGAGCTCTTTGGTAATAAAGCAAAATGGGACAGTGTCATGTTGAGTAACTAAAATTCAATGCTATCTTGAAAGATAGCAGCAATGCAGGGGTATTATTTTGTAGAACTTCAGCCAAATATTAAAAAGTATCTTTACTATTAATGGAGAAATGTTTTGACATATTGGATGAGGAGCCAGTCTTGGAGCCTCTAAGACCTGGGCTCAAGCCTCACCTCTGACACAAATCTCTTCGACTTTGGGCTTAACCTCTCAAGGCCCCAGACAACTCTGTAAGATTGTAAAGTTGCAGAGGAGGTGCTGACTTATATCAGTAGAGGAACTTTCCCCACCAGAAGTTCCCTAGACCAGTGAAATCATAGGTCTGGCCCCTCAAATGATATACATGAGTATGCTCCTCTCAGAATAACACACAAAAATAGACATTTTGTGACCCCATGCCAAATGGATGAATTATAGCTGGTTGAAAGAAGTAATCATAATTAATATTATTATTATTATTATAGTAGCTAACTTTTATATAGAGTCAACTATGTGCCAAGCTTACTATGTGCTAAGCAATTTACAGATATTATCTCGTCTGATCCTTACAACAATCCCGGGTAGTAAGTGCTATTGTGATCCCCATTATAGAGTTGAGGAAACTGAGGCAGACAAAGGTTAAGTGACTTGCTCAGGGTCACGCAGCTAGTAAATGTCTGAGGCCAAATTTGAACTCAGGTCTTCCTGGTTCTAGGCCCAGCACTCTCTGCACTATGGTGCCCCCTAGCCGCCTCAAGTAGGCTAAGCTTGCCTACTTTAACTTATGAATATATGTGATTTCTTCACATATATCTATTGTGTAAGCATCATATCATAGTCTTAATTATTTCTCCATACCAAAGGATAAACTGAACTGAAGGAATCATGGCGTGTCAGTGACACATCCTCTCTCCTTCTGGAAGTTTAGTGGGCTTCTTCCCTGTATTCAAGTACCAATCCCATTAGATTATAAACTCCTTGAGGGCAGAGAGTGCCTTTTGCCTCCTTTTGTATCCCCAGAGCTCAGCAATACCTGGCACATTGTAGGCACTTAACAAATATTTATGGATTGATTGATCGATCCAAGGGCAAGGCTGGGGGGAAATGCATCAGAGGAGGTATTCTGGCTCCAAATTACAAATTAAATTATAATTACATCACGAAAACCAATTAAAGCTAACCAAAACATTTTAGGAAATCAAAATTCACATCACCAATATGAATTCAAATTTTATCTCAAACGGCAAAACCGTCTGTGAATGAAACGTTAAATATTCTGAATCCCATTATCCAATTTTTATACTTTTCCCTTCTAAAAGTTCTTTTCTACTTCCTTGTACTATACTTCATGCCAAAGTTCAAACCTAGCATTCTCTTTTTATATACACACACACATATATGCACACATACGTGTACATATGTGTATATGTACATATATATTTCAGAGAATTTTAAAGAGTAAACACCCAGGACTAAATGAACGCAATATCTATATCAATCCAGACGTTTTAATGAGAGTTGAACATATATAAAAGAACAAGTGCAGCAGAAAACCCACACATCTGCACCCACATGCAGAACAAACATCCACTCCTTGTGGTTTCTGCCTACCTGGGTAAGAGCGGCAGCTTGTTTTAAGATGTTTTGCTCTAATTGCTTTGCTCTCTCTGCATGAAAAGAATTACTTTGACTCTGGATGACAAATACAACTTCTTTTAAGTCTGTGAATCAGAAAATAGGAATATTAGGTGGGTTGGGTTTTTTTTCCCCATTGCCAAGGTAAATGTGACAAGTAAGAAAACAACACAAGGCACCAGGCAGGAAATCAATAACTATTATAATAAAGCTAATAGGTTTGTAAAATGCTTTACAAATATTATTTCATTTGATACCCCTGAGAACTCTAGGAGATAGGTGCTGTTATTAACTTCAGTTTACAAATGAGGAAAGTGAGGCTGAGAGAAGATTTACATGTTCAAGGCCACACAGCTAATAAGTGTCTGAGACAGGATTTTAACTTAGGACTTCCTGACTCCAAGTCTATTGCTCTATCTAGTCATTGCACCACCTAGCTAGCTGCTTTATGCCATCAGAATTCCTGTCAAATCCATCCCCTTACAATGTTCTTGAAAACTTCCAATGGCTGACCTAAGGGGAATGCGTCATCAAGGAAACAATATTCCTATCCTCAGGCTGAGTCTGGGGAGGTGACCTGTTCACTTCCTTCTGACTGTGTCATCCAACACAACCAATGATGTGTGTGTGCTCATGTGGAATTATCTACAATTTTCCAAAAGCTCACCAGAATTCAACTTGAGCCTGGAGTATTAGCACAGGCACTATATGATCCCCAAACCAGGCACTCCAGGAATCTTTGGGATAACCCGAGTTATACTGCCACTAAGTAATAGCAGTATGTTGCTCCTATCTCCCTAAGCATTCGAAACTTTTCACAAAGATCTCTATAATCCCTGAGATCTCCCAGGAGTCGGGGAGTCAGGATTAAGCATTATCTCCATGAAAGCAGCAATATAAAAATGTGTCCGTACTTGGTGCTTAAGGAGGAAATGTTGCATAAAGCACATCTAAAATAACCTTGATGGTATTTGCCTGCCAACTGAAATGCCTGGATAAGATTGGTCTACTTGCTGGGAAGTAGAAAAGTCCTTTGTGCTAGAAAGTGAAAGCTCAAAAATTAGTCACTAGGTCTCTGCTGACTGAGATGGCTGCTCTGGCTGGCAGATCAGAGAAATACAGAATTAGGCACTGTCATCCTTTAATCGGATAATGTAGAAATCAATCAACAATCAACCAAAATGCTGTAATTGAGTACTTATTATTGGCCAGGCACCATATCAGGGGCTATACAAACAGAAAAGTCCCTGTCCTCAAAGAGTTACCACTCCACAGTGGTACAATGTTATTTCTAGACCCAAGGGGCTTTGTGCACATCCTTTCAGGAACTGGCTACCTCCCTTTCAACAATATAGGCCTTGGGCCACACTCCTCCATACAGTAACAGCTAGCTTTTGCCTTTCTCTCTCTTCCCTTCTATGCCCTGAATAAGCTTTCCCATTCTCTCTCCTTACAAACCCACTGAAAAGAGAGGTGGGTTCCAGAACTGTATCCCAAAAAGATCATACAAATGGGAAAAGCACCCGCATGTACAAAAATATTTATAGCAGCTTTTTTTTAATAGTGGCAAAGAGTTGGAAATTGAGGGGATGCCCATCAACTGGGGAATGGCTGAACAAGTTGTGTTATATGAAGGTAATGGAATACTATTGTGCTATGAGAAATGATGAGCAGATGGACTTCAGAAAAACCTGGAAAGACTTATATGAACTGATGCTAAGTGAGGGGAGCAGAACCAGGAGAACATTGTACAGTTACAACCACACTGTACAATGACTAACTTTGATAGACTTGGCTCTTCTCAGCAATGCAAGGTTCTAAGACAACTCCAAAAGACTCATGGTGGAAATCCAGAGAAAGAATTATGGAATCTGAATGCAGATCAAAGCATACTATTTGTTCTCCCTCTTTTTTGTTTTGTCTCTTCTTTCTTGTAGTTCATTTCATTGGTTCTAATACTTCTTTGCAACAAGACTAATGTGAAAAGATGTTTAATGTGAATGTATATGTAGAACCTATATCAGATTGCAGGCCATCTTGAGGAGAGGGAGAAAATTTGGAACTCAAAAACCTGTGGAACTGAATGTTGTAAATTAAAAATAAATTAATTAATTAAAAAAGAAAAAGAAAAGAGAGATGGGTACAAGAGGTCAGACTTGGTATAAGTGGATGCCAGAACCTGCCCATACCAGCTCAGCCTGACTGAGTACAATAATACTGCTTGGGATATAATTTCATTGAGCTGTCTTTTATTATTCTGCAGTTCTACCAGCCAACTGCTCCATTTGCTGTTTTGCATATAAAATTCTAATCTAAATTCTAAACATTGCCCCCAAATAGTCTCAGATGAAAACCTAATAAAAATTTAATATGGGAAAATTCCACATTGATAGCTATATGTAAATACATACAGGTTCTTTACTCAACTCAACACCTATCTTATTGTCCACAACGATGCAAGACCCTTAATACTAAAAAAAAGAATACAAAGATAGGAAATGACCCACTCTTTGTTAAATTTACAATATGGATTTAAGTTGTTTAGATGTTATAGATTATATGCATATACATAATATGTTGTCTAGACATTTAAATATATAAATCTACATGGGTACTCTTTTTTAATTTGGCTCTTTTTAAAGTTAGAACTGAAACGAGTGTGCCAGCTTCCAATCAGCACAGCTTGACCATCTTAGCCACCAGGCCAGCAGCCCTTTGGGATGGGATATGCTCTTGAGTCTCAATTTTCTCCTCTGTAAACTGGGCATGCTACTATTTATCCTATACCTATGAGAGTTGAGTTCATCAAAAGAAATAACTCTGAAATAGCAAATTTCCCTCTTTATAAATGTGAGCTACTGTCTATATGTTGATGCCAACATTTCTACAGGGTCAGCAGGGAGAGGCATCATCAATAATAGGTAACTGGACTTGGAATCAGGGAAGACGTGGGTTCAAATTCCACCTCAGATACTTCCCAGCTGTGTGACCTGGGCAAATTACTCAACTTCTCTACAATTCAGTTTTCTCTTCAATAAAATGAGGATGCTAGCCTCATTTAGGCTAACCCAGACCTTTTAAGGTCCCTTCCAGGTCTAAGTCTATGCTCCTATGAATGCTGCTGCTTCTGTTTTCCAAAGATTTTGCATTTCCTTTCTCACATACATGGCAGGGGACTTCAGCTTTGTTGGGTAAGAAATATTGCTGGCAACTACCTTTATGTACAACTTGATGAAACCCAATTATAGTCTCAGTGAAATTCATTATGTGAAAGGGCTTATGGTTATTTGAGTCTCCCTATACTGGTGGGGGGTGGGAACTAAGCACAGAATGTTTGCTTTTCAAAAATAATTCAAATGTTGAAATACTCCTCCTCTTCAGGTTTCACCCTGTCAGACTTTCTCCACCCTCTCCCCTGTCCGAGGAACCTCTTCACCCTGGAAGTACACTCCAACCCTGGCCTTCATTCACATCTTTGAAGTATCCTCGGTCATTATGGCCCCTATCCCCCCCAGAACCACCATTTTAAGGAAAAGGCCCAGGACAGCCACGACTTCATTCCTTTCCGGGCTATGCTCCTCTACAGTGGCCCTGGTAGCTTCATGACCACCCACTTCCCTCATCCTCAGCATTTCAGTTCCCTTTTATGTGTCTCCCTTTTTATGTCTTCCCTCTTGATAGAATATAAGCTCCTTGAGGGCAGAGAAGTCTTTCTGTTTGTATTTGTATTCCCAGCATTTAGCACAATGCAGAGTGCATGATTTAAAAAAAACCAAACCCTTACTACATGCTTATTGACTAGACAATACTCTAGGAAGAGTGAGTACTCATTGTTTCTGGATAATTATTGGAGAAAGTAAGTGCCTTGATGCTATAGCATTCCTCAATTTTATGCCATCACTTCTGATAGCAACCCTCAGGTTTCACTTCACTTATCTTCTAACTCTAAATCCCTCCTCAGTAGCTACCCAAGGAACAGAATCAAATGAGATAACTGTTATTTACTTCACTTTTCCTTTTTTATAGGTCTAAAGCTGGAAGTGACCAGAGCAGAAGAGGGAACAGAAGCTGGGCAGTGACTGAGGCAGAATCCCAATTCCGGGGCAGTGCTACTTCTACCACATCATGCTACCTTTCTCAACTCAGTCCATCATATTTACTTGAAAAGCTGCAACAACTCAAAACACAATGCCAAGGTTTTTCCACCAGAAAAAGATACGAGAATTATCTTGATGAGAATAGCCATGGCATTCTAGAGAGGGGGACACAAAGAAGAGGGTAAAAGAAACTGAATACATAGATTAAAATAAATAATAAAGTAAATAATAAATACAAATAAACAACAAATATAAAGTAATAAATGTAAATAAACAATAAATAGTAATAAATAAAATAAACAATAAAAAGGACACTTAGCCAAGAAAAGGAGACAGAGCAGAAGAAAAAAAGAAATGAAGAAAAAGAAAAAGAATCTTGAAGGAAAGGATCAAAACCCATTCTATACCTTCATTGTAAAAACTTGTATGGAACAAAGATTTTAAAACCACCAAATGGTCATGGAGAGTCCTTGGGTGAAAAGTAAGAGTCTATCCATATGAATACACTTGCCTCTTACCTGGGGCAGTGCAGAGCACAGAAGAGGGAACATGATACCAAGAAGAAAAGACTATACTGGGAGCGGAGGGAAAAGCTTCTCATCCCAGCTCCGATGCTGATGACACTGGGCAAGGCATTTCACCTCATGTGGCTTTTGAACACGACTCTGCTTTTTGTTCCCTGTGTCTTTCCATCAGCTTCATCTTAGTCATTGATAAAAAATGGGGCCAAGGAGGTAGCCTTGTGATAATATATCAAAAAATATTTACTCCACGCATCAACAAGATCAAAAAGAAACCTGTACTCTACAGGATAATTACAAGATTAAAATACTTAAGGATACAAACAAACACAAACTTCTCCAGTTACTTACCTAAAGCATTTTTACTTGATGTTCTAATTTTTCCCAACTTCTGTGTTAAAAAAGAAAAAAGAATAAAATCTCATTACTTTGGAAAATACGGTAACACAAGGAATAAACACATGCAATCAAACAAAGGTACAAGTACAGGTATTCTGATCATGAATTTGAACAGGAAGGCTTGGCAATGTCCCCCTTTTATCGCTCACAAAAAGGATCTGGCCCAAAAATGGGATGGAAAGGGGGTAGATTCACGAAGGAAAAAAACTAAGAAAGATGATAGGATTCAGTGGTATATTTCTCATGATGATGAATTCCTTTAATTTTTATATATTTTATCCTCTTTGGGGGGCAATGTGATTAATAAGGCAGCCATAAAACAAAATGAAGATTCTTAATCTAGGGAACTACCATTTTAGGAGAGGCGCCAGCCATATTCCCTTCCTTCACTCCAGCTCATCTCATTCTCTGGACTTAATTCCTCAACAGCTGCCTATGTACCCTAGCGCCCCAAATCTCCTAAATAGTGGTTCAATGGCCAGGACCTCCATATAAAGGTGGGGTGCCAGTGATGCTCACTTCACTATCAGATCAAGACCACTTCAACAAGAATAACTTACTCTAGAAAAAGGTAATTTCCTTTTTCAGCATAACTAGACCGTTAGATTGAGGCATACTGCAGATATATAAGATGGACAGACAGACAGAGATATTATAAAAGTATAAAACAAAGCTTCACATTCTATACTTATAGGCAAGATGGCAAGAGATGGACTAGATGGTATTAACTGAATAGCTGGACTCAGTGTCAGTCATTGATGGGTTGCTATCAGTTTGGAGGGGCAGCTAGGAGGCAGTGATAGAATGCTGGGCCTGGAGTCAAGGAGACCTGAATTCATGATCCAGCCATTCTGGAACGCAATTTGGAACTATGCCCAAAGGGCTACAAAACTGTGCACAAGCTTTGACCCAGCAATACCACTTCCAGGGCTGTATCCCAAAGAGATCACACAAGGGGGAAAGGGACCCGAATGTACAAAAAATATTTATAGTGGCTCTTTTTGTGGTGACAAAGCATTGAAAGTCAAGGGGATGCCTATCAATTGGAGAGTGGCTAAACAAGTTGTGGTATGTAATGGAATACTATTGTTCCATAAGAAATGGGGAAGATATGGACTTCATAATAACCTGGAAAGACCTACGTGATCTGATGCTGAGTGAGGGGAGCAGAACCAGGAGAACAATGTACACAACCACAGACACATTGCTTTTGTGATGACTAACTTTGATAGACTTGGATCTTCTCAGCAATACAAGGTTCAAAGACAGCACTAAAAGACTCATGATGGAAAGAGCTATCAACATCCAGAGAAAGAATTACACAGTCTTTTTTGGTTTTGTTTCTTCTTTCTCGTGGTTCATTCCATTGGTTATAATTCTTCTTTACAACTTGACTATTGTGTAAATAAATTTAATGAGAAGGTATATGTAGAACCTATACTAGATTACATGCCATCTTGGGGGAGGAGGGAAGAGGAGGAGAAAATATGGAACTCAAAAACTTGTGGAACTGAGTGTTATAAAATAAAAATAAAAAAAAATTTTTAAAAAAGAAGACCCAAGTTCAAATCCAGCTTCAGACACTTACTAGCTGTGGAACTTTGGGCAAGTCACTTAACCCTCCAGTTAAGTTTGCCTCCAATTTGCTTCCAGTTCCTTATCTATAAAATGAGGTGGAAAAGGAAATGGCAAACCACTCCAGTATCTCTGCCAAGAAAATCCCAAATGGGGTCAGGAAGAGTCTGAAACTATTTAACAACAATAAAGCAGCTTGGATGGAGTTCTGCAAGGCAGGGCAGTGGCACTGGACTGCTCAACATCTTTATCCATGACCTGGATAAAGCCACAGACAGCATGCTTCTTAAATCTTTAGATTTAAAAAACTGCAGAGAGACAGATTTGGTCTTGATATAAGGAAAAGCTTTCTTAGTATTAGAGCAGTTTTTAAAAAAATGGAATGAGCTCTCTCAGCAAGTGGAGAGATCACAGAACTAAGGTGGGGGGGTGGTCTTCAAACAGAGGGTGGATGATGATTAAGTCAGTCAATCAATAAGCATTTATTAAGTACCTTCAGCATACTAGGTACCATGCTAAGCACTGAGAATACAAAGAAAAGCAAAAAAACAGTCTCTGCTCTCAAGGAGCTCATAGTCTACTGGAGAGACAACATGCAAACCGTGTGAAAACAAGATAAAGACAGGATAAATTGGGGATAATCAGCAGAGCAAAGGCACTATTGTTAAGAGGGATCAAGAAAGGTTTCCTGTAGAAGGTCCTTGGGGAAGCCAGGGAAGCTGGGAGGTAGATGAAGAGAGAGAGCATTCCAGGAATAGGAGACAGTCAGAAGAAATACCTGAAGCCTAGAGATAAAGGGTCTTGTTTGGAAAATAGCAAGGAGGCTGGTGTCACTGGACCCCAGAGTAAGTGATGGGTGGGAAGAAGGGTGATAAGGAAAGGCAGCAAGGGAGTGAGTTATGAAGGACTTTGAATGCCAAAACATAAAAGTTGATATTTTATCTTAGAAGTGATAAGGCATTATTAAGGGATCCTGTAGAAGGCATTTCTGTTCAGAGAACCTCTGAGGTTCTTTCTAACTCAGATTCTGAAAAATGACTTGCCCTCCGGATCTGTTTCCTCATTTGTAAAATGATGTGGTAAATGATAGGATCTTTATCATCCCTTCAAGTCCTAAATTATATAATCCTAGTAGTCCAGTTTGGCTGTAATATATGATCCATAAGTGAGCTAGAAAACCTCAAATGCCAGGCTGAGAAATGCGTGCTTCAGAAGCAGCATGATGTAATCAGTCCCAAATTCTGCCACTTAGAAGCCATATATATGATTGAGCAAATCGATTATCTTCACTGAGCCTTAGTTTCCTCACCTTTAAAATGGGGATAATTACACTACCTCACAGGTAAAATTGGGATAATGTCCCTATCTCACAGGGTTGTTGTGAGGATTAAATGAAGTAAAGTTTACAAAGCATTAACGTCTTGTATGAATGCAAGCAAATATCGTTGTTTGTGAATAAAGTACAAAGTGCCACCCACACTTGTAATTTAAATAGCATGAGGAACTTTCAGTGAGAAAAACTCCCTTTACTAATAGAAATTGGCTCTGAAACTTATGTCCTTGGAGAGTTTATTGGGATACTGAGAGGTTAATGACTTGGTCAAAGTCATGGCAGCCAGTATGTGTCAAACGCTGTACTTCAACCTAAATCTACCTGGGGCAGCTAAGTGGTACAGTGGTTAGAGCCCTGCACCTGGAGTTAGGAGGATCTGACCTCAAACCCAGCCTCAGACACTTACTGGCTGTGTAACCCTGGGCAAGTCACTTAACCTCTGTTTGCCCCCATTTCCTCATCTGTAAAATGGGGGTAATAATAGCACCTACTTCCCAGGGCTGTTGTGAGGATCAGATGAGATAATATTTGTAAAGTGTTTAGCACAATGCCTGCCACATTATAACTGCTATATAAATATCAGCTATAATTATTTATAATTATTTGTAATAATAATATAATGATTATTATTACCTGAGTCTATGAACAGGTCTCTATTGATTATATGACACTCTCTTGGTAGTAGATATAGTGAATTTTCTTTCTAATCTGCCTTTGCCACATCATCATCATCATGATAATAACAGCTAGCATTTATATTGCACTTTAAAGTGTGCAAAGTACTTTACATATGTTAACTCATTTGATCCTCACAACAGATACTATTATTATACCCATTTAACAAAGAAGGAAACTGAGGTTAGGTGACTTGCCCAGGGTCATTCAGCTAGTAAGTGTCTGAGGCAGGATTCGAACTCGGTTCTTCCTATCTCCAAGTCTCAAGCATCATAGCGAGTGTGCCACCTAGCAGCTTTTACTTTCTCCAGCCTTATGCTGCCATATGTGGTGACTGGACCCCCAGCAAATAAGCCACTAAGGGTCTGTTTGTGTTCAATTTTCTTTATAGACTTTGCCAAGACAACATTTATGGATATTCCCTGACAAAACTGGGGTTTATCTATTTATTTTGGCAAATGAGTGATTGTTGAGTGAAGAAAAACAAAATCTAGTAATGAGGAAACAAACACCTCTATTAAGCCTATTTTCTGAAATGACATTTGTGAGTGACTGAGGGTAGGGGTTGGTATGAAGCTGAATAATAGAGTGCCCAGCCTTTCATATGTGGGCTGAGACAGGAGTACAAATAGCTATTTTTAAAGCTAGACTATTGTGTTAGGTGCTACAAGAGAAATTTTAAAATAAATTCTATGAGGGTTCCTCTGAGGAGGTTCACATCTGTTTATAGGGGAGGGTATCAAGGAAAAAGCATTTGGGTGGGAACTTGAAGGATGAGCAGGACATTAACAGATAGGGATATAAGGGAAGAACATTTTTAGCAGAAGGAACAGCATGAGAAAAGGAACTGAGTGGAGAAATTGTGGGGGTGCTTAAGAGTCAGAGGTTCATAAAACGACAGAGTGGGAAGAGAACTTAGACATTATCCAGTTTAACACCCTCATTTTACAGATGAGGAAACTGTGACCCAGAGGCTAAGTGACTTGCCAAAGATCACACGGCGAGATTATGGCAAAACCAAGACCAGAGCCAGGAACCCTGATCCCCAGACTAGTGGCGCCCATTTAACTGTACCAAGCCTGACATATGTAGGGAACATGAACTAGTACAGTATGACTACAGCATGGAGTCAGGTGGTTGCAGAGAAGAATCTGTGTTTTAGGTACAAGTTGGACTGGCCAACCTCTGAAGTCCCTCGCAATTCTAAGATTTTTCTCGACAGGAGAACGAATAGGGGACAAAAGTGCAAAGATAGCTTTGAGGTCATATTGAAGACTTGAATGCCAAACTGAGAGTTTAGACATTTTTCTACAGGCAATGGAGAGCTAATGAAGTTAGGCAATAGAGCTAAAGGGTTAAAGTACTAATTTATATTATCTAACCTTAACTGGGCACTCACAATAACAAGGCCATCTACTCCTCCTTAATTGGTCCTCTAGCCTAGGGGCTAATCCAAAGCTTCCTTTCTCAAACTTTCCACATTTTACCTTCCCACAACCCTATCGGCCAAGGCTCTTCCTCTTATAGAGAAAATGGAAGCCATTAGCACTGAAATCCCTCTCCTCCTCTTCATCTCAAAAGCCCATGTCATCTTCGGTTCTCTCCCCACTTTCCTCCAGTCTCTGATAATGAGATGGCACATTCATGGCATAATTCCAAACTGTTTTCCAGAAAGCTTGGCCTAATTCACAGCTCTCACATCACTGTGCCCACTTTTCCAACACCTTTCCAACACTGACCATTCCTCTCTTCCAGAATTTCTGACCAATTGCCGAGTGTGAGGTGAACTGCCAGATATGATGGTCTTTCCTCAGTTCTCATCCTTTTTAACCTCTCCGCAGCATTTGATATTGGTGATACCTTCTCTGGGTTTTAGTGACAATATTCATTCCTGGTTCTTCTCCTACCTGTCTGACTGCTTCTTCTCAGGCTCCTTTGTCAGATCATCACTCATGTCCGGCTCCCTAACTGTGTTTGTACTCCAAGACTCTGTCCTGGGCCTTCTCTCTTCTCTCTGCCTTCTCATTCTTTGACCTCATTAGCTCTTATAGATTTAAGTACATCTCTGTGCAAATAACTCCCAGATTTATGTAACCAACCTTTGTCTCTCTCCTCAGCTCTAATCTTGCATCACCAACTTTCTACTGAACATTCAAACTGTAAGTCCCATAGATATCTCAAATTTAACATGTCCAAAGCCAAACTCATTTTCTTTCCTTTCCAATCCATCTTTCTTCAAAACTTTCTGATTTCTTTCAAGCACATCATCATCCTTCCAGTCTCCCAGGTTCCCAAAATTCAGCAGTATCTTCAGCTCATCACTCTTCTTTGCCCCACATACACTGCATTGTCAAGTCTTTGTCATTTTTACCTCCACAATATCCCTCTCCTCTGACTCCTCACTGCTCACAGGACCATAAACCTAGTTCAAGGCATCATCACCCCTTGCATTGATCACCAGTCCTATACATCTATCCCATAGATGCCAATATGATTTGCCTTAAGTATAGGACTATGTCACTCCCCTACTTAATAAATTCCAGAAGCTCCTGACTGCCTCTAGGATATGATAACAATTCTTATTTGGCTTTTGAAGTCCTTCACAATCTAAGCCAAATGTACCATTTTAAGACCCCATCCCTTCCTCTCCTTCCCATACGCTATGGTATAGTCAAAATGATCTTTTCGCTTTTCCTCACATGTGGCACTCCATCTCCCATTTCCCCACTTTTGCTTGGGCCATCCACAATGCTGAAATGCACTCCTTACCAACACCCTTTGTAGAATCTCCTTTTTCCTTCAAGCCTCAGGTCAAAAACCATCAACCACATCCCTTTCCTCTCACCCCCAACCACTGCTATCACCCTCCCTCTTTAATCCCTCTATAAACTAAGATTTATTTTATATATACTTATAAATATACATGCTTACATATTTACAGTTATATTCCTTTTATATGTACAAGGTATATGTCATATCATCCAATAAAATATGTTATTTGAGGAGAGGGTTATTTCATTTTTGGTTTTGTTTCACATATGCCTAGCATACTACCTGGCAAACAACAGATAATAAATGTTTCTTGGCTTTTTTAGGCATTTTTCCTCATATCTATAAAATGGGGGTTATGGAATCACAGAATTTTAGAACAGAGAGGGACCTTAGAGATTGTCTAACTTCATTTTACACATAAGGAAACTGAGGCCCATAGAAATTAGTGTCTAAGGCAACATAACTAATTAGAGACAGAGCCCAACCCAGACTCTAGGTCTCCTTAGTACCAATTCAGTGTTTTTTCTACTATATCTACTAACCTACTCAGCAGAAATATTGATGGAAATACATGATAGCAGATGTGAAACTACTGCGAAAATAAGGCAAAATTGATATATGAATGTAAGGCATCTCATTATCATATGGCTGAAAGGGGAGACATGTCTATGACTGTTTCCAGGCTGGGTAGCTTAGACAGTTAGTTGGATCATCCTGTGTTGAATATCAGGCCATTGGGTATTTAAGCCAAAGTTAAAATGGACTTTGCACCAAATACAATTAAATACAAAAGAAAAACTCATCAATTTTTTAAACAAAAACCTTAATTTTTAAAATTTTTTTAAAGGGATGGAACTTAAAATCCATATTGTCCTTCTTCTCTCCCTGTCGGTATTTTAATGGATGGATGCATTAGGTGAAAAGGAATGGAATCAAAGTGAACCCAAGTATTTTTCCTCCCTAAAGAGAAAATTATACTAAATAAACAAATTGACAGAACATTAAAAATTCAGTCTCTGGCTTTCTCAGGAAAAGGCACAGTTGTTCCTAAGACGAAACACATGACTTGTTTTATTATCTCAGCAGCAGTTATGTTTCTCATCCCAACTGTTGATATCAATCACAAATGTAGGCACTGTCAGGTTTTTGTAGGTCAGTCATATTGTAGTTCAACTACACGCAGAGTATATTAATAATGTAACTATACTGCAAATGTTGCCTTCTTCTGGTGGGAAAAGCATAACCCCATTAGACAGGTTTTGGGGTTTGAGTTTTTTTGTGTTAAGAGATGGTAGATACGGTCATTTGGAATATGAAAGCCCATATGCATCCCTGTAATATCTAGCTTGGAAATTCATCAAAAGATAATACTACTTATCAAAATCATCAAGCATTTTATCTGAATGCTCTTTGAGAAGGGGAGTAGATGAACCTGACTCCTCCTCAGTCATTAACATTAGAATAAAAGTGAGGATTTGAATAAGCAAATTATGCTTAAGCATTTAACACTTCAAATAAACAGTCATTTGTTTGCCACCACGAAAACAAAAAAAAGTCCATGAGATCTGAACTCTCTCGGTTTCATTAATTGCTTGGTTTTTATAGAGAACTCAGGGTATGCATCCCATATAATCACAAGAAAATTTAACCAGCATTTAGCCCTGTGATGTCAAGTTAGCAGCAGTGGGTTGTGAACACAGGATGAAAAACTGAGGGAGCAGAAGAGGTGATGCAGGGCCACAAGTGCAGAGTAAGGAAAAGTACAGGCTCGGTCAGAGCTAAGAGTCAGGAACCAGGACGACAACCTGCGGCAAAGGTTTGCTTAAGTACTAACGGGAAATGGTGGACCGGGAATCCACAAACTCAAGCAGTTTGAAGGATTTGGTAAATGCTAAAAGGTCAATATGAGCAACAGTTTGGGAATCTGGAGAGGCGGTGGGAACACCAGATCACCTCAGGCAAGGTGAGTCTACTTTCTCCTACCAGATAGGAAAGGTTTTTACCATTTTTTGTTCCGTCTTTTTTCAGTCGCTTCCAACTCTTCATGACCCCATTTGGGGTTTTCTCGGCAAAGATACTAGAGTGACTTGCCACTTCCTTCCCAAGCTCATTTTACAGATGAGGAAAATGAGGATAAAAGGTTTAAATGACTTGCCCAGCTAGTGTCTGAGGCCACATTTGAACTCGTCTTCCCGATTAGAGGCCCAGCATTATCTCTACTACTCCACTCCTAGTTGTCTCTCCTTAAAGGCCCACTGTCTGAATGAACAACTCTTTTAGAATAAATGACTATCTTTGGATGAAAGATGCTATGAAAATATAAGAAAACATTACATATTAAAAGTGGAAGATGACATAACATCCTGATTCAAAATTAAAGATCAGTTGAAAACCACCAGTGAACATGTGTGGAGCTAATCTCCAAATTCATCAAACAAAATTCTAACTCCCTGATATTGAACCACAGGTGGTATTTTTAAATCCATAACGAATAAGCTTCATTATTACTAAAGTAATTTGAAGACTGCTTTTAATAACAGCAGTGCAGAATTTCTTGGGAGATTCATCCTCTATTCAGTTTGAAAGGAATACAACACTGGGATAACTAAGAAACATTCCATTAAAAGTCTTTCTATGTAGCCAAGAACCAGCCAGGTATAGTGATGTCCTCCTAGGACTGCTGCTGCTGCTGAAGGCAGAGGCTTGAATCTGGAGCACTGAAACCAGCAGCAATATGGTGAGCCCAGACAGGAGCTAGGTGGCACAGTAGATAGAGTGTTGTTGGACCGAGAGTCAGCAAGATTCAACTTCATGAGTTCAAATCAGGCCTCAGACACTTACCTGTCTGACCCCGGGCAAATCGCTTGCCCTTGTTTGCCTCAGTTTCCTCATCTGTAAAATGAGCTGAAAAAGGAAATGGCAAACTACTCCAGTATCTCTCCCAAGAAAACCCCAAATGAGGTCATGAAGAGTTGGACACAACTGAAAAAAGACTCAACAACAACAACAGAGAGCAGAGGGCCTCCAGCCCAAATAGAAATGACTGAATAGGTTAAAGTTTCCATGTAGCTTCCATAGTAAGAGACTGGGCTCATAAGTGGCTGCTGAACTTCCAGCCTGGGAGAGATAAAGAGAACTAATCTCAAAAAAGGGGAAAAAAATCAATTGTACTTGAATTAACGACAAAGCAAACCATATTTTAATGCCATTTCTTTTACATTAGGTACTAAATTGATACATCACAATGCCCTCATGGGAAAATTATTAATTAGCAAAGCAAGTAAAGATTTTTAAACAGTGATCAAAAGGGCAAATTAATCAATAAAATCAATGCAATTAATCAATAAAAGAATGTAATCACCTCTGCTTGTTTGGTTTTATTTTCAAACACGTCTTTGTATAGTTTAGGGTATTCTATTTCTAACCTAGCAGGACCTAACGTAATAATTCTGAGACTTTCTGCAGCTTCTTCCTCCCTGAAACACACCTTCACACTGCCATCTTCAAAATGGTAGCTGCTAAAGATTTACAAAGCCCCTGTGATATAGTAGCATCTATATTTTATGGGTTGAAAAAAATTAAATGAGAGGGCAAGGCAAGTTTATGAGATTTTTAAAATATAGTATCAAAATTAGAATCAAATTCCTGGGTATGTAGAATCTAGTCTTTCTTATTTCATACTTGTAGATATTCTTTTATTACAGAAACATTTTAAGAGAAGCTGATCTATGGATATTGAGAGTGTTGCCGTGGGTTCAGATTCAACAAACATTTTGTTGCTCAGTCATTTCAGTCATGTCTGACTCTTTGTGGCCCCATTTGGGAATTTTCTTGGAGTTTGTCATTTCCTTCTCCAGCTCATTTACAGATTAGGAAACTGAGGCAAGCAGAGTTATGTGCCTTGCCCAGGGTCACACATCTAGTAAGTGTCTGAGGCCAGATTTGAACTCAGGAAGATGAGTCTTCTTGACTCCAGGCTTGGAGCTCTAGCCACCGCACCATCTAGCTACCTTCAACAAACATTTACTAAGCACGTATTCTAACAATGCTCTCTGCTAGTTAATCCATATAGATAAGACTATTAATTAAAAAAAGAAATGTAACATTATTAAAAGGCAAATAGATAAAGTGTGCTAAAGGAGAAAGATTGTTGGCTTGGGTTCAGGTCCTGGCTATGGAACCAAGTTTTGCTAGGTGACCTTAGACAAGCCCCTTCATATCCTGATGCCTCGGTTTTCTCATCTGTAAAATGAGGCACTTGAACTTGAGTTAATCTTAAATGATATGTCCAGGTCTAACATTCTCTGACTTTATAAGTTTTCTAATCCCCTTTTCACATTAGTCTAAGAAAAAAAAAGCATCCTCATCTTTTGTTCTATGAAGAATTCCAGACAAAAAGAATATTTTCACAATTAGAATTAGTACCTGTGAATTCTTAGCATCTTTCTTTGCATCTTCAGCAGCCACAGCAGAAACTAGGGAGAAAAAAAAAGACACATGCATATTTCTTCATTAAAACTAGCAACTAAAACCATTTTCACATTCATCAGAATTAAGCTTAAAAATTGAAACACCACTATTATTTATTATGGCACACCCTTATTCGCTCTGTTTTGGGGGTTGTTGTTTTTTTAAATCAGTGGGCAATTTGGCATTTAAGTAGCTGCATTGCTGCAGATAGGCACGTCTGTTTTCCTTTATCTCTGAAACTAAAATTATTCATTGATGTGAAGCCAACATACCTTGGCTGCTAAGCAAAAAAAAATAAAGTAATAATTTTTTTAAATCCTACACATACACACACATACTAAACAAGTCTACCACTAAATTTACATAATACAATATAGCATATACATATTTAAACTACTAAAGCTGCATGAAGACTTTTGGGAGACCCTATACATCCACACTCGAACAATCACATTAAATACTTCCATGTAAGAAACCTTTATTTCAATGCCTTCTTAATTGAACAAGAATTCTTCACACTGCAGAACAATAATATTCAAGCTCTCACAGACCGTGCCAGAACATGGCATTCAATAGTGCTCGACCTGGAACAAGCTTTCAGTCTTCTGGGAGAGTGGGGTTTAGCAGGGCAGTCCAGTTACAGCTAACAGACACGGAGAGGATAGTTAAGAATGCCCTTAGCACAGTGATGCCAGGGCCAGAGAAAGGGAATGAATTCAAAATTATTCCCCATTTAAAATGATGAAATAGCTTGAGTCAGAGCCCATAAATAGATAGAGATGCCCCTAGAGAAACATCTAGGCTCTGCATTAAAGAGAATCACGATGAAGACATTCAACTTATGTAAAATGCTTTGGGAAAAAAAGGAAGCCTAATGAGGATTCAAACAAAGAGTTAGGCAGGTAAAGGGAACAAGTAACACCTGAATTACTCGGTGTTTTTTCCCAGAAGTACTGCAGGTGATTTGCATAGTTCTGCTTTATCCTGCTAGAAAGTAAGCATTTCTCCTAGGCCACAGCAATGGGGTAGATCTGTGTCTGGGTTAGTCCTACTCCAAAGCAAATTTTTTCTTCCATCCCTCTCATATCCTTTCTGCCCCCTTTTTTCTCCTACTACCCAATTCTCCTCCCATTGATACCTCCCTACTACACTCTGATATGCACTAGTCAATTTATGTCTGGTTGGATATATGAGAGGATTAATATTGTATTGGGTGCTGACAGTTGAATAGCTCATGGTAAGGGGAAGAGGAGGGCGATTTCAAGGTTGAAAAGGAGGAATGTAACGGCGATAAGGAAGAATTTTATTGAGAAAGGTAGTCGTCACATTTTGGTTTAAAACAATACTCAGATAAAACCATTATTCATACTAAGATGCGGTAAATTATTAATTGAGTGATAGGAATTTATCAAGCACTTACTCTAGTGGTAGACTACAATAGGGTCTGGGAATACAAAGAAAAAAATGAGTTCCTGCCCTGTAGAAGCTTAAATCCTATTGGGAGAGACAACATGTATATATATATATATATATATATATATATATATATGTAGATAGATACACAAAACCAAAATATAAGGTGTTTTTGGTGTTGTTTTGTTGTTGTTGCTGTTCCTTTGTTCTAGAAGAAGACCAGTGACATCACAGGTAATGTCTTGACTTGCTCATGAATTAGATTCGAGTGAGGTAGGGCTGAGCAAAATCATCAGCCTCATTCTCTCTTTCTGAGTCATTTTGAAAGGGAGGGCACCAGCACTTGGTAGGAGGTTGTCAAGGAAAAGTTTCACATAGAAGATGGTTCTTGAGCTAAAACCTAAAAAAAAAGAGTCTTGAAGGCAGAGAAAGGATTGATGAGTTGATGAGGAAGGTGGGCACTCCAGGCATGGGAGACTGGCAGTGCAAAGGAATTAGATGGAAGATGGAGTATCTGAGAAACAAAAAGAAAGCCAGAGTGACTGGACCATAGAGGCCTGGGAGAAGAATACTGTATACAGGAATGAGTCTGGAGAGATAAACTGAAGTCAGGTTGTGAGGGGTTGCATAAAAAACAGAGAAAGAAAAAGAAACTAATAAACGAAACTCCAAAATTAGGGAAAGGAGTAGTAACAAACAGGGAGAGGGGGTAGCTTGAAGTTGAAGGGAAGAGAGCTGGTAGAAAAAGGGTTGCTTTAAAATAGATGAAGCTAAAATAACTGAGGAGACACAGTACAGTATCTACAGAGGAAGAGGGGGGGTAAATCCTAATTTGAAAGTAAAAGACAATATTTGAGACAAATGGAAGAAAATATAAACCGCTCATAACTTCACATTTAAATAGATTAAGAAATCCATTAAATTTTTTTTAAAAGCGACAGATTGGAAAAGAAAAGCCCCAGGATCTGTTGCTTACAAGAAACATATTTGCTTCTTTTTTAAAGACACACACAGAATAAAAATGAGGGGCAAGGAGAAAGGGAAAAAAAACCTTATATTTTATCTTAGAGGCAACAGGAAGCCACTGGTATTATTGAGCAAGGGAGTAATATACTCAGACCTGCTCTTAGGAAGAATTATTTTGGCAGCTGTATGGTGGATGGACTGGAGTAGGAAGAGACTTGAGGCAAAGGGACCAATAAATTGGAAGGCTATTGCAATAATCCAAGCAAGAGGCAATGAATGCCTGAACTAAAGTGGTGGTTGTGTGGCTATGTGAATAGTGAGGGGAACATATGCTGGAAATACTGTGAAGGCATATGATTATATATAAGAAGTGAAGGGACAGTAAGGAGTTGAGAATTATGAAAAGGTTGAGAATTTAGGGGCAGCTGGGAGACTGAAAAGATGTTTTAAAATCAAAAGAGGTTTGTGTTTGGCTGGAAAAAATGTTCTGTTTCAGACAAGTTGAGATGAAAACAGCTATAGCCATTCCACTTGAAATGCTGGCAGTTGGTAACACAAGACTGAAACTCAGAGAGAGACTAAGGCTAAATGCATAAATAAATGCATAAATGCAGGAATAAATAAATAAATACTCTCTACTGAGGACACCCAGAAGCTATATAGACCAACCCTCTTGGGTTAGGGAAGTTACATGAGTTTCCTGAAGTCACACAGATAGTAAATTAGAGGCAGGATTTGAACCAGGTCCTTTGATACCAGATTCAATGCTCTTTTCACTGTACTATAGTAGAGATTTTTTTTTCTTAAGGGTCAGAAGCACCTTCTCCTATACAACTGAGAATCTGCTTGATTAGATTTCATGGGAAATTTTGTACACTAAAAAGCCCAAGCCCGGCATATCACCCAGTAGGCTAGACTGAGGAAAGAGAAGAGAAGTGTTTAAGGGGTCATAGAGTTGTGTTGGAGACAAGCTCAAGACCAGCTCTGGGGAAGAGAAGCAAGTAGGTGGAAAGGAAGGCAGAGGGAGAATCAAACTCTATTCCCATCCTTCCCTTGACTATGAAGCCACTCAAAACCTGGGGTTATTCCAGGATTCCCCTCCTCACTTTGGAGGTCACTGTGGTCAGGAAGTCCTGAGTTGTATGCTACCTCTCTATGCCACGCTGGAGGGGTTACATAACCTTTTCAGCCTCAATTTCATCTTTAAAGTGGAGATAATACGGAGTGCTTGAGACACCTCTAATACTTCATCATAGGGTTGTTATGAGGCTCAAACAACATAAGATATAGTTATCCTTGCATTGTTGGGGGGAATAGGGACTAGGCTTGTAACTTCATTAGTACAGGGAACTCCGAGGTGAGAGAATTCCCTCTATCGATGCAAGTTAGCACCTGTTCTGTAACTAAAAGTCTTAACAGAGTTGCCTAAAGCACTGAAAGGTTAAGTAACTTACCCAGAGTCATACAGCCAGGATGTGTAAAAAGTGGAACCACAGCCCAAGTCTTTCAAGGCAGGCTCTCTATCCACAATGCCATGCTGCCTGGTGTTATTATTATCAGGCTCTACATTTCTTTCAGCTTCTCTAGACTGGTATGTCACTCTGCTCACTGAATCTCAGTAAGACAGGGAGAAGTAACTGCTTCATTTTTACAAAAAGAAAAAGGAAAGGGGAAGCCAACCCTGTGTATGAAGAAGGCAGCAGCAAAATCTAAACCAGAACTTAAGTGTTTAGAAGGAAGGGCTGCCAACTGAGTATTGGATCTTTGATTAAAGTCCTGCTTCTGATGACTTCAATTTTGGTATCAGCATCTGATATGGGATGGTGGTGGTGGTGGTGGTTGCTGTTGTTGAGCCCTTCAGTCACGTCCAACTCTTCCTGATCCCATGGACAATAGCATGCCAATGCTGTCCATGGGGTTTTCTTGGTAAAGATACTGGAGTGGTTTGCCATTTCCTTCTCCAGTGAATCAGGCAAAATAAGATTAAGTGACTTACCCAGGGTCACATGGCTAGTAAGTGTCTGAGGCTCAATTTGAATTCAGGTCTTCCAAACTCCAGGCCTAGCTCACTATCTAACCACCTAACTGTCTCTTACAGGAGGTTTACTCGTGTTTATTTATTAGCCATATTTATGGTACCAGACTATACCCAAAAAGGTATCAAAAATATGGTTAATAAACACACATGTTACATAGAAAAATAGATTGCTATGTGAACAACTTTGTTCAGCACTATAAGTGACTTAAAGTCAGTTTTTCAGAAATTGGGATGTTCTGCCAATTTGAAGCATCTAAAGGCTGTGGTTAATCAAATATTTGTCTCTCGTTCACTTTGCTCCTTGACAAGATTTTTCAAAGGGTAGCTTTATAATTAAGATACCTCAATTTCTCTGTATTAAATTTTTATCCTTAATAGGGAAATATAATTTTCTTACTTTAATATCCACAGTGATTCATCATCTTATAATCAGCTGTCATACTTACTTCACTTTTGGGCAGGTAAAGTTAGATGTAAAAGAAAGAAGTCTCAACACAACATATGACTAGAGGTTTTTCAAGAATGTGGATTGAAGGATGCTCTCAGAAAAACCTGGAAAAACGTGCATGGACTGATACAAAGTGAAATGTACTACGTACAAAGTAACAGCAATATTGTACGATGATCTGCAGTGAAGGACTTAGCTATTCTCAGCAATACAATGATCCAAGACAACTGTGAAGGACTTATGATGAAAAATGCTATCCATCCCCAGAGAAAGAACTGATGGTATCTGAATACAGATCAAAGCATACTTTTTTTACTTTATTTTTCATGAGTATTTTGTCTACGTTTTCTTTCATAACGTGATTATTATATTATAGAAATTTTTTTCATGACTACGCATGTATAATCTATATCAAATTGCTTTCTCAATGGGGGAAGAGAGGAAGGAGGAAAGGAGAGAATTAGGAACTCAAAGCTTTAAAAACAAATGTTAAAAATTGTTTTTACATGTAACTGAAGAAAAATAAAATACTGAAGTTTTTAAAAAGAAAAAAAAAAGAATGTGGGTTCAAAGAGGGCAAGACCAGGATCTTTCTTGGAGTGGGCTTCTAATAATCACTTGACAAAATCTCCTACAAGTTCATTCTGTTATCATTTCTTTGATGATGCAATTCTCTTATAATGTTATCAAGAATGGAAAATTGGCTAATGATACAAATGAATTTTCCAAATATTCCCCTTCACAATGAAATAACAGAGATAACAGCCCCTCACTTAGAAAAGACTTAACTTGATCAAGTAAAATTGCTTCTACCTAAAAATACACATGCCTTTAACTGAAATAGCCTTCCAAAAATGACTTTTATTTATTAAGCATTGACATCAATGTGGATTAAAATTCAGAGGAGGAATTTTCAAAAATTGTCCTAACCTTTGTCCTTTTTTTTTTTTTGCTGTGACCATAAAACATGGTTCTTATTAAATTTATAAATTGTCTAAAATAGTGATATTAGAGTCATATCAAAGCCACATAGTACTCATTAATACAAGATAGCCCTATGTAGTACTCTCTAATGTCATAAAGTACTCTTTAATACCTTTTATGAAATCAAGCATAGGATAGTTTTCTCCTGGCCAGAAAAGGCAAAAAAGAAAGCTTTTGGTCCTGTGAGGAGAAATGGTTGCACAGAATTAATGTTGCCATACCGACATAATTATTTAATGAGCTCTACCCTTATACTTCCTTAATCTAAATAAAATTTTAAAATATTCAGAATACAGTATATTTTTAGAGTAGAAAGTACGATTGACCATAAATCCATCCATGTCAGCATCAACTCAAGTAAAATCTCTATTAAGGTTCTTAGGTAGGCAACTGTTGCAAATAATGGGGAAATGTATTTTCAACAGTTACAATAAGCATAATTCATATATAACACTTACTGCTTCAGGGCTCCTTTGGACTAAGACATTGATATGGAAAAACAAACAAAATGATTCAATTATATTCCACAAAGCTCCCACTGCTTTAGGTACTAACCAGGGACATTATAGGGAAACCAAGTGGCAGCAATGGACAGAATGTGAGCCTGGAGTCAAGAAGACCTGAGTTCAAATGCAGCCTCAGATACAAGCTGTGTAACCCTGAACCCTTTTTGCCTCAGTTTCCTCATTTGTAAAATGAGCTGGAGAAGGAAATGGCAAACTACTCTAGTATCTTTACCAAATAAACCCCAAATGAAGTTGGACATACCCACAAAGAATTGGACATAACTAAACACACAGGGAAATTATGAAGATTATCTAATTGTGCCAAATTACAATTTTAAAAATAAATTTTATTTTTCCTATATTCACTTAGAATTCTGGGGAACTAAAGAATCTAGATAATTGGTAAGCTGGGAAACTATGCTTAACATGTAAATGAGGGCAGATAATGAAAATAAGAGTTTCTCCTCATAATTTTAACTAAAACCACCCTAAAATACTAACACACCTAACCTTTGAAACTAATTGAATTTTTATGGCTAAGCTGGTAATGTCAGGAGGCAGGAAGACCAAGGAGGGCAGGAGCCAGGCACTTCCCAACCTTCCTCTTTCTTTTGTAAACCCTAAGGCACTATATAAATGTCAGTTATTTCTACTATCATTTATAACCTCCCTTATTTATCTTTTTTGTTCCATTATAAGTTTACCTGTACCTTATGAAAAGTAATATTTTTTCCTCATAACTCTATTTTTGCTTTTTTCTTCACAAGTTATTCTGAAAATACTTCATTTTATAAATCAAATTAAATTCAAAGGAGCACTAGATTATGCTAATTAGCATCTCACCTTTCTCTGTGTCAACATGAGGGGGTCTTGGTGATTATCTGCTCTCCAGCAGAAGCAAAAATAGACTGACTATCCAGAAGCTCTGGGATCAAAGGTGGTCCTAAAAATGAGTACACTCTGCTGAGCATGTAGGTAGGTTTTGTGCTGCTGTCAATGTCATGGGCACTTATTTCAGTGGTAGTTGGCATCAAAGATTACTTCTTTAATAGTTACTGAGGGGAGAGGGTTCTATGGGGCATTACTTTGTTTCTTGTGACCTAGTTAGAATATACATTACTCAGCACTATGTCAAAAACCATTAGAGAGCCCCAACACATCTGCTAGTTTCTTGCCTGAGTCTCCTTTCCGTAGAGCTTTCTAATTTTAATTCAATGTGGTCTGAAGAGTACCTTAAACTCTGGGATACATAATCTCTATATCTTATTTTCTGGTAGATAATCATATGCTTTGAAGATAAACCAGGGCAACAGAGGGATTAAAAACCAAATGAAATGGTGGCCAGGCAACACTAATCTGTAATCCATGTCTACCCTATCTCCTCACCCCATCCTCCTGTACCAGATTTTCTCCCTTTCCTTCTCAGCCAATGTACACCTGCTGAGAAGGTCAGCAAGCCAAAACTGGATAAGATCAAGGCAGGAGAAGTCAAGGCATTAATTATATCTCTTTCTATGCATACAAGAGTCAAAAAAAATTCCTTGGCCCCTAGCAACCAAGAGTCAGTCAGTCAACAAGCATTTATTAAGCTCCTATTAGGTGCCAGGCATTGTGCTAAGTACTGGAGATACAAAGAAAAGCAAAAAGCATTCCCTGCTCTCAAGAAATTCCCTGCTCACAGTCTACTGAGGGAGACAACATGCAAACAACTCTGTACAAACAAGATACATAGAGGATAACCAGAAGATAATCAACAGAGGAAAGGCACTAGAATTAAGAAGGATCAGAAAAAAAAAAATGTTCTTGTAGAAGGTAAGATTTGACCTAGGCCTTGAAGGAAGGAATGGGGAACAACCAGTGAAAATGCACAATGGAATGTCATGTTCCAGGAAGCCAGGATCACCAGATCATAGAGTATTGGCGAGTGAGTAAGATATAAGAAGACTGGAAAGGTAGCAAACGGCTAGGTTTATGAAAGACTTTGAACCCCAACCAGATGATTTTGTGTTTGATCGTGGCAGTGATAGGGAGTTTACTGAATGGTGGGAAATGAGGTTGAAAAGTCAGACTCTAACTTCTGAAAAATCAGTTTGACAGCTGAGTGGAGAGTGGGGAGAGGCTTGAGTCAGGGATCCCAACCAGAAGACATTATAATCCAAGTGTGAGATGGAGGGCCTGCGCATTAAATTGCAAGAACAGAGAATGAGAAAAAAAAAACAAACAACAAAACCTAAAACCTGAGTTCTCTCCTACTGTTCTAATATCTATGATTTTCTTTCTCCCATTCAAAAGTAAATCCCTTTCAATTCTACTGGAATGTGCTAATGTATTTCAATTTTTAGGATAAGAAAAAGAATGATTAGCATCAACCCTGAATAATTCATAATACAAGTGTTTTTGTATAGTCCCTGTAGGATTATAGCTTAAAGGATAAAGATCCAGCTTTGGAACCAGGAAGATTCAGGTTCCAGCCCATCTGTGACAGATACATACTAGTGATATGACCCTCAGTAAGTCACTTAACCTCTTAGTTCTTTAGCCAACTCTCTAAGATAATCAATTGCAAAGAAGGTGTCGACTTGCATTGACAGAGGGAGTTTCCTCACCTGGGAATTCTCTAATCTAAAAAAAGAACAGGTCCAGTCTCTATCCCTAGCCTCATAAAGCAAAGAAAAGAACACAAGAGCAAGTATCATAAGACCTGAGTTCTAATGCTGGCTCCATCACCAACTTGCTGTGTGACCCTGGACAAGTCACTTTCCCTCTCTGACTCAGTATATCCATTCATAAAATGGGAATAATAACCATCTGCCTTAAGCCAAAGGGCTATTGTATAGAGCATATAAGAAAATTATGTGAAGTATTTAGAAAAACAATAAAATTTCATGCAAACTGATGAAGATATGCTATATTTATTCTCTAACATTGATTCAACACAATAGCAAAATTTGCTTACTTGCTGTAACAGCAATCACACTGGCATACCCAGGATGGCTCCTAGTGCAGGTTCTTTTATCTACTCTACTAGGAAAGACTGCTCAAATAGGTGTCAATAATCTTTTTTTTAATTACATAAAATACAGACAGAGAAAATACAGAGTAGAGAAATAAAGACCAACAGACAGGGCTCTACTCCCAGAATCAAAGCTTTACATCCACCACTGAATTGAGAGAGTCTTTACCTCTAAGGAGTCGGGGAGCTCTGAACATATGGCCACTCAGAGTCTCAACCAGGGAATCACATCTTTCTCATTAGCAAGCCCCCAAAGCAAAAGCTCACCTCTCAGAATATATACTCTTTAGGCTCAGTGCCTAATTAGAAATTAATAAAAGGGGTGTAAGCCTTCCTACAAGCAAGCAAACTTCCCTAAATAGACTCCACATGAGCCCTATTGATGGGCGGGGAAGATCTTATTCCCCATTGACTTTACACCTGCCTTAGAAGCAAAAAACTGCCAATATCTCTCCCAATACCAAAAGTCTATGTGCTGGGGAAGGAGGCAGAGTGATGGAGCATCAGGCCTGGAGTCAGAAAAACCTAAGTCCAATACTCCAATAGAAAATAAATAGGAGGCTAGACACTAGCAAGAACAGCAGATTAGAATAATTAATCTTGCAATGGTAGGCATTTTTTTTGATGGAGAGAGAATCCAAGACTGGAGGCAAGAAACTTTATGAGTAGGGTGTTCTAATACTCAAAGCAAGGAGTAATGAGGACGCAGGGTGTTACAATAGGAAAAGAAATGAGATTGTAGAAATTATCAGAACTATAAAGGAACTGAGAGAATAGTACCAGGAAGTCAAGGGAAGAAAAAATATCACAAAAGGGGTGGGGCACAATTAAAAAAAAGTGTCAGAAGATTAAAAGAGAGATCAAAAGATAATGAAGCCTAGAAAAATAAAATGCTGTTGGGTTCAAAACAGGTGGTACAATGGATAGAGTTCTGGACTTGAGGTCAAGAAGACCTGAGTTCAAATGTGACCTAAGAACTCTACTAGCTGTGTGACTCTGAGCAAGTCACAAAGTCTATGTCTGTCTAAGTTTCCTCATCTGTTAAAATGAGGGGGTTGGATTCAATCATCTCTTCTAGCTCTAAATCGATGACACTCTCTATGCCAACATACTAATAACTCCCATTTCTAAAGGCTACACAGCTCAGGCTGCAGGCAGGCAGTAACAGAATGAAGCAATCAGCTGGGAGGCAGGAAGTTCTTTTTCCCAGCTCATTTTGTGGTAACTCAGCCAGGCAGCAGTGTTGACAAGGAAGACAACCTGAAAGCATGGGGGAATGGGACAAAACAGGGGAGACAAGAGACAGGACTAGGAAGAGAGGTCATGACAAAACGACTTCTCCCTTTGAACTCACTCCTGGGCCAATTTTGACCTCATTCCATCTGGAATTCACTGCCAGCATGAAAATGAATTTCTGCAACATTTAATTTTATAATACACTCTTCAGAAAGTCATCTAGCTACCCAATACATCAAGGTGTAACGAGACTCAAAGACAAAAAAGGAATATCTGAGTTTAAAGATAAGGAAATGATTACAACATATACTTTGCTTCTCTAATTTGGGCCATGTTTAAATCAATCACTCTGCTTCTGGAAAATGGCCAGCATTAGAAAACAAGGAAAATTTTCAACTCACAGACAGTGTGTTAGAAACCTTTAAAACACCATTTTCACAGGAATAGAGGATTAACTGGAAGAGAAGCATAAGTTTTTTAAAAAAAAGACAAAAGATGCCCTATATTTCAAAATTTTCCATAGTCAATTGTTCTCTCTGAGACAACACAACATAAACTTACTGAAAGTACTAGCACAGTATAAGTATGTTCTCACTTTCAAATGACCCAGTGGGGATCTTGCAAAAATTCAAACTAAAAAAAATTAGAAGGTAATTATTTGTAATATATTTCCACTGAAGTCCTATTTCAATGCTTCATCATGGTGTAATAATAATAACTAATATTTATGTGGCATTTTACGATTTACAAAGTGCTTTACAAATATGATCTCATCTGATCAACAAAACAATCCTGGGAGGTAGGTGCTATTACTATCTCCATTTTACAGATGAGGAAACTGAGGCAGACAGAGTTTAAATGACTTGCCCAGGTTTAAGCAACTGGGAAGCATCTGAAGCTTGATTTGAACTCAAGTCATCCTGACTCCAGGTTCAGTGTTCTCTCTGTTGTGTCAGATTGCTGCCTAGATGTATGGTATGGTATGATGGTGACCCTCGGTTCTCAAAGTCTATGCCATCATAGCCGAAGTTCTAGCAGGTTCTACCAAGCTCGGAAGGTTCAGCATACGAACCCAGGAAAAGAATGACAATCCCAAACAATGTGTATATTACCAGAGGGTTGGTCACCAGGTGACGGTTTTGCCTTTGGCCCAACTCATGAAATGTCTTCAAAGGCACTGAAATGCTGCAATAGAGGGAATGCCTACAAGCATGAAATCACGGATCTTTTGAAATACTGAAGTGTGTTTATTACCCAAAAAAAGTGAGTTTCTACCTACAAATCACTGCAAGCTGATAGTAAGTTCCCCTAGAACAGTTACAATTGCGTTCATTTTTTTTAAAGCAAACTTACAAACAACTTTCTGGGAACATGAATATTATACAAAACAGACACACACATACATATAAAATACATATATGTACAAATATGAATGTAAGTTTTTCAAATCGTGATCCTATACCATCTACACAGTCTGAGACTCCCAAGTGATCTTGCAAACTTTGACTCAGTTAATTTCACAACTCCTTGGCTGAGCAAATATGCCACTACATTTTGCAGGTGGCATGAAGTAAATACCCAAGTAGTAAAATGGCTTGCTCATTATCCAAAATGATCGTGGCCTTTAACTTAAAGGGCTGTTATGTTATTCTGCTTGGCTTCATAGGGAAAATGAGCCCTGCTCTTCTGAGTTGAGTCCCTGGAAGAGATCACCATTTCTTGAAGACTCCCATCCATGCTCAAATTATTCCCAGATCACTTACTCTCTAGACAGTTACACTTCCTCAATACCCTCCCACCCCCATGAGGGGACCCTTCTTTCTCACACCCAGCCCTACCTTTCAGGCTGCCCTTTATGTAGTATCTTTTCCCATTAGTAGGTAAGTTCCTTGAGAGTCAGGAATATCTGGTTTTCTTCTATTTGTATCCCTGGGGCTTAGCATATACAGATCCTAGCATATAGTAAATGCTTAATAAATGCTTCACATCTAAAATTAATAGAAGGGCCAAGAGGTGGAAGTTACAAGAACAAAAAATTTGGTTAACTATAAGGAAAAACATCACTATAATTGAAACTGTCTAAGAATGTAGACAGCTAGTTAGCATAGTGGATAGAGTATTGGATTTGGACTCGAGAAGACCTGAATCTTTTGACTTTTGACACTTACTACCTGTGTGACCATGAGCTCCTTAACCAAGCTCAGTCTGTTTTCCTACCTGTAAAATGGATATAATAACACCTACAAAGTATGATTTTTATGAAGATCAAATGAGATAATGAATGGAAAGCACTTTGAAAACTTTAAAGTACTAATAATTGCTAGCTATTGAATAACTCAGGAGATAGTAAATTCCCTGTCAACACTGATGTTCAAGGCTAGATAATTTCCTTCAAGAAAATTGTTGATCAGGTAGTTAAACAACAAACTGTGCCTACCACGTGACAGAAGCATTGTGCTAGGCACTAAAAAGACAGATCTAAAAAAAGATGAGATTTACCCACGGGCCAAGGAGCTGGACTTAATAATTGTAAGATTTTATTTCTCTAACATGATAATGAATCAGCAGAGAAACTAGAAAACAGACTCAAAACTCTGAATAGCAAATCCACCGCCCTAACTTTAAAAGGACAGAATTTCAAGAACAGAGTCCCTCCTCAGAGTTGTTTACCCTCCATGAGAGCAAATGCCACCGAAACCAGATTTCTTGTGTTCAACGATCATTAGAGGAGTAAGCATGAGATTAAGGTATTATGCTTTTCCCTTTTACAAAATCAATTCCTGTTTTATTTTCAGAGGAAAAGAACTAGAAAGATCGCATGCAATCAGTACCCACAGTTAAATATTCATAGGCTTAACTCCTATTGAGTCTTACTGGAGAATCATAGATTCTAAGGGTTTAAAGGAACCGCTGAGGTCCTGTAGCCCAAGCCACAGATGAATAAGAACCACCTCTGAAACCATCCCCAACTAGTGGGCATCCAGCCCTCTTCAGGGTACCTGGATAAAATCCTGAAGTATGAACCCTCTCCCTGCCTCCCAAGGCAGTTCATTCTATTTGGGGATAACTCTGCTTGTCAGAAGTTTCCTTAGGCCCAAGGTGAAAACTTTCCTCTTTGAAATTTCCACCCACTGTTGGCAGTTCTGCTCTCTGGGACCGAGACGGAGAAGCTGAATACCTGACACACTTTCAGATACTTGAAGACAGCTATCAAGTTCCCCCTGGGTTTTCTCTTCTACATTATAGTCCCCCAGTTCCTTCGACTATACCACTAAGTACAGCACAAGACTATGGGCCTTTACTCTCCTGGATACTTTCCAGCTTATGTGATCTCCAGACCTAAAAAGAGACATTACTATTACCTCCCTTGTTCTAGACCCTATGCCTTTCAATAAGGTATCAAATACTATTAACTTTTTTTGGCTGCTATATATTGGGTATGTGGGGTCTAATGCAATAATTTCAAACTTAAATATGCAACTTTAAAAGGGTATAGCATTCATCCATTTATACTATCATGGAAACCTTTGTTTTTCTTTTCTAAGACCTGCTCATCTAGCAGGCAGACTTCAGAAAAACCTAGAAAACTTACATGAACTGATGCTGAGTGAAGTGAGCAAAACCAGATGAACATTGTACATAGTAACAGCAACACTGTGCAATGACCAACTTTGATAGACTTAGCTCTTCTCAGCAATACAATGATCTAAGACAATTCCAAAAGACTCATAAAGGAAAATGTTATCCACATCCAGAGAAAGAACTATGGAATCTGAATACAGATGGAAAAATATTATTTTCTCTTTTTGTTTTTTCTTTCTTGTGGTTTCTACCTTTTGTTCTGATTCTTCTTTCACAACATGACTGATGTGGGAATATGTTTAATATGATTGTATGTGTATAGCCAATATTAGACTGCATGCCAGCTTGAGGAGGAGAAGGAGGGAGAAAAAAATTTGGAACTCAAAATCCTATAAAATGAATGTTGAAAACTGTGTGTGTGTGTGTGTGTGTGTGTGTGTGTGTGTATGACTTATTATGTGTTTGGCATTGGCCTAAGTGATTCAAAGAAAGGTAAAAACATAAACCTTGCCCTCAACCCAATAATTGGTAGAACCAATCAAGCACTAAAGGAACTCACTAATAAGGGGGACAGCATGTATATAACTACTTACTTATAAGTATACATGGAAGAAAATCTGAAGCACAGTAGAACAGTGGAGAAGGGTGGTAGTGGGGAATGTGAACCAGGAAAGGGCTCTTGGAGAAGGTGAGATTTAAGGTTTTTGAAGGAAGCTCGAGAAGCCAGGAAATGCAAGTGAGGAAGAAGAGCTTTTCAGGCCTGAGGAACAGCCAGAAAAAAAAGCAGAGAGGTGGGAGACCGAGTGTGATATATAAGAAATTACAAGAAAGTCAATGAAGCTGGATCTTAGTAAGCAGGGGGAAGTAACATATAAAAAGACTGGAAAGGTGAAAAAGGGCAAGGTCGTGAAGGGCTTTAAATATCGAGTATTATATATGAGATGTTTGTTGGTGGCAAATAACTTTAAAGCTGAATTATACTCTATTGAGTCAAATGTTTGGTTGTTTTTGGTTTGTTTGGGGCTTTTTTTGTAGTTAACTATACTTTGAGATATAACAATTCCTAACATTAAAATTTAAAATTTAATAACTCAACATGTAAGTCTCTTATTGAAAGTGTTATGATCACAATAAAGGTCTTATGGTAATGAGTGAGGAGAATTTAAAAAAAAAAACCAAGACCTGCTCATCTGATAGCCTGAAACAATAGGAAAGAATCACAGAATTTTAAAGTTGGAAAGAAGCTCAGAATCATCTGTTCCAAACTGCACCAAAACAGAAATTCCCACAACACTTTTGACAAGTGACAGTCAATTTGGTCCTTCCGGAAGACCAACAATGAATATGAATCCACTCCCTCCTAATATCCATTCTAAATCTTCCTCTGGGCAATGTGAACTTACTTCTCCAAGTCATCTTCTCTAGTGCCAAGAAGGGCAAACCTGTTCCCTGCTCTACCCCTTAAATATTTGAAGACAACTATCATCTTTTCTCTAAGTTTTCTCTTCTCCTAGAGAAACATCTCCAGTTCCCTAAGCCTGCCATTTCTTAGCCTGGTTTTCCTTTTCTAGATACTCCCCAGCTTTTCAATATTCTTCCTAAAATGTAGTGGCCAGACTTGACTACAAAATTTTATTTGTGGACTACCCGAGTCAGAGTACAAAGAGACTTACTTCCCTTAATTCCTGAAAGTTATTTGATTTGTTGGCTATCATTTACCACCTTATTAATTCATACTGAACTTTTACCTCCTTACTGCTCCCCCAGACCTTTTTAGCAAAACTCTCTAAATTTGCCTCTTCTATGCTGCGCTTAGGAATCTGAAGCTTTAAACCCACATGGAAAGTTTATATTTATCCCTACTAAATTTCATCTTATATACCCAGTGTTCTAGTCCAGGATATATTTCTACATAAATAAAACTTGAAGGGCTTCAAGGAGCCAGATACCCATTGGCTTGAGATCCCCAGTATAAATCTACTCAAAAAAGGACTTTAAACTGAAAGCGGCGAGAAGATTGTCAACTTGTATACATGCCTGTGTATATCCACCACCCCAGATACTATCCAGAGGCAAGCTAATAGAAACAATCCAAAAATAAGCAGGAGGAGAAAAAATTTGAAAAAAAAGAAGCCAATAACAAAATACAGGGCTTCAGATATCTATGCTAAAATCCACAAAATAATCAGCAAGGGGAGCTAGAAATTCTAATGTAGATACCAATGTGACCTTGTAAATGTCACTAAGATATGGCAGGATGACCACCATGACTAAAAGAAGGTACTCTAGGAGTATATCTTACTCAAAAGGAAAAAGATAGGTAAAAGGTGTGTGGGTTGGAATGGGAGGAGGAAGGGTAGCTTTGTGTATCAATTAATTAAGCAATTAAGTATTTGTTAAGCACTACTCTATGCAAGGTACTGAGTTAAGTACTAGAGATGTAAGTGCCAAGAATGAATTATATCAAGAAGATATAAAATTATAAAGAAATTCAGAAATGACAAGGGAGGGGGAAGCATGTTGGATTATATTTGGGTAAAGATCAATGGATGCAGAAACAAGCAATATTGTCATCAGAGTGTAGGCAGAAAAAGGAAATGGATGAAAAGTTTGGGAAACAACACAAGCAGCACAGAGGCATGATAGATTAGTAATGGGGAATTTCAGTGATGGAGGATTTCTATTATCTAGACTTCCATCTACAAGTCTGTCTCTCTCTCTCTCTCTCTCTCCCCACTTTCTCTTTCTCTCTCTTCCTCCTCTGCTTCCCCTCCTCCTCTCCCTCCTTTTCCTTTCCTTCCCTTTCCCTTTCTTTCTTCCTTTCCCCTTCCCCCTGCTCAGTGCCAAAAGCATAAACAGCTAAACCTTTCTTGATTTTACAGAATGATAATTTCATTTTTCAAAAGGTAAAGAAACAAATAAATAAAAAAAAATCTATTCTGGATCTGATTCTCACTAACTAAATAACTGGCCACTGTGGTGGAAATGTTGAGAACCTGGATGGAAATTCCCATCATAGAATCTGTGATAGATGAGAGGAATGCTTTGTATAGTCTGACACAAACCCTAGATTTTAAGAAAGGAGATTTCAAAGGGTTCAGAGAAACAATACATAGGAACCTAAGGCCTAACATTCAATGGAGAAAGTTACCCCAAAAAGAATGGGAAACTCAAGAATGAAATCAGAAGACCATGGATTTAGAGTTAGAAGGGGCATTAGAGGTTATTGAATCCAACCCCCTCATTTTAAAGATGAGGAAGCTGAGGGACAGAGAGGTTATGCAACTTGCATAGGGTCTGAGATAGAATTTGAACCCAGGTCCTTCTGAGTAAAAGTCTAACACTCAATGTAAACTAAAGCCAGGGAACTTGGGGTAAAAAGAAGAGGGTTTAAAGTTCTTTGTAGTTAAAGGGGAGGATCAAAGATGACCTAGGATGAGACAATAATGGGGGGAAAGCCTGCAAAGAAGAGGAAGGGTGGCTCAACCTTTATTTTGCTTCTGTTTTCTCTGCCAAACAGAAGGCCTCTTAGAACTGGAAAGGGCAGAGCAAAAATGGCCAATAGAGAGTTATTAAAGATTAGTAAGTAAATAAAAGGAGTACCTGTCATTTAATGAGTCTGAGTCACCAAACCTAAAAGAAGTACATCCTGGAGTACTGAAAGAACTGGCAGACATGATAACTATGCCACTTATGGCCAGGGGTCCTTGAAAAATCATGGAGAACAGGAAAGGTACCAGAAGATTGGAGAAGGGCAAATAGCTTAATTGGAAGAGAATAGAGTTTGCAATAGAGTCTAGGCCAGTAATCTTGACTTCTAGTCCTTAAAAAAAATCTAGAATGCATTGTTAAAGTGATGGTTAGTGAACATCTAGAGAAGGAAGCTGTGATCACAATGGGCCAGCTTGACTTCATCAAGAATAAGTCATTTTAGATCAGAGGGCCTTAAAATGGATCCGCAGATAGATTTCCAGAGATCTGAGAATTTGGATAAGAAAAAATTCTATCTTTACTTTTATTAACTTGTAATTGAAATTTAGTATTTCCTTCAATTATCTAAAAACATTATTCTGATAAGAGACTACCAAAGGGGTTCATAAAAAAAGAGTTAATGGTAGGGTCACTAGATCATATGGATGCTGTCGATATAATTTTATTTTATCAAATATTTTACACAGACTCTCATCCTATTCTTATGGAAAATACAGAGAGATGTGGGTTAGAGCTAGACAATAATACTGTTACATGTATTCAGAACAGGTTGAATAGTCTGACCCAAAAGAATAGTTATTAATGTTTCAATGTCAGATCAGAAGGAGGTTTAGAATGCCCTAAGGATCTGTACTTAGCCCTGGATTGTTTAACATTTTAATCAATGAGATGAATAAATGTATTGATGGTATGCCTATCAAATTTGCAGATGACACATCACTAGGAGGAATAATTAACACACCGGGAGACAGGCAGGATACATAAAGATCTTCAACGGAGAAAGCACTTGACCAAATCTAATAAAATGAATTTAATAGGAGAGGATGTAAACATCTTACATTTGGATTCAAAAAAAATCAAGATGGGGGGATGCATGGTTACATAACAATTTGTCTGAAAAAAGCCTGGAGCAGGGGTGGGGAACCTGTTGCCTTGAGGTCATCTGTGGCCTTCTAGTTCCTTTAAGTGTGGCCTTTTGACTGAATCCAAATTTTAAAGAATAAATAAATCTAGATTCAGTCAAAAGGCCACATTTAAGGATCTAGAAGGCCACATGTGGCCTTAAGGCTGCAGGTTCCCCACCCCTGAAGGGTTTCATATTGTACACTCAGTGAGAGTGAACCAAGTGGCATGACTGACAAAAAAGCTAACGTGATTTTAGGTTGCATTGAGACATAATGCCCCAGACTTGGAAGGTGACAGAACCTCCCTTGCTCAGACCCCGTTTTTGGAGCAATAAGTTCAATTCTGGGCACAATGTTTTAGGAAGGATATTAATTGGAGAGTGTCCATAAAGGAAGATCCAGATGGCAAAGGATGGATTGATGGAACTTGAGAATTTTAGCCTAAGGAAGAGAAGACTTAAAGACTAAAGAGAGAGTAGACTTCAAGTATTTGAAGATTTATTACCTAGAATTAAACTTATTCTATTTGGCCCCAGAAAGTACAACTAAGACCAACTAATTCCATGAAGAGAAAAACTTAGGCTTGATATTAGGAAAAATATTCAAACAATTAGAGCTTTCCAAAATTAGAATGGGCTGGCTCAAGAGGTACTGGCTCCATTCGAGGTTTTTGAGCAGCCTGGATGCACCCTCTTTGGACTGCAGAGGAGACCTTTGTTCAGCAATGAGGTAAACTAGACAACCTTTAGGATGCTCTCCAGGTCTGATTCTATAAAAGCCTGAACTGGGAGCCACAGGTACTGAACACAGGCCTATTCTCTGCTCAGTCACCTTCTCATCACTCAGGCCTTTGGACAGGTCATTTGCTTCCCTGTACCTCATTCACCTTAGAAACTAAGTACGATAATTTATTCCCTGGCTCATTGGAATGTTGTAAAGATTTATTTGATGTAATATATAAAGAGCCTAGAGCTTCTTGCAGAAAAGCAAGATAACTAAAATATATTATCATTTGAGTTCCATGAAATATTCCTTTAGGAGGGGAAATTAGTCATATCCCTAGAAGAACATAACACTGTTGCATTTTGTGAGGGTGAAATCCAGTAGGAGATTAATTATTTTAATAAGAAGGTTAATAAATTTTAATCTCATTTAATGGTACTTTTAATCATTCTTCTGTCAAAACCTGCAGCTTTACTGTAGTAATCACTTAGATAAAAGACTACTTTTTTTCCCCACTGTGTCTACCACGATCCATTTTGTAAACATACCTTTTGAGGGAAAGCTTAAATCATCTTGCTCAAGCTAAAACTTGGAAAGAATGTTAAGATAAATACAGTTCCTATTTTTAAATTCTTTACATTTTCTGATAGCTCAGTTCAGTATTTATAATATTAAGTTATTTCATGATTTCCAATTGAATACCTTTTCTTCATTGGGTTGAGCTTGGTGAAAAGCTTCTCATTTAGGGCTTTGGCTGAATGGTAAGGATAAAAGGCAGGAAGAAAGGGAAGGAGAAAGGAAGACAAAAAGGAAGACAG
This sequence comes from Phalanger gymnotis, assembly GCA_028646595.1. NCBI lineage: Eukaryota > Metazoa > Chordata > Mammalia > Diprotodontia > Phalangeridae > Phalanger > Phalanger gymnotis. Next base: position 659,434,738 of record CM053622.1, read on the forward strand.
AGAGGAAGGAAGAAATGAATTAAGGCAGGCAGAAAGGTAGGCAGGAGAGCAGTGAGGAAGGAAGGAAGCATTTTTTTAAGCACCTACCATGTGCCAGGCACCATGCTAAGCACTTTACTAATACTATCTCATTTGATTCTCACAACAACCCTAGGTGCTATTTTTACATTTTACAGGTGAGGAAACTGAGGCATGTAAAGGTTAAGTGACTATCTACTGTGCCAGCTGAGCTGCCCATAAAAGGAAAGCTTGTACCTTTTATTTTATCATTAACACAGTAGATCAGACAAGCTTCTCTGTCACTTCAGAACTGAAATTCCCATTCTAAATCCTATGGCCAATAAATCCATTTATACGTATATTAAGTACTTTGATTTTTTAAATACCCCAAATCTCCTTTCCTCTGAAATGCCTATAGAACAGCAGTTCTAAAGTTTTTTGATGTCAGGACCATGTTACACTCTTAAAAATTATTGAGGCCCCACCTAAAGAGCTCTTGTTTATACTGGTTGTCTCAATCAATAAAGTACCGGAAATAAAAATATCTTAGTATTGTTATGAAAATAGTTTTGATTGCTGAGACTCCCTGAAAGGGTCTTGGGGACATCCTCATTTCGAAAACTACTACTATAGGAAAAGATGGTATCTCTCACAGCTTCCCCTGCTCCTGCTCTGCACTCCTCCACCCCAATCCTTGCACACAGAAATTAGCCTGTCTACAGTTAGGTAAGCACAATTTCAGGGAAAACATTTAAGATCATTCAAATCCATTAGGATTGTTCTCTCTCTCTCTCTTTCTCTCTCCTCTAAAATCTTCTATCAATTGTTGACTGTACCCTTTATTTCAGATTCACTTGCTGCTTTCTCTGTTAGCTACTTCTTTCTGTGTTTGTCTTATAACATAACCAGATTATAAACTCCTGGAAGCCAGTGATCTTACAACTGAATGTATCCCCCATATTATCCAGTATCTATTAGGGATCAATATTTGTTAATTGATTGATTTCATCTGAGAGATAAAAAAAAAACATTAAGCAGCAAAGGGACAAACACAAATCAGATCCCTAGGGCACACCACTGGAGACCTTCTGAGATGACATTGAACCATTAAAGACTATTCTTTTTGTGGGTCTAACATCACCTGTCCTCAGTCCACCTGACTAGACTGTCTAGTCAACATCATTTTCCCCTTTTTCCATATGAATAACAGATAAGAATAGTTTCGAGATCAGAAACTCATTTCCAAAGAGCAATGAAAAGGCAAGGAGAAACCCATTGAATTAGAAATTGGAATCAGAAGACCTGGTTTTGAATCTCAGCTCTGCTACTTGTGTGACCCTGAGCAAGTCTACACTTTTCTATGTCTCAATTTCTTCATCTCTTAAGTGAGCAGACTGAACTATGTGACCTTCAACAGCCAGTAGCACACTGGAGCTAGCTTATGAAAGTCTATTGCCAAATTTTCAGTGATATCCTTTATCTCCTAGAAATCAGCAAACACTACAAGTCATGGCTTGATTTATTGTTCTTTTGATTTTCTAGGTGCAAGAGAGTAATTGAAAAATCTTAACAATGCAGATTAAACTTTTAAATTGTCCTTCATACTGTTTTTGGAGAGCCAGTTGTTAAACACTTACCATCATACCCTTGCCAACATCCCTTCTAGCTATAAGGCCCAAGATCCTCAAATCCCTTAGTGTTACTCATTGTTGGAGCACAGGTTTCTTAATTCCTGGTCTTTTGTCCTTCTGGACCTGCAGAAACTGCTTTTGACAAGCCTGAATGTGATTAGAAAGCTAAAAGGATATAGTCCAAAGCTTGTGAGGAAGATACATTTCAGCCTGGGGAACCTCTCAGATCCAAATCATGAGGATGGTATTTAAGTACTGCCTTTGTTTACTGCCATTCTCAGTGGCTTGACAGGGACAAACCACCGATAATATTTTAATTTCCAAAGCAAACTCATTGCTAAATCAGGAGAGGCATTTGTGCTATATTAAAGGAGGCATGAACCAGTCTTCCAACATCCCCAGGTCCAATCAGCAAATGAATTAGAGCCCCACCTCAAAAATTCCAGCAATCTTAGACCCTGGAATAAAAGTGAAGAAAATTCAGCTGATTCTCACACTGGAGGAAGCCATGGTGTGGCTGAGGAAACATAGCATCTGAACCCAAAGATTCTCCTAACTGTGTGACCTTGTGTTAATTATTCACCACCTCTCAGTCAGTCAGTCAATTAGGCAGCCCAGGAGAATTTAAGAAGCACTAACTATGTGCTAGAGTCTAGACACTGTACTGGAAGGAAGAGAGAAGATAGCCCCCTGCTCTGTAAGAACTCCCTGTCTAATGGAGGAGATGGAAGCAAACAAACCACTATATACATAATATAGTGTAAGAGGGAGGTAAGCTCAGAGGCAATGGGGGGGGGGGGGAACGGAAGGGAAGGGAACCGAAAGAAAGGAGATCAGGAAAGGCCTCTTGCAGTATGTAGGATCTGAGCTGAGTCTTGAAGGGAAGTCAGGAGTTCTCTCAACAGTAGAAAAGGGATCAAAACACTTGTACTACCTACCTTACAGTATTGTTCTGAAGATTAAGAAACAGTAGATGCAAAGGCTTTAATAAAGCCATGTATGTCAGCCATTATGAAAAAAACCTTGCCTTAGTGGGAACTAGTTCTGCTTTATTTCTCTGTCATATCATCAAAGCTATTTCCCAAAAGCTGGAATGTCTTACAAGTACGTTCTAACAGGTTTCACAATTTTGTTTATTATTTGCATCAGATAATTTCACTAAAAGCACTATTTCAATGAGTGTTAATTCAGTTGATTTTTGATAATCTTTAATATTTTTATTAAATTTAGGGAAAACTTGTATTACAACTGATTGGCTTCCTCATGTGAACTATAGTTATATAAACATTTTCTATACATATACACTTTATATTGTAACAATCTACCTCACAAGGTCATTATGAAGAAAGCATTAATGAAAGTCAGTTATTAGTAGTATTACTAATAGCAAAATACACAAAAGGAGCAGTAGTACTAATTATTATTATTAATGATGATAATAATAAATTGCCTGTTTCTGCCCCACCACACACACACTCCCTAGCCCTTTTCTTCTGTAACAGCAAGTTCTGGGTAATAAGCCAATGAACAAACTAGAACTAGTCACCTAGTCGGTTTCCTAAACTACCAACATATCATTTGTAGGAAAAACTACCAACCTTATCATTTATAGTTATCAATAACATTCCCTCTTTTAAACAAATCTCCTGATAAAGCCACCTTCTTTCTACCATCACATACAGCCAGTTCTACCCAAAGTATTATGCAAGGTTTAATTCTATTGTTGCTTAAGTAATCATGCATGTTAACATTTAATTACAAATTAATCATTCTATTATTTCACAATTACTGAACACTTATAGAATGACACAAATAGTATACAGCAGAGTCGAAGCTAGTCCCTATTCAGAGGGCTGACAGTCTAGGTAAAACAGGTTCCAGTGGGCCAAACAGCAGCAGTGAGATACTGAATCTTTTTCTAAACAGCACCATGTTGCCATGATTAAAAACTCAAGTTGCTGCATTTTTAAAGGCTCAAACCAACTCGAATTTGAAGCACACTAACACTTCTCTCTTCTGGCACTAGCGCAGAAAGGAAAAAATAAATCAAGAACCAGAATACTGCCCTAATTCCTAGCATGGAAACACATATCTCTATTACTCTACGAAATCAAAGTACTGCAAAGTTTTCACCAATTTGTGACAAATGTTCACAACCATAATTTTTTTTTTCAACTTCTACACTAGCATTTTATAATAAAATACCCTCGGAAAGGAAAGAAAGGTGGGAGCTGGGAGGAGGGATGGGAAGATATTGCAGAATATAACCATTATTTTCAGAACAGAGTCTCTAATTTTCGAAAGACCTTACTTGGGAAGTTCCCCCTCCTATTCCTCCCCCCCCACCCCCAGCCTCCCCATCTCCGCTGGCAAGTAGGTGAATGTCTTTTCTCCGCCTTGGCCTGGGAACTAAGAACGCACAAGCGTCCCGCGGGGCTGTAAAGCATCTCTCCTAAGAGCCCACGGAGAGGAAAAGGAACTTGCTGCGGAGCTGAGTGCCACCATTTCAGTGGAACTCCTGCCCATCCTAGAACGGTGGCAGGAAGGGTTAAGGAGGTAGGGGACCCGAGGGCCGAGGCGCGTGGAGCTGAGCAGCAGGGAGAGAAGACAGTCCCTCCTGCTGTGGGGTGAATCATCTCTTCTCACCCAAGTATCTCCCACCAACTTACTGGGTGGGTGTAAAGGAGGGAGAAGGGAGGAAGGAAGGCGGAAAGAGGAGGATGGGGCGGGGATCACACAACCGGTTTCCCTTTTTAAAGTTTCTTGCAGTTCCACATTGACGCCGGTGCTTCTGGTGGGACTAAGTACTCCCCACCAGCGACTCTAAAGCCCAAGGTCAAGTTCTCTGGGGGCGGACAGAAGGGGGAAAAGAAGCCCTGGAAGGGGGAGGGGGGCTTCCCGGTAAGGAAGACGGGACGGGGTGGCTGGGGGCTGGAGAAGGGCAGTGGCGGTGGTGGCGGTGTCCAGGATAGTCCGGGGGAGGCTACAAGGCGGGCTGCACCTGGAAGCAGCGGGACCAGGGGAGGGCCCTCCTTGGGCAGCCCGAGAGGGAGGGAAGGGACGGGACGGGACAGGACGGCCAGCAGACTCGGGAGCCGGGCAGCGCTGGCCTCGGGAGCGCCAGGCTCCGCACCTCGCGCGCGCCCTCCCGGGGCTCCGGGGCCGGGCAGGAAGCGAGCCCTGGGACCCCGCCTCCTGTCCTCAGTGTCTCCTCGCTCCTGCCCCGGGCCGCCCGCTACTTACCCAGGGAGCAGGTAAGAAGCGCAAGCACAGCCGGGACACCGAGCAGGCAGCGAGCAAGCGGCCGCATCCCGGCTTCTGGAGCTGCGCTCTCCTCCAGCCTGCGGAGTCGGAGTCTGCGGGCAGGGGCACTTGGGGCTGGAGCCCGAGCTGAGCGGCGGTGGTCACAGCGGTGGCCGTGGCCGTGGCTGCTGCTGCTGCCGCTGCTGCTGCTGCTGCCGCCGCTACGGCTGCTGCTGAGCCGTCTCCGCCCGCTCGCCGCCTCCCCTCGGCCGAGTTTGGATGCGCCCTCTAGCGGCAGGCAGCGGGATGGCGTCCCCCCAACTCCTGGCCCGACGCTTGGGGCTGCGGCGGCGGCGGGGCGCCCCAGGATGGGTCGGGAAGGCTGGGCACCCTAGGGCTCACCCCAGCTAGGCTCTTAACCCTTTCTTGCCCCGGCCCTCCTTTCCTCGGCCCGTCCAAAGTCTCCAGGTATCCCAGCCTTCTACTTTTGTCCTCACGTGCGCGCAGCTCTCTCTCCCTTCATTCTTTCCCCGGCCCCCCTCTCCAGTGCTAACCGAACAGCTCCACTCTTACCCCGGATGTGGCTGTGGGGTGGGGGCCGGTGTGGAGAGCAGGGGAAGGGGGACCGGGAAGGAGGTGGGAGGAGAGAGAATTGCTTCTCTCTTCTGCTAGAAATCAGTAACTCACCTCTCACTTCTGCTGGCCCAAGTGTTCTACTTTGATTAAGCTACTTTTAATCAGCTCAACCAATTTACTTAATTCCTTTCTTACTGACTGATACTTGTGGGGCTTTTTTAATAGAAGAATCTTAAACTATTTTTTAAAATTTAAAATCTTAAAATATTTTATCAATATGTTTAGTACTGATGTAATTTTTAAATATACACTCTAATAGGGACAAGTTTGTCATTTTCAAAGCACTTTAGAAAGATTGGGTAAATATACATTTTTCATTTAAAAATTAGAGGCATGGATTAGTTAAGTGACTTACTGAAAGCTCATTCTGAAAGTTAGCATAACAACAATAATAGCTAGCATTTATATAGTGCCTAAGGTTTGCAAAGCACTCTACAAATATCATTTCATTTGATCCTCACAACAATCCTGAAAAATAAGTGCTGTTTTTTACAGATAAGGAAGCCGAGGAAGAGAGAGGTTAAGTGACTTGTCCAGGGTCCCACAGGTAGTGTCAGAAGCAGGATTTTACCCCAGGCCTTCCAGATTCCAAGTCCTGCTATCCATATACTACATTGCCAGAACAAAGAAAGGAACTACTGTAACCCCAAGATTCAACTTTAACCACAAACTTTATGAAATATTTTGTGGAAGAGAACTGAAGAGGTACCACCCTCAGATATGATTGTATCATTACATTATTGTGCACGAGAAACATGGTAATACAAACAATATGATCACGATAAACAGAATATAACTACAGGTGAAAACTGGGGGAGCTGGACTAAAGTTCTTTCGGCACCAAATGCTCCTCCAGACTTGGCTAAAGTCTCTCTCCTCTCACTTCGCTCTAACAAATAACTCAGTCCTACTGGGGCGAGCAGGTTATTTTTCCACTGAGCAGGAAGGGACTATTTATTCACTGCCCCTTCAAAGACCTGCTACATATCTGACCCCAGCACAGACTGTAGGAACAAAACCTTTTTTCTGAGGTGGCTACACATGCTGTATCTCTGTAAGGCTCTTCAGGACCTAGGTAACCAAGCACTTTCAAATAGGTGGGAGGGGAGAGAAGTAATATTTAGACTGGGAGCAGCAAGTCTCTCACTCAAAATAAGATTCTCTCTACTACTAAAGGGCACTAGTTGAACCTACAATAATTTGGGGTTATAGCCATAGGTTTCATAGTTACTGATGAAATAAATCAAAATTCAGATTTTTAGAACAAATAAGCACAAAAAAGGGTTGTTCTCTGCCAAGTCTCTGCCCCTACTACATTTGTAGTTTTGTTATAGTTTAATTATTTTTAAATGAAATTTCGACTCCTTTGCCTGGGATTCAACATGGTGCCATCCTATTTTATCCAGCCTTATTTCACATTACTGGCCTCTATATACTTTATATTTCAAGCAAACTGGATAATTTTCTTCCCTTCAAACATGCATCATGCTCTCATGCCTCTGTCTTCAGAATGTTTTATATGCCTGAAATGCTAGCTTTCTTTCTCTTCATCTAAAGAGATGAAGACATCCTTGACATCCTTCCTATAAATACCAACTGAAGTGCCATTTCTTCCAGAAACCTTCCCAGAGCCCTCCTGTAGATTAATAACTTTCCCACTTAGACCTCACAGTCACACTCGCATAAAGTGTAACTCAATCAAATCATGATAGTTACTTATATTGGTGTCTTATTCCTTGCTAGACTGGAAGTTCTTTGAGAACAGGAGACATCTCTTAAATTTTGTACCTAGAATGGTGCTCCACATACAGTATGTATTTAACAAATGTTTATTATTTTATTTTGATAGATATAAAATATTTAAACAGAATTAGAAATAAAAAGTACTGATTTAATTGAAAAACTTGACTGTCTGGTGGCATTTTTCGGCTATCTAATGTTTCAAGTAATCAATTGCCTATTGGTATTAACTAATACATATGGTAATGGTGATAGTATCTACTAGAATATGGAAAAATGGGTCTTGAAGATAACTAAAAGAGAGAGCCATGTTGTTTAAATAATAAACTTATCCTTGTATTCCTTCTTTCTATTTCAGACATAGATAAATGACATGTTACAGAGTTCTATAACTTGGGGGAAAGACTATTAGCTATCACTATTACTCTAAGTCATAAGATAAATGGATTTTCTGGGAGTTCTCCCTTCCGTGAACAACTTTAGAGTGCTTACTGGAATGAAGAATGTTCATTAAGATACATATAGATTCTGTGACAAAAAGCTCCATGAGTCCTATGGTTTTAGCCCTATTCTTTTGCTACATGCACAAAATTAGCCCCCTTAATACTAAGAAACATTATACCCCATTTTGGGAATCAAACGGATTCTTGCTTATTCCTCTTCACCAGCAGAAAGGTGAAGGGAAAGTGTCAGAAAACTTCTAAACAGTACTCTGAGTCAGGAAACCTGCCTGGTTCCTCACGCTATAATGGAATGCTAGGATGAAATTCAATTCAATGCTTATTAAGCACCTACTAGATACAAGGTGTTACCTAGGCAATGATTATTCAGATACAAAATAACAGTGCCTGACCTCAAGGAGAAGTTATTTAATAAAGAAATCCTTTGAATTACAAGCATGCAATAGTCTACCCTGACCCAAGTTTCTTTCAATTTTTTCTTTTTTAGCTCCCTTCCAATATGGTAACAGCCCTGCTGTAAATTACCATAAGCTCAGCTCTAAACTATAACTTTCAACCTGAAGAAGCTGAAGTTTATCATTAGAGCCACTGAAGATGAATGAATTAGGACTTAGACAACCATCAGCTCAAAAACAGATTTCAGGCAAAATGTAGTGAAGGCACTCTGCTAGGTATTTCAAATAATAAGATAAAAAGTAGATGATTCCTGCCTTCAAGCGGCTATTTATAATATAGAAATTTTTTTGTCATTTGGGACTAGCCAATAGGGACCTAGCCCTTTAAGCATGTACCATATGCTTTACCTAGTATCACTCTGTGAACATTTGATTATCCTGCTTCTAGAGGTGTATGATGGAAAGGTGGCCCTTCAATTCAGAGCATGCACAGGTATTCATAACTATTTACTATGGTGTTATTTTGAGGAGACAAAAGTTTTAGAAGTGTGTATGCATATAAAAGGTTCTAGCAGGGAAAATCTCTCTCTTTTCCATGGAAGTAAGTAGGCAAGGACTACAGCGAGAGAAAGAGGTAGCAGGCCCTGCCGCTGGGTGCCTGCCACAGCTCCATGGCTGGGCCTCCATGAAGCCATGGCCATCTCAGTTTCCTTTGTCTCTGTTGTGTCTAGTCTATCCTAATCTTAGGTGAATGAGTATCAAAGACAGAGCAAACCAAGTTACAACTTTGTGAGCTTCAAAATGTAAACTTCTGTTGGAGTCCATTGTCCATCAGTAGCCACAGCAATCAAGGTGGGTCAGCACTGCGGAAGGGACCCACTCGGCCTTGCCTGGTGGTGAATTGATTTAGCAGCTGAGAGCAAAGGAGCAAATCATTTATCAGCTCTGCCACAACCAGAAGCAAACATCAGGGGTTAGGGTAGGGATAGCAGGAGGAGAAAATGGTTTATAGCAACCGCTTTAAATTTGATCCTGCTCACTCAGGGACCAAGTGGACGTGCAGAAGGGTAAGCCCAGAGCCTGTGTTACGCTTTGGGTCTCAAGAATGCTATAAATAGCTCAAGTTTTGTTGCTTTGGGTGTAATGGGTGTTTAGCAGTCTACACAAACTGTGCTGTTGTTATTAGTGACATCCCTAATCTGCAGTTGTTGCTTTTATGAAAACAGCTCCTATACCCGGACTCTTGGTTTAAAAGTTTAATACTAATTGACAATAAACTTGTTAATTTGCAAAGAATGTGTCCTAAAGGAATTTCATGTGCTTTCATGCTTTAACAAAGTTATACTGCTCTTTCCGCCGCCTTGCAGCGCTGCCACGGTGGTACGCACGAATATCCAGGCAGATACTCTCAAAAGCATCCACAATGCAGAAAAGCAAGGAAAGCGCCGGGTTCTCATTAGGCCGCGCTCTAAAGTACTTGTCCGGTTCTTAACTGTGATGATGAAGCATGGCTATATCGGTGAATTTGAGATCATCGATGATCACAGAGCAGGAAAAATTGTCATGAACCTCATGGGCAGATTAAAGGAGTGTGGGGTAATCAGCCCCAGGTTTGATGTTCAATTGAAGGACCTGGAAAAGTGGCAGAATAATCTGCTACCATCCCGTCAGTTTGGGTTTATTGCGCTTACAACCTCAGCTGGCATCACCGACCGTGAGAAAGCACGATGAAATCACACAGGAGGAAAAATCCCGGGATTCTTTTTCTAAGGGTGTAAAACACATACAAATAAAATGCTCCAATGGAAAAAAAAAAGCAACAAAGTCATACTTGCATTTAACTGTCACCTTCCCTCTTCTCCAGCCCTCCTTCTCCTACTAATAATGATAGCTAACATTTGTATAATGCCCATTATGTGGCAGGCACTGTGCTAAGTGCTTTACAAATACTGTTCATTTGATCCTCACAATAACCCTAGGTGCTATCATTATTCCCATTTTACAGATGAGGAAACTGAGGCAAGCAGCAGTTAGGTGACTTTTCCAGGATCACACAAATAGTAAGCGTTTGTGGTCAGATTTGAACTCAGGTCTTCCTGACTCCAAGCCCAGTGCTTTATCCACTGTGCCACCTAGCTGCCTCCACAGCACCTAGCTGTTTGTAAGTAGCTACAACCTGTCAACTCAGGATGTTCCATATTTCAACATACTGATGATTCCATCAATGCATCAATTATATCAATATCCATTTCTTTTTGTTTTGTTTTTTGGCAGGGCAGTTGGGGTTAAGTGACTTGCCCAAGGTCACACAGCTAGTACATGTGTCAAGTGTCTGAGTCAGCATTTGAACTCAGGTCCTCCCAGCTCCAGGGCCAGTGCTCTACTCACTGTGCCACCTAGCTACCCCAATATTCATTTCTATAGTGCGTATTGCAACTCCCTGTCCTCCTCTAGTCTCACCTAGTTTTGGTACACAATTTTTCTTCAACAAAATACCCTAGTCTAACAGAAGTGAGTGTCCATGAATTGGCAATAGATGAACAAGTTATAGTACATGGAGGGATGTAATGGAACACTAAAGCACTAAAAGAACAAATATAAGGAATTAAAAGAAAAAAGATCAACCCAGGAAAAGTCATATGAAGTCATGTAGAGTGAAGTAAAGTGGAGGACAATATAAACAAGGACTACGAGCATATAAACAAAATGCTAAAAAGACAGATTCTAATTGTAATTAATAATCTTATTCTCAGAAAATAAATGATGAAATCCAGCTTCCTCCTCTCAGGAGAGAAGTTTTTATTTGTTTTTTTTAAAATTTGGGAGGGAAAGGGTCCAAGTGTATAGTTTAGCATATGCTGTCATTTGGTTTGATCAAGTATTTTTCTTTGTTAAAAGGCCCAAGATATGGGTGCTGGGGGGAGGGGGATGGTAAAGAACACTGTATTGGGAAATAACATTTTAAAAACAAAAAGCATCAATAAAACTTTCTTTTCCCTTCCATGTGACAAGTAGAATAACTTTTCACTCCCATCCTTAAAATGCTGCTTCTAACCTATTCTTAAACACTGACCTCAACCTTAAATATCTATGATAAATTGTAGACTAATTCTACATGTGATCAGATGACCACTTATCAAGAATGTTGTAAAAAGGGTTTCTACATGGGGTAATTGAGAAACCAAACTATGTAGCTGCTAAGGCCCTTTCCAACTCTAAAAATCTATTACAAGATTCTATAATTCCATTGTGGGGAGGGGTTCTTGTTTTTGTTCAGTCACATCCAACTCTTTGTGACCCCATTTGGGATATTCCTGGTAAAGGTACTGAAGTGTTTTGCCATTTCCTTCTCCAGCCCATTTTACAGATGAAGAAGCTGAGGCAAACAGAGTTAAGTGATTTGCCCAGGGTCACATTTGAACTCAGGTCCTCCTGACCCCAGTCCCAGCACTCTCTCCATTCTGCCACCTCCCTGGCCCTTTTGTGGTTCTAGGACTAATCTTTCCAAAGCCTCTTCAATCTCCCTTTAAAACCTGTTCCCTCTCCTTCTTCCTTCCAAAGGAAAAAAAACCAAAACCTTCCCATTTAAGTTCTGCCATTAGAGATTCATTAGCCTGGATACAGGAAAGTGAATGGTGCAGTGAATGGTGTGCTGGATTTAAAGTCAAGAAGATCTGAATTAAAATATATTTTCAGAGGCTTTCTAGCTTTGTGACCTTGGGCAAGTCACTTAATGTCTGTCTGCCTCAATCTCCCAGGGCTGTTGTGAGAATCAAATGAGTTATATGTAAATCATTTTGCAAACTTCAAAGTATTCTAAAGGCTAGCTATATAGGTCTTACTACCTGTAAAAATGAAAAAGTTTGGAAGGGGAACATGATAAACCAGTAATAAATATTAAAGTCTTAGCATGACTTAATTAGAGATCTTAGTGTGAAGATACCTACCTGACCAGTTGGGTTTGCTAGAATGGGGACTGGTGGAGGTAGAAAGGGAGGAAAAACAGACTTTATGACTATAAGGAAAGACATTGAGTTCCCATAAATACATCTGAAAGTAAGACTCATTTATAGGCATAGCTCATAGCTGTGGAATACTCAAGTAGGGATCACCAAGAAGCCAGGACAGTATGAGAGCACTAGATGCCTTGAAGGGATAGGAAGCTGAAACAGGAAGATCTTGTTCATTTCAGTAACAGTTTGCAGGAGCCAGGACAGTTCTAATACAACTAAAATGCTAAACAACATAAAATTTGCTATTTCAATCAGCCAATAAACATTTATTAAACACATACTATGTGCCAAGCATTGAGCCAAACATTTGGGATACAAAAAGAGGTAAAAGACAGTCCCTGCCCTCGAGGAGCTCACAATCTAATGGAAGAGATGACACGCAAAGAAATATATACAAACAAGCTATAAACAGGCCAAATGGGAAATAATTAACAAAGTTCTTTCTTTATGGCAGTCTTTGAGGTAGAATACGTATAAATTATTCCCACTTTACAGATGAGAACACTGAGGCTGACCCACAATCACATAGCTAGAATGTGTTAGAACTAGGATTTGTACTCAAATCTTCTGATGCACAATGCAGAGTTCTTTCTACTTAACTATCCTACTTCCTTCATGTAAACATTCTAGTTTGTTTTTGTGCATATATTTGCCTTTATTTAGAGCAGACCAAATAACCTGTACTTGAAGACCATGGTTAGGGATTTTAAATAATTGATGGGAGCCACAGTAGGGAGAAGGATATACATAGTTATTTCTTAAGACCATAATTTGAGAAAAACAATCTTAACTAAAGTAAAACCATCAGTCCCCTCATACTAGGGGACTTCCATATACATATTAACTCTCCTCTAAGACCTTAGTCACTCGGCTCCTCAATATACTCACTTCCCATGACCCATTCCTCCACTCCACCTCAGCCACACACAAAGATGGTTGTGCTTTTGATCTACAGTTGATTATTCCAAAGTAATCAAGAAAACAGATTATTCTTCACACAATTTGCCTGTTCTCACATTCAGACCAGCCTGCAGAGGAATAGTGGATGCAGAAAATCCAGACCAAACAGGAGTCTACAATTCTGCCACTTTAAGCCAACAGAACTTTCCAGCTGGTTGATGGGGTGGCATTTAGCAGCAGTTTACTTTTGCACAGACCCAAGCCCAGGTCAAGAACTTGCAGAGTGCAGATTGAGGGGGCAGCAATCAGACTTTGCCCTGCTACCACCCTTCTGGGAGCACTGGAAGTTTGCAGGTCACCAGCCTGTCTCTGAGACCTTGGAATAACAACATTAAATATCCCAAGAAAGAAGCTAGGACCAAACCAAAAATTTTTCACCAGAAGTGTGGTAGAGCCCATCCCTAACACCAAGTCTGAAGTCAGGAATTAGACTGGAAGAATGAGTAAGCAAAAATGAACCATATCATAATCTATTATGGTAGAAGAAGATAACTCCAAAATATCCACAAGCAACGCCTGAAAGAAAAACACAGCTTGGGCACAAACTGAACTAGAATTTCTGGAAGAGATAAAGCAAAAGTTAAAAATTCTTTTTATATATAGGATGAGTGTCCTTGAGGAAAAAAAACGGGGAAATGAGAGCTATGGAAGAAAGAATTGGAAAGGTAATTAACAGCTTGGCCCAAGAGTTATACAACCTTGCCTAAGCAACAAACTCTCTGAAAATTCTAATGGACCAAACAGAAGCCAATAACTTCACGAAGCAAGAAGAAATATTAAAATAAAGTCAAAGTAGGGGTGGGGTGGGGTGAGGGAACAGAAGAAAATGTATCGCATAGCAAAAACAGCTGACCTGGAAAACACACGAAGGAGAAAAAAAAATTAAGTATCATTGGACTCTCTGAACAATATAACCAAAAAGGAGCCTAGACATTCTATTTAAGGCAAAGGATATGGGCTTACAGGCAGAAATACTTACCCAGCAAAACTAAGTTTAATATTGCAGAGGGGAAAAAATGAACCTTTAATGAAAGAAGACTTTGAAGTATTACTGATGAAGAGACTAAAGCTGTAGAGTAACTTTGAAGTTCAAATATAGGAGTAAAGAGAAACATAAAAAGGTACTATGAATTAACAAACAACGATAAAGGACTAAACAAGGATGAACTGCTTACACTGAAATATGGGGAGATCATACTTGTCCCTTCTGAACACTGTCATCCCCAGGCTTCATAGAAGGAGTCCAATTACACAGGCCTGGGAATGGTTCTGTTGTGTCTTGATAATCTTAAGAAAATAATGGAAAGAGAAGGGGTGGGGCTGAGTGAAGAAGGGGAAAGGAAGGTTAGGGAAAATTAGCTCATGAAATCTGGGTGCACAAGTAGATATCTATACAAAGATAGAAGAGGAGGAGATGGGGAGGAATGGGTAGCACTTGAACCTCACTATCATTTGAACTGGTCAAAAGAAGGAGGAATACAGAGAGAGAGAGAGAGAGAGAGAGAGAGAGAGATGGGGGGGAGAGAATTAGATACAACAATCTATTTCACAATATAAGAAAATAGGAGGGAAAGGGGAGAAGGAAGGAGGAATTAGAGCAAGGGTAGTTTAAGGGAGGGATTAGTCCTAAGCAAAACAAACTCAAAGGATACACAAAAATATTTTAAACTCTCTTTGAGGTGGCAAAGAATGGGAATCTGAGGTAATGCTCACAAACTGGGGAATGCATAAATGAATTATGGTTTATATATTGTCAACAGGCAATCACAATGTCACAAGACTTATGTGTAAACCAAGTTCATTACAAGAGAAATTAACATGTATGTGGAACTCAAAGTGTTCCAAGTCTTTACAGAAGCTTACATTTTTATACTAGTAGAACAACCAGGAAGGAATGATGCAGCAAAGGCAGGAAAAAAGACAAGAACATTCCCCATGGGAGGAGCAAGAGGATGGCAAAAGCCTCGTTCCCTTCCCTCAGGAACTGCAAGGGTGGGGAACCTGTGGCTTCGAGGCCACATGTGGAGCTCTAGGTCCTCAAGGGTGGCCCTTTGAATCCAAACTTCACAGAAGAAATCCCCTTAATAAAAAGATTTGTTCTGTAAAACTTGGGACTCAATCAAAAATATCTACATCCAAGGACCTAGAAGGCCACACGTGGCCTCAAGGCTGCAGGTTCCCCACCCCTGTATGAAGAAAAAAGGACCCTAGCAGTACACGCATTATCCCAACCTGGCATAGACTGGCTGGTGCCTGTCTTGCCTCCCAAGGACACAGAGGGAGTTCAGCTTGGGATGCAACAAGAAATTGTCAGCTCAGGGGTTTGTCCTTGACACATCCAGGGCATGCTCTGGATGCAGTGTTTATGGAAAATGTGGCAACTCAAAAAGACAAGTTCAAGGGACCCCTTAACAGCCCTTAAAAATATGTGATGCAATCGATTAGAGAAATACAAATGAAAACAACTCTGAGGTACCATCTCACACCTACCAGATTGACTAGTATGACAAAAAAGGAAAATGATAAATGTTGGAGAAGATGTAGGAAAACCGAAACATTAATGCATTAAGGGTGGAGTTGTGAACTGATCCAACCATTCCGGAGAGCAATTTGGAACTGTACCCAAAGGGCTATCAAACTGTGCATACCCTATGATCCAGCAATAGCACTACTATGTCTGTATCCCAAAGAGATCATAAAAAAAGGAAAAGGACCCTCATGTACAAAAATATTTATAGCAGCTTTTTGTGGTGGCAAAGAACTGGAAATTGAGATGACCATCAACTGGGGAATCGCCAAACAAGTTGTGGTATATGAATGTAATGCAATACTATTGTTCTACGAAAAGTGAAGAGCAGGCAGATTTCAGGAAAACATGGTAAGAATTTACATAACTGATGCTGAGCGAAGTGAACAGAACCAGAACATTAAACACAGGAACAGCAACATTGTGCAATGATCAGCTTTGATAGACTTTGCTCTTCTCAGCAATACAGTGATCTAAGACAATTCCAAAAGACTCATGATGGAAAATCCACATCCAGAGAAAGAATTAGGGAGTCTGAATGTAGATTGTTTTTTTCTTTCTTGTGTTTTTTCTCTTTTGTTCTGATTCTTCTTTCACAAGATGACTAATACAGAAATATGCTTAATATGATTGTACATGTATTGCCTAGATCAGATTGCATTCCATCTTGAGAAGGAAGGGGAAAATTTTGGAACTCAAAAGTCTTGCAAAAGTGAATGTTGAAAACTAAAAATAAATAAGCAAAATTAAAAAAAATTTAAAAGCCAGTATGTGATGATGGAATAATATTATACTGAACTCTTATTAGTGTCATGACAAACCAGAATCCCAGAGGACTAATAAGGAAACGTTACCCACCTCCTTATATAGAGATGGACTGAGAATGCAGAATGAGACAAAAAAAAATTTTTGGACATGGCCAATGTGGAAATTCATTTTGACTGATTATAAACGTTTGCAATTTTTTTTCATGTTCTCAGTTAAAAGTGGTTGGCACAGGAGGGTGAAAAAGCAGGTCTTGGCTGATTAAACCAAATAAGGCATATGTTTTTAAAAAGACAATCCCTGCTCTTAAGGAGCTTTCATTCTAATAGAGAAAATATGAGCAGAGACCAAGGAGAAATGTTTTGGTTTGGGAAATCACCAGTCTCATAATAGGGAGCTTGAGACATCATTTCCCATAGCAAAGCAAGTACAGATTAGAATTAGAAAGCAGAAGGGTGGAATATCAAGTTTTAACACTCCAGAGTGGAACAAAGGGCAAGAAAATGGCCATGGAGAAAGCTAGATAGTGGGTCGTGTGAAACACCCATCAATCAAGACAGCATAAACCTTTAAGATGTATCAGAGCTGAGTCAGACCACATGGTCTCCGGTCCGGGTCTGGATGTGCAAGATGACCAGGCTATACAAAACCGAGGCATCTAAATCTCTAGCATGAAAAATAAGAGGGGGCAGAAGGATGTGCATATAGCAGAGAAAGCCTCAGGCTGGCGGCTTTAGGGATACCTTAAATAGGTAAAGATTAGAGTTTTGGAAAAGGTCGCGTTGGAGGTAAAAGGATGTATTAGAGCGAGAGAGATCAAAGGAGGTATGTGCCGACGACAGAATGAAGGTAGGACTAGCCAGTTTTTAGTATTTTCTTCTGTTTTCCCTGCCAAGGAGAATGATCTTAGTCTGAGAGTAAGCAAATAGGGAATTATAACCTCGGATAAGGAGAGAGACTATAACAGAGTACCAAGCAGATCCTGGTGAGTTCAAGTCAGAAGGCCCAACTGAACTACATTCCAAGGTACTAAAGAACTGAGAGACATGACTGTCAGGTGACTGTTCCAAATCTGTGGAGATCAGGAAAAGTGCTACAGGACTGCATAATTGTCCTAATTTTTTTAAAAGGGAATGAAAGTCATATTTTCAAACTATATGTAGACCAGCGAGTTTGATCTCAATTTTAATACTAAAGACGTGTTTAGTAAAAACAATGTGCAATCTAGACTTCCTTGTGTTCTCAATCAGCAACTTTGTTGTGTCTTATTTCTCTAAGACTGATGACTTTTGTACTAGGTTCTTCTCATTTCTTTTAAGCCATCCTGGAGGTTCTTGCTCCAGAATTTCTGGATGTCCCATAGAATTGATGTTGTGGGTCTTTTTTTTTTACCTGAGGA
>CM053622.1:659453007-659537817 GCA_028646595.1 Phalanger gymnotis
TGCAACCTGGTATCATTTTAGAACTCACACTAAAAGAATTCTGCAGTTTTCAAACACATATTCATTACAATCTAGCAGTTAGTTCCGTCTCAGTCAAGGCATTCAAGCAAAAGCTGGGTGAGCACTTCTCCAGGATGTTTTTGAAAGTGTTTTCTTAAAAGGTATGGGCTGAATCATAGATGTTCTGGGGTTCCTAGGAGATAAAAGCAAATGGAAAAAGGTAAGTGTAAAAAAAAAAGGTTTCTTTGATCTTTATGGTTTCAATTATTTTCCTACTACTGTGTGCTAGTGATATAGTAACTAGTAGTAACTAGTACATACAAGGTCCATACGGGGTTTTAAAAAAAAAACATAAGGGAGGACAGGGGAAAACTTAAATGCCAGATGTGCCATGCATTTACCAGCCACATATTTAGCTGTGATCTGACAAGCCTCCAGATTGGTCCCTCTGAAGATTAAAAGCTTAGTATAATGCCTGGCACATAGTAGGTGCTTAATAAATGTTTACTGTTGTTGACTGATTGAAGATTAAAACAGCCAGTTGTCCAATACTCATACTTTGTTCCCTCTACACTTTTTTTCAGGGAGCAGCCTGGGGTCATTTGCGGGATTTCCCAAATGCATGCAGGAATAAATGTAAGTGGCATAAAAGATATCATCCAGTAAATATACAATGTAAGAAGCAAATGCTTGCTAATAAGAGCAAGAAATAAAAATTTTTAAAAATGGACAGTCTGAATGCAACACAAGAACCCACAGGAAAAAAGATCTGGACAAATACCACCAGGACACTGGAGAGACCATAGATCCTGAGGTTTGAGAGGAAGTCATGGACAGGATTAGGTATGGATGGTCTGTGATCTGAACTAATGGCATATAGACCCAATAAGATTATAGAGCCACTTTATTATTAATGTATACCACTGCATTACTCTCTGAAAATGTAGCCACATGCCAAAACAATGTACTAAATGGATCCACAGTATTATAAAATATCACTCCTGAAAGAGCTATCAGAAGGATTCAATTTACTTTAGCAAGCAAATGTTTCAAGAGGTCAGGATAGACACTAAGTTTGTGTTTTAAGAATATCTGAGCAAATATGTTCTTTAAAAAAAAAAAGAGTACCTGAGCACAAACAATTCTACCCATACAAAACATTAAAAAAAAACCACTTCTTACATGTATGATACCACATACTTCTGTAACTCTAGTAGGCATTCAAATATTGGACTGATCAGAAGTTTACAGTCTGAGGAAGCATACATGTGTATACTTCAAAATTGTCATATACAAATTGCACATTGTCTCTTATACCATATCTGTGTTCTGGCCTTTCCTTCCCATATCTTTGGGGGGTGCCTCTGCCCACACTTCTCTCTCTTTCATCCTAGGTCCCACTGTTTCCAGAACCAGAGCAACTTTGTGGTACCTGTTGCAGGGTTGGAAAGGTAGTCTTGCGCATTATACATGGCGACCAGTCTCCAAAATTTGCAAGGATTTGAGGATGCTCCTCCAATCTAGTCTAGGTACCCTCCTTTCAATGATCTCATGTAAAGCATACCTACCTAACTTAATTAGTTTCCCTGAACCTGACTTTAGCTGAAGCAACCAATGCACACAAATGTACTCAAAACCTCCAAACCCTTTGTCCCCTTCAGTACTTCTCCAGGCCATCATCCCTGCTGACTTCACTTTCCTCCCTCTCCAATCTTAACCTAGTATTTAGCCACTTTGACTCTACACTGTCCTTTCCCATTAGGTGGGAAAGGGCCCCCAGGTCCTTTACTCTCTTGTCCTATCACCACTCATCTCTTGCCAAACCTTAGCCCTTTTTTTACACCCACCATTTGCAGTCTGCTTCAGGCATGTTACCAATTCATATGATTTAGACTCCTTGGGCCCTTACTACAAGGCAATGAATGCTTTGATTGCTTCCAAATCAATTCCCTCTCTCATTCCCCAAAGAAGCTATTCCAAACATCTTCCCTTCTGAAGCCTACCACACCTCTCCTTCCTTCATCTCCCTTAGATGAACATCTTATTCTTCTGAGAAAACTTTAGGCATCTGGCATGAGCTTCTTTTTCTCCCATTCTCTTTATCTCAAAAACCCTTGATATCTTCTCCTACTCTCTACTCCTTTACCCCAGTCTCAAAGAGGTGGCCCTTCTTATCTAATCTGACTTGCACTGGATTCTGCCCTTTCTTGTCTTCTCCATTAGACTCTACCCTTAATCATCCCCCACACTTCTCAAATCTTCGACTTCCACCTAGCTATTGGTTCCTTCCCCCAAAGTCTTAAAACATGCCAAGTTTCTCCTATCCTTAAAAAAACCTTTACTAGACATCACCTCAAGCAAACTCCTTGAAAAAGCTGTCTTCACTTGCTGCCTTTGCTTTTCCTCAACTCTTTGTAATTCTGGTCCCCAACCTCACCATTCAACTAAAATTGCTCTTTCCAAAATTACTAATGATCCTTAATTGTCAACTCTAATGGTCTTTTCTAAGTACTCATCCTGCTCATCAGCTGCATTTGGGTTTTTGTGCTACTACTAACTCTAGGTTCTCCTCCAACCTACCTGCCTACCCCTCATGTCATCATCCATATCACACCTTTTTTTTTCATATCATACCTTCTTAATTGTAAGTGTTCCCCCCAAAATCTATCCCAAGCTGTCTTCTCTTTTCCCCAATACTCTATTTGGTAACCTTATCAGCTCTTACAGCTTTAACGATTATCTCCATACAGATCACATGTGTGTGCACATCTGCATGCTCATACATACACATACACATCCACACACCACATCCTGCCTCAGTCTCCCCTGAGCAGCTTTTGTCCCATATCACCAACTGCCTTTTGGACATTTTCAACTGGATGTCTCCAGGACACATCTCAAATTCAACATGTCCAAAACTTAAATCATTACTTTCCTCCAAAACCCTCTCCTTTTCAAAGTTCTGTATTTCTGTTGAATGTACCACCAGCTCTGCAATCTCTCAGGTTTATAATCTCATTATATGCTTGATTCTCTTCCCAGTCCTCTTCCCTCAAGGTACAATTCATGCACAATTTTCTGCATAATGCCTTTCTCAATCCCTTTAATCATAGTTCCCTTTCCGGACAAACTACCTTTTATTTAAAACTACTTTGTGTTTATTTACTTTACATTTATGCTGCATATATCCATATGCGCTTAGTAGTTAGTTGACTGATTCTATAGTAAGTTATACAATGATGCGCAACTATGTAAGGATAAGCAACAATTCTGATATGATTTCATTCTGTAACAGCAATGGCTGTGTGTGTGTGTATGTGCGCACGCGTGCATGCGCTTCTACTGACACTCCGTTGAATCCAAATGTCTGATCTTGACCAGATGAAAGCAGATTAACCTGTTTTCCTCACTTTCGGTTAGTTTTTTGTCAACTGAATGCTGGATTTTGTGCCATACACAAATATTTCATTGCTCTTTCCTTGGGATTTCAAAGAATAGATATTATTCCAAGTCAATGTGCAAACCT
Source organism: Phalanger gymnotis (assembly GCA_028646595.1). Classification (NCBI taxonomy): domain Eukaryota; kingdom Metazoa; phylum Chordata; class Mammalia; order Diprotodontia; family Phalangeridae; genus Phalanger; species Phalanger gymnotis. The sequence continues at coordinate 659,456,534 of CM053622.1, forward strand.
TACAGCTCCTAAAGAGCCTACTTTCATAATTTTAAAGATACTGCAAAGGCTGCTGATGTGGGGAAGTCAGTGTTTCAAGAATTACCCAAGTCCATAAAAACAAGGCCTTGATCAATAAAGTACAAAGGAAAGTGCATCAGAAAAAAAAGAACAAGATTTGGCAAACTATAGCTGCAAAGCAGTCTAATTAATCCTTAGAAAACACATGGCTTCTGAGACATTAGGCACCTAGGAGGACTGTTACTGATTTCTCCACGAAAGGCATACGCATTTTGAAATCAGAAGAACAAGGTGATCAGTGAAATTTTAAAACTGTTAACCCTTGCTATAAAGGAAAAAAAAACTTGTCATGGGCTAGAAAATATAAAGTTTGGAGTACTGAAGATTGGGAAAAAGCAATTTTTACAGATAAAATTAATTTTTCTTTTAAGGCTATGCCAAAACTGTTGTTAGAAGTCCAGATGAATCTGGAAGATGATAAGGGCGTCTTCTTCAGAATGTAAAACATCCACCTACAAATCTTCTTGCAGTAGCTAGGTGGCGCAGTGGATAGAGCACCAGGCCTGGAGTCAGGATGAATCAACTTCATGAATTCAAATCTGGCCTCAGACACTTACTAGCTGTGTGACCCCTCAGCAAGTCACTTCACACTGTTTGCCTTAGTTTCTTCATCTGTAAAATGAGCTGAAGGGCAAACCACTCCAGTATTTTGCCAAGAAATCCCAAACGAGGTCACGAAAGATGGGACAACAAAAATAAATCCTTGGATTTTTTTTTCTTTTTGCTTAAAGGGGGCCTCCAAGTCTTATATCTACTGAGAGAATGATGAATTTTAAAACCTACGGGCTATAATCAATTCTAGACATCTTCTACAAGAAGCCTTTCCCAAAATCTCTTAAATTCTACTAGTGGCTTCCCTCTTACTCACTTTGTTTATCTTGAATATAGCGTATTTGTACAGATTTGTTTGCTTGTTGTCTCTCCTGTTAGACTGTATGCTCCACGAGAGATTTTCTTTTGCCTCTTTGTATTCCCAGCACTCAGTACAGTGCCTAGCACACTGTAGGCCACAAATGATTTTTCCTTGTAGGAAAATGTTTGTCAAAGGCACGCTTATGACCCAATGTGATGAAAAAATATTGCTTCAAGATGAAAAATAAAGACTGTGTCAAAATCTTATGACCTTAATACCAAATTGTGTAAACTAAATGATTGAAAAAGATATATTACATATTAAAAGTGTTAAAATGTAAATGGTTGTAAGGTTTATAGGTCAATAAATTTATTCCCACACTACTGTAAATAAAATATTCTGTTTCTGAGCAATCAAAATTCAAGCTACAGAAATTCAAAATTGTCCTTTAAAATAGCTTGAGACTGGTATGAGTAGGATTGCTGAGATATATGTCCCTCATAAAAAGGGACCCCAGAGGTGGGCTGCTGGTAGCCACAAAGAAATAGATGCAAGTAAATGGCTGGAGGTAAAGAAATTAACATACTAGAAGCAGAGGCTAGGAAGGGGAGCTCTTTCATGCCCACAGAATCCTCCAAACCTGCAGTTGAGCAGAGATGATAACTCTCAGTGAAGTTAAAGAAGAATGAAAGACTGTCCACTGCTAGGAAAAGTACACTTCATCTAACCAAAAAAAAAAAAAAGAAACAAGAGCAGTGAGTCCTAATATTTATTTATATTGCAGAAATAGCACTGATACTAGAAGATACTAGAAGAATCCTGGCTCTACCACTTACTAGCTCTGTGGCTTGAGGAAAATTATGAAATCTCCCATCAGGTTCAGTTTGTTCATCAGTAAAATGGAACGGTAATACTCATACTACCTACATAATGGAGCTATTATTAGTACAAAAGGGGGAGTATATTTGATTAGAACTGAAGAACCCTCCTCCTCCTCCTCTCCTTTCTCCTGTTTAAAGACTACAGGAGTAGCAGAACCACTGGTCATTAACTTTAACCCTGTAAAAACGTGACTATAAGTTGTTTGTTTAATATTTCCAAGATTTTTTCCCAGTTCTTTCCATTATGTTCCAGCAAGCAGCATAATGCTTGTCTGTGAATAAAGCAATAGTAATAGGTAGCATTTTGTACTGCTTTATGGTTTGTAAAGCACTTTGCAAATATGTAATTCAATCCTCACAACAATCCTGGGAGGTAGGTACTATCATCCCCATTTTATAGACGGAAGAACTGAGGCAGACAGAGGTTAAGTGATTTGCTCAGGGTCATAGTCAGTAAGTGTTTGGGGCTGGATTTGACTTGGGTCTTCCTGACTGTAGGCATAGTGCTGTATACACTGTATTAGGACTGAACTGTGCTTATGCTGGGAATTGGTTTAACGAAATTATTTTAAAATGACTTTAGTATGGAACTCAGTTGAATTATTTTACATTAAAAACTTATTGTGTTGTGTAATAATTCCTCCCAGTAAAGTATAAGCTTTTTGAGGAAGAAGGAATTTTTTTGGTTTTTGTTTTTGCCTCTACTTCACTAGCACCTCACACAGTGCCACACACTGACAGAATGAGCTGGTTGGGGAAAACCATTTTATGGAAGTGACTCTAAGTGAGGGCTTTGGACTAGCTGATATTACAGGTTTATAAGCTCTAGATTTATGGATTTATGCACTAGGCTCTGAAGGAAGAAATATAATTCTAGGCACGGGAAGTGACATAAATAAAGGAATGGAGGTGAAGGACAGCATGAGCAGGGGACAGCTTGACTAGAAAATAGTGGATGTAAAGGGAAGTAGCAAGAGATTAAAAACTGTGGATTGCCTTTTAGGAAGCCAGGAGTAGGTGAGAAAAGGGCATTCCAAGCACAAGAGAGTTAGTGATTATAAAGGCCCAGAGATAGACAACACAAGATCCCATGTGGGCAAGTAAGCTGGTGTGGCTGGACTGTGCTAGTAGGAGGGGAAGGAAGCTATGAAGAGATCAAGGAGAGAAAGAGGATGATAGTGGGGCAATCAGGCAGAGAAATGGGATCAAGCGTACAAGTAGAAGGGTTGTCTTCTGCAAAGGGAAAGACAGGGAAGGAAGGAGGAAGAGAGAAGGAATAGAGGGAAAGAGGGAGGGGAAGGGGAGGAAGGGAAAGAAAAAGGGAGGAAGAAAGGGGTGTAAGGAAAGAAGGAGGGAAAGAGGGAAGGAAGCAAAGGAGGGATAGAGGGAGGAGGGACGGAAACAAGCATTTATCAAGTTCCTACTATGTGTGGACTGTAGTAAATAATTTACAAATATCTCATTTGATCCTCACATCTCTCAGAGGTAGATGCCTCATTTAACAGTTAAGGAAACTGAGGCAAACACAAGTTAAGTGACTTGCCCCGGGTTACACAATTATTAAGTGTGAAGCCACATGGGAGCTCAGGTCTTTCTGACTTCAAGCCCTGGGCTCCATCCACTGCCGCCTCCAGAAGGGTCTCTTTTCATCGGGTTGAGCGAATTTATTTCATAAATAGTAAACACACGCAAAAAGTAGTTTGATCTTCAGAGTCATTAATGGCTCAATTTCGACTGAGATACTTTAGTTTTTTCCTTTATTAAGAGCAAACAAAAGACCACTCCAGAACAACACCCTTGAACGGTGCACTCGATAAAGGCAGCCTGTTGGCTTTCACAAGAAAAACAAAAAACGGTAACGCATTCTTGCACTCACTCCTTACGTTTCTAAAAGTGAAAGCCTGTATCGTAAGGTGACTGGGGAATTCAGACGCGGAACCCCACTGCCTCCCCCCCCGCAAAAAAAAAACCCAACAAAAAATAAGCAAAGTCAAAAAGCAAAATTAAGCTTCAGGTTAAGTAGCTGAAGACAACCGGCCAGGTGAAGGGCCGGATTGTAAAGGACGTGACCTTCCCCCGCTTCCCATCCCCCCAATTCTAGGCTTGGGCCGAGCGCCGCGGCCTGGGATGTCCGCCAGGTGTAACCTCACACTTCAGAGACCTGACTCTGGAGCGGTCCGTCAATCCGCCGATTTCTGCCCCGCCCCCACCCTCCGACCCCCGCCACAACAACGCCCAGGTTTGGGTTTCCCGACGTCAGGCTGTCCGGCTAAGGATTGAGTCCCTGGGGTCCGTAATCCTTACAGACACCGTGGCGTTCTCCACATCATCTTTAGTCTGACTACTGGAGGTAAAACCGATTCTCCGAAGCGCGAACGACTCACCTCGGAGGAGGAGCCGCTACGGAGCCCTAGCTCTCGGAAGCCATTGCCCTTACTTCCTGTCAGGGAGGAGAACGGGAAGAGGAGGAGGGACAGAGGGCGGGTCAGGCTTTTGTGTCCGAGGCCTATGGCAAACGGGCGACTTCTCCGCGGCCATGGCAACGGCGGTAAGTTGGGAGGAAGGGACGGCCGCCTATTGGCTAGAATCTTTCGAGAAGGCTCGAGAAGACGGAAGCGGAAGTGGCACGTGGTCAGGGGAGGAGTGGGAGGGGAGCCGGCGGAGGCGCCGGGGAGTAAATGCCGCAGATTCTGGAAAGTTCTTATCAGGGAGCTACATAAAGCTGAGGAGGCCGGATTTCTCTCCTGTCTGAGCCGGTGCTTCCGTACGTGCGCTGCGGGTCTAGGAGCGAAGGGAGGAGCGGCTGCGCGTGCCACCCTGCGAGACCCACCCGGCGAGCTAGACCAGCAGGCAGAGCGGGCCAGCGGCAGGAGGCACGTCTGTCCATCTCCCTCCCTCTCTCCTCCCACCCCGCCTGGCGCCGTGAGTCGGGTCTGTCAGAGCCTTTCCGAGCTGAGCAGGCGCGAGACGGCGGCGGCGGCAGTAGCTCTCGGGCGGACCCAGCGATAAACGGCGCTCAGGCGATAGAAGGAGGAGGCAGCAGCAGCTTCAGCCATGTCGGTGGTGGGGCTGGACGTGGGCTCCCAGAGCTGCTACATCGCGGTGGCTCGGGCCGGGGGAATCGAGACCATCGCCAACGAGTTCAGCGACCGATGCACCCCGTAAGTGTGTGCGCGCCCCGGGGTGCAGCGACTGTGGCGGGGGGGGCAGTAGGAAGAAGCGAGGGGTAGTGGCTGGGGCAAGGTGAAAGAAAACCGGGTGATCGGGGCTTTTCCCTTTTTCTCCACGCGCATCCCCGCCCCTCTTCCCCAAATCTCCGTTTCTGAGCGCTCAGGGTCTTAAGTTTGGGGCCAGGCGTGGGCGAGACCCCTTCTACAATATGGGGGAGGCGTTACGGAGATCTCCGAGGGTGGGGGGGGCCTCATCCTTAGGATTCCCCCCCGGGGACAGGAATGGAGGTGGTGCTGGGGGGGGGGGAAGCGGCCATCATTCATTCGTTTTCTGTCTCATCAACTTTGGGGGGAATCTGACTGCGACAAAGCCTGAGCCTCTGCCGCGGTTTCCTCCGCCGGCTCGGTGGGAGATGCTTCGCCCGCCCGCCCCCGCTTTCCCCTCACCCGGCCTCGGAGCCGCCTCCAGCCGGCCTGCCAACCCCCCGCCCCCCTTCCTCCGCCCCGTCAGGCAGCGACCCCAGCGTAGATCTTAGCGCCGCGCCGCGGAGCAGCCGCGTCCTGCCGCCGCCGCGCTCGCCCCTACGCCTCGGAAGCTTCCAGAGCCCGCCGTGCTCCCGGAGGGCGGCCGGCCCCGCCCCCGCCCCGCGCGTTGGCCCGCTGCTAGGGTGACCGCCCGCAAACCTCCCCGTGGGGCTTCGGCGGGGGAGGGACCGCCCCCGGGGCGGTGAAAGTTAGGGAGTGAGGAGGCAGACCCCGGCCTGGGAGTGCGGATGGAACAATGCAGGATGGTCACCGTTGGCCCAGAGCCTCGTCTCTAGTCATTCGGGGAACATGAAGCGCTTGGTAGGCTCGGAGCTTCCTGCCGAGCGTCGGAGGAGATGCTAGACACCCCGTCTGTAGTGATGGGGCAGCAAAGGGCTCCCGGCATCGGCGGGTTAACGACGTTGTATCAAACGCGTTACCTTGCGCAGACCCCCGCGGACTGGGCCAGAAGCAACCTTGGCTGGAAGGCGGCCCTCGTTTTGTTCCCTCAGGTGTAACCTCCATTTTGCGTAGGTCAATGTAAAATTAGAAACAAAGGATTCGGGGACAGTTTTCTCTAAACACAAAGTTTGGAGAGACTTGTTTATTCCTAGGGCAAGGCGCACACAAGTAATAGATACGTATTGAAAGACTGAGGAAACAGACTGAAGCTCTCACCACTAGGGTCAGTCTGACATCAGAAAATGTACTCCCCACCCCCAACATATACACCCTTTCTCCCCCTAAACAAACCTGATTTTTAAAAATTGGAGTGGAGACCAACAAAAGCCAAATTCATCACCAACGGTATGCTAGTCCATTTAAAATAAGCTCTTACTCAAATATCCTCCAGAATTCAAGCAGTGGGGAAATTTAGGGTGTTTGTCTAATGAGGGTCAGAAAAATCTATTGAGCTGTTAGATGTCTCCCCATCCCCCTTTTTAAAAAAGCATAATGACCAAATAAAGTATTTAATTTCAGGTCTAAAGTAGTGGGATCTTAGAATTAAGATTCAATATAAATTACCAGTGTAGGCCAGAAACTGGAATACCTGCTACTCTACCAACAATTCTGAAGTCCCTTATCAAGTGTTTTTCCAACCTCTCTACTATCAGTTTCTACTTCTAGGGTCATTCTCATTGCCTTTTTCCATCCTTAATACCTAAATAGTCTAGGATTCTGTTTTGTTTTTTTTTCCCTTGTGAATTATATAGACTTAATGAAGCATGCCTCGCCCCACCCCCTTTTTTTTTAAGTTTTTACTGGATGTTTGGTTTTATTTTCAGTGATAGGGTAAAATCTGTATGTAGGTCAGGAATACAGAGTTAGGCATTTAAATGGCATTCTGCTACTTGTCTTTCCCCTTTTCATTATCTCTCTTCATTTGTCCTTTCATCTAGGTATGTTAGTTCCAGTGGTACTCAGATACTACTTGGTTACTGGTATTTTGGACTAAAAAATTTGCTGATCCTTCTGCGCACATAAATTCCATAAGAGAACAGGAAAGCTGTGAAAGTCTTGCTAGTAGTGATGAAGAGTGAAAATAATGTATCATTTATGTTAACTCTGGGTTAAAGACGAATACTGCAGCCTCTGGTGATCTGCAGCATATGAAATGGAGAAGGGAATGACCCTCAGCACCCTTTCCTAGCCTTCATCCCCTTTGCTGTTTTCATTCAGAAGGAAATGAGAAAAAGAGTTATGGATCACAAAAATTTTAGAGGAAGATTTAAATAGTTATTTGGTTTATCACTTAGGAATATTTCCCATGGTATAGATGGCATTTGATATTTGATAGTGTTACTGAATGATATTCCTAAATGTACTTGGGACCAGTAACCTTGCTCTTCAGAATTATCTTTAGTGTTCTTAAGACCCAGAGAGTTGCCTTTATAGAGCATATAGTTGTGGGAATTCCTCTTAATTCTCTTTTTCCTAAACCATAAAGTAACTTCTACCCTGATACCATCAAAGTAGGTTGGCAAGCATGCCTTGGTCATTCCTCTGTGGAGCTCCTGCTTTCTGTGGCTCCACTTGGAGCCTGAGGTTTCAATTAGATTATCCCCAGTGCCTTGCAAATTGCCTTTTAATGTTGCTTTGTGTTGTTTAAGTGTGGCTTATATTTCTCTTTTAGATCAGTAATATCATTTGGATCAAAAAACAGAACAATTGGAGTTGCAGCTAAAAATCAGGTATGTGCTTTGGAGAAGGAACAGTTCTGATCCACTTCTTAAGGAAATGAAAAGATCAATAAAATGATCATCTTAATTGTCCAACATAAGATTATCTTTAAGTAGTACACATGTACATATAAGGTGAGAGCAATAAAGGATGTTTGAGGGGGAAAAAATCCCCAGGACTTCAGGTATCACGTCCTTATGCCAAGGACGAGGAAGGTGAGAAAGTCATCTGTGCACTTAATTTTGATAGCAAGAACATCTGGATCAACCTAGTCAGGGTTTTATAGGGGGCAGGGTCCCAGATAGGTCTGGTTTCCAGTCATTGACAGGACAAGTGAAGCTGAGGCCTTGGTCTACTTCATAGGACAGAAGTTTCCAAGTTAGCATATACCAGCAAAGGGGGGGGGGGGGTGCCAGAGAGATACCGTTTAGCCTCATGTGTCTTAGACTTCTAGTGCCCTCCTCTACCAAGGACAAGGATTTGGGAGCTATCATAGGGCATTACATCAATTCTTGATGTTTTTTTGTTTTATCGAATGAAATACTATGTACTTACCGTATTTTTTAACATTTCTATCTTCATCCAGTATTCGCAATTTCTTGTTTCATTTTTAATAGCACTTAACACTAACATTTAGCCTCTGGGCCCCAATTTTCTAGCCTATGAAATGAGGAGATTCTACTCTTGCCTGAGGTCCCTTTCAGCTCTAAATTAATTATCCTCTGAAATGAAGAGTGAGGGAGAGACATGAAGGCAGAATAAAACAAATAGATATAAGTAGAGCAAACTCCATATATAGAGTAATATTCCTTTATGACCTTTTGGGATATTGCCATTTAAGACAGTCCTAGCTGTGTTGCATTTTTTTAGCTATAATCTTTACATGAAGACATCCCTGTTTAGTCATTGCAAAGAAAATTAGTCCTAGGACCACACTTGGCCCATCAATAGTCTTTGCCCTCTGGTGCAAAAAAATTTATGTAGGAGAATTATTGACAAGATGCTTCTTGACAGCATTTAGATTAAAAACGAATATTGAAGCCCTTGGTGGTCTACAGCACATGAAAATGGAGAAGGGAGTGACACTTAGCACATTGTCCTAGCCTTGGTTCTGGCTCCCATTTTCATTCAGGAAGAGATGGGGAAAATAGTTATAGTTTGGCAAAGTTTTAGAGGAGATATTTAAACAATAATTTTTATCACTTAGGAGTATTTCATGTGCTACTATTATGTTTGAGAACAAATAGTTTCTAAAACTTTATTTTGGTTGGACTTTACAATATAGTCAACCCCAAATAGGGAAAGATACTCTCTTGACTTCACATACTAATTTTTGCTCTAGTGCTCTGACTGATAAAATAATTGTGGGGAGGAGGGGACCTCGATACAAAAACCCTTATCTAAAACAAATTATTTTGTTTTGGAATCCTACAAGACTAGCTCAAGGAGATCACCATTTTGTTGTTGTTGTTGTTGTTGTTAGTGACAGTTCTATAAAAAGCTGTCGAGAGGGGCAGTGAGTAGAGCACCGGCCCTGGAGTCAGGAGGACCCGAGTTCAAATTTGGTCTCAGACACTTGACACACTAGCTGTGTGACCTTGGGCAAGTCACTTAACCCCAATTGCCCCTCAAAAAAAAAAGCATCAGGATTTAAAATAAATTAATATAGTCTTTGTACCAGTCTCTCTTTAAGGAGATTTTTCAAGCTAGTGAGTCCTTGGTCTTGTATGTGAGTGTATTTCCATACCTGTAAATCTCTAAAAGATATTATTGAAGCTCTGTTTTGTTTTATATTTAAAAAAAAATTAAAACAATAGTTTTATAATGGGAAACATCTAAGTGCCAGTATATTATTTGTTAGATTGAAAGTACAGAGCCATTTTCAAAAGCTAAATATGATTCTGAATTGTCGATTCCCCTTTTCTTGTTACTGTGGATAAGTAATTGAGAAACAGTTGTCAAGCAACAAAGTACATTTAATTAGATTCATAATACTACATAAAGGATTTGTGATTCTGTGTGGGATCAGTGATTCTGTCTACGCAGACTGCATCTCCTATAATGTAGTAAGTAGACTATAGATTCTGAGCTGGCAAGGACCGTAGAGATGATCTAATCCAACTGCCTTATTTTACAAAGAATGCCCAAGCAGGTCATGACACAGGTAATAATCTCAGCTGCCGGGATTGGAACTCAGATCTGTCTCTAAATCTAGTACATTTTGCACAATACACTTTCTTCTTTGAGAGTTGCTGTCACTAAAATAATGAATCATCCTGTGGCTGGCCTGATAATGAGCCTGTGAATTTAACCAGTCTGCTCTTTGGACAGCAGAGGTACAATCTTTCCAGGTTGGTAGGACTGACCAAAGCTTGAGCCCTGTTGTCAGTTTTCAGGGACTTTAGCTGGAGGCTCATACTAGTCTTCATAAATTATTTAACTTGTACAAATGAATATTAAAGCAGGATTAAAACAACTAAATAATCCTCTCTTGACTTGTGTATTAACTGTCATAGTTCTAAAACTTTTTTTAATCACTGTTTGTGAGTTTATGTTTAGGGACCAAGACTCCTAGAAACCAAATGAAATTACAAAAGATCACTGTTTGGGGATTTATTCAAAGCACTTAAGTGCAGTCTTGATCATTCTGAAAAGTTCACTAACCATCTTGGTGCTGCAGAATATAATGTATGAGTGGTTTTAAAGCAGCAAGGAGTCTGTTCCTGTGACTGCTTTTGGCTTTCCTGTCAGAAAAAAAAAATAGGTGACATAAAAGAAATTCAGCCGTTTTGTTTATTATTTTTGTTGAACAAATCGTGGTGAGCAAGTTTTTCTGGAATCTAGGTGTATGTCCTGTCTCCAGGGTTGCTCTAACTACCATTATAGGGTATTGTTCCCTGGAGGTGGGAAGGAAGGAGAATAAACACCTTAAATTTTTTTTCTTCAGCAAATCACTCATGCGAACAACACAGTATCTAACTTCAAGAGGTTTCATGGCCGAGCTTTTAATGACCCTTTTGTTCAAAAAGAAAAAGAAAATTTGAGTTTTGACTTGGTTCCCATGAAAAATGGAGGTGTTGGAATAAAGGTAATGTAACTGCATCTTTATTTTTTTATCTGTTTTCAGTTATTCCTAAAACATAATTGAAAACTGGTTGATTATAGAAACTGGACTTTGCTTTAAAAAAAATCCATGTTATTAACTTCCAATTTAATACAGTCTTGTAGCTGTAACTTCACGTATATTGCATTTACTACTAGTTTGAAGAATATCAGATAATAATAGATTACGTATCGTCTTAAAGCAATTTGTCAGTTCCCCAACTTATTGGAAATTCTCAAGCTGCTAAAAGTTAAGTGGATTTTAAAAGCTAAATTGATTTGTCAGTGTATCTGATCATTAGGCTTTTACACTTCATATTCTAATTTCATTCTTACTAAGAACATTTGAGAAGCCTCATTGCTTCATCTCAGACTACTTTCTTCCATACCTTTTGCCTTAGTGTTAGCTTACCCTAATATTAACTCATAAAACTAGGAATGGAAACAAATTACTTATGACTGCTGTTACTTGTAAGATATCTCTGAAAGGTAGGGTGGAAGTTTGAATATGATAATGAAAATTACAAGCATTGAAAAGATTTGAATTATAGTTTTATAATATAGGCACTAGAAGGTTATGGTTTAAAAATTTAAGGAAAGTAGACGTCTGATTCAGGCTCACAGACATTGTGTAGTTGAGATTAGAAATATTCAAAATTCATAGAATCTTAAGAGTGAAGGTACTAAAATCCTATCTGGTGTTTAAAATTCCATTTTACAAACCTAAACAGTTTGGTATGACAATTGGAGAAAAACATTAGAAGGCAGCTTATCAGGTTAATAACTTCGCCTTTCTAATAGGTATATGATAAACGTAGTTGATTGAATTGAACTTCTCTTGATTTGTGTAGCAGTTATAACCTACAAAAGAATTTCTATGGGTAATATTGCTACAACTACAGAAAACAATCCCACAAATTAATCTTATGTTTATGATAGAAACGTTTTCTGGACATTGGTATTCAGTTCTTTGAAGGGGAAAAATGGCTGTAGGCTTTCTTCCTTTGGAAATGTGCTTTATGTTGAATTGACATTCTGTGAATTGTGGATGTGACTACCCTTCAAGGAGAGAGAAACAGGCACGTACTAATACAAGAAGGGAAATGGTATGGCCTTTTTGTTTCCTTATGTTTCTTTAATAGGTAATGTATATGGATGAAGAACATTACTTTAGTGTGGAACAAATAACTGCAATGCTGTTAACCAAGTTAAAGGAAACTGCTGAGAACAACCTCAAAAAGCCAGTAACAGACTGTGTTATTTCAGTAAGTGATCAGAAAGACAGTGAATTAATCTACTTACTCATAAAGTGCAAGTGATAAATTTATGTGTTATTTTCTCCCAACACTGTTCCAGCTATATTGGACAACCTTTCTCCCTGCTGGAGACTACCTCTTAATCTTGCCACAGAAAGTATATTTTAATGGCTTGATCATAGCTGGGCACAATTGGAAGTTTTCATCTTGTGAGCTGCTCTCTGGGCCTCTCTGTGACATTACACACTTGTAGACATTTGCAAACCAAGACATTCTTAGCATCTAGACAGGTGGAAAGTGTCATGGGCCTTGTGTCAGCATTTCGAATTGATAGCCTGCATTTTGCATTTCTAAATGAACAATTCATAACTGCTTTAGTGTGATACAAAAGTCCTTTATGCGAATTACCTGTTATCATTTAATATGTCAGCTAAAATCTGGCATTAGTTTGCAAGGTAAAAAGGTAATCATTTGGGACAGTTACTCTTGTCTCCTTCTGAGGAGAGGTATTTGGAAAAAAATACTACTGTAGCAAATCAAATGATGAAAAACAGACTAATATTTTGCCACTAATTTCTTTAACTGCCAGCATATTAAATGATGACATGCCTTTTTGTACAGCTTGAGACTAGATCCCTCTTGCCCAAGATGAAAGTTCAGTGGCTACTCTTTTACATAATCCCATTGCTGATCAGCATGGAAGCTTCATCCTGCTCTTTTTTTAGCATGGGTCAGTTTGCCCCTGTTTAGGCAAGATTTGTGACTCCTCACTAGCAGAGGCTCCCTAGATGGGGGGCAGAATTAGATGAGGCAGACACCCAACTAAGTCCTTTTTATAGCTCAGAGCTCCCAAACATAAGCAACCTTGTAGCAGGGACCAAATCCACACCGGAGCTTCACTATTAATTTCTTTAGAGGCAGAATAGCTATTTTATTTCATAGGATGATATTGTGAAGACACTCAACCTAAGTAAGATCGACAGTGCTGTAAGATTGAGAAAGAAAATAAATCTTCAATTCATTCTTGTTCTAGGTTCCATCATTTTTCACAGATGCTGAAAGAAGGTCTGTATTGGATGCTGCTCAGATCGTTGGCTTAAACTGCCTACGACTAATGAATGACATGACAGCAGGTAAGAAGGAAAGTTTCGATGCAGAGTAAGCATTAGAAGGGAGTTTCAAGTACCTTTGCCAGAGAAGGAGGGTAAGAACTTTAAAACTAAAACAAAATTACATATTAGTATGCTACTCTTTCAGAAGTTATTTGTGAACTTTTGGGTCATGTGAAAGACAATTTTAAGTTGCAGTGCAGGTGTCAACCTGCATTGTTAGAGGGAATTTGCTTACTAGGAGATCCCTATAGCAATGAAGTCATAGATTGCATCAGACAGCAAAAAAAAAAAAAACCCTCTTAAAACACATATCAAATCAAGAAACAAAAAACTGAAAGTTTCGGGCAATAGTTTTCACACAAAGTTGGTAACATACTTGTTTCTTCAGGAAAGCTTTCAGGACTTTATTGCTCTTGGATGAAATTGGTCCATAAATAAAGGCCACTCTTGGTCACACTTTATTTTTTTGGTTAAGGAACAGCATACCTTCTCTATAAACGTTGCAATTATTGGGTCACATGTGGATGTTAAGTTATCCCCTGGATTTTTAGTAGATAGATACCTGCATTTTTGATAGAATTGGTAGAGTTGGTGTGGCCCTTTCTGTCAGACTACTTTGTAGTCTCAAAAATGCCCTTTGGAGTCTCAGAAATTGAGGAACCCAAAGAGCTTTTGTTTACAAACAAAAGGTTATGGCCATAAAAATTTGCCATGTTGCAAGCTAAAACTGATGTAACAATAATCTCATTACATTTTAACATAAGTATCATTTTTATGATAAATAAATGTTTTCTGAAACAAAAAATGGCATTTTTAAAATACAATTTTTGCACATCTCTTATGTCTGGCTTTGAAGACAGCTAGATTCTTGTATATGCTTGTGTACTTAGTCTGCTATAATCTGCTATTTGAAATAATCTGAAGAAAATTTAACTCACAGAGATACGTAGTTAGGAAAGAGAGATGTATTTAGTGGACGAATAATGTCTTAGTACTACTTTGAAAATATTTTTCACCCTGTGTGAAATGGTCTTGCAGACCCCCAGAGATTCACACCACACTTTGAGAACTGCTGTTCTTGACCAGCAAAACCAGCTCTTTAAGCCTAACCTTGATCCTCCTTAGCCTTTTAAGCTACAGTTAAGTATCCTCCTTTTTACCGACAAACTTACAAAATAATCTATTTTCTATTTAAGAGTACTCTGTATTCTATTCCATCATTACTTATCTCATAATCACTATTGTGTTCCAAAACTTGTGACCAATTTGCTAAATCTTAATGGACTTTTGTTTTCCTCCCTTGATCTTTTGATCAGTTTGACACTGCTTTACTTTACTCCTCTTTTTTTGATATTCTTTCTATCCTTGACTTCTGGTACTATTTTCCCAGTTCCCTTGTAATTACAATCAGGGCTGTCTTTGCCTTTCTTTGTATTTCCAGTGCATAGCACAGTGCTGACACATAGTGCTTAATAAATGTTTGACTGAATGATTCACTGACTGATTTCTAGTCTTTTTCCTGCTGAAACACCCTGGGTCAGGTGCTTATTACTTCTTCCCTCCCTTTCAGCAGATTTCCTTCCTCCAACCTATGTGCCCCATTCCAGTGGTTTTCTCCTCAAATTGCATATCATTGCCAAACTAATCTTTATACTATGCACTTCTTGTTAGTAGCTACTCTAATCCCCTGTTCAAATACCAGCAGCTCCACTTTGTATAGTTAGTAAACTTTTATTAAGCCATTATTGTGGCGAAGGGCTAGGGATACAAGTAAGAAAAAGAGAAACATTCCTTGTCTTCAGGGAGCTTACCTTCAAGGGAAGACTACACATAAAAGGAAGCTGAAAAGTGAGAGGGAAGGGTGGAGGTCTTTAGAGGTCCTCGATGAAGTTCTTGGGAGAAATTCAAGAGAATGCAGCATTGTCTGTAGGAAATAAATATATACCAAATGAGGTCCAGACTAATTATCCTGACGTTTAAAGCCCTAATTTTCCAGTTTTTTTTCCTTACATCCATGTTTTATTTCTTGCATTCCCAGTCTGAACTTCTTGCTATTCTTCAAAGATTTCTCATGCTTAATTTATTGCTATAGTGTTGTTTTCAAAGGAGAATGAAACTAAAGATAACAGTGACCTTTATCCTATGAAAAGGATGCTTCATGTCATCCTGTTAGGAATTCGATTATTTTATGTAACACGTATCCTTTTTTGTAGTTGCTTTGAATTACGGAATTTATAAGCAAGATCTTCCAGGCCCAGAAGAAAAGCCACGAATTGTGGTCTTTGTTGATATGGGACATTCGGCTTTCCAAGTATCTGCCTGTGCTTTCAACAAGGGTAAACTGAAGGTAGTTACATGTTCTCAAGATGAGCCACAGGTTCAAGTGAAAAGCAACTTAGTGAAACTGAACAGTCAGATTTGTAACAAATAGTTGATCTTCATCAGGTCAGTGTTTCCCTCACTTCAGTTTGACCCAGTGATCATGTGTTCAAATCCTGGCAAGTGAAAGAAAAAAAATTAACTATCCGAGTATAAGGTGGAGGAAATGTGACTAGAAAGCTATTCATGAAAAAAGTTTCCTCGCTCAGGTTCCAACGTGCCTGGTGACCTGTGGTTTTCTACAAGTGTGATCAACTTGCATCTGAAGTAATGTGATACGTCCAGCTCTGGACACCACGTTTTAGGAAAGTTTTGACAGACTACCGTAAATTCAGGGAGATGGAAAAAGCACGTCGTGAGCATTGGTTTAAAGGACCTAGGCATACTTAGCTGGGAGAAGACAACTGCCTAAAGGTGGAACTTAGAGCTTAGCCAGTTTCAGTTGTGTTTATTCCTGACAGTTTCCTCCTGAGAGGTAGTATGTTTCTTGTTACAAGAGATTGCAGAACAGAAGCCAGGTTATTTATCCTTAGGAATGTAATAGGAAGGATTTATATTTTCAAGTCAAGACTCGTGATCATGAGCTTCCTTTCACCCCCTGAGATTTTATCATTCTAAGAAATTGGTACTAATGGTAATTATTGGGATCTTCTTCAAAAAAAAAGTTTTTCATACTTTATCTTTTGCAGCAAATCTTTAAAAACAAACATTTCTATTCATTCTAGGTAGTGTACTGAAGTAAATTATATAGGAAAGTAAATCAGTTTGTTTCATCATGACTGATTTCAATTTTTCATTGGAGGTGGTTTAAGTTGAAGTGTTAGAACATCTTGACATCTAGGGAAGAGGGGTAATGTTAGTTGCAAACTTGACTCTAAACTAGTTGTGGGGGGGGGTTTGTTTTTTTATTAGGTTCTAGGAACAGCTTTTGATCCTTTCTTGGGAGGGAGAAATTTTGATGAAAAACTAGTGGAGCACTTCTGTGCAGAAATTAAAACTAAATACAAATTGGATGCCAAATCTAAAATTCGAGCACTGCTACGCCTCTATCAGGAATGTGAGAAACTGAAAAAGCTGATGAGCTCTAATAGCATGGACCTCCCACTGAATATTGAGTGCTTTATGAATGACATAGATATCTCTGGGAAGATGAACAGGTGAGTTGCTGATATGAAATTCTTGTCAGAAGAGTCAGGACATATCCTCAAAGTTACTTTCATAGGCAGAACTGAAGCCAAAAATGTTAAATTTTGCAGAGTGCCATACTTCGTTGTGAATATATTTGATGGAATCTTTTGGCTGAATTTTTTTACTATTGTTTTTGAGGTTGTATTTATTGGCCACTCAAAAGTTTGAGATGGGCTGACTTAAACCCTGAAAAAAATGAGTAGTGTTCCTTACCATTCCTTGCTTTCATAAACCCTTTCTCACTACTCAAAAAGCTACCATACTAGTTCAGCCTGGGCTACTGAAATAGCCTTCTAATCAGTCTTTCTGCCTCAAGTCTCACTCTACCCCACCCCATTCCATCTTCCATTGAAGTTCTCTCTTCCTTCCACCCTTCATTACATGTAGGAGCAAATAGAAGCTCCTCTGTTGGACTTTGAGAGCCCTTCACAACCTGTCCTCAAATCCATCTTTGTTTTGTTTCCCTCTCTCTCTGTGATATAGCCAGCCAAGGTGGCTTTTTTGCTTTTCCTCCCATGTGATTCTCTATCACCTGCTTCTGTGCTCTTGCAACTTACCCCATGTCTGGATTATGCTCCCTCCTTATCTCTACCTTAGAGTTCCTCTTTTCCTTCAGAACTGGACTCAAGCATTTCCTTCTACAATAAACCTTCCCTGATTTTACACTGCTCTCAACTGAAGTGCTTTTGTGGATTTATGCAGTATACTTAAATATGTGCATGTATACTCTCTGATCTGAACAGGGACTGTTTGATTTTTGTCATGATATCCCTACCCCCTAACTCAGATGCATGGTAAATGATGGTTCATTATTGATTTCATTGAACTGTGTTTCTGGGCTAGAAAGCACTTCACTGCCTGCATGTTTAAGTCCTAAAATACTAAAGTTATACAGGGTGCCTGGTTTTTTTTTTCTGTTTTGTTTTTCAAAATAAATTTTCCCTTGTCCAGATCTCAGTTTGAAGAGTTATGTGCTGATCTCCTGCAAAAGATAGACAAGCCCCTTGCCTCATTAATGGAACAAACCCAGCTCCAAGTAGAAGATGTAAGTGCTGTGGAGATTGTTGGAGGCACTACCAGAATCCCTGCAGTGAAAGAGAAGATTGCCAGATTCTTTGGGAAAGATATCAGCACCACTCTGAATGCCGATGAAGCTGTAGCCAGAGGGTGTGCCTTACAGGTAGGCCCTGCCTTCAGCTAGTCTCAAAAAGTGATATCTGGACTGATAAATTGTAGAAGATATGATAGCCTAGGATCCTGCCCGGGATATATAAAGTAATAACCCAGGCCTGGGGGGGGACCTGGCTCCTAAAAGTGTCTCTTGGCCTAGTCCCATCTAGAGTTTCTTTCGAAAAGCCCTTGGTTTAACTCCAGATCTTCAAAACTGAAAGGAGTTGATGTCATTCGTGTCATTATTTCTACTAACATGTACTTGGCCTTTGCATGGATTTCCCTTTAGTGACTCTGAATACAGGGTTGTGGATAGGGGTTGTTTTTAAGTCTCAGGGGGGAAGGAAGATAAAAATAACAGACTGAGTCACTTATCTCAGGACCTCAGAAATTATTTAGTACAACCCGTACCCGGATGAGAATCCCTTTTACATCATAATCAGCAAGTGGTCATTCAGCTTTTGCTTGAAGATCTTTGCTGAGGGAGGATATGCTGCTCCTGCCTTTTTCTCCCCCAGAAGCATTAGCAAAGCCCGCCTTTGCTTTTTTCCGTGCCCAGCCACTGTACTACCTCAGGACAACTGTGCTTTTCCCTTGGCTAACTCTAACCATAGTTTGCCATTCTTTCCACTTCCAAACTGATTGCTCTTCTTATCCTGAAAGTTAATGCTTGCTGACTGAGTGGTTGGAAATAATTTCAGGCAAAAAAAGGAGTGCTTGCCAAGGCTCTATATCCCAGTTCTGTCCTGGAAGGAATATACAAATGCCCAGTACTTTTTGGTGGGAACTTTTAAAGAAAATTTAGATGAGAAGACAAGGAAAAATATCTTCTAAATCAAGAAGAGACAGAAATTAAGGCAGTAGTATTATACCAGTATTTCTCAAACTAAAGAATTTGATGGTGTGAGGGTATGGGAGGGGAGGAAGTGTTGCTCACTAGTACAGGTTACAGATATTAAGGTTACTGCAGATCAGTGCTCTATTAATTCTAAATAGCTATTTAATCATAGCTTTAGCATATATGAAATAAATGAACTACCTACTTCCGATATTCGGGCTTTGTTTTTTAACTAATTTTTTTTCTTTCAATTTCTATTTATTTTCCATTCCTAATTTTCTCCCTTCTTCTTTGCTCTCCTCTACCTATTGAGAAGGCAAGGGAAAAAAACTCATTGCAAATATGTATAGTCAAACAAAAGACATTTCCTACATTAGCCAAGTCCAAAAAAATACTTGCTTCAGCTTGCACTCTTGAGATCATCACCTCTCTATCTGGAGGTGGAAAGCACTTTCAAATCTTTGGTTGGTCACTTCATTGATTAGAGTTCCTCAATCTTTAAAAGTTGTTCGTCTTTATAGTATTATTGTTTGTTCTGCTTTACTTTGCATCTGTTTACTTACACAAGTCTACCCAGGTTTCTCTGAAGCCAGTTACTTTTATCATTTCTTACAGCACTAGTATACCATTCATAATGTGTAAGTTATTCAGCCACTCCCCAGTTGAGGGACAACTCCTCAATTTCCAATTCTTTGCCACTGCAAAAAGAACTGCTTTGACTTTTTTTGTACATGTGGGCTCTTTCCCTGTTTTTCAAGCATTTTAGTGTATAGATCTAGTATTGCTAAATGTGCTCAGTTTAATAGCTTTTTGGGCATGGGTCCAAATAGCTTTGCAGAATAGCTGAACCAGTTCATAGTTCCAGCAACGGTATCTTAATGGTTCTGCTTTCCCACAGCCTTTCCAGCATTTGTCGTTTTCTTTTTTTGACAGCTTAGTACCTGTGCTCTTTTACCCTGCTCAGCTGGGTGTGCCAGGCACAAATCTTGCTGAACTTGACCATATCATTAGAAAACTGCTGTAGGGCATGCGTATGTTTTAGGTTGGTGTGGGAAGTCAGATAGCATCTGAAGGGCTTTACATAGCTTCTTCTCAAATCTATGTTGAAAAATATAGGAAGTTGTAGTAACAAGTGATCATTAAGGAAAAATTGAACCAAGGGTGGGTACCTTCTTTCATCGTAGAAGGCTTTCTTCTAGGTCAGATACCTGGTTCTGTCTTGCTTTGTTTAGGTGACAGGCTAAATGCTTAAAGAAGCACAACTTAAACCTTAAAAGATGACAGTTGTGTTTTAAGGGGATGTTAAATTAGATCTCTGAGGAGCAATGATAGATAAAGAGATTTACACATAAATACATAGACATAAACATGTATGATTCTGTGGTAAGACCACATGTATAATGTGGTGGGTTTTATTTTGTTTTTGGTGGGGGGAAGGCAGAGCAATTGGGGTTTAGTGACTCACCCAATGTCACACATCAAGTGTCTGAGGCCAGACTTGAACTCAGGTCCTCCTGACTCCAGGGCGGGCTGGTGCTGTATTCACTGCGCCACCGAGCTGCTCCCCCTAGCACCTCCCCCCCTTTTTAAAATACATGTATGATTCTGTGGTAATACTGTTAATCAGAATAGTCCTATTAAGTCAGGGTTATGATATTTTGGCAGAGCAAGAAATGTAGAAAATAATGTCTTTGAGGGGAATACCTTTTTTGTGGGATACTTAATATAAATGGTAACAACAGTATTTGTCATTTATGTTTTAAAGTTTGCTAAGTACTTTGGAGATGAATGCAGGCTCAGAACATGAAATATCACTGACTTAACATTTTGGAAGAAACTGAATTATGCCTCTTAGAACATCATTAAATTAGAGCAGATTTGATTGTTTCCTTTGGCCGGGCTGTTTCCCCTAGTGTTAGCAGAACTTTGGTCTAACCATGTTCCCCACCCCATGCTTTATGTTGGAGAAAATTAAGGCCCCCAAAAATGAACTGATTTTTCCAGAATGATAAAAAGTTAGGCCTAGGGCTAGACTCTTGTCCTAGAAACCTCACTGCAGGGCTGTCGATCCTCTGCACAGTGCCTGTCTGCTAAGTCAGATAGGTGATGTTCTCAGTTACGTTATTTTATTTTGTGAACTTAGCAGTAGGTGCCTACCCCAATATTCACCCTTTTCTCCAATTTGTAAAATGTAATATGAACATCCTGACATAGAATTGAATGTATAACCCTGTAGGTTAAATGTGTTCAGAGTATGTTATATTTATATCTTTATACTAGAAATTTTGTTTTATTTGTTTTGTTAAGTAGAGAACAAGAGCCAGGTTATATGGCTTAATTTATTTAAATATATGCATGATTTTTCAGAAATGACTCTACATGTTCTCTTATTTGTATGAGTGATCCTGGGAAGACCATTGGGGACTAGTGGTGCTTCCTCTTTAGAGTTCTCATCCAGTCTTTCTATGACGAACAGCTGTGGTACCTCCATCTCATCCCTTTTGAATTCTTATATGCTTCTAAGTATTACACTCCTTGCAATTACTTGTTTAAGCACATATACTTTTGTTCAGAATAATTAAGTACTTCAGTGTATTCTTTTGTTCATGATAAATAATGCAGAGTTTTAAAAAAAATTCAAACCCATCAATCATATCTTTGTGTTGTAAAAAAGAAAATTAAGGCAAAGCATGACTTGACAGCATCCTGTAAAGAGCCATGACAAACCAGAAGTAATTTGTATTTTTTTTTCTTTCAGTGTGCCATCCTCTCCCCAGCATTTAAAGTACGTGAGTTCTCAGTCACTGATGCCGTTCCTTTCCCAATCTCTTTAGTCTGGAACAATGACTCAGAAGATGCTGAAGGGTAGGTAGCTGTTATTTTTCGAACGGAGATAGTCTTTGTTTTTTAACACAAAGGAGAAAAAATGACTAATACTCTTTAGGAAGGTTTTCATAGATGTTATCTATCAGAATCTTCTCTGAATCAAAGTTGTCACTATTATTTCCTGTATTTATGTAGGTGAAACAGAATGAGTTAAATTGGAGCATCGTTTTCAGGCTGTCATTGTTAGAATTTATTTAAAGGTTATTTTACTGCATAATGACCTTGTTTGTTACATGACATTTTCCTTCTCTCCTCTTCTAACTTTAGTGTTCACGAAGTGTTCAGCAGGAACCATGCTGCTCCTTTCTCCAAAGTTCTCACTTTTTATAGGAAAGGTCCCTTTGAGTTGGAAGCCTTTTACTCTGATCCTGAAGGCTTTCCATACCCAGAGGCAAAAATTGGTAAGTATAAGTTACCATTCTGCTGTTTTTTCCCAAAATGATACAGATGAGGTTGTAATTATCAACTGCGTGACCCTGGGTAGTGCAGTGAAAAGCACTTTGTTATACATAGAATTATTTTGAGTTCAGATAAAAGGTGAACTACCACAAAGCACTGTGTTTATTATATTAACCTTTACTGGTTCTTGCTCAGTGTTCCTTCTAATTTGTGACACTTATTTAGTGCTTTAAGATTTGCAAAGCGCTTTGTTTTCCTTTGGTCCTCCCAGTAGCACTGGGAACTAACAGGTAGTGCCCCCATTTTGACACATGAATATACTAAGGCTCAAAGCTTCAGTGACTTGATTCACTCTGGTTACACAGCTAGTAAGGTTTAGGGGTGGATTCAAGTATGTCTCCTGCGTGTCACTGAGATCCATCCATTCCAATCCTCTATGAGCCCCTCATTTTATAGATGAAGAAACTGGTGATGCAAGAAAGTAACCCTTTTAGGAGAAAGGGTGTGGTATACATCAGATGTTATCTATCCAACCTACCCAGAATTTTTAATAATAAATAAAACTTGGAGTGTATTATCAGCCCAAGCCCATAATAATAATTTTTTTTCTCTGAACAGTAATTACTTTTGTCACTGTCTTTGAAATTATTTCCAACATGGCAATGAAATTTAAAAGTCACTAATATTTTTATTCTCAAATTGTAAACCCTCCACATTCTGTCTCCTCAAAAAACATAAAAGGGGAAGGTAGAATTGACTAATCATAATCATTTAAAACTACTCTTTAAAAGACCCACTAAAGAAAGTTACAATTCAGATGGAAGTTAGTGTATAGTGTTTGATGTGTCCTGAAAGTATTACATGCTGAATTGGATCTAAGTTTTTACATTAGTCTTATGTTTTAAGAGGAGTGTGAGGCAGTGAGGTGACATATTGGATAGAGCAACAGGTCCGAAGTCAGGAAAATCAGGTTCAGATCCTGCCTCAGATACTGAATTAACTGTGTGATCCTGAGCAAGTTACTTAGGTTCTGTTTGCCTCGGTTTCTTCATCTGTAAAGTGGGAGTATTCATCGCACCTACTTCCGGGATGGTTGTATGGATCAAATGAGATTATGTTTGTAAAGCAATTGATACATATTAGGTGCTATATCAACGTTAGCTAGTATTATATTTTATTGCCCTCATTATGGGGATGGGGAAGTTCAAAGAAATTATTGACCTTGAACTTAAATGACAGGGTGAGAATATAGACCAACCAATCTAAAAAAGCCTTAGAGAATATATTAGTATATATTCCAGGCTGCAGAATGTTTGGTACAACCTGTAAGTCCTCCAGGAATTAAGAGAGAAGGAAGAATTATACACTATAGTAGTTCAAGGTGTTTTTTTTTTTTTTTTTTTTTTGAAAAAAAGATGACATAGAGTACGCTTGGAAAGAAATGTAAGCACTAGATTAATGGAGGGTCAGGGAGGGAAGGAGCAGCCTGTTGGAACTGGTGTGTATTTGTTGGTTTCTCTCATGTTCTTCTCTAAAGTCTAGTTTTGTGGCATATCAGTTTTGCAGTCTTTGACACCCTTCCAAATGTGTTTCCTGTCTTTTAGGCCGCTTTGTAGTCCAAAATGTTTCTGCTCAGAGAGATGGAGAGAAGTCTAAAGTCAAAGTCAAAGTACGTGTCAATACTCATGGCATTTTTACAATATCTACTGCATCAATGGTAGAGAAAATCCCAACAGAAGAAAGTGAGGGTTCTTCCATTGAAACAGACATGGAGCATCAGAGCCGACCTCCACCTGAAAATGCAGATGTTGATGTAAGTTTGGGGACATGAATATGAACTAGATAGGAAGTATAGATAGTGGAATGGGGCCCATCCTATGGGGATAATGGAAGGGAGTTAAAAATAAATTTTATTAATTCTAACGTATCAAAGTTGTCTGAAGTAAGTAATAGTAATAATGCATTGAGAAATGTTTTATAATTTCATCAGGTATGATTTAGTCCTTTATCTTTAAGCTGTTACCTGAAGCAAAGCGGTTTCTAATTTAAATGTTACTCCAGATCTCGTTAATTTCAGTGTGTTGCTAAACATGAGGTAGAAATAATTGAAAATGTTCTACACATTATAGGTGTTTATTGAATGTTGTTTTGCTTACCTCACTTATAGCATAGAAAAAGCTACTTGGTTTGTCTAATAAATATTAAGGCTGATATCAAACTACCCTACCACCCTGCATGGAAAAAACTGGCATTTATATTACTGAATGATTTATTTTTTTATTCTTTTTGTGGTTTTAAACACTAGTTTGAAAAGAGCATAACTTATTACTTACTGAATGATAGAGAACTCCTCCTACACAACATAGATCTCAGATTCCATTGGCAAGAATAACAGCACCCTGCATAGGCAATAGTGACACTGAGAGAAAATCCTAAAGCATAGCAACGTGTTAATGTATTTATTAGGGATTTTCAAACATACTTTGGTCAAGGAACAAGGTCTTGCAAAACTAAAATCCTAGATTAAAGAGCATACCACCCCAAACCTCAGAGATACTGGGCACATAACAGTCCCTTCAGATGAAGACGATAAGCTTACCAGTGTCTTTTTCAGGTGTTCCTTCATTAGCTTTAAACATCTTTATTGGTATTTATGGTCTTAATTTACTCTCCCCTGCCTTTTGGACTCCTAGTAAAGTTTACGGGCCTACATGACTGAAAAGGGAGTCTCAAGGTGAACAGATAAGGGTTTGGGGCTTTCCTCAGAACAAAGAAGCTATAGCCAACTCTCAATCATCTGGTGATATAGGGTGACTGTTACACATAGTCCCAAAACATTCCCCACTAAACTTTGTGAGACATCTTTGCTCTGTCTACTAAGCAAAATAGCCTCTCTTTGCTTTTGTAACCCCTGTGGAGTGTTTCACAGCCACATTGAAAAATAATGCACCCTGCTATAACCTACAGACTGAAGGATGAGGGCATTCTCTCCATGTAATTGAGAGTTGGCTGTATATACCCTGAACACCAGCAAATGAGAATGAAAGTCATGCCAGAGTTCAGAGCACAGAGTAAGGACTATCACTTTGAGAGAATTGTGGACATTTCTGAAGTAAAAGTCGTCACACTCGGTGGTTATCATGTTGCCTATTTTTTAAAATAGCTATGTTAATTTCAAACAAGTTTTTTTTACAGGTTGGAAATTTCTCAGTTTCAGATATTGTATTCAGCTTGCTTTGATCAGACACTTTTTTTTTTTTCCCTACAGTATAACAGAAATTGAGTGTACTGACTTTTGATGCCCTTTAGCTTTAATAAAACCAAGTACACATGCTTTCTACATCCTTTGTGCCTGGGCTTTCATTTCAGAAAAATATCCAGCAAGACAACAGTGACGCTGGAACACAGCCCCAGGTACAAACTGATGGTCAACAAACGCCACAGTGTCCCCCTTCACCCGACCTTCCCTCTGAAGAAAACAAAATCCCTGATGCTGACAAAGTGAGTGATTCTTCTAGTTTGTTCCATGAGACAATATTTACAACGTGTAAGCATTAATCATACCATGCAAAGTTAACCTATTCTTCTTACGTAGGATTTTTATGTTAACTTTTTTTCAAATAGCAACACTAAAGTCAATCCAATGTTTTGCTTTATTTCCAAAAGCTTCTAATTGAGAGAATCTTTGTTTTGCTGCCATTTAGTAGTGGAAAATTAGTTATTTCATCATCGTAGGATATTAACTCTTTGATGGCAGCAGACATAGATACAATTGTATTGCATGTGTCCTTGAGGTGTGTTTATCTTTTTCAATTGATCATTTTGAATTGGTTTTACCTTTTTAACTTAATCAGAAAATAAATATGTGTAGGTAGATTGATTCTTAGTATATTTTCTCCTAAAGTCATTTTGTATTGTGTTGAGAAAGTTAAGAACTAGTGATGAGCAGAACATTTTAAAACAGTCCTTATCTTCCCTCAAAATATGGATTTTACATGAACATGTATAATACCAAGCAGCAGCACCATGTAGATGTTTGCCTGCATTTATACAGCCACCTCTCAATATTTTCTAATCGGACTTCTGATATTCAGTTTTGATGATGATGGTCTGCATGTGCAAGTGTAACTAAAAACTAATTTGCTACTTGGTCATTTTTGCACTGAATGCGTGTAAAATTTGTCCTCTAATAACTGTCTATCTGAAAGGCTTTTCTGCTTTATTTGTCCAAAGTTTTTACTCAAAAAGAAAATAACTCCATTTTTTTATAATTGAATTTTCTGACAAATTCCGCTGTGGCTTCCCAGTTGCATGTTTCATGTTTTATACGGTATTACTTTAGGTTTTGTTTCAGTTAGTCCCTTAAAGTGATTTCAACGTCATGACTTTTCAGTCACTTACCATACTTCATCTTGTGACATTGCAGTATCTTGAATATCTTTCTCTGCTGTCCATTTGTCTTTATGATCAAATTTTGAAATTTGATTACAGGTTTCTTCCCTTTTCCATCCTACCCCCAATTTAAAAGAGGTGGATTGTTAGAATTGAAGCTATTCAAATCATCTCTTTTAAATCCACGTTTCACTGCCATGGTAGAAGCCTAACATTCCTTTGTGTAGGCCTTTTTAGTTAATTTTGGTTAGGACCAAAGTCTACCTCCCAGAGGCCCTAGTAGTGGTCTTGATCTTGTTTCTACGATATGCTATCTGATAAGACTATGTTTGCCCAGGTAACTAAAATTATAGTTTTCAGTTCTTTATTGCTGATGAAGATCTTGGATCAAGACTATGCCTTTTTATTCTTAGAACTTAATGCAGTGTGCTGCACACAGTAGGCACTCCTGCTTATGTGAGTCAGTTGAAGTCATCTTAAGAGCTTTGTTATTGCAGAAGAGTCAAAGACTTACATGTGTGCTTCAGGGACATGATTGCTAACATGACACCCCTCATAATAGTTGTCGTTGTGAGCAAAGTTTATGAAGTTTCTGAATTCCCCAGGATGTTGACAGCATTTCCTAGGTCTCCTCTTGATAGATCATCAAACATGGCTGTATGGGAAAAACACTAAACTTCATTTTATTACATAGCTTTTCTTTCTCCATTCTAATGGGGAAGGGATAAAAAGAGACACTATTCTTATCACCAGGTTTCAATGATTGCCACATGTTTGTGATGACAAATTTTCAGATCCTAAATGATAGTGAAATATTGGCTATGCTTGTCAATTGCTTTCCTTCTTGAGTTATAAAAGATTATTCGAAACCTTATAACCCTGTTTACTTCTCTTAAAATATCGAGAAACAGTTTATGTAGACATATAAGCAATACCATTGCCCTTTCAGCCTGACATCTTCAGTGACCTGCTATCAGGTCCAGTAGCTCTGCCAATTTTTTTTCATTGCGTAGCAGTAGTAGCCTCAAATTAGCTTGTCACACCCCTGTGCTTGACAGAATTTCATCCCAAACAGCAGAAGGAAAACTTAGTGTTTGATCTACTCTAAAAAACAGGGATCCTGAAGTGGCCCTCTATACTACTCAGTGGTGTTAGAAATATGGATTGTTCCTCATACCCTCTTCAGATCTGTGGGTAGAAATATTCATTCTTTTGTTAGTCTGTATGCCATTCTTTGGCTTCATCTTTCACCTACTGATTTTTTAGTTTTCTGTAAGCCTTCTCGTAGTTTTTCTTATGTTAGGAAAGCATTCTTTCCCTCTTAACAGTTTAATCTCCCATTCATTCTCCTTTAATCAATACTGGTAGCATCAGTTAACAACCAGTATTAATGATGGCTATCTGGATGGTGGAATTGTAGATACGTTTCTTTTGGAAGGTGATGATTGGTCCAGGTGAAATGCCAAAATGTTGTTTCTTGTCAGCATCTTTATTGCTTCTTTTAGGTAACATTTTATAGTGCACACTAGTCACATCATTAGTCAACTTAGTCTCTCAGGTAAATAGTCTATCCTTTATTCGCTATTGTGCGTCCTTGTAACAACCCAGATGTCGATAAGGGAAGACTGTTTTTTGACACTGGCCATACCTGCTTCTTCACTTGACACTGACTATACCACTTCTCCACTCACTGAGTAGAAATGTGAATTATTACTGTTGGCATTTTCCAGTGCTTAAGAGGAAGTAAAGTTTTTAGTAGAAACAATTTTGGTCAAAGTTTAGAGACTGACTTAGCTAACAAGCTGTGTGAATTTAGATCCCCAACACTCTGAGCCTCAGTCCCCTTCTGTAATTTAATCAGGCTTGCCTCAGATGATTTGTAAATTTCTATCTTATTCTATCTTTCTTATCCATAAATTTCCTTAAGATCTTTTGCATAAAATATCCTATAGTACCTTATGGACCAGCTGTACTCTTTTTACTCCTACTTTGAGCATCACAGTTGTTCATTGAAATATTTGTTATCTGATCAGCTTGCATCACGTTAACAAGTATGGTGAGCCTGAATTTTTGTAGTCATTCTTTTGTTTGTGATCAGGATGTGGAAATATATACCCTTGGGATAGTAGAAGGGGGGGAAAGCATGGATAACAAAAAAGTAGAAGAATTTCCAAGCCCCATTTGAGCCTTGGGTTTACAAAACAAAATTTTTCAGTAGCTGCTGAGTCAGACCATTTTTTATGCCCCTTTTTCTGTGACTTAGCTGCAAAGCTGGCTAAAAGTAACAAAAAGACCAAAGGCATAAGTAGCCGAAATGAGAAATATTCAAAATCCCCATTAGGTATTTATTTCCTTAGGCCAAAATTCTAGAAAGTCACATTTTGCCATAGTGATTGTCCAGATTGTTGGACATCTTCCAGTTTTGTAAAAGTACATGATAAATGCTGGGATGTAGAAGTAATAATTGTAAGTAGCTCTGATTAGATTTTCATTTGAAATACTATCACATTCTTCTTAAACTAAGGATGTTAAGAATTTGAAGAGATCACAGAAGAGCCACAAAGATGGAGAAATAAGGGGCCTGAGGCATAAGTCTGTGAGGATAGCATAAGCATCGTAGGAGAGATTTAAGTAGATACGAGAAAAATTCTGACGATGAGGTATGTTAGTCACTAGAATACATGCTTATTGGTAGTTGTACAAAAGTTCAACCATATGGCACTATCCCGTCTTTTATGATTATGACCCTTAGTAAAGATGGAGATGGCTTCTCAGCCTAGTGATGAGTCCCATTTTGTTTATGTAAATGTGTCTGGTTTTTTTTTTGAAGGAATACTTAAGAACTGTTTTCTCTCCTGAAGGCAAATGAAAAGAAAGTAGATCAACCTCCAGAAGCTAAAAAACCGAAAATTAAGGTGGTGAATGTCGAGCTTCCCATTGAAGCAAACTTGGTCTGGCAACTGGGAAAAGACCTTCTCAACATGTATATTGAAACAGAAGTAAGTTTCCAGTAGAGTATTGTCTTATACAGGTCTTACTGTGGCTAATGTATTTATTTTATTCTGTGTGTGTATTCAAATAAGTTTGTTTTAACTTGAACTAACAAAACTAGAGAAATATGTAACTACTAATAAAAGCAAAAAGCAGTTGTTTGTAAATTGAGTCACATAGAACCCCAAACTTATAACAATACTTATGGTGTCAATCTTATTTATTTCCACATTTAATGTGAATTTCTCAATGCACGTATTTGATGTGAACTGCAAGTTCATGGACAAATGTTGGTCACATTTGAGGAAGCTTTAAAAAAAAAAAGGCAATTTAAAGATAACCCTGTTGCAGATAGCTGGGCTTTGGGCCCATTCAATTTAACTGAGCCTCAGTGTTCTCATCCATAAAATACGGATAATAATCTGTAGTACCTACATCAGAGTTGCGAGATTCAAAAGAGAACTTTGCAAAACACTTGACAAAATTTAAGTTTTATAAAAGTATAAAAGGAACTTGAGAAAGTCTAATGCAGGGCTACACAACATTTGGCCTGTGTGCCTGAGAAAGGATTTCAGGTGGCTTGTGGAAAATGTAGAGGAAGTGAGATAGGCCTGTGCAACATACCGCCAATGGGCCAATTGGTTGAGCAGGCCTGGTCTAACCCTTTCATTTCACAAAATACAGGTTGACTTGCCAAAAGTCATATACAGGTAGTAAATGGAAAAATCAGCGTCCCGTGCCTGATCTAGTGCTCTTTACCTTACGCTATGCCGTTTCTCTGACATTTTGGCAAACATGACGTTATTTGTTAAGTTTTATGCTAAGTGGCTGCTGGAATGATACAGTTTTTGAAATCTTGTCTGAGTCTTTCCAGGATGCTCTAAGAGTATTTGGGGATCTAGTTTTCCTTCTCACTGCAACAATGTTGCAGATGATGGGAGAGGGTCACTGTCCATAGATAGAATAACAAGTCTCACTAATAAAATGGTTGTACTTATTGTCTTAACCAAGGATAGCCACTGTTTTGGTTTTAAAATGTCATGGAAGTTCTTTCTATCCTGAGAGCAAAGTGTGTTGGCCGTCATAAACCAGAAATATATTTGATACACAGAAACAATTGTGCAGTCAATTTAAAAAATATATGTATTAACTTTCAGCTCTTTTTATCAAGGTTTGATAAGCATAATAGCAAGATAAATTCTTATTTCTCGCAGGGCAAGATGATCATGCAGGACAAGCTCGAGAAAGAGAGGAATGATGCCAAAAATGCAGTAGAAGAATATGTCTATGAGTTCAGGGATAAGCTGTCTGGGCCCTATGAAAAGTTCATATGTGAACAGGTACAGTAGCTGTCTAGCTATGGGACTTAATCTTCCTGATGATACAGTCCATTGTTTTTCAGATTTTGTTTTCTGGTCCACAAAGTATTGTGTAGCTTAAGGTTATAGAAAATGAAAGCCCTGTATATTTGAAACTTGTCAACCAGAGTTAAGTCTGTTTTCAGAACGCAAGAAGCACTGATGACAGGCAAACCTAATGTTACTTAATCTTGGTGATTTCTAGAAGCCAAGGTCACAAACCTAAGCTGTATAGTTTTTGTCTTGGGGGGATTTTTTGGTTTTGTTTTTTGTTTTGCCATGTTCCCAAATTCACTTCAGATGAGGGGTGCTGCTGAAGGTGGCTTGTCATGATTCTCCTTTCTGAGTCTTACTATGTCACCATCTGTATCTCAACCCATATCTGTATATATACTTCCAGGCTCTATCCTAGGTTCTCTTTTTCTTCTGGATTTTTTGGGTGACTATCAGTTCCCATTGGTTCAGTTATCACCTATACAAATAGACTGATCCTGATAGCAGTAGATAGATACCTACATATGATAAGTTGACAAGTCGGACCAGTTAATGGGTATAGAGCCTATTGCTTAGTTTAAAACATATAGAAGTCTTGAGAAATAAATGAAATGGTTGCCGTTTATCTTGTTTTGATTTAGAAACTAGGTACTACAATTAAGACTAGGTTTTGAGAAGATGAGAAATGACCAAAACTGTTTGAAGAACTAGGTACAAATATACATAGATACATACACTCTCTTTGCTTTTGTGCAAAATTTATGCAGTGACACATGTTAAGTGTCTAGTAAAGGCTTATTAATCAGGCCTGATCCCAAGTATTCATTTGGCTTGGAAAGAAAAAAAATTCAAAGCCCATGTCTAGAGCAGGTCATGGGAAGAGTCAGAATGTTTCTAGGACTAATGCTGGACGTTTCAGGTCTGTTCCTAGGTTACTTCAAGGGTGGTCCAATCCAGTTCATATTAAGACCCCTCTCTTTTAATAGAACTTAACATTTTGGTCAGCTCTAGAGCCTGCTGAGTTTGGGAGCATAAAGGGGGTGGGATGAAAATGACAGTTCTGGGTAATCCACTTCAGACTCCAGGAATTAGGGAGAAATTTATTATGAGCTTGGGTTATAAGCAGTCAATGTAAGTATTTGTTTGAATGCTCACAGGATGATATAATTTAGTGGCTAGACTTACTGGCTAAGATGTTAGCTCTTTGATCAGTTCTGATGTCAACTGACCTTAATTAAAGATGAGTGACATTGATGTGTATTAGAGTACTAGTACAGCCATTACTTCTTGCATTCCTCATAGTGCTATTTATTGTGAAGTGTGATGAAAAATTTGCTTTGAGGTCTTCATGCAAATAAGTAGTAGAAAGAAGAATTAGTCTCCTCAACCTAACTTAGAGTTGAAATTACTGGTAGAATCCCCTGAGAGACTGAGCCAAGTGCAATAACATTGGGCTGCTTGTAAATTACTTGGACTCCTCAAATTACCATAGAAGCATAATAACAATGTATATATTTTCTAGATGAAATAATTGAAACCCCAAGGTTAGGATTTAACAGGCTACTGATTAGAAATGCCATCATGATTCTTCCAGATTCTCTTGGAAGAATTTTATATATAACGAATAAGTACTATACATTTTACCATTATCTGATGCAGATCCACTTAATATTCTCATACTGACTTATTTCATTTAAAGAAAATGGGGCAGGATATCACTCATCTCGGTTCCACCACTCTCCTTTCTAAAGGTTTTATGAGGGCTTGAGTTTACATTACAACCAGTACTGCTTACTCAGCTTCACAAAACAAGACCTACAATTTATAGACTTGAGCACTTGTTATAAAATAGGAATGCCTAGACTCTGTTATGGTAAAGCCAAATCTGAATACTCAACTTTCATTTTCTAGGATCATCAAAATTTCCTGAAACTCTTGACAGAGACCGAAGACTGGCTGTATGAGGAGGGAGAGGACCAAGCCAAACAAGCATACGTTGACAAGTTGGACCAGTTAATGGTAGGACACCTGGGCATAGGGGCTGTTCCAGGGCCCTGTAGGTCTGCAAGTGTGGCCCTTTGAGTCCAAGTTTTACAGAGTAAATCCTTTTATTAAAGGGATTTGTTCTGTGAAGTTTGGATTCAGTCAAAGGGCCTCACTTGAGGAGGACCTAGAGGGTCGCATGTAACCTTGAGGCTTTAAGGTTCCCCACCCTTGGGCTATTCCTTTTGTAAAAGTTAGGTAAGTCTTGCAGAATAAATAAAATGGTTGTCATGTGTCTTGTTTTGATTTAGAAATTGGGCACTCCAATTAAGATTAGATTTCAAGAAGCTGAGGAACGACCAAGAATGTTTGAAGAATTAGGACGAAGGCTGCAACACTATGCGAAAATAGCAGGCGACTACAGGAATAAAGTGAGTCCTTCTGTATATGGCGGGTTGAAAACTGTAAAAATTGCCATTAACAGATGAGCCAACTGGGCAACTTCCATATCCAGCAAAATTCCCCTCAGAAAAAGGGAGATAGGTGTTTTGAATTGGGTTGTCCTCCCCTGGTCCCATCAACTACACTTGAGAATTTGCCCAGAAACCAATTATAACATTGTGGGAAGGAGTTGTTCAAAGATGTTAATTCACTCCATGTGTTTCATTAACTGTCCTCTTTACTTGAGGTGCATCTTCAGCTTTGAATTACATACAATAACCAGTTTTGTTCACTCTATTCAGGATGAGAAATACATCCACATTGATGAATCAGAAATGAAGAAAGTTGAAAAGTCTGTCAATGAAACGATGGAGTGGATGAATAATGTCATGAATGCTCAGGCTAAAAGAAGCCCCGATCAGGACCCAGTTGTACGTGGCAGTGAAATAAAAATGAAGATAGAGGTGAGTGTTGCCATGTAGCCCTGTTTACCTCCCTGAGTGTTTAAAACAGCACACCCCTCTGTTGAGATTGTATCCCCAGAGTCACTCTCTGGACATTAAAGGTAACTCCATCCTCAAGAAAGAAGATTTATCCAGATGAGCCTCTGAGGACCTGCTCCTTTATCATTTCACCTCTACCTGAGCACTTTGCCTGGCACTTAATAAATGCCTATTGAGGGACTGAATCACATCCCCTAGAAAAAGACAAAGAAAACGGTTAAATCTAACAAACAAGAGAGTCTTAAATGAGGAGAGGCAGTATGGTACAGTGCCAGCCTTGGAGCCAGGAAGAGCTTCTGGGTCCACCTCTCCCACGTCTTGGCTCTGTGACCCTGGACCTCTCAATGCTCCTGGCCACCCTCCAAAACTCTCAAGCTCTTCACTGTTCTTACCAGTGGCGCTGCAGTCCAGTTTTCTCCCTAATGAGAGCTATGAAGCTCCTGCTTTCTTTAACCAGCTTAGTGAACAGAAGAATGGTGTGGTGAAAATGTTTGGTCTGTCTTAGTTCAGTCTGCAAAATTCAGATTTATAGAAGATTTAATATATAAAGTTCTATTTTAGCAGGCTAGATTGCCATTAGGTAAGGCAATTAGGAAGTGTAGAAGAAAGATCTCTCCAAAAAGGAATGAAGAAATCTGAGCTAACTTTTTTTTTGTCCTTCTGCCTCAGGAATTGATCCATACTTGTGAACCAGTTGTAACACAACCAAAACCAAAAATAGAATCTCCCAAGCAGGAAAAAACATTGAACGGCCCCAATGTGGATAAGAATGAAGGTTTCGAAGTAAAAAATAACCTGAATGCTGAAGGCCTGCATCAGAATGGAGACTGTCATCCCAGTGACAACAGCACTATTCACATGGACTTGGACTAAATCACTTCGAGTTAAGCAGGGTCACTACCAACAAATGATGAAGAAAATATTTTTTGCAGTAGTATGTAATTCTTAAAGACATACTGAGACTTATTTATATTTTCTTTTTTAAGAATGTTTAGAAATTTTTTGTGTATTATATGGAAAACTGCAAAGCTTAAGTCTGTAGTCATTATGATCCTAAAAGGGAAAATTGCCTTGGTAACTTTCAGATTCCTGTGGAATTGTGAATTCATACTAAGCTTCTGTGCAGTATTAACCATTTGCATCAGTAAGGATGAAGTTGATTTTGTCTTCTGGAAAAAAAAAATGTACTGCTCATTCAAGAGGGTTGTGACTAAAAATCTTTAAGCATTTGTTTCTGCCAAGGTAGTTTTCTTGCATCTTACCCTCCATTTCCGCATGTGTGTGGGCGTGTATGTGTGTAAATATGGTTAAATCTGAATTCATAAGGGCTTTCCAAAATCGTCTAATAGGGTAGGACTTTTTTCCTCATTATTATTATTTATATTTCACTGGGTAAAACAAAAGATAGTGAAATGTATTAGTAGCATGCAGAACAAAAACTTAAAATTTCTCTTGCTAAACAGTACATTGTCCTGTGGAGATTTACCAATGGAGGAAATGTTGATCCTGTTGTAACTGGTATTGTGAAGCATTCAATGAGCTTTAATAATAAAGTTCATACAATGGTGTCATTTCTAAACTGTTGGCTTTGTTGGTTATTTTTAAACACTGATAGAAGCTTACATTACAGGCCACTTTTCATGAAACTCCAATTTCCTTTTAATTTTTTTTTTCAGTTTATAAAATTATAGCTCCTGTTTCTTTAGTTCAATATGGCAGCTTTAAGACAAGCTAACATTAGCATTTTTAAGTAAGGACTGAGGTGTAGAAGGTATAATGAGCAGCTTGGTGGGGGTGCCTTAGTTTTGTGATTATTACTATTACTTATAAAAACAAAGATCATTTTGGAGAGGTGAGGACTGTAGCCTGTTTGTTCTACCATTCTTTGCCCTCCACACACATGCAAACAAAGCTACAATATTCTCTGGTGGTAGAATGTCAGTAAATTTGTGTTTACGTTGTTTGGAGTACTCATTTCTTTGGGCTCCATATACTGTTCATCACTTACTCTTGAAGGTGTAAAACAGTGAATTCCCAAAACTATTACAGGAAGACAAGTTTAATAGGCAATAAGTGATAATACAATTATTAATGGATCCAAAAATTAAATGTTCTGTTGTTGAATCAGATCCTGACTCATTAGAGACTAGACCAGTCTGAATGAGGCTTTCTTAGTAACTGAGGATTTACCTTGTTCCAAGTCTTCTAAAAATGTATTACAAGCTTTCCTTCTGCCTTAATTCAGTTCCACAAACAGCCTCTACTGTATGTAAGGTACACTGTTGGACACTAGGTATTACAGGGATGTTTAGTTACGTGGTGCAGTGGATAGAGGTGCTGGGCTTGCAATCACAAGAGTCATCTTCATGAGTTCAAATCTGGCTTCAGACATTTATTAGCTGGGTGACCCTGGGCAAGTCACTTAACTCAGATTGCCTCAGTTCCTTGCCTATAAAATGAGCTGGAGAAGGAAATGGCAAAACCACTTTGGCATCTTTGCCAAGAAACCCAAATGGAGTCACAAAGAGTCAGACACAACTGAACGTTAACATGAGTTAAAATTAGTTTCTTCTTCCTTTCAAGGAACTTCAGTGGAAGAGAAGGTACTAAAGGTTAGACAAGTATAATATAAAAGATTGTGTGATAGGGGCAAAAGTGTCAGGTCAGATAGAAATATTAGAAGGACTGGGTGTAAGATTGGCTTTCATAGGAGTTACACTGAGTTGAGATTTGAAAGGGGAGAGGAAGAGGAAGAAGACACATCAAAATGTGGAAGAAAGACTTTTTAGTAGAAAAACGAACATACCTATTTAACATATTTTTAGTGTTTACTATGTTAGGTGCTGGGAATACCAAGACAACTGTCCCTGGTCTCAAGAAACTTGTCAGTGACAGGCCCTTTTTTGGAGGCAGAAATGGATAATGCATGACAAATACATCGAGCTAGAGCCATGGATGACGTGAAGTGTAAGGTGAATAGCTGGAGCTGAAACTTTTTTTTTTAACATTTTAAAAAATTTTGCATTCCAAATTCTCTTCCCCCTTTCTGTCTCCCTGAGAAGGCATACGATCAGTTCTACCTATGAAGTCATGCGAGACACATTTCCATAGCCATGTTGCCTTGGGTTGTCATTTAAAGCTGTCCATATATGGTTCTTACTTCTCAAGTCCTATTTCATCTTCTTGTGTTTGCTATTCCAAAATGGTTGGCCATCTATTCTCCACACAAATTCCATGTCCTACCCCGGTGCCATTTCAGAGGAGTCTGTAAAGGACTCCTTCACCTCTGAAGTGTCCGTAGCTTCCTTGCTTTGATCAAGAATGAGGTGCTGAGGCCTTTCATGATTACTTCTCTCCCCCAGGTGTCCTAGTTTACTCATATCAAAATAACTTTGAGTCCCTCGGTATTAGTGAAAACTAGTGTGGGATAGTGGACAGAGGGCCAGCCTTCAAGTAGAGACCTTGGTTATAAGTTTGCTTTGGATAGATACATACTGGCTGACTAGAGGCAGGTTAGCATCTGAGTTTTTGTGTTCTCCCTTCCATGTACTGGGTCTGAACTAATGGTTTCACTGATACCAGAAACTCCCTCAAATTGGAGTCGTAACTTATGCCTCCTAAGGAGTTGATTGGGGGCCCTGAAACGTTGGGTGACTTCCCATGGTAATATAGCTGTTATGTTTCAGATAGGCCTTGCATACAGGTCTTCTGACTCAGAAACCTATCCACTTCTACTTTATGCTAGCTTTCACTTTACAAACAGGAAGTGATGAATGAATGTTGAGTTGAGTTGCTCCAAGTCACATAGAAAATAAATGACAAAGCCATGAATTGAGCCCTGGCTGTCTGACTCCCAAGTCCAGAACTATTTCTATTTCACATCTATAGCCAGTGGTGAGCACAGTAAGTTTAATCAATTGCTTCATGGTGTCTTTAAAAGGACGTTCTAGTTTCTGATCTCTACTCTAGCTCAAGCCTATGTAACTCCTTGGCTAGATGGTTGTAATAATCTCCTAATTGGTCTCTGCCTCTGGTATCTCCTTCTTCCACTCCATCTTCCACATGGCTGCCAAAATAATCTTCCTAAGGCATAGCCTGAGCACACCCTGCTCAAAAAAACTTTAGTGGCATCCTGTTCCCTCTAAGATTAACATAGAAACTCCTTAGCTTGGTTACATGAGGTTTTCAGAAATCTGGTTTCAACCTACCATTCCAGGCTTATTTCATATTGTTCTCCATTCATACACTTCATGATCTAGCTAGCCAAGCTACCCACTTTGAGCTCTTCTCTGAATTTTATATTCTATCTTCCACTACCCCACATTCACATGGAGCATTATGCTCAGAATGCATTCCTTTGTCCTAACCTTCCACAAAGTCTCATTTCAAGGACCACCTTTCTGCAGGAAGCCTTTCATGAAGTCCCTACTTGTTAGTACTCTTTCCTCAAAATATCTTGTATTAATTTGTCTCTGTAACACATCCTGCCCACCTTCACCACCAGTAGAAGGTAAGCTTCTTAAGGGCAGGCGTCGTTTCATATTTTGCCTTTGTATCCTTGAAGACTGTACAAAACAAGTAAAAAATGCCAGACCTGCAAGTTCATTGAGAACTCTCAATGAGGAAAGTCCCTCTACAAGTACAAATTTGTACCTAGTTTTAGGGAGGTGTTTGATAATAATTTCATATTTAAGTCTGCCTCTAGCCAAAACAGTGAATCCAAGTCCAAAGCAGTCTCCTTCTATTTGTTTTTCTCATCTTCGAATGTTACTGGCTTAACTGGCATCATTGTCCTTGTACCGGCAGTATTCAGAAGCTGGTATTTTAAATGACTGCCAGTGGATCACAGAACCACCTTTGACAGTTTGCACCCACCCATTCTTCTATGTCATGTGTGCCATTCGTTGGATGGGGGCATTATGGAGGAGAATTCCTTCCATTTCAAGAAATGAGGGGGTTATGCTAGATCACCTCAGGCATTCCTGTCAACTGTAACACTATGTGAATCCCATGAAATTGCTAGAATATTTTGTGGGTGGCTTTACCAAATTCTACCCATCAGAAGATGATCATTCTACGGAGGTGACATCAGGCCATATCCCCCTCCTAGCCCCCAGCCCCCATCCCACCTCTCACCTTGGTTCTTATTTCTAATAGAACTCCAGGTATAGCAACATTAGCAACTGAATTTTTAATACTATGTGACTGAAAGTTCTGTATAATACCCAACAGTAAATAGCTATAAGTCCTTGTAATCGCCATGCTTTATAGTGATAAAATGCTTTACATTTGCTATTTCCTTAGGCCATAGTCTAAGATCAGATAAGTAACATTGCAGGGGAAGAAGGATAGAGAATAGAAGGATTGATCAGATCTGTGACTTCCCTGGCATAGGTGAGACAACTCCCTCTACCAATATGGGTTGCCAGCTTCTCTGCAATTTATGGTCTTACAGAGCTGCTTTGGTGTAATGGCAAGCAAAGTGGGACTTTTTGCAGTTTTTTTCTTTTGGAGTGCTTCTTAGCACTAAGGCAACCAAGTGCCTTTAATTGAGCCTTGCCTTTGTTTGTAGGATGGCCCACACCCTTTTGGTAGTTAGGTCACAAGATGTGTGAAACCCTCAAGAGATGTGAAGTACTCTGACCCTGAAGAAGTGTGTATATACTCTGAGGTTAGCATTTTGTTTGGGGCACACTCATTGGAAGAGCATTGGTATGGAGACTCTGGGTAGCCATTAAGGAGCCCCACCCCGCAGCTTTGAAAACCCAAATGTTAGTGCTTCTCTCTCTCTGGTAACTGTATGTATTACTATGGTCAGACAGATAGAAGCCTGTCTGTTAATTTGTGTTATTTTGCTCTGTTTACATAATGTGTAATTTCTGTATTTGCTCTGAAGTTCAGGATGCTGACTGTTTCCCCTGAACCAAGTGAATGATCTATGTATGTTTAATTAAAGTGAGATTGTAAACCCCTTAAAACTGCTTTTCTTAGAAAAGCAGATCAAAGAACCTGTGCTAGCAGCCCTCCTGTGTGCTGGTGTTATTGGTCTTACACAGCCACAGTAGCAGCAAGCAATATCGTTGTTACACTTGAACATTTGCCCAGGGGAGGAAAAGTACAGAAAAATGGCACGATTATTTTTTTTTACCAGCACTAACGTTTCTTGAGAGTGATTTCTACGGAATCTATAGGAACATTTATATGTATATATACATACATATACACACATATATACACACACAGAGGTCCGTATATGTGTATGTGTGTTTATACACATATATACCTACACACATACATACACACACACACACACACACACACACACACACACACACACATAGGCTTTGCTCTCCTCAGATATTCCTGCAGTTCTGAAATGACATTTTACTGAAGGCTCAAAAACAGAAAATGTACCAAACCGGCGGGGGGGGGGGGCGGGCGGGGAAATCCAACCATGGACCCTTTCATACATTACTTTTCACTCCGTAAAACTAAATTAATGTGTGACACCTTTGAGAGCTCTCAGGTGTTGAATCACCAAAAATTTTATTTTATGAGTGCCTCTTAGCACATGTAAGAATAGTATCTTCATTCGGCTTGAGCTCAGGGCCACTTATTTCTCTGTCGAATACCAGGGTGGAAGTTGGCAAGCTCCCTCCTGCCCCCCCCCCAAATAGAGCAGCATAATCATTATTCTAAATTTTTAAGATTTGGTTCTCATTAGCCAGAATTACAGAGTAGCTATGCCATAATTACTGAAAAGGTCATAATTTTTTCTACAGTAGCATTTTTAAAAAATAAAATTTTATCTTTTGTTTCTACCTCACCTACTTTTACACAGCATCCCACTCCCCAATTCCTCCTAGAATGCCATCCCTAATAATATAAAAAAGGCAAAAATGATCAGCAAAATTCACTAATATGTTTTAAAAAGCCTTATTTTGTATGTAAGTAATCCGTATCCATAGCCCCCCACTTCTGCAGAGGAGGCAGGTGCTTTATCATATCTCTTCTTTGGGACCTAGCCTGTTCTTTATCATTTAACAGCATTCAGGTCCTAGCTCTGAAACATTGGTTGCATGACCCTTGTCAACCTCACTTAACTTCTCAATGTTCTGGGGTAACTTTCTGACTATATAAATTGCAGAGGTGCTTGCCTACTTTGGTAGAGGGAGTTTCCTCATTCAGTAAGTAGTTCCCTATATCAGTGAAATGACAGGTTTAAACCCTGTCTCTTATCAAGAAAGAGCAGAGAGCATCTTAATGTACTCTCAATTCTGCATATACATCTCAATCCCTGATTGCCAAAGCACCCCAGATGCTGGCTCCTGGATGACTGGATCCTGTAGCTTTGGCAAGCTTAGTTTCGGCAAATTATCATTATTATTTTCATGCATGCTTATGATTCTTTGTCATTGGAGGCATTCAAGTAAAAGCTGAGGGACCACTTCTCAGGAACATCAGAGAAAGAATTCCTACATTGGTGAAGAATTTGGATAATATGTCTCTAAAGTGCCTTCCAGATCTAGAATGCTGGGGTTTCAAAACAGTTTTTGGTTTGTTTTTTTTACCAGCTTAACTTTCTGTGTTGCCTGATTGGAACACCAAAAGCCAGGCCTTTGAAAATGAAGATGACTGTTCCACAAGGGTTTTGTCTTTTTAAGGAGCCAAAGAGCGTGGCACAGTCTGCTCTTTTATCTGGGAGGCACTCATACAGAACATTATCTGCTCCCCTGATTGGGGTGGGTGCATGGTATGGTGCTTGAGATGACTTGAATTCTGCAAAGAATTTCAGTGTTGTCTGAGTGAGAACACCATACAGGAGAGCTAGAAGAACTAGCTTTGCACTATGCCATCATCATTTTCCTGAACTTGCCTTTTTTCAAGCCATATTCAGAAATGGAAAATTGGAATCAATCAATACTGAAATCAATCAATACTGAAAAAACAACTTATATGCCCAGCTGTGTTTGTGCTGAAATGTGTCAAATTGGTGAGCGTTTATTAAGCGTTTACTACATGCCAGCCACCGAACAAAATGCTGGAAATATAAATGCAAACGAAAAGAAAGACAGTCCTGGCTCTCAGAGCTTCCATTCTAAGTAAGGAAGGCAATACACATTTATTCTGCACCAACTAGGTACCAGCAGCTGGGCTTAAGTGCTTTGCAAATAATATCTCATTTGATCTTCGCAACACCCATGGGAAGTAGGTGTTACTATTATTCCTATTTCACAATTGAGGAAACTGAGGCAGAGGTTGTGACTTGCCCAAGGCCACACGACTGGTATCTAAGGTTGGATCTGAACTCAGGTCTTACCTGACTCTTAGCTCAGCTCTCTATCTACGGTACCATTGAGATGCCTCAGTGGGAGGAAAATAACACATAAAACGGAAGTGAAAAGCTAAAAGGAGCAGGGTGGGAGGGAGATCTCAAATGGTAAGAAGGCCACAAGTTAGAGGCATGTTCCAAGGTGAGAAGGCTTCTGGGACAGGGTAGAGAAATCCAGGGAGTCAGGAGAGGAGCGTGAACGCATTATCATACAGGCTACATTCCTTTCTATAACCTGGCTCAGCTTGGGGCTATATACAGCACATTCTGCCCTCCTCCCCCATCTTCCACTTTCCCCAGGTTGTTGAATTGTAATAGCTGATGTATTTAAACAGGCTTTCAAGGGCCAATAGAGTCCAATGGTTATGTGTTGCCCCATACTCATTACTCACCCTTCCCCCTCCAACAAAAACATTTTTTAGAAATGTCCTAGACTTTCAGAGAGGATTTTGTTTGCAGGTGCTTTGCCTAATCCTCTTTCCCACCTCTCTCTTCCCAGACCAGACAGCAGAGCTGTTCTTTCTTTTGTCATTGGCCATCTCTCACCATCAAGGAAAAAAAGCCTCGTCTGTCTTCTTTTCCTCACTCTTATCTATGCTTTTCTTCTTCTTTTGATTCCTGTGGTTTTTTTCTTATATTTCTTGACTTGTGCTCAACATTTCTGGCCTATTAAAAATATCACCAGCCAATTAGGATACTCTTCTTCTAGCTAGGTAAGTGAACCTACTAATAGGATGTCAGAATATAATTCTCACATGCGGATTTGCTTTGTTTTCTTTGTTACTGAGTGCTCCCAAGAACAGTAGAGGTGAATTTTCCCTTAATTTATGTCAGCTCGTGCTTCTGTGAACCCAATTCTTTGAACAATGGACCAGAATAAACTACAATGCGATGTAAAGTAATTTGATTAGTTGTGACCTTGGACAAATCCCTTTATCTCTACAGACCTCTCTCCTAATTCCTTTCTCCCTCTATACTAAATCACTCAGTGATCTCACCAATTCCCTAGATTCAATTATCATCTCTATGCTGATGATTTTTAAATCTATTTATCCAGTCCCAACCTCTGGAGTGACCTCCAGCCTAGTATTTCTAACTCCTATTGGACATCAGCAACTGTAGACAAACTGGCCTCCTTCTTGTTCCATCACCTTTCCTGATACCTTTTAAGGCTAGCACTCTCCTTGTGAAATTATCTCTGATTCATCTTGTATATATCTTATTTGCACATAGTTATTTTTATGTTGTCACTCCCATTAGATTGTAAGCTTGAGAGCAGAGATGTGTGTGTGTGTGTGTGTGTATGTGTGAGTGCGGTTTTTTTGGTTTTTGTTTCTTTACAGTGTTTAGCACAGTGTTGGAACACAGTATGTGTTCGATACAAGTTAGTTGACTGCCTCATTGACTGTTTCTCAAACATAACATTCCACCCTCCGTCTCTATGCCTTTGGAAAAGCTGTTCTGTCCCCCTGAATTCACTTTCTTCTCCCCTAGGCTTTACAGACTCCTTAGCCCACTTCAG
Organism: Phalanger gymnotis; assembly: GCA_028646595.1. Taxonomy (NCBI): domain Eukaryota; kingdom Metazoa; phylum Chordata; class Mammalia; order Diprotodontia; family Phalangeridae; genus Phalanger; species Phalanger gymnotis. The sequence continues at coordinate 659,500,050 of CM053622.1, forward strand.
AGCTCAGCTCAGATGCCAGCTCCTGCTGGAACCTTATCCTGATTCCAAGTTGATCACACCTTCTTCTCAGACATGACTTGCTATTTACTTTGTGTATATTTTGTGTTTGCTTTGCTGTGTTCACTTTGATTCCCCTCAATAGAATTTATGTTGCTTGTGGGCAGCCACAATTTTGTCTTTGTATCTGTAGTGTATGGGAGGGACTTAATAAATGCTTGTTGAATGATGAATGAGTGAATACATGAATTAATGAAATGAGGGAGTTGTATTACTCATTCCTTTTCTATTATCCCTTTCATATCTAATGTTTTAATGTTCAGGTAGTCATTCGCTCCATGGATTCTCCAAGGGAATCTTACAAAACAGAAAGCTGTGACAAGGATTATTTTTATCATGTATATTTAGTTTCTTCTCAAGGAACTTATCTATTACTGCTTTGTTCTCCTGCCATCCCTGGAGGGGTATGGAATGATAGTCTTTGCAAAAGTGAAAATTGACATAGTAGTGAAGAGGGTACATAATATTCCCAAGATTAACCCCGTGGAAGGGTACAGGGGACAATGGCAGTGCTGATAGGACAGTTCCTAACTTTCCCAACCCAGTGCTAAACTGAGTAAATAACTATTGGGGGGGTAGGGAGGGCTGGGATGAAGGGGAGGAGGAAGCTTGGATCCCAGTTTGTACACTTAGACATAAACTCTAATTATGCTGAGAAGCATGCCCACATTTGCTCAAATATTTTTTTTTTGTTCTTGTTATTCTTTGACTCTCAGAAGGAAAAGCTCAGACCAAGAGTTCTTAACCTTTTGTCTATTATGGACTCCTTTGGCAAACTGGTGAAGCGTATGGACCTTTTCTCAGAATCGTGTTTTTAAATGCATAAAATAAAACACAGGATTACAAAACACACTCTATTAGTGCGAATGGGTTTTTATTCACTCTCCCTATATTGAATGTGATTTTTTTTCAATCAAAGTTCACAGACCCCCTAAAATATATACATAGAACTCTTGGAGGGGGGTGCTCTGTGGGCCCCAGGTTATCTCTGAGTGGGGAGAGAAAACAGGAAAAAAAGAAAGTTACATGATAACTTTATTATATATTAAGAGTATAGCAAGTTGTACATAATAGATTTGCAGTTTCATGTACAATCATCTTTTTTCCTATTCTTCTATGTTATGGAAATGCTTGTTTTATTTCATAAGTTCAGAATAAAATAAATTTAGAAAAAAGAATCCCTGGGTTAAACTCTTTTAGACCTTTTGATTTCACAGTGAAGGAAAGTTGTGAGTAAAAAACAAAACAAATCAAAACATAAGTTTCTTTAGCATTCAAAAAGAAAAAATTAAGAGGAAAAGAAAGAAAATATCTTGAGTTTTTCTTCCTAGGGAGCAGCTAATTGATCAGTCCTTTGAAGTAACTTTGGTTACTCTTATCTTTAATATCACTTTAAAAAAAGTCTGTTCCAATAACAGACAAATCTGGTTTTCTTCCTGTAGGTGCAATATTGGCAATCTCATGACATTTAAGCGTGTGATAAGCATTGGGCCACCCGGGGTTAAATGGTCTGTTGGAATTCTTGGTCTGTGCTTGTGGCAACCTAAGAAAATAGAACCAGATAAAAATGTAAATTAGTATGACATTGGCAGAACTACGGGGAGCCTATTTCTTGTCTTTAGCACTCCCTCCCCAAATAATCTCCCATTTGTATAAATTTCCTGTTGTGTAAATAGTCAAAATGAGTTTTTCACTAGCAGATGCGGGAAAAAAATAGTCTTGGCTCAATTCTCCTACTCACTCCAAGGATCTCACAAGGATCTCTTTTTTCGTAACCATTTCTATATACCTCGAAGAGCAATTGATTCTCATTGCTTGCGATGCTTATTTAACACTCTCCTAGATTCCAAGAAAGTCTTATCATTCCACAAAAACTCCCAGGTGACAGTTTTCAATGACTTCCTAAGGATCTTCACCTTAGAGTTCCACATGATGTTTTTTGTTCATCTTCTTCTTGATATGTTCCTTAAAAGCCATAAGATTCTATGGTTTTGTCCTTTACTAGTTCACCTTTATTTCCTCAATTTCTCCTAGAGCCTCCTTTATCTACCCTTCTCTTTTTTGTCATTTCCTAATTGAGGTGTCCTTCAAAAACATTTCTTTGAGCCTTACTTCATTCATTCAGTCAATCAATCAACAAGCATTTATTAAGCACCTACTAGATGCCAGGCACTGTGCTAGGTTCTGGGGAGACAAAGGCACAAAAGAACAAAGCAGCACCTGACCTCAAGGATCTTACATAGGTTATCTCATTGGAACTTTATAACCATCTGTTGAGATGGATGAGGAGAAGGAGACCCTGACAAGCAAAATAAATTGAAGGATTTGAGAAAGACTAGGCTGGAAAAGCCTTCAAGTTTTTAAAGGATTATCATGTAGAGGAGAAATTAAAACTTTTTCTAATTGGCTCCTGGGAGCAGACCCAGGAGAAGTGGGGCTCATTTTATTGGAGAGTTAAACCCACTCACATTTAAAACCCAATTGCTGAGTTTGTATTTTTAACCATTTAATTATTTTGTGTTGATTTTTCCTTCCTCATTTAAGGAAGCACTTGGTTCCCACATTTTGTTTTGATTATATTAATTTGACCTCAGTCTGCTCCCACAGACTCTCCTTCTGTCCTTATCACTCTATTCTAGCCCAAGTTTCCTCAAATTTACTTTATTGTTGTTATGATTCCCATTTTCTTTTTGCTCTTTTCTCTTCTATGGTTGTTGTTCAGTTGTTCAGTTGTGTCTGACTCTTTATGATCCTGGGCACCATACTGTCCATGGGGGTTTCTTGGCAAAGATATTGGAGTGGTTTGCCATTTCCTTCTCCAGTGGATTAAGGGAAGAAGAGGTTAAGTGACCTGCCCAGCATCACACAGCTAGCACAGGACTTGGCACAGTGCTAGACACACAGTATTAATAATATTAATGATAGCTAACATTTATATAGTGCTTTAGGGTTTGCAAAGTGCCTTACAAATATAATCTCATAAGATCCTCATAATAACCCCAGGAGGTAGATGCTATTGTAATCTCTATTTTCCACATGAGGAAACTGAAGCAAAAGTTAAGTGACTTGCCTAGGGTCACATAGAGAATAAGTGTCTGAGGTAGGCTTTGAACTTGGGTCTTTCTGACTCCTGGTCTAGATTTCTATTCACTGTGCCACCTAGCTGCCTCACAGTAGAAATTTAATAACTACACACTGAAGAAAAATGGGCATATATTGGTCATGGTGAGAAATAAATGATATAATAAAAAATAAATGGCCTTTGACATTCACATACCTTGTTTCTTTAGATTCTTACAACCACCTGTAAGGTACACCAAACAGGTACATTAGTTTTACAGATGAGGCAATAGAAGGAATGTCAAGCAACTTGCCCCGAGTCACAGAATTATTAGTGATATAAAAAAGAACCCTAAACTGATTATCACAACCCGGGTTTGAGGGCCTCTGAATGATTTTAGAAGCCAAAGAAGTTTATTTTCCCATATTGTATTTACTCACCTAATTTGCAGAGGAGCTTGTGTGTTAATTTCTTTTTTTATTTCAAGATCTGTGGGAGGATCTTCACAGATGTTGAGGTCCAAAGTCTGTTCAACCTAGCAGAAAGAAGACAAATCTCACCATCCCAATAGCACCAGGGAGCAGAAATAAGCCTTGAGGTATGTAGATGAGAGCTGAAACACTGTGCAATGGGATTTTTATTGTCATTTCAATATATCAGCTTCTACATGATATAGTCTACCAGCCAAATGGTAATAGTAGAGAATGAAATGCACTGAGTACATTTGGAGTCTAATTCTAGCTTAGCTGTTAATTCATTGTGTGACCCTAGCAAGTGACTTAACCTCTCTGGATTCAGTTTGCTCTGGAAAACAAAAGTGGACTAGAATTAGAATAGAGAATCTCTTACATTTGTTTTAGATTTTTGAAAAAATATGAATTCTTTTATTCTAAATGCAATCTCCTTTTATAGGGGAATAATCATAGAATGTTAATCTTTCTGCCTCAATTCTTGCTCCCATCTTAGGGGACTTAAACAAACCTAGTAAATAAATGTCTGAGGGAAATGAAATGAGGAGGATGAAGAAGAGGGAGCTCTCATTGAATGGCCTCATTTTTCTCAGTAATTATGAAGGTCTGCAGCTGAGAGGAGAAAGAATAGAGGGGGAGCCACTGGAATTTTGAAGATAGCTGGTTTGATGGCCTTCTCCTATTCAGTTTAGCAGCATGGGTGTAGGAGTAATCTTAGGTTGGCATTTAACAAGATATTTTCAGTGATTGGACAAGTGGGTAAGGGATTAAAGTGTGGATAGTGTAGAGTTGACCTTGTTCATCAATGGGTTAAGATAGGTAAATGGGCAGAGAGCAGCCGAGGGAAGGGGTGATAGCTGGGGAAAGAACTAAGGGGTGAAAGGATTGGCAGTCATGGTGAGGCTGAAGGACAAGGCTAAGGGTTGTACATGTAGAGAGAAAGATGAAATGCTAAAAGGTTATAATCAGATAAATGAATTTCAAAGTTCATGAACGTGGACATAGAAGCGTTTCAAGGTCAAGATTTTGACTATCTCTCTGTGTGGTTGAAGTGAAGTGCAGGAGAGAGATCCTGGGAATTAAGACAATTGAAGAACTGGGAAGTTGGAGTCATTTGGAGCTTTATTATAAAGCACATTATGTACCTGGTAGCTTAGCCAGTATCAGGACAAAAGTCCTTTCTCCAATACCCCCAACAAATAAGTCTTTGATTGAAAACCTTCAGAGGAAGAGAAGCCACTGCCTTCAGAGTCAATCCATTCCATTTTGGGATAGCTCTAACACTAAAGATGTTTTTCCTTACAGTGACTTTCCATCTATTACTCCTAGTTGTACAGAACAAATCTTCCTTAGTCTTTTAAACACACTTGGAGACAGCTATTCCATTCTCTTATGTCTTTAGTTCTCCCATGTAAATATCTTTCATTCTTTCAACCAATGCTTATATGGGAGCAACTGGAGGACCTTTGCCATCCTGGTCACCCTGTCTTTTTGTTCTATTCCCTAGCAAATGCTCTCAAATATGGTTTATCCATCAACCCACTATATTCTTGGGGAGAGAATATTATAGAAATTATTTATAATCTAGTTGTGGAGACAAAACTTACATGAACACCTGGCTCCTGAGGTGCTTTATAATAAAACTCTGAAATTCTGTAAATTGAATGAAAACTGGTGCGTTATATGTAACTGTGCTGAAATTCTTCTCTGACTACAACCTCTTTTCTTTTATTTAGTCTCTTCCTCTGTCTCATTATTTTCAAATTTATTCTTTGGCCTTACTGTGACTGCCAATCCTTCCATTTACTCCTACTCCATTCTTTTAATAGAACACTCCTGCTCCGGTTTCACTTCTCTCCTTTCACAGTCTCGACCCTAAGATGAACCAATTTAGCCACTTACTACCAATTGTCCTTGAATTGCTTCCCCTTTCTCCCATCAGGATGCTTTGCCAAACCCCAACCCTAAGTTATTCCCACCATCAACCTTATCTGCTCCTATCCATGTGCAGCTGAATGCTAGTGGAAAAAGTTATTCAACTGTATTGTCTTCATTACAAATTAATGTTATCTAGTTTCAACTGCACCCTCATTGCTGCATGGCAATCCTTTTATTCTCTTCATATCATATTTTCCAGAGTAGCTATTTCAAACCTGTTCCTCTCTCTTCAAATCTCCCATATCATCTCCTCCACCCTCTCAACAGAGAGCCTTACTTCCTATTTTTATGATAAAATAGAGGTCATATTGTCATGCCCTTCCTTTTCTCTTTTTCTCCATGCCTCAAAATATCTTATCATCGATTCCTTCTTTCTTCAGTTTTAGTCTTTGATGAAAAAATGACCCTTCTTGCCAAAGTTTATTTAACATTTATTCTCCTTCATGCACTCTACGTTCTAGACAAAATGGTCTATCTATGTCCTGAAAAGGACATTGCTTCTCCCACCTACAGGACTTTGCATAGGCTGTCCTAATTCCTGGAATATGCTCCCTCCTCCTCTCCATTTCATACAATGCCCTCTACCTTCTTTTAAGATGCAGATCATGTGCTACCTCCTACTAGGAACCATCAGTTACTAGTGTCCTCTCTTCTTCTTCAAATTAGCATATGCATATTTATTTATCTATTTATCAGTTGTAGCCCCTGGTAGAATGTAAGGTCCTTGAGGACAGAATGTGGGGTTTGTTTGGGGTTTTTTGATCTTTGCATCCCTGATGCCCAACATACTTTACACACAGCAAATACTTAGTAAATGCTCCTTGGATTAAACTGTTGTATGTTTGGGCTTTACTTAAACTGAGTATTTGAACTTGTTTTTTCTTTTCTTTTAAATCCATTCCTGTATTTGAATTGGTAATCTAGTTTCCCTCAAGCCTGGTATATTGTAGGGCTGTTCAAATGAAGGGCTTATTTAGAAACAAAGCATATAATTTGGATAATTTCTGTTTAACTTTTGCTTGCACTTGTTAAGATTTTCATATTCTCTTTCTCTCTCTTTTTCTTCTCCCCCTCCCCCTTGCTTTCTTTTTAAAAAGTTTTAAAATTTATTTTAAACTCAAATGCAAAAGAAAAAAAGAAAAAAAAACATTGCCATGTACACAGCAGAACATGAGAGGATTCAATTTAGAGCAATAAATTTCCATTTCAAGAAAATCTATATAATATATACTACACATTGTTTTCAAAGCTGTTCAGCTTTTCTTTGCTTCCCTGTAGGTTTTCTTTTGTTCTCTGCTGTGCACTTTTTACTTTATTTTCCCCTCCCCCACAAGATACATGTATGTATTATGTGTGTTTATATGTAGATATGTAAACATACACACAGGTATACACATATATACCCATACACATATATGTAAGACCATACTTTGCTTATTTCCACTTGTCATCTGTTTCTGTGAAGGTGGATAGCATTTGACTTCATATGTCCAAGTCCTCCCATGTGTTTCTATATCAACCAACTCATCATTTCCTGTACCACAGCAATATTCCATCCCAATCACATTCTATCTGAGAGATTGTCTATGAAAATTTCTTTCCAAATTTCTGCATTCCTTCTATCCTAGACTGCACAGGTTTTATTTATACAAGAACAATTTAGTTTAAAATAATCAAAATTATCCATTTTACACTTCAACAATGCTCTCACCTTATAATGTGGTTTAAGGTCTGATACTACTGAATCTGGTTCCTTCACATTTTTCCCTTGTTTTCCTTGAAGTTCCTGATCCTCTGCTCTCCCAAATGAACCTTATTATTGTTTTTCTAACTCAGTAAGATAATTTTTTAGTATTTTAATTGAGATGGTATTACATATATAGGTAAAATTGTCATTTTTAAAATATTGGCTTTACCTACCCATGAACAATAAATATTACATCAGTTATTTAAATCTAAGTTTATTTATGTAAAATGTGTTTTGTGTTTATATTTGTATAGTTCCTCTGTCTATTTTGGCAGGTCTACTCCCAAGTTTTTTATACTGTCTAGTCTTTTTAAATGGTCTGAAACAATATTGAATAATATGGCTGCCACATAGTGTAGTTTCCCTAGTTTTCTCTTTTGATTAAACCTATCTTATCTAACTTTGTCTGAGATCAGGATTACTACCCCTGCTTTTTTCACATAATAAATTCTACTCCTGACTTTTATTTTGTGTTTGTGTATATCTCTCATTTTTATAGCTTTTCCTAAAAGCAACATGTTGCTGAATTCAGAAGTTTAATACTATCAATCCCTCTTGCTTTCAACCTGTCCTAGTCCTCACCTACCATCTTTATTTTTGTTTCCTTTAAAAAAAAAAAACACAGATTCGCGTAAAGACTGCAGAAGCCAAGCTACACTGAAAACGCTGTCCATGGTGCTGTGTGCACAGCTCCCCAGTCTCCTCCAGCCAGAGTAGTACTTCTGTATAACCTTGGGAAGGCTTCTTGAGCCTGGCATTATCAAGGGTTTGGTGTGTCTGATGAATTGGTAGGTTTTCCTAGCTCTGCTTGCTCAGGAACTTTGTTTCCTATTTTGACCACGTTTTGGGCTCCTGACAGAAATACACAATTAAGGTACACTCTGTGATCTGAATTCCAAAAGGCCCTCTCCCAGTCTGCTCAGGAAAACCAAAGATGCATATATATATATATATATATATATATCACTTTGCAAACAAGCTCTCTTGCTTTGATATGCAGAATAAGTGGAGAGGAACGACAGCTTGTAAAATGACCTTCTTTGCTGTCTAGGGTTTCTTGAAACTTCTTGAAAAGCTGGTGTGAATCACAGACCACTAAATCTATCCAAATCTAGTTGTTATCCAGTCTTTTCAGTCATTTCCAACTCTTCATGATCCCATTTGGGAATTTTTTTTTGGCAAAGTTATTGGAATGGTTCATCATTCCCTTTTCCAGCTCATTTTTCAGATGAGGAAAAAGAGTTAAGTGACTTGCCCAGGGTCACACAGCTAGTAAGTGTCTGAGGCCAGATTGAGGTCAGGAAGATGAATCTTCCTGAGTCCAGGCTTAGTACCCTATCCACTGTGCCCACCTAGCTGCTTCATCCAAATCTAAAGACCTTTTTAAAAATTCACACTTCCAGCTTTTAACTCTTCCATAAATAACCTGACCAAACTGTTAATCTTGGTACATTTTAACATTAAAGTCCAGCCTTTATGTATATTTAATAATAAATTGTTAAATTCCTTGAGGTAGAGATCTTGTATTAGTCTTCTTGGTGTACTCCACTTTGCCTAGCTAGCTCAGTGCCTAGATATAGTAGACATTCAATAAATGTTTGCCTATGGTGTAAGAACTCTCCCTGCCAATATGGAAACTCCTTCAACCTACTGCAAGCAGATTTCAAACAATCAATAATTTATAACTTTAGACTAGGAGGCTCTTAACGTTTCCTGTGTCATACATCCCTTAGAGAGTTTGGTGAAGCCTAAGGACCCCTTCTCAGAGTTGCATTTTTAAATAATTGAAGGAAATGCTAAGAAGTTAGTGAAAAAAAATGATTATTTTTGCATCCAAGTTCATGGACTCTCTAAAATCTATCCATAAATTCTTGGGAATGGGGTAGAAGAGAGAAATTCTGTGGACTTCAGTTTCAGAATGTTTATTGTTGAGAGTTGACTGAGTCTCAGCAAAGTTAAGTGATTTACCTATGGTTTGATAAAGTGTCAGAGGCCCAGGTCTTCTTTACTCCAAGGCCAGAACTCTATTGATGTTTACTGAATTGAAAACTGAATTGAATGGAGTGATTAGAAATGTCCTTTCTTGGTTGGAGTCCCCATTTCTGTACTCGTTTAGCTCAATTGGTTTAACATGGTGTTAATGAGGTCAGGGTCATAAGTATACTCCTATGCAAGACATTTAACTTTCTTCTTCATTAGAGTACTAGACTGCACCCTGAGCCCCAGCCAACAATCTCACAAGTCAGAGATAATGGTCATCGGGTAAACTGAGCAAAGAATAAGAACCAATCAGTACAAATATATTCCTAGCATTAGAAAAATGACTGGAATTACATGCCCTACTGATGGGGGGGGGGTCGGTCAGTAGTGGCGTCTTTGTGTGGAAGCAGCATTTGTTTGTTTGAACCCATGATTTAATTGGTAAAAAGAATCTGTGCTGTGAAAACTCCCTCTACCGAGGCATATCAGCAAGGTACCTGTTACTACAGTTAGGTCTTGCTTAATGTGGACTTTCTGTAGACCTCTCCTTGCAGGGCTCTCCATGGCTCCACCCCCTCTGGAGTTCTACAGCCTTGAAGCCCACTAATCTAAGTTGCCCCTGGAACCTGCAATTTGCCTGTTCCAATTTATCTAAAATGAGAACTGTCTGGTTAATGGTATTGGGGTTGCCTGGGAACACTGACAGATTAAGTGATTAGTCCATGGTCAGACAGTGAGTATGTGTCAGAGTCAGGACTTGAACCTGGGTCTTCCTGATTTCGAGGTCAGTTCCCTCTATGCTTTGCCAGCCTGACTCTTTAAAAGGGGTGGGGGAAGGGAGAGTTGCTTATATTAGAATTTTTACTTGGTTCTGTAGGTCCTGCCTAAAATTTTTTCATGTCTGGAGTTTATAAAAGTAATAAATATTGGGGCAGCACAGTGGATAGAGCACTGGTCCTGGAGTCAGGAGAACCTGAGTTCAAATATGGCCTTGTATTTGGTAGCCACTTAACCCTGATTGCCTCCAAATAAGTAAATATATATTTATACAGGACTTGAAGTTTGGAAAAGTACTTTACATATGTTATCTTATTTAATCCTCAAAACAAGCCTGACATAAATGTTATTATTATCCTTATTTTACAGATAAGGAAACTTATAGATTAAAGGAAAACTTATAGATTGTCAAGCATCACACGGCTAGTCGATGTCTGAGGTAGAATTTGAACCCAGGCTCTCCTGACTCAAAGTCCGATGCCATATCCACTTCACCACTTAGCCATCTCCTGTGATCTAATGCTAATTATAAAGTTGTCCTAAAGTGAAGACAAGCGGCCTGGAAGTTCAAGCACCAACCTTGGCACTGGATCTCTCCTGAATTATTTTGTCTTCCCCCGCATGATCAATTTGTAAAGCCAAGACATCTTCTGCTAACACTTGATGGACTGGCATACTCTGTGGATCCATCAGGATTTCATACGGCACCATAGGATGCTTCCAGGAGGCAGATGTAAAAATGTCCCAGAGCTCGCTCTGCCCAAAAGTCCCTAAGTGGAAGAAATATCATTGAATAAGAAGACGACGGGAAATCATCTGCTCTCAAATTATGGAAGACTCAGTGCTAAGATCCCATGTGCCTCCTTGATAATCAATTAAGGCTCATTATTTGACCACACTGAAGTTCAACATATGTACTTCTGTATTTAAAAAAATCCCAGGGAAAATGGTCTGAGAAGCACCACCATAGTATATTCCATTTATAGTCCAAGTCATTCAACGCGTCTGCTGAATGTCCACAGTGTTAATATCGTTGGAATGTAGAAGAACAAAGGCAGGACAATGGGAGGGCCCAGGTCCCAGTCCTATATGTCACTTAACCTCTCAGCACCTTAATGTGTTCATCTGTAAAATGGGAATGATAAATGAGCTTGTCTGCCTTATAGGGTTGGTACAAGGCTCATACAAGGTGATGCTTGTGAAAGTGCTTTGCAAACTGTAAAGTGCTCCATAAACATGTTATTGTGATTGTTCTTAGTGGGATGTGATTAAGACAGATGTAGTCCTTGTCTTAATAATGGCCGTGCAGCTAGGTGGCAGAGTGGGCAGAGTGATCGGCCTGGAGTCATGAAGACTTGAGTTCAAATGTGACTTCAGATGCTTATTAACTGTGTGACCCTGGGCAAGTCACTTTTTTCATCTGCAAAGTGGGGATAATAATAGCACCTACCTTCTAAGACTGTCATCAGGATCAAATGAGAGAATATTTGTAAAGCCCTTAACACAATGTCTGGCACCTAGTAAGCATTACATAAATCTTAGCTATCAATAAGAGAGACAAGACAGTGCACTTGCAACACGCACACAGATCCTCACATCATTCTCTTTTGCACCTCCTTATCTTTGTACTTCTTTCATGCTCTCATCTTGCCTACACTGCATTATTTTTATTTATGCATGTGTTTTCTCTAAGTTCCATAAGGACATATTTTACCTGGTTTTGTACCTAGCACAATACCTTACATATAGCGAGAACTTAATAAATATTCCCTAAACTAAAGGCTGAAGTAATTAGGAAAAGGATTGTGTATATTTGAAAAGGGGCAGAGTTAACCGAGGAAAACTTCCTGGAGGAGGAACTTACCAGGAAATTGAAAGGAAAAGAGGAACATGGCTTATGCCATACACGTGTGAAAGTGTGAGGAGAAGGTTCAGAGGAAGACGAGAGGCAAACCAGGAAGCAAGAGAGTTTGAGCTTAGGCACAGGGATGAGAGCAAACATGCAGAGCTATAACCAGCCATTATGGCGCCTGGGGCAAGTGCTCAAGAGCAAGCAGCATAGAACCGTGCCTTTCAAGTGAACTTTAAGACAAAATTCAGTTGGGAGTGTGAGGTAACTTAGAAAGACTTCAACTTCAGATTCAGCTAGGTGGTGCAGTGGATAGAGAGCTGCACCTGGAGTGAGGAAGACTTAAATTCAAATCCTGGTTCAGACAATTACTAGCTGTTGATGCTGGATATGTCACTTAATGGCTGTCTGCCTCAGTTTCTTCATCTATAAAATAGGAATAATAAGGGTCCTTACCTGATTGCTGCGAGGATCAAATGAGATGTTGCTTGTAAAATGTTTTGCAAACCTTAAAGCGCTATATAAATGCTAGTTGATATTATTACTTTTGCTGTTGTTATTCGAGGACACTGCCTCATGGGAAGCAGGGGATACAGAGAGAATTCAGGATGCTAGAAGACCCTTTTCAGCGAGCTGCTGCTAGGTTGGGGAATGGAGCAGAGTGGTGCTAGGTTGCTGAGGAGGCCACCTAGGGATGCTTGATAATCGGTGTCTAAGCTTGTTGAAGAATCTTATGTGCTGTAAAAGTCATCTCAATTTCAGCATGGATGGGCAAAGTCCCTGTAGACCCACCTTAGTAATGGCTCTGCAAATAGGTGAAAACTGCCCTTGTTAATAGGAAATCTATAATCACTTGTCTACTCTTGCTCCGTGTGCTGAAGGTGTTCCAGGTTAAATGGAATAGCATTTACTCAATGCTTCCTATCCAGACAGAGATTTTAGAGGAAGTTGAAACAGCAAGGCAGTAAAAAACAACAGTAAAACATTGCACACACAATATCACGACCTGCAGCCTCTCCATCCCAAAACCTCTCTGACTCCCTGCTGGGGTCTTCCCCAAAACAAACTCACAGTACAGCTAAGTCAGCCTGTTCAGTTCTAGCAATGACGAGGGCGGCCATTGGCAGCCATAACTGCTCGCTCGCTCTCTCTCTCTCTCTCTCTGCATTTCCTGTGACATAACTTCCTTTTCCTGTCAGGAGGCTCTCCCTACTACATGTAACTTAGGTTTCCTGTGATGTAAGCACATCACGTGGCCTATTAATGGGTGGAAAAGATCTTCAAATCTAAATTGCTACTACATAGTTTCAAAGATGAAAGAAGAAACTTACACCCTAATGGAGGAGGAGATGACATTTGTACACAAATAAGGATGATACAGTATAAAATGTAATTTGGTAAAGGACTGATCAAGTCAAAATTACAAAAGATTTCATCAGCCAGAGATATCAAATCCCCAAATGAGATGATGGTCTTAATCAGATGTTTTCTTTCCAGGTTGTTTCTAGATTTCAAATATTGTTATCTGTAGAAACACAATTCCCTACAAAACTCATTGCCATCAGTCTAGCTGGATTTCTCAGCCTAACTGTCTAAGGCAGGGCTGTTCAACCTTAGGTTATCTTAGGGCTACATTGAAATAAAATAATTATTTGAGGTCTGCACCCAGAATAAAAAATACAGCACACTAATAGAAAGTGGGGAACACACGTCGTCAATACGACAGGTGAAGGCACGAAGTGCAAAAGCAAACACAAAACAATAAAACAACACAATAGTAGAAAGGTAGGTGCATACTGACTAGTCTGCATTGTACAGATGGAACGCATCCCACAGATTGATTGAAAATTCCCATGTGACATGTTCCGTCCATAATACTGCTTAAAAACACCAACGAAAATTAACATGGAGATTATTTATTAGTGATGGAATTAAAAAATCTAATATGCGTTCCATGCAAATTATTATTCTATTTAAAACCCACCGGCTGGCCGCAAAAAATCATACTGCGGGCCGCATGTGGCCTGAGGGCCATACTTTGGACAGCCCTGGTCTAAGGGATTCCCATTTTAGCCAAGCAGAGTTAGATTTTGTTTCCTGGGAAATCATTTCCTCAGGTGGTTTTCAGCTCTTCTTCCAGGAAGCAGTGTATGTGTGTCCCACACTAAACTTGATCTTCTATGTGGGTGGGTGTGGAAATTCCATACCTATATACTCTCCATCCATGCTCCATAGACGAACTGTACAGTCAATGGAGGAAGACAGTAGAGCCTTTTCTTTCTCTATCAGCTCTAGGCTAATGAAATGAAAGAAAACAGATGATAAATTCACTACAAGAAAGCAGAGAGATTTTCTAGGATGATGACAGTCAACTAAATGGGACCAAGGATCAGAGGATAATGGAGTCAGTAAGTCAACAACCCTTTAACAATAACAATAATAACAACAATTTTGGTTAACACAAATATAATGCTTTAAGGTTTGCAAAATGTTTTCCACGCATAATCCCACATGAGCCTCAAAGCAACCCTGTGAAGTAGGCACCCATTGTGCCACAAGGAGTCTCTTAAAGAGTGCAATTTGTTCCAGTCCAACTCCATTTCTTTGAATATCTCCTAAGAGACTCCTTCCTCCAATCATATCCCGGCCTCAAATCTCAATCAAAGAAAGCACCCTGCAAACAACCTATAGCTGTCAGGAAGCTGCTGCTAGGTTGGGGAATGGAGCAGAGTGGTGCTAGGTTGCTGAGGAGGCTGCCTAGGGATGCTTGATAATCGGTATCTGAGCTCGTTGAAGAATCTTATGTGCTGTGAACATCATCTAAATCAGCTTTCTGTCTGGTGGATAAGATCCAGAATTGGGAGTTAATTCCAGCTTTGCAACTGACTCCTAGTGTAATTCAACAAATTTCAGGTAGCAAACGTTTGTTAAGTAGCCTCTACGTTCAGGCCACAAGACAGCTGGGAATACAAATGTTCCCAAGGAGATTACCATCAAATCAGGGAGGTAAGAGGAATCACTTAAAATGTCCATGGTAAAAGATAACGTTTGTAAAGCACTTTGCAAACCTTCAAGCACTACATGAATGCTAGATATTATTACCACTACTATTACTACTACGACAACAATGACTATAACTACTACTACTACTACTACTACTACTACTACAATTACTACTACTACTACTACTACAATTACTACTCCTAAAAACAAATATCCATTCATTTAGAGGGAGTCAGGGAGTTGAAGAGAGTTGTCAAACAAGCAGTTTTAGTGTTGTGGAGAAAACTTTATATCCATTTCTTTGTTAGAAAAATAAGGATACGATTTTTTTTTGCACTAGTTTGTTGTTGTTATTCAGTTGTTTCAGTCATGTCCAACTCTTCTTGACTCCATTTGGGATTTTCTTGGCAAAGATACTGGAGTGGTTTGCCATTCTCTTCTCCAGCTCATTTTACAGGTGAAGAAACTGAGGCAAACAGGGTGAAGTGACCTGCTCAGGGCCTCATAGTAAGTGTCTGAGGTCAGATTTGAATTCAGGTCTTCCTAACTCCAGGCCTGGTGCTCTATCCGCTGCACTACCCAGCTGCCATTCCCACAAGGTGGATGTTGGGCTGATAAACGAGAGAAAAGCTGGACAAATTCTTTTAGCCACTAGCTAGTTGATGGAGTAGGCAGAGCAATGTACCTACTATAAAATGTGGATAATAATGGTACCTACCTCTCAGGGTTGTTGTGAGGATCAAATGAAATACTATTTGTAAAGAGCTTAGCACAGTATCTAGCACACAGTAGTTACTTAATAAATGCTTGTTCCTTTTCCCTCCTTGTAAGAATGGTGCTAAATAAATAGGATATTATTAGTACAGCTTTTCTAAACTACAGATAGATACTCACGATGTGATTGCATTAACATGAGCTCTCCAGAACTTGACACCTGTAGCAATATAAAGAATACAGCTGTATAAAATGGGACAAAAAACCACCATCAATTTATTTGTTTCTTATTACAATTAACATATGAGGTCACTTCATATACTTCACCTATAGCTTTAAAGGCAAAGAAAAATGGAGGTAAAATCTGGCCAAAAAAAGAGTGGAATTTACAAGAAAGTTTCAATTTCATACCAGCTCCTTTGAAGAAGGTTTGGATTCACATGGACCTAAGTAATACATTCTAGCCAAGCCTTCCCCAAGGGCATCGTAATCAGCAAGAACACCACCATTTCTTAAGCAGACTTTCTGGGCCGAGCCTCTTAAGATGATGAACCTGTTCATGAGGGGAGCCTAGGGCCAATAATCTAGGATTCCTGGACCTTATTTAAACCTCTGGTCTGAATCTACAGTGCTAGGTCAGAACCAAGTGAGTACAGAGAGGAGATGGGCAAAGGGCTAAGGGCGGGGGCCAGAGCAAATGATCAGTTCTACATTCTCTTCATTCAACATTTATTTTTTAGGGCCTGCTTTATACAAGGCACGAGGCAATAGGGCCAGAGAGATACAAAGAAGTAAGGAATAAAGTTCGTGTTTTCAAGGTGCCCAAATTCTAGTTCTGGTGAATCGTGGATTTTTTTTATTACACGTTAGGTTGTCATTTAACAAAATTTTCTGTTTCAAAAATAGTCTTTCAAATAGCCATTTGCTGGGGTGAGTGATGGTGAATGACAGAAAAGTAAGAGAATTCTAAATTCTAACTTGAATGACAACTAGGGATGCTTCCCAAACTATCTGAACTGATGCAAAGTGAAAGAAGTAGAACCAAGAACATAATAAGTACAATGACTAAAACAGCATTAAAAAAAAACAAAATAAAACAATAAACTCAAATGCTATTTAATTATAATTACAAAGTTTGGTCCTAACAGCGAATTTAGAAAATATTCCTTCCTTCTTCCTTTGGAGAGGTGGGAGACTATGGGTCTAAAATGTAGTGTACAGCATCAGACTTAGTTGGTGTATTGGTTAATTTTGCTGAATTTCTTCCTTCTTGCTCCTTTCTTTTTCTATTGTTTCAGAGACCAGATGTCTGGGGAGAGGAGGGGAAGAGATATATTTGGAAATGAAAGTTATGTAAAAATAAAATATCAGTAAAAACTTAAAAAACAAACCACTGGGTGCTTTCCTTGAAAAAAAAAAGCAGTGATTGGAGAAGAAAGGAAGAAGTAAGGAATGGCAATTATGTGCCAGAAAGGTTTGAAATTCAAAGTTCTCATCATCTCTGGCTTGGTCTATTGCAATAGCTTTCTAATTATATTTCCTGCCTTGTCTCTTCCCAACCTAATATGTCCTCCATTCAGCTGGCAAAATGATTTTCCTAAAGTGCAAGTCCAATCATGTCACTGTCCCCTCTCCCCAATTCAACAGATTCCATTGATTCCCTATTACCTCCAAGATCAAAAATAAAGACTTCTGTTGGACTTTTAAAGCCTTCACACCTGGCCCCTTTCTACCTTTCCCGTCTTTTTACACTATTCCCTACGCCTTTTGATTTAACTATGCTGACCTATTTGTTATTGTTTGTATAAGACACTCCATCTCTTGTCACCACGTCTTTGCAATGGCTGTCCCCCATGCCTCCGTCCTTTTTTTCCTTGGCTTCCTTCAAGATTCAGCTCAAATATAATCTTCTGCAGGAGGTATTTCTAATTCCCTTCCTTATAGCTGCTAGTTCCTTCCCCTCTGAGATTACTTTCCATTTATTCTCTCCATATTTTGTCAGTTATTTACATGTTTTCTCCCCAATTAGACTGAGAGGCCTCTGAGGGCAAGGACCTTGTTTTGCCATTCTTTGTATCCCCATGACTTATCTTAGTGCCCAGAACATAGAAAGCACTTAATAAATGCTTCTTGACTGACTGATAATCTGTTATTTCCTTCCAAAAACTATTTGGACCACAATATTCTTTAAAAAAATTGAAAGTCTTACTTTTGGGTGGTTCTTGCTCAGGTCCCTCAAGGGCATATTCTTTGATGTCATAGATATACACGTAACCCAGATGGTCTGCCACATAGGCACAAGTGTCTCCTGTTGTCACCACAATGCTGCTGATCCGGGATTTTCCTCTGGACTAGAGTGAATACAAACGCATGGTGCTCGTTAAAAGACTGCTCATTTTTACCAAACAGTGGTATATTAAATGCTGTCTGAAACCATTTTAAATGATAATCTATTACTATGCCTGTAACAATGCTAGTGAGTCAGGAAAAATACTCTCAAGTTCAAATAAAGCAGGCAGTCTGCGGCCTCCTGAAGACTGTTAAAACCCAGGCAAGATTGATTTTTTAAAAACATTCTTTAAAATGGTTCTGTCCAACTCACAGGTATGAAGCTGGCTATAAGCTGAGCCCCACTGAATAGACTCCAGAAGATAACAGAACCTGTGATAGAAGGGGAATAAAAAATGTCAGATGAATTTTCATTAACTTATACAGGATAACTGTAGTGTGAGGAAACATGGCACAGTGGGCTGAGTGAAGCTTGAAGCTTCAAATCTTACCTCTGAGACTTTCTAGCTGAGTGGGCCTAAATAAGTCACTTAAACCTCTCTGGGTCTTTGGTAACTCTAAAGCCATCAGTTATAGTACAGGCTCCAATTTGTAGAAGAGGGAGTTAGTTCTCTCCCATGTGGATGAAATCTCAGTTCCTTGACTCAGTGTAATACCCCCTTGTATATTATGGCACTGAACAGTTTATAGAGACTTGGTATTCTCTCACTGGATCCTCACTGTAGCTCCCTAAGGTGGGCATAGTTACAGTTTACACATCACCTTGGAGATGAGCAAGTGGGAGCTCAGAGGGCATAAATGGCTGGCTCTACAGCTAGTACATTAGACAGCTCCTACAAAGCGGAGCTTTGCCTAGAACACAGGTCTCCTGACTCCTTCCTCACTGAGGGTCCTTTCAACCCTAGTGTGATTATTGAGTCCTCACAGTGTTCAAGAGGCTATTCTGAATAAATGATACCTGGGCCCTACCTGTCCCTAAGAAGCTCATATTCTAATGAATCAAGATGGAAAAGGACCTCCTACATAATTTTGGTTTCTGTTAGGTTTGTTTGTTTGAAATCATTGGAACTGGGGGAAAGACAAGCTCTACATGAGTCATGATATGAAGTTCTGAATCTTCTGTCCCTAACCCTTACTTGGTGCTTTTTGTGACCATAGGCTTCTACCCTTCAGAAAAAATCATATATCTATATACCTATGTATATATAGACATATATCATATATATGACATATGGCATATATCTATATAACTCATATACATAAGTATATACATATGTATGTATGTATACACATGTACATACACATATACATGTATATATACAGTTATCCCTTCCACATCATGACTTTTCCCCCTGCAGTTGTGATATATTGTGGGTTGACATATGAAATGAAATGAGAATTTGGGGGGAGTTTTATGGAAGTTGCAGATGACATGTGAAGACCATCAGATGACACAAAGCCAATGACCAAACACTTAACCCAAATTTTATAATAAGGTACTGTAAATACCCCATAAAAGAAAAAGAAAAAAAATCAAATTTCTTCTCTTATGAATGAAGGGACAAAAGTTTTACATAGATTTTCCAGATCACAGGAGCCCTGCAACCCTAGCCCCCACGATGTGGAAGGGCTAACTGTACACATACACACATATCTATCTATTTACTTATTCATTCACTCACTCATTTATTTACTTATCACAAACATTCTCTAGGTGGTTTGATTTAGTTGTCAACCTTGGAATCAATCACCAAGCATTTACTAAGTCCTACTATGTCTAGGCACTGCTTGGCAAAAGCGAAAAACAGTACTTACTTGAGAAGCTTCCAATCTACTGAGGGGAGACAACATGTGCATGAGAAAATATAATCAAAATATCTAGGATATCCCAAGTTGCCGTTTTAGGTGATTACTGAACTAAGATTTTTGGAACACCCTGTATGTGAGAGAGGTAATTAGAGAACACTGTAATGAGGAGATCAGGAAAAGCTTCATGAAGATGACTTCACAGAGCCTGCTCTAGCTGCTCTTTGAAGGAAGGTGGGAATTCTGAGGCAGAGGTGAGAGGGGAATGAATCCCAGACATGGAGAACAGCCAGTGCAAATGTAAGGAGATGAGAGATAGGGTGTCATATGAGAGCCAGAAAGCCAGTTTTGTTAGACTGTAGAATATGTAAAGGGGAGAAAGCCCCAAAGGTAGGATGGGTCCGTGAAATGAAGGACTTTAAATGCCAAACAGAGGTTATAATTTATTCCTACAGGTGATAAAGAACCACTGGAACTTAGTGAGTAGGGGAGTGATAAAGTCTGACATGTATGTTAGGAAAATCACTAGTGGACAATGGGTTGGAGAGGGGAGAGACTTCAGGCAGGAGAATTAAAGGTGAAAGTGACTCAAAGGCAATGGTGAGTGTAACTAGGCCGCAGCATATTTCCCACAATGACCCATGCACAGGACATGGCATAAGGGATATAATCCAGGAAATGTTTGACTGGAAAAGGAGCTGCGTTGGTCATGTATAGTGTAAGAGAGACAACAGATGGGCAGCATGGATGCTGAACTGGCTTCTTGTGTTGGTAAGCAAAATGGTCTTTGTTTTCTTTGAGTAATTCAGTGTATTTCATTAAGCCTTACTAGGTGCTAAGCCCCAGGCCCAAACCCCTATTAGGTGTGGAACCTATGTGGGTGTGGATTGGTGACTGGGGTGGGGCCCAAGGTGGGGCTGGCTAAGGGGAGGTATTAACTCCAGAGCCATGCCCTATTAGGTGTTAACCTAATCTATGTGGATGTGAACCTCCCAGGGTCCTAATGAGAGGGGCCAACTCAAGAACCAATCACCAGGGCCTAAGCTCTGGTCAGTCAGACAACGCTTAATGACGTCAAAAACTCTATAAGAGGAGAGAAGACAGCTCGGAGATTGAGATTTGTTGGAGCCAGAGACAGCTACAGCCGAAGCTGAAGATAAAGCCGAAGCCAAAAGGAGCTGAAGACGAAGATGCAGGAGCTGCTGGTAGCAGGGCTGACCCATGTGTGGACCAAAGAGTGCTGAGCAAGGGCTTGAGGCCAGTGGGTAATCTTCTTACCAGAGTGGGGGAAGCATGAATATGATTTGGTTTAATGCCATCATGTTTTTCTGTGGCCTCCTGGTTACTCTTGTGAGGTGGACTTATAGGGCCTGGAAGCTTTTGACCAGGGTATCAAAATGGGGACACTGGTTTGTGGGTCTGCTACTTTGGAGCTTGAATAAATGCTTTGATTCTTCTGCCTTCTACTTAGGGAATTCCTTATATCCTGCAGTTCTGAACCATTCAGACATATATATGATTCTCTTTGAAATCTTATGATTCTGCCTTCATACTACACTTCCATACAGTGAAAAAGAATGAGAGGACAGCCTCTGGCACTTTGGGTATTGAGCAAGTATTACACAGGATGAAAGGCATGGAGGAGTGGCCATTTCACCATTGGAAGGCATGTGTTGACATATACTCTCAATTAATCAGGATAAATTTCCAAAAGGAGATGAGTTTTACGGTAAGCTTCAATTGGAGACATAGGAGAGTGGGATTAATTACTTGACAAAATTAATTTATTTAAGTTTCTTATACAAATGCACTTCCAGCTGTGTTCTGGAAATGGTGTATACTTTGAATTTTTGTATCCCTGATCATTTTACTTCTTCTCTCTGAATCTTGGTTTCCTCATTGGTTTCCTCGTCTGTTATACTGAGGGACTGGGACAAGAAGATTTCCAAGGTCCCTTCTAGCTCAAACATACTATCACTTTGTATTTCAAATATGAGAGCTTATGCTCCAAAGCTTCCTCTTCCTAGAGAAACCCTCTGAAGAAGCCTTGAACCTAATTAGCCTTTTCAGGTTAGGATTTTCATTTATCAAGTTTTCCAAATGGGGCACACTCCCCACTCTGACACGTGCTCAGGAATTAACTGGCCATTTTTTACCCTCATGCTACATAAAATTCTCTGTTTCTCTTTCTAGAATAAGAGCTCCGGTTCCCAACCCAGGTTGCACAGAGACGCTACAGAGCAGAGGCTGGAGACTGAGCCATTCCTAGGATATACATATTTGTGCCTCAACCAGACAGTGAGTACTAGATAAGATCTCAAGCCCTAATCTCTCCCGTTATTGCCAAGGCAAGGAGTCATCCTGCCTTGTTACTTGCCTCTTTTATGTATATTCCTCAGGCTATTTTGGTCTTCCTGTGACATCTTTCTCCCTGTAAGGCTGCCCTTTATGCTTACTATAACTTGATATTCAATTCACCTTGCCCTTGCCCAGGGATAACCTAAAGATAAGGCATCTGGACTTGCTTATTAAGAGATATTTGATGTGAAGGGATATGTCATGTGAACAGGCACATAGAATTAACTGTCTATCTTCTCCCTGTTAATAGAGGAGTCTAGACATCCAAGGTTTCATCAAAATAGGATGGGCCATAGCAGGAAATCAGTGGGGACCCCGTAAATTTGTTCAGGGCTGTTCCTTGCAAGATGTGTTTCTGTGAAAGTGACTTTGGTAAACTGCCCCAGCAAAATCAATTTTTAAAAGAAACACAGCTATATTGATGACAATTCTTGTTCTTACCTTGGGGCCCATTGGAAATGAGAGAAGCAGCTTTTGATTCAAATTTGGCTGCACGGGTCTTTAGGAATGTGAGATGAGAAACACTTCTGTCTGCAACACAAGATGAGGAGAAAGGCATAAAACACACATCTATCTGCAAACAGAATTGTTCCCAGGTTTACCTCCTCCAAATATGGTAGCTGATGAAGGTGAGGAGGAAGCTCCTTTCGCCATGCTGATTGCAATGCTGACTGATCTAATGGTTTGACCAACAGTTATTTGCCCAGTAGCCATGGGATCAAGCCAAAATATGAATGCTAATGGGTAAAATTGAGCTAAGGGGCATTCCTAGCACCACTACTTCCATCTTCAGCCCCTTCGAGGAGGCTCCAGTTATGAATAACAGTAATTTCCTTGGATTTTCTCCTCCTTCAGTGGGAAAAGGGATAGAATTCAAGGGCTACTTATAGTCAATAGTTGAGCTAATGGTCAATATAAAAGACAGAAATCCTTCAGGTCTTTCAAATCTTTGTCTCAAGGATGGAAAAGGGATTGAACTTGTTCTGCTTGGTCTCAGAGAGCAGAACTAGGAGCAATGAATGGAAACTTCAGGAAGGCAGATTTGGGCTCCACATGAAGAAAGGCCTCCTTAGCTTTAGAGCTGTTCAAAAGTGAAATGGAAGGACGTGGGTTCTCCACCATTAAAGATCTTTAAGTGGAGGTTGGATGTGGGGCATGTTAAACCCTGTTCAGGTATGAGTTGAACTAGAAGCAGAGGTTCCTTACAAGTCTGTGATACTCTGAGATCCTGTTTAGTGAGTTAGGACTGGGATATTCTCATAGATTACAAATTGCTTTGGAGGGACCCTGGATGAAGCCCAGCTTGGTTTGGGTGCTTTTATTTTTCCAAGAATAAAAATAATGATAATAGTAAACCAACATCAAAAGTCGCAAGTATTATTACCTCTATTTTGCAAATGAGGAAACTAGGGCTCTGGAAAGATTATATGACTTGCCATAATGACTTGGATAGTAAATGGTAGAGCTGACACTCAGACCAGGTCCTCTGATTCCATGTCCAATGTTTAATCCACTATACCAAGGCTGTCCAACCTTAGGTTATCTTAGGGCCACATTAAAGTAAAATAATTATTCGAGGGCCACACCCAGAATAAAAAATACAGTACACTAACAGAAAGTCATGGAATGCGCATCCTCAATAAGAAAGGAGAAGGCACAAAGTGCAAAAGCAAACACAAAACAACAAAATGACGACACAACAGTATAAAGGTAGGTGCATACTGACTAGTCTGCATCATACAGATGGAATGCATCCCACAGATCAATTGAAGATTCCATGTGATACAGTACTGCTTAAAAACACCAAAGAAAATTAACACCAACAAGATTATTTATTAGTGATGGAATTAAAAAATCTAATACTCATTCCATGCAAATTGTTATTCTATATTTTCACTTGTGAAAATTAAAACCCACAGGAAGGATACATAAAATCTCACTGCGGGCCGCATGTGGCCCGCAGGCTGTATTTTGGACAGCCCTGCGCTATATCATACTTGAATTGGCTTAGGACCCATGATAGGTCCTTCAGAATCTTTCTACACCTGAGGATTCTTTAATAGGAAGAGAACTATAGTCATATGTGTGTGTATATATATCTTTTCCATGTCATCCTGACCTTTTCCCTCCACTTTCCCCCAACATAACCAAGGTGCCCACAGTTATTTCAGACCCAACCTGATACAAAACTAAGCCCCCCAAACTCTAGTTTCTAAAGTTTCTAGAGAGAGGTCTGGATGATGAGCCAAAAATTACCCCTCCCCATCCCACTTTATAACCTGAAGGATCTAGAAGAACAAGATGGCTTATAGACCTGCCATCATTGATACTCAGTAGTCAAGTTAAACATAGCAGGTGGTTGTGATTCCCATGAGCCAATGCTCAGATTGCAAGTGATTTCATAGATGATTTGCCCACTGGGTTCATAAACGCAACCAAAGAAAACTAGAAAACCAACAAATTAAAACCTCCAATTAAACACCAAAATAGAAATCTTGGAAATCAAAGAAGAGATTAAGGAAAAAACCGATAAATAAAAGCAGGATTTTTTAAGGAGAGGGAGAAACAATAAAATAGATAAACCATTAGTTTATTTGATTTTTTTTTAAAAAAGAAAAACAAATTACTGGTATTAAAAATGAAAAAGGAGAATTCATAACAAATGAAGAACTTCTGAAATTTCCACCATTATAGTTATTTCTCTATTTAAGTCAATGTTTACAAAATCAATTGTTATAATACAAATATGTCATGAGGAGTATCACTCAAGTTCTCAAATGGACCCAGGACAGAAGCTCTTAACATTTTTTTTTGTGACTTGTACTTTTTGACAGTCTGGTGAAACCTATGCATAGTATATTTGGAATTCAGAGTAAGGTATTTAGATACAGAAAATAAAATACATAAGATTACCAAAGAAACCAATTATATGAAAATATAATTATCCAAATATATTTTCTAAAAGTTCACAAACCTCATGTTAAGAGCCCTTGATGTATGATCTCCATCGTGTTGGTATTCCAAGGATGAAGATCACAGTCTATCCATGCCTGCCCATCCTATGTGACTTTTGTTCATTTCCTTCCACAAGTTGACCTAACATGCTAGAAGACTACTTCACTTTCTCGTCATGAAAGTACTGGTAGAACACTCTACCTTTCCACTTGTCATCTTTTGATGTTGCCGCATGATCATCCCAACTTCTCTTCCTATCATACAGTTCTTTGATGATCTCTTTTATGCCTCTTCTTCTTCAGAGTTCCCCATTGATTATATGTTCCACTCACACCTGCCATTTTCAATTTAGTTTGTGAAATGTCTTGTCCAGTTTTCTTTAAATAGTTTTTTCCCTCCCCTGCTTCTCTTTGCTTTATGAGACGATACTTTTTATATCATACCTCATCCCTTTCTGTAACATTTTATGAGTTTGTTTTTTAGCCCAATGTTTCAATATAATTTTGGTAATAATGCAATAACTCATATTTCTTCAATGCTACAATATTTATATACCACTTTTCTTACAATAGCATTGGAAATAGGTCTTGTAAAGATAGTTACTTCTATTTTATACATGAAGGAGGCTCAGAGAGATGAAATGACTCCACCAAGGTCACTCAGGTAATAAATAGCAAAGTCAGGACTACAACCTGGATCTCCATTCTTTAGATCCAGTGACATTTTTTTAAATCATTAAATTTATGAATTTTGTCTTCCCCCTAATGGTTACTGTTCCCAGGTATGGGCTCTGTCAGTGAATGAGCATTAATTAGGCACTTACACTGTACTATGTTCTGGGTATACAAAAAAGGGCAAAAAACAGTCGATGCCTTCAAAGGACTCCCATTTTAATGGGGGAGAAAACACGCAAACAACTATGTACTAGAATTTTAGCTGAGATTTGAAGGAAGCCAGGAAATCTAGGAGACAGAGATGAGGAGTGAGGGTTTTCTAATCATGGAAGACAGCCGGTGAAAATGCCCAGAGTTAGGAGAAGGACTTGTATAAGAAACAGCAAGGAGACTAATGTCACTAGATTGCAGTGCATGGAGGGGATGTAAGTGTAAGAAGACTGGAAAGGTAGGAAGGACAAGATTATAAAGAGCTTCAAAAGCCAAACAAATAACTTTATATTTGTTCCTGGAAGATAATAGGGAACCCCTGGAGCTATATGTGTGTGTGTGTGTGTGTGTGAGAGAGAGAGAGAGAGAGAGAGAGAGAGAGAGAGAGAGAGAGAGAGAGAGAGAAGAAATAGAGGAGAGAAAGAGGGGAGAGAGAGAAAAGGGAAAAGAAGGGGGAGAGGAGAGAGAAAGAGAAGAGAGAGAGGAGAGAGAATAAAGAGAGGGAAGAGACAGATTGAGTGAGAGAAAAGAAAAAAAGAGAGAAAAGAGAGAGAAAGAGAGGAGTGAGGAGAGAGAGAAGAGAGAGAGGGAGGAGAGAGGAGAGAGAAAAGGGAAGGGAAAGGAGAGAGAAAGAGAAGAGAGAGAGTAGAGAGAAAAAGAAAGAGGAGAGAGAGAGAGATAGGGAGAGAGGGAAGAGAGAGAGAGAGAGACAGAGAGAGAGAGAGAGAGAGGGAGAGAGAGAGAGAGATCTGCATTCTAAGACAATCATTTTGACAGCTGAGTGGAGGATGGGGTGAGGTGAGGAGAGACCTGAGCTAGGGAGAACAATCAGCAGGCTAATCCATGTGTGAGGTGATAAGGGTTTATACCAGGGTGGTTGCAGTATCAGAAATGGGTCTATTTCAGAGACCTTGTGAAGGTAGAATTAAAAAGACTTGGCAACAGGTTGTTTATAGGGAGTGAAAGAAAGAAGTTGAGGATGACACTTAGGTTGGAAGCTTGGGTAAATGGGAGGATGTATTCTCGACCATAATTGAGAAGCTGACTGGGCTCTACAAAGGGCCTTGTCAACCAGACAAATTTGATTCCAAGTCTAAGTCTTCTTAAGAGGCAGCTAGATCACTCAGTGGATAGATCACTAAGCCTGGAGTCAGGAAGACTCGAGCTCAAATCTGGCCTTAGACACTAACTAGCTGTGTGACCTTGGGTAAGTCATTTGATATCTCTCAGTCTCAGTTCCCTACTTGTTAGATGGGAAAAGTAATAGTAACACAGGGTTGTTGTGAAGATCAAATGAGAAACGTGTAAAGCGTTCTACAAACCTTAAGTCACCATATAAATGCTGGCATTGTCGTATATTGAAACACCAGGCTTTGCCTTAAACGTACCTTCTGAGTCTTCAGAGTGATCAGTAAGGACAGGTGTGTTTAGCTTGCAATACATGTGTCCTGAGATCATATTCCAAATTATAATTTCCCCATCGTAACTAGAGGTGGCGAGAAGAGAAGGTGGGCACTGAACCACACATAAAATATCATCCTTATGTCCCCGGTTCTATAAGAATGATAGGTAGGGAGAAAGACAGAGAGAGAGAGAGAGAGAGAGAGAGAGAGAGAGAGAGAGAGAGAGAGAGAGAGAGAGACTGAGCAAGGAGTCAAACAATCAATAGACATTTATTAATTGCGTTAGGGCTACAAAAAGAGGCTGTAAAGGAGAGGATTCAGGAAGACGCCTTCCTTTACAACTAGCCATCTGTTTAGGGCGTTATTCTGGTCTTTTGTGTGGTTTAATCTGGTCTAGTGGATTGGGCATCTAGGTGGTGAAGTAAATAGAGTGTTGGGTCTGGAGTCAGGAAGACTAATCTTCTTGAGTTCAAATTTGGCCCCAGACACTTACTAGTTGTGTGACCCTGGGCAAGCCACTTGCTTCAGTTTCCTTCTCAGTAAAATGAACTGGAGAAGGAAATGGCAAACTACTCCAGTATCTCTGCCAAGAAAACTCCAAATGGGGTCATGAAGAGTCGGACACAACTGAAACAAATGAATAGTGGGTTGAGGAAAACAAATCTACTGCCTCTCTTCAGGTCAGTAATTTTAGACTAGAGGAGGCTCAGTATGAGGGAAAGAGGATTGGATTTGGGGTTAGCACATCTGAATCTAACACAGGCCTCTCTGGGCATATCCAGTTCTAACATGTAGATGACCTTGAGGGGCCTTTGAGCATGCCCAGTTTGCCTAATATGGAGCCTACAAAGAGCCCTACCATGTGGGAGAGGGAAGCTTCCTTTGGTTGGCTTCCTGTGTGGTGAGACTGAGCCATTCACTCTCTTTCCCATCATTTTTTCTACTATGCTCTTTTGAATAAATTTGATCTGCTTCTGCCAGCATAGATGCCATGAACTGAATGTCTGGGAGGGGAAGGAATATCCTTTCTATACCTCTTCTCTTTTACCCCTTCTCCAGGGAATGTATCTGGGGGTATTTGTTTATGCTTTGTGTTATTTGTCCTCAGTTTCAGGGTCCAGAGGTGATCCTCATAGAACCGTGAGTTTGAGTCTTGATGACCTAGGAGGTCAGCAGGGGAGGAGGATTATGCCTCCCACAGGTTGGGAAGTATATTTGTGATCATATCTTTAAATACATATTCCTTTGTAAAAAGGTCTGTGTTACAGGTTGGGGCTGAAATTCTTTCTATTAGAACTTGGTATGCACAGAGAAGTCTGGGTTACATGAGTTTGAATTCTGCCTTTTGCTACTTATCTCCTACTACCTGTGTAATCTCGGTCATGTCACTAGTAACTTCTCTGGGCCTCAGTTTCTTCATTTGTAAAAAGGAGGGTGGGGGTATAGAGGATCTCCACAGTTCTTCCTGGTTCTAAATCCCATGATACCCCCTGGTCTCACTTTTCTCATGAAGCCAACATTTCTGCCACTTCCTTTACCATGTTGGCTGACTTGTACTGTTCACAGGGCACTTGAACTACTTGAATAGAAAGAATGAATGGAAATGAAAACTCAGCTGCCTTTTTTCTCCCCAGCCTGGCTGTGATTTGTCTTGCAGATTGCCATAGAGCAACACGATACCGAACTCTCCAAGGTGGTCCAGCTTTCAGAAAACAACCTCGGCCCTCCATCTGCATGCAAAGCTCTCTGATTACTAAATCTTTTCATACTTTCCACCTGGTCACCACAGTGGCAAGTGCACGCAGATCAGAATTCAAATGATCTGCCCTTTTCAAAAGATGACTCTCAGGAAGCTATTAATTATCCTGGGCTGAGCCAGATGGCAGACAGCCCTTAAGAAAGAAAAGACATTTAAAAATGATCTTCCAAGATTGTCACTGCAGAGTTGTAAAGATTTCCTATGACATCAGGTTTAAACTCAAGCTGTATTTAACTCATTTCTTCTTTTCCAGAGGAGGCAAATTGAATGACAGTTGGTTTATTATATGTCTATGAAGATTTTGTTGGTTCTGAAGAGACTACCATTTCTTTCCAAATACCCTAAGAGTATCCGTGTGGGTGATAACTCACAGAGTAGTCTGGTAGTCAGGTGACGTGTGTTTTGATTCAGTTCTGCCACTAACTTGTGTGTCTGTGAATAAATGACTTTTCTTAAATGAGACTTAATCTACTCATCTATAAAACGAATGAGCTGGACTAGCTGATCTCTAAGGTATCTTTGGGTCTATAATTCTAGTTGGGAGTGGGGATGGAAAAGGACTGAAGAAAGAAATCTGGAAAGAAGTAGTAGTTTATTCCCACTCAGCTGCTACACATTTCCTTTTTCCAATATTTCCCCCTTCTCTTCCTCCTTCCCCCCACCCCCTTGCCCAGTACTGCCCAAGGCTATATGAGCAGTCATGTTTATATCCCTTGATGTAACCATGACTTCATTGGACTTGAATAGCCCTGGAGGAAAATTAGGCATTTGCTTAGTGGTCTATAGGTCAATCTGTACCTTTCTAAGAGGAGAGGACAAGAGAAGGGAGGGGAGAATTGGAGAAGAGAGAGACAGAGACAGACAGAGAGACAGAGAGAAAGACAGAGACAGACAGAGAAACAATATTCTGTCTTTCTTGGGAGCTCGGTGTAGTGGTATGACATGCCATAGATTTACCCCTAAATAATAATAATATTACTTACTGAGAGGTAAAAGGAACCTAAGAAATTATCTAGTACTATTTCATCTTTATAAAGGAGAAAACTGTAGTACAGAGAGGTTTAGTGACTTGACCAAGGTTACACAGGTTGTAAGTAGAAAGTAAGTTCCTTGAGGGCTGGTACTGTATCACTTTTTCTTTTACATCCTCAGTGCCTAGCAGAATACCTTGCACATAGTAGGTCCTTGATAAATGATATTTGGTTGATTTAATGGCAGAACCTTTACTTAAATCTGGTCCTCTTGTTTCCAAGTCCAGAGTTCTTTCCACTGTACCCTATTACCTCGCTTCAGACAGCAGGCATGGAGCTCTATGAACTTAGGGACATTTAGAGTCCTCATACGAATCACAAAGAGTTCCTCTAGCACTGGAGTATTGGGTCATGGACCAGAGATTATCTGGTCCAACTCCCTCATTTTGGAGTTGAGGACATTGAACTTCAGAAATGTTAGAAGACTTGCCCATGGTCACACAGATAATAAGCATCATAATCAAGATCTGAATCCTGGTTTTCTGATTCTGAATCTAATGCTATTCCCAGTATATTCTGTGACTCCTGCAGACAAACAGGAAGCTCACTTGAAACCTCCAAGCTTGGACAAGCATTTAAGGGAAGGGCATTGAATTGTTACTACTGTATACTTGTGGGGGAGCCCTGGAGTGGGGGGTGTATGTGGCTCCTAGTTCACCTATGACATCCTTATCATCAGTTTCTAGCTCTGCCCATCAACATGATAGGTCAGTCAGTCTGACCCTAGAAGCACGCATTGCATTCTGGGCCATCTCTAGTTGTCTTGGTAAATATCAGACCCAGATGACTCTGGAGGAGAAAGTTAGGCTGGTGACCTTGCACAGCCCTCCCTCACTCAAATCCAAGTCAACTGCAAGTTATGTCATCATCTCTCTGATGTCATGGTCCTCTTCGAGAACGAAGGACAAACACAGCAACGAGAAGAAGCATGCGTGCTCTTTACCTTGCTAGGCAACACCTCGATGTGAATAGTCTGTTCAGGGATAAAGTGGACTTCGCAGATGTTCATTTTAATAGCAAACTTTATCATCTACACTGGGGTAGTAGGCCACACCACTATACCAACTCTTCTTGGCACTCTTTCCTTTCCCAGGTAAGTCAGTGACGTTCTAAGACTCCCTTGGACAAAGGAGACATTCTTTTTTATTCCTACTTTTCAGGGGGTGAATAAGAACCTGAGGTAAAACTTACTAGATCATCTGGCCAATGTGGCTGAGGCTTCCAGAAGTGATGGAAATCATGAGGAGAATCCTGCACCAAAAATCAAAGAGGACAAACTGACCATAACTAGGACAGTGAGCAGTCAACACAGTCGTGTGAAGGAGAGAAGGATTTGTTCCACCTCCTAACCCTTTGAAATTCAGCTACCTGGGCCCCACCATTGATTTAAATCCTCAAAATGTCATAGCAAAGTCCCCTTGAGCCCATGTAAATGAGAAGCAATGCAGCGCAAAAGCATTAAGGTAATTACATTTCAGCAAATCATGTTTCTGGTGACAGCTTTTGCCAGGATACTGACAAAAAGAGTGGGCCAGTCACTGCCCCATCTTCATTATTACACCTACAGCTATTTATTGCACATTGTGCTATAAACAAAAACAAAACCATCAAACTCTGAAATACAAGCCTACCCTAAGAAAAGCTAGGTAATCAGCTCTCCAATAAGCCTGAGAATGAATGTAAACCTGTCTTCCCAGAAAATACTCTTTCACCTTGCTACCTTATGTGAATAGAGAAATGAAGCATTCATATCCTAAAATAAAGGAACATTTTTCAAATGAATAATTAACTTACGATTTGGAACTAATTTTCTGTTATGTCTGACTGTATTGTGGAACCATAGTATGAGAGGTTGACCATTCATTTTAGCCATTATTTTTAACCTCTCCCTTTTCTCTACTTAACCTCCCTGGGCCCCAGACACAGAGAAAGATGGACAAGGTTTTGTTCTTGGCCATTAACAAAGCTATTAACTGATGGGAGTGGCAGAGAAACCTACATACATGTGTTTTCTAATTGTCCTAATTATTAGTGATTCTTCCCTGGCCCCTAGGCCCCCTGGCCACATTACTACCCATTTATAGAATGAAGGAGTTGGAGTTGATCACCTCTTAGGTACTGTCTAGCTCTCTATGATCTTCCTTCTCCCTTTGCCCTCAAAAAATACTAAAACAAGAAACAAAACGAGCATCTTTATCTCACAGCTGCTACCTAGTGGCTAATAAATTTATTTGAGTCACTTTCTTGATCTTCCCTGGGCCCACCTTTGATAGTAGAGACAGTGAGTAACAATATGAACAAGAGGGAACAGGAAGAGAAGCAAAGAGCCCAGATGAATTATAGTCTGGATAATCAGCCTCTGAATAGTCTTCAGTTGGTTGCCATCAAACTAGAGACAACTAAAGCCAGTCTTGTCCCTAGGATAAGAAGAAATACTGCCCTCCAGCACACCAGTTGCCTTGCCTTTGATTGAGATTGCCTTTGGATAATGGAATGGGCCAGCTCAGAGCCCTCTCCTAAGAAATTCTTCTTTGCTAGCCCAAAGAGTTTCTGTCTTGCTCCTAATTTCTATTTCCTGCCCCTCCCTGCCACCATGCCAAGATGTCATTTTCTTTAGCAAAAATATTTGAGAAAAGAAGACTGTAATTTTGATTGTATTGTATTCTTAAAGAATTTCATAGTCATTCCAAAGAGAAAAAATTTTATTCCTCTCACTCTCCTAGCACTTGCTTTCCCCCTAGACATGTATGAGTACAGAAGTAGGTAATATACATATGTTTTCTATTCAACAAACATTTACCGAGTACATAATACGTGCAAGGTACTATGCCAAATTATGAGAGAGAAAAAAATGGACAAGAGTTTTGGTGGGTTGTTTTTTTTTTTCTTTTTGGCTATTAACAAATGCTATTGATGAGAATCATGAAGAAACCAACAGATACCTTTCTTGTCTTACAAGAAAAAATGATGTAAATCCATAAGTGTCAACAGGAGATGAAGAGTGGTTGTTCATGACTTCCTAATAAGGGGTTATTGAGGATATAAATAATACGAGTTGTTTGAGGAATATTTCTAGTTCATGATAGAGGCTTCTGAAAGTTGTCAAATATGATGGCCATTACTTGTATCTGATGATTTATGTTGGGACAAATTATGCCAACAGGAAGAATCTAGAAAGCATTGCTAAAGATTTTGAAGTCCTGAGGAAAATAAAAAAAGTTGAAGGCCTTAGGGACAAAGTGGTATTTTCATCATCATTGCTTTTTGAAGGTAGAGGGTTCAGAAGACAAATGCGGATTAAGGAGTGAATGAAGATTTAAGATAGTGTCTGAGAATGAGATTTGGATTTTATGAATTTTAGCTTAAAATATAGTAATGATTGGCTTTTGAGAGATGAAATGTACCTGTTTAGGGTTGGTAAAAAATTTTTTGTTTGGAATCCTCTGTAGTACATTTAGCCTCTAGGCTCATCTTCTTAACCTATACTCCAAATAGCAAGTTGGGTTCCCAGAGCATGTCTGACTACATATCCCTTCAAGGTCCTAGAGGTAACCGAGAGGGACTGGGGTGTCTTTCTAGTGCTATTATCCATGAACACCCATCAAGTTAACATCTCCTCAGTAATCATTAACCAGTCATTAATACCATGACATCCCTATTGGTCTTCCTCAGTATCAATGAATCAATTAATAGCAATTAGCTTTTACAAAGTGATATTTACAGGAATTATATAGAAAGACCTGAAGTACAAAACTTCTGAGACCTGGAGCACAGTTCTCTCTACCACCTCAGCTGTTGGATCTCTAATTGTTTTTTTCTGACCTTTCAAAGTTCACTAGATCATACTCTTGTCCATTTTGTGCCTGACACTCATTTATCTAAGTTCAAGTAGAAGAGACACAGCAGATGCAGAAGAAACAGCAGCACCACATGGCAACTAGGTGGAGGAGAGACTCCCCCATCTATAGGTTTACAGTATTTTTTTCCCTCCTCACCCAAAAGCTACTAGAGGAACACTCAGTTCTAGCTTAGAGGCTTTTTTTTCATTAGTAAACAGTCACAGCCTACCTGTACATGCTCTAAATCAGGGTTCAGCACTTCTATTATGCATACGTAGATGCAAACTTACCAATCCTCCACACAGATACACACCAGGCAGAGAACACCATGCATATTCTTAAGGACTGCGGCTCTTCTTGGCCAGTCATCCATTATGCTTGTAAATCTGCTTAGAGTTTTAAATTGAAATTTGAGGAAGAAGAAGAAAAATGCTCCAATCCATCTAGATATTCTAGAGAGCAGCAGTCACAACATAGGAAGAATAGCAGAAGAAAGAACCACTTATTTACAAGAAACAATATCCAAAAAGAGGAAGAGCAATAAAATTCATGGCCTCGGATCCATAAATTCACAAAATAGGAGTAACAAATAGGGTGAACTGGAGATCTTAATGCAAGGAGGTAAATATGAACTAATATGGACTATTGAGACTTAATAAGATGTGATTCGTGACTGGAATATGACTCACAAAAGGTCTCCTTCATTCGAAAGAAATAAAGCAGACTTAAAAGGAGGAGTAGAGTAGCATTGTATGTTAAGAAGATAGAACGGTTTCAGGAAAGCTAGGACCAAGGAAGCACGCTGAAGAGCATTTGGGCAAGAATGGATGGAGGTAGAAATAGCATTATGACCTGGACAGAAGGGAGAATTAGATAAGTTTGCAAAGCACATACAAACTTAGCATAGTGACGTGCTACAGCAGTGATGGGGGACTTTAATTATCTGGATATCTTCTGAAGCCCTCTCTCTGCTGACAGTGGAACATCTGACAGATTCCTGACTTGCCTTAATGATTATTTCATCCTTCAAAGGGTAAAAAAAAAAGCCATAAGAACTGCCATTATGGCTCTGATTGACCAACAAAAGGGAATTTGTTGCTAGAATAGACATGATTGAAACTGTGGTAGTAAGAAATAATTCTGTCTTAAAATTCACTATGGAGAAAGGGAAGAAAACTAGGCATAGTCTGATATGCAAAATATATTTTAGGAGAGTGGATTTTAAAGGGTTCAGTGAAAGGATAGGTAATCAACGAAGTTAGTTAACAAGCATTCAATAAATGCCTACTATGTGCCAGGCACTGAAGATACAAAGATAAATGCCCTCGAGGATATTGCAATCTAACCAGGGGAAACATGTACATATGTGTAAGGAGAGGTTGACTAATGAGGGCTATCCATTAGGCAGGAGTTCCTAACCATTTTTGTGACGTGGACCATTTTGGCAGTCTAGTGAGGCCTATGGATCCATTCTTAGAAGTGTTTTTAAATTCATAAAATACAGAATATTACGAGGAAACTAATTATATTGAAATGGTTCTAAAATATTAAACAAAAAAAACCCAAATTCACAGATCACAGGTTAAGAATTTCTGTTTCAGAGCTGTTCAGATTTGTTTTTCTTTGTGTGTTATACAAAGTATACACAGATGTTCCTTGCTTAATTTCAATTTAATATTTTAGAACTTTAGGAGTCTGTTTCTAGCCATGACTGGCTAAGAAGCTGGTATTATATGGTGATGAAAATCTTCTAATTGGTTACAAAGCCAGAAGAACCAGTGACTTAGAAGATATTGAACTGGAATGGAGTTCACCTGCAAAAAGGACAATCCAATAGTATCGCAGTCTCTTTTCCTTCCTAGCAGCAAGGACTGCTGTGAATCACTGGGTGGGAGGCTGCCCTATCTCCCACCTGGCTACTTTGTGTCCATAAGCACATGATACCACTCTTTCTTTTGTGTTTATTCTTTCCAAATATTAGGTGAATGACTTTTCTGAGAGGGTAGTGCTTTAGCAACCTTGTCAGTTTTGGAGATCCATCACAGCCATCAGAGAGCCCTCTAGCAATTGAAGTCAGCTGCAGTGCCAGGCCTGGGGTTAGAAAGACCTAAGTTCAAATCTAGCATCAGACACTTATTAGCTGTGTGACCCTGGGAAAGTCATTTAACCCTGTTTGCCTCAGTTTCTTCAAATGTAAAATGAGCTAGAGAAGGAAATAGCAAACCACTCTAGTATCTTTTCCAAGAAAACCCCAAACGGGGTTACCAAGAATCAGACGTGACTGAAACAACTCAACGACAATAACAACAACATAGAGTCCTATGACAGCAGTAGCAATGGATGACAGTTGAGGTAATATCTGAGGATGGATATGGAAAGCTCTGATGACAGTAGCTTCAGGCTTGGTGACCCTTTGTGATGAAGAGAAGTGCTGGTTAGTGATTCTAGAAACGCACTAACCCACCAAGCCCAGCAGACTCCTTTACCCAAGGAGAACCTCACAAGGATCCCATGAATCAAGAAATGAGAAGGTACTCTTTGATGCATTTGGCATGTACCTTGCTACCACGTGTCTTAAGTTGGAGTCCACTCTCTCCGTGGACTTTCTACGTGCAAGGAAAGAGTGTGTCCCTCAGTCTGGTGGGGAGGATATTTGTGCACCTTCCTCTCCTTCCCATATCTTCTCAGGAACTCGCTTGTAAAAGCTAATTGATATCAGCTGGCTGATTGATAAGGAGAAGCACATCGAATGGAGGCTTGTGAGAGATAGTACTAGCAACTCCTACCTCTCAGGATTACTCAACCCTCAGGGTCACCCTTAGAACCTTGAGGGGAGCTGCAGTCATTGGTCTCTGAGGATTCAACAGGCCAGTGCAAATGGGAGTTGGGGAATGAACACAAAGAGAGAGCTACACCTAGTTTCACAACCTTAGACTATCCTCGATTCTTCCTTCTCCCTCAACTCTAATCAGTCATCAAGTCTTGTTGATTTTAGTTCTACAGGGTCCCTCACATATCTGTTCACCTTTGCATTAACATAGCCTTTATCCTAGTATAAGACCTCATCACTTTTCCTATGGATCACTATGACCACCTCCTAATTGGTCTCTTTGTCTCCAAGTTCCAAAATGATATTCCTAAAATATAGATATGATCATGTCACCCCTCCCTCCATCTCAATCCCACCTGAAAAATCTTCAGTGGTTCCCTATTGCCTTTGGCATAAAATACAAAATCCTCTGTCTGGCATTTAAAGCCTTCCATACCTATATTTCTAATGTAATTTCATTTTACTCTCTGAAATGCACTCTGTTTCAGTCAAACTGACTTTCTAGATCTTCCTCATTTTCCACTTTTCTGCCTTTGGATACAAATAGAGCTACTTGACTATGACTTAAACCCAAATCACTCTGCCTCTACCTGATAGGCCAATAATAGGTCCCAGCCCAAGCCCTACTTGGTTATTATTTAGGTTTTGGTGACTCAGAGTGACTGTAGCACCTATTTCTGTTCTGGCCAGAATCCTTGAGGGTCCTAGATTGATTTTCTTTTTTCAGTATTTTTTTCAGTATTTTTTTGGGTCTCCTTTAGCAAGTCATTGACTTGTTTTTCATGGTTTTCTCGCATCATGCTCATTTCTCTTCCTAATTTTTCCTCTACTTCTCTAACTTGCTTTTCCAAATCTTTTTTGAGCTCTTCCATGGCCTGAGACCAGTTCATGTTTTTCTTGGAGGCTTTTTGTGTAGGCTCTTTGACTTTGTTGACTTCTTCTGGCTGTATATTTTGGTCTTCTTTGTTACCAAAGAAAGATTCCAAGGTCTGAGACTGAATCTATGTGCGTTTTCGCT
>CM053622.1:659538317-659569326 GCA_028646595.1 Phalanger gymnotis
AGAGTAAAGAGTACTTTGTTCCAAGCTTGAGGGGATGTGCCATTGTTTTCAGAGCTATTTCTGTACAGCCAGCTCTGCCACACCAGCCTTCCTCCTTCCCCAAGAATCCCGAACCTGGACTGGACTCAGATCTTCAGCAGGCTCTGCACTCCTGCTCTGATCTGCCACTTAATTCCTCCCACCAGGTGGGCCTGGGGCCAGAAGCAACTGCAGCTGTAGTTCTGTAGCTGCCCCTGGGGCAGTGGCTGAACCGTGAACTCTATCATCCTGTCCCCAGCAGCTTTTCCCACTCACCTTCTCTGTTGTCTTTGGTGTTTGTGGGTTGAGAAGTCTGGTAACTGCTGCATCTCACTGATTCAGGGCGCTAGGGCCTGCTCCACCCGGCTCCTGGTCTGGTTGGTCCTGCTGCTGCCCAGGCTGGGTTCGGCTCCACTCCCTGCTGCGTGCACGATAAACCTCACCCATCAACCATCCAGGCTATCCTGGGCTGGAGCTCTGCTTCCCTCTGCTATTTTGTGGGTTCTGCAGTTCTAGAATTGTTTCAGAGCCATTTTTATAGGTTTTTGGAGGAACTTGGGGGGGAAGCTCACACTAGTCTCTGCTTTCCAGCCACCATCTTGGTTCTGCCCCCCTGATTTTCTTTTTTGAGCAGGCAAACTAGGCCATCTTTCACCTCATTTCTCACTTAGCCTTAAGTCACTGGATCACTGAATGGGTGCTGCCTCAGACAAATTGACACCTAGGAACAACCAAGGTTTCCCCACTGCATCTGGGGCCACCTCCAGTCATTCTGACCTATGCGTTGCCCCCGGATTCAGATGACAGTGAAGGAAAGAGTGATGCTGATGACTTTGCCCAGCCCTGCCTCACCTAAATCCAGTTCACTTGCAAATCAAGCTATCACCCTCCCGGTGTCATTGGTCCTCTTTCAGAATGAAGGATGAACAATAACAATATATGGTCTTCATGTCTGAAATGCATCTGGTACCTCCTACTGATAGAATCCTTAGTTTTTTTCAAAGCTCAGGTCCCACTTTCTATATATGGAGACTTTTCCTGATTTCCCCAGTTAATTGCATTCTCTCCTTCTTGAAACTATTTTGAATTTACTTACTTGGGTAAATACTGTATTCCCCCAGTAGAAAAATTTTTAAAAAGCGTGATATGAGAGATAGTACTAGGAACTCCTACCTCTCAGAATTACCCAACCCTCAGGGTTACCAGACACACTCTTTCTTTGTACGTAGAAAGGCCATGGAGAGTGGGCTCCAACTTAACATACATGGTAGCAAGGCACATGCCAAATGCAGCTAAGGAGTACCTTCTTACTTCTAGCACAAGAAGTCTTTTCTTGATTCATGGAATCCTCATGAGGTTCTCCTTGGCTAAAGATCTCTGCTGGGCTTGGTGGGTCAGTGCCTTTCTAGAATCACCAGCCAGCACTTCTCTGCATCACAAAGGGTCACCAAGCCTCAAGCTACTGTCATCAGGTCTTTCCATATCCTTCCTCAGATATTAACTAGACCATCATTCATTGCTCCTCCTGCTCCTTGAGGGCAGGCACTTTCACCCCTATATAACCTCAGCCTTTGTAACTGTGCCTTGCACACAGGTGTTTAATATGTGTGTGTTATTAAAAATTGAATCGAGTATATTAAAAAAGCAGAAGATTGTAAGTAGGGAGACCAATTAGGATGGTAGACCTTGCAGGCAGGAACTATGTGTCTTATTGATTTTTTTTATTCCCCACTGCAACTTGCTCAGTGTCTTGCATATAACAACAGCTCAATAAATGCTTGTTAAAATGAATGGATTCTAAGGGCGGCCCGATGTGACTCAGCCATGTCTGCCACTTACTGTCTCTGTAATCAGTTTCCTTCTGCACCCGGCTGAGACCAGGGAGAACAAACAACAGAAGGAGCAAAACCAGGACAGGAAAAATGTAAGTAGAAGAGAAGCTAAATAATTCTTTCCTGACTCAATTTTTGCTTCACTGGCCAGGTATGTTACCAGGTGAAAAATACTAAAGATAAATGTATTGGCCTCTTCCCAACATTTCTTTGTAAAAGAAAAATAGCCAACTGATAGAAAGTTTATTCTGAATCAGGGAGCTGAAACTGTCTTATTTTGCTGTTCACTTACAAAATACATGTTTATTCTTCTGTCCCATCCCACAGCTATGATGTACCTAGAATGATAAAAAGTTCAGGATAATTAAGTTTGTATTAATAAATCAAGGACTCATGATTTCATCACACTAACACTGATTGCAACCCATCTGTAACTTAATCAAGTTTGAGAGGGTTGGATGTCTTAGACTAAAAGACCTCTAAGTTCTGAATCCAGAATCCAATGAACCTTGACTCCAAAGCCACAAGCTAACAGACAGCTACTTTTTCACTTTGCAGTACTCAGAGAATTTGTAACTCTCAAGTAGGAGGTTGAGCTTAAGTTAGCCTGGGCTGCTAGTCCTGGGTGGTAAGAAAAACACACTAAGGGGCCTAACATCCCCTAATGACTTATTCTTATGAAAGCAGGTAATGGTGCTGTTACTTATTTAATGTGTTATAGTTTATCTTATTTGATACTTTTAGGTTAGATATTACCTTAGTTAGGTATTAGCCCCATTAGGAAAAAGAGGCTTATAAAGATTAAATAACTTTCCAAGGTCACAAGCCTAAAGGGAAGGAAGATTTCAAATCTTAGTCTTCTGACCACTATTCCAGGATCCAATTAATCATTCTGTAGCATCCTGGAAATCCTAGATTAGAGGAGGAGAAGATTGGAAGTAGGGAGCCCAATGAGGATAGTAGCTCTCCAGGGCGAGTTCCTTATGGCAGCCCCTGAAATACTCGAGGATAACTCTCACGTCCTACCCCTCCCACCAAGTTTTCTCTTCTCCATTAGCATTTCTGAAGGATAAGTCTCACTAGTGTAGACATAACTCACTTATTCTGATACACTTCCACATAGGTGCAGTCACACACTTCATGGTGCTTTTCATCTGGAAAAATAATATAGCTAATCAAGTTGTATTCTCAAAGACACTTTAAATCAATCAATCAGTCAAGAAGTGTTTATTAAATACCTACTATGTGCCAGGCAGTGTGCTAGACGCTGGAGATATATAAGCATAAAGAATGAAGCAATTCCTATTCTCAAGGAGCTTTCATTTCCATTGTAAATACTTGAATTGTTTTGCTTACTTTGGGTCTGGTTCTACTTGTGAGTAGAGAAGAAATAATTCGCTGTTTTAAGGTTAATGACGATGAACCTTACTCTCATTGGATTTGGCTTAAGGAGGGAATAATATATATACTCAGTTGGGTATCTTACCTTACAGGAAAGTAGCGGGGAAGTACATAAGAGGTGGGGGGATGATAGAAGGGAGGGCAATTGGGGGGGGTAGTCAGAAGTAAATACTTGAAAAGGGACAGGGTCAAAGTAGAAAATAGAATAAATGCAGAGAGGTGGGATAGAATGGAGGGAAATAGAATTAGTCTTTTACAACATGACTATTATGGAAGTGTTTTGCATAACTACACGTATATAACCTGTGTTGAATTGCTTACCTTCTCAATGAGTGTGGGAGGGAAGGGAAGAAGGGAGAGAATTTGGAATTCAAAGTTTTAAAAACAAATGTTAAAAAATTGTTTTTACATGCAACTGGGAAATGAAATTTGCAGGCAATGGGGTAGAGAAATCTATCTTGCCCTACAAGAAAGTAAGGGGAAAGGAGAAAGGGCGGGGAGTGAGGTGATAGAAGGGAGGGCAGACTGGGGGAAGGGGCAATCAGAATGCATGCCATCTTGGGGTGGGGGGAGGGGAGAGATGGGGAGAAAATTTGGAACTCACAATCTTGTGGAAATGAATGTTGAAAACTAAAAATAAATAATTTTAAAAATAAAGTTAATGACCACTTTCAGGCCACTATTTGGAGACCCTATGAGTCAGGAAAGCTTTGCTAATCTACCACACTTGATCTTATAACCAGAAAAAAGATTTTCTGCTCCTCGCAGTGGATAGAGTCCTGGGCCTGGAATCAGGAAGACCTGAATTCAAATTTGGCCTCAGATACCTACTGGCAATGTGACCTTTAGGCAAGTCACTTAATCTCTGTTTGCCTCATTTTCTTCAACCGTAAAATGAGGATAATAGTAGCACATCATAGCATAGGTTTGTGAGGATCACATGAGATCATTTTTGCAAAGCATTGAGTGCAGTGCTTTGCACATAGTAGGTACTCAATAAATGCTTGTGTCTTTCCTTCCTTCTTCATGGGCAGAGATAGGTCTATTATCTTTGAACAGCAAATAGGAGGAGCAGGAATTATGGTTTCATGAGGTTATACACACACATACACATACCCTCCCCAACTATTTTTACCAAAATTCATTTTAAGACTTCAAACAGTCCTTTAACCTCTCTTCAGTAGCCATTCTTCTTCCTCACAATATTTCCATCAGTAGACATAGTAAAAACATGATTGTAGTAGATAAACATGACAATAATTATAACAATAGTGTAAAATTTTACTTACACAGATGACACAGGAGTGACATGAGACTGATGCAGAGA
The DNA here is from genome assembly GCA_028646595.1 of Phalanger gymnotis. Classification (NCBI taxonomy): domain Eukaryota; kingdom Metazoa; phylum Chordata; class Mammalia; order Diprotodontia; family Phalangeridae; genus Phalanger; species Phalanger gymnotis. The sequence continues at coordinate 659,542,896 of CM053622.1, forward strand.
CACAGGGACAATTACTAAAGATCCTCAGAGGACCTTTTTATGACACCGTATATATATCTATATCTATATACTAAAGTCTTATGACCCTGAGGTCATTGGTTTTAAATATCTGTGGATGTGGGGTAGCCAATTTGGTAGCATGAGAAGGAAATCTATGTGAAGTTCCTAGTGTGTTTGATTGTTCTTTCTGGGGATTTCTTGTCTGTATACCATACTTTCAAAAATGTTTAGAATTGAATGCTATAAAACTCTAAATAAGTCGTCAAGTCTTCTCAAAACATTGACCTATATATAAGTTTAGTGAGAGAATGATACCTGGCACATCCATAATACTTTCAATTCCCCCTCTAGCCCATATGACCTATCAAATGCACATACTCTTCTATTCTAAGGCCTGGAGAAATGGAAGTCACTTGCCTTGGGTCAGAGTTTTCAGACAGTGCCCATTGTTGTAGTTCCAGATTCTTAAACACCCATCTCTGCCACCAGTGACCAGCCTGAGGTGGAATTAATGTTTACCCATTAAGATTCAAGACCAAAAGGTTCAATGACGATTCTAAGTTGAATAGACAATTAAGAATGAGTGTACCTTCTCCCACTGGAATCAAAAGTCAAGCAGGTGATTTCTGCATTGCCATGAGCTCCAATAAATTCAGACAACAACATTCCTGTTTCAAAATCCCACACTTTAATCACCTGTGTAAGAGAAGAAGAAAAACGGAGCAAAATGTTTGAAATAGGGATTACAATGATTATGGATATGAAGGGAATTTTCATTTAAAGACAAGACTCATGGAGGTCAAAGCCAAAAAGAGATACCAGCTTTATCTATGGTTTTCTGAGAATGGGCTATATCAGTGAGAAGGCTGGAAGGTTCCAGTCATTTTTTAAAGAAACCATAGGGCAAAAGTGACCCAGCTTTCAATGCTTGGTAGAGATAGGATCTGAATAGATTTGAGCCAGCACAAATGGGTAGGCACCTCCCTAATGAAGATTTAGAGGAATGAGAAAGCATCCCACTTTTAAATTTTATTCTTTTCATTATTTATTTTCTGATATATTCCCCTTTTCCCCATTCCCCTAGTCAAAGGGCTATCACATATAACAAACTTTTGAAATTCAGTTCAGTGAAACTGACCAATACATCAACCTAGTTGGACAGTGCATGCAGTGTTCCATACCCATAATTCTCTAGGTCTATAAAGAAGGGCAGGAGATGCAGTCTCATTTCCTCTTTAGTATCAAGTTTGGTCATTATATTTATATAATGCTTAGTTTTATTTTTTATTGTTCTTTCCATTTATTTTGTTATAATTCTCATGATTTTCTGCATTTGTCACTTTTTACAGCACAGTAAAATTCAATCACAATCATCTAAAATAATTTGTCTACCTACTTCCCAATTGATGACATCTACCCTGTCTCTAGATTTTAGAAAACTTCCCATTTTTTGAAAGGTGATGATGGTGGTTGAGGGGTGGGTGGGGGGTGGGTAGTGGCATTTTATCCTCCTATGACACCTTGATACCATTCTACATTTGGCTATATCCACTCCTGATCAGACATCACTGTCTTTTTTCACTATTTGATTTTTTTAAGCATCCACAGCATCAGATAAGTGGGTCAAAATCCAGCAGGTTTACATAGGACTATTTCAAAAGGAGCTGGATGACCACTTATTTCTAACTGGGAAAGGAACTAGCTACCCCCCAAGACCAGCTTCCCCAAGATAACCAAAGTAATCAAAGACCTCAAGATGGTAAATCTTAAAAAAAACAATCCTTCATCAGCTTACATATTTTCATAAATGTTAATAGCCCAATTCTCATCTGCCATTTTATAAAACAAGTATGGTTTCCAGCGGCATTCCAAATAAGAGTGGTATGAGTTGCTCTCTTTCTTTGCATGCATTGCAAAATATTGTAAACAGATCTTTAGTTGAGGGAGATTTCATTTCCTGGGTCATCCTATAAGGCAGGGGCTGCCTTGGCAGTAGGTATACCTATAATAAATTCTGTTAATCCTATTTACTGTGCTTTAGAGGCTGTGAATTATACCATTAGCAAAACAATTTCAACAAGATGGTGCATTCCTAAAGTCCAAGTATGGTGGCTTAGTGAAAAGAGCTCTGGACTTGGAATCAGAAGACTTGAATTTAAAATCTATTCCTGACACTTCCTAGCTATATAAATCTGGGTAAGTCACTTCAATTCTCTGAGCCTCAGTTTCCTTATCTGTAAAAATGGGGATGACAACACTAGCACTATACACATAGCCTACATCTTGGAGTTACTGGGAAGCAATTAAAGCACTATATGAAGGAGCTATAACATAAGTATGAGTTATTATGATTCAACAAATATTTATGGAGTGCCTATTATGTGTCTATTACTACAATAGGTGTTGTTGGGGTAATATTAAAAAAATAACAAATGGCCTCTGTACTTTAAAAGCTTAGAATCTTGTTAATAATAACACACTTATATAGTGCTTGAAGTATAACAAAATGGTTTTCTCACAACAATGCCATGAGATAGGTAATGCAAGTAATCCCAATTTAACTTAGTATCCATTACTCCCCTTTACTACTGCAACTTTGTAACAACAATATGGCTAGCAGCTGCTGTAGGGGTGTAAGACCCAACAAGACCAGCAACAAGAGCTGCCAGCACAGGTTCTTTGATCTGCTTTACTAAGGAAAGCAACTTTAAGGGGTTAACAATCTCAATTTAATCAAACACACACATATCATTCACTTAATTCAGGAGGAAAAGCCAGAACTCTGAAATTTAGAGCAAATACAAACAGAAATTATCAACAGATCAAATAACACAATTCAACAGACAGGCTTTCTCTGATCAAGACATCACATACACAGTTACCAAAAACAGAAGCACCAACATCTGGGTTTTCTTCAAATCTGGGGGGCTCCAGTGGCTACCCAGAGTCTCCACACCAACACTCTTCCAGTGAGTGAGAGCCCCAAAGGAAAAACACCAACCTCTGAGTTTATATACTCTGCTCAAGGTCAAAAGGCATCATAACATGTGACTCAAACCCATGTAAACTAGGCTTTCCTTTGAGGCAAGCAGGTCCTCAAAGACTCCTGATTTAATCAAAGAAACAAAGGCCAGATTCATCAAGGGTACTTGATTAAATGAGTGCTCCAAAAGAGAAAACAAAAAAGTCCCACCTTAATTACTGTAACAACTTTCCAAATAGATTGGACTTCTTACTGCTCCTCACACATAATATTTTTCTCCCAGTTTTATTAGGCTTTTCAAAGAACAAATTTCTAGATTGATCATTTCTATATCAGTTTTATTTCTAGTTTATCTATTTTTGCTTTATTTTTACCATCATGTCCTTAATTTTGGGTTTCCTTTTTGTTAGCTTTCCAATTTTTTCAAAATGAATATTTAGTTCATTCTCTCCTTTCCTATTTTGTTAATGTATGTTTTTTAGGGACATAATTTGTCCTTTTTTAAGGCCTGCTTTACCTTCATTCCAGAAATTTGATATTTTATTTATCTTATCATTACCATTTTCTTTTAGTCAACAGGCAAAAGTCAAATAACTCTTATCAACCACCTACTCTGTGACTGTGCTAAGCACTGGAGATACAAATACAAAAAAGAAAGACAGTCCCTGCCCTCAAATAGTTGACAGTTTAATGGGAGAAGACAACACACAAAAGCTGAAAGGGAAGGGACTCCATGTAAGAGCACAGTAGAGAAGTCACAGAAGTCCCAAAGTGGTGCAGTCAGCTGGAAAATGAGATATTTGTCCTGAGTTTCCTTCTTAAACAGGTGTTTTGGAGTTCATTATTCTGCCTTTTAATCAGAGGGGTAGAGGACAGTGATGAGGTGGGAGTATTAAAGGTGATTCAGTCTTGCAAGTCAATAGGTTTCCCAGTGATGGGGTTCCTGGAGCACGGCGGAGAAGTGAGGGAAAGGAAAAAGAAAAAGAACAAACATTTATATTGCACTTACTATGTGCTAGGTACTGTATTAAATGCTTTACAAATACCTCATTTGATCCAAGAACTCCCAATGCAGTGCAGTAAGGAGGGAAATGATTATTCATTTTTCCTAATATTCACTGTTCCTGTGATTTATTCTTTAACCTACTCATTATTTAGTGTTTAATTGTTAAGTCTCCACTTGCATTTGTATTTTTTGTTTTTGCCCCCTGAACTGATTACTATTTTTATTGTTAACAGTCTACAAAGCATGTGTTTACTATTTCTGCTTTTTTTAAACATTTATTTGAAATATATCTTTGCCCCCAACATATGGTCAATTGCTGTAAAACTTCCATGTTCTATGTGAAATCTATACATTTGTTAGAATCTCCATTTAGATGATGCCATAGGTCTTTTTGCTCTAATTTCTCCAGGAATTTGTTCAATTCTCCCTTTTGTTTGTCTTTCTGTCAAATTTGTCCAAAACTGAGAGAAGAGACTTTGAAGTCTCTGGCTATTATTATGTTGTTGTCTATGTCTTCATGTAATTCAGTTAATGTTCCCTTTATGAATTTAGATGCATTTGAAACAATGTTGATATTGACTGGTTGTCTGTGGTTCCTTTCAGCTACATGTAGTTTCCTTGTTTGACTCTTTTTATGTTTTGAAGTTTTGTTTTTGTTTTGTCTGATACAGTGATTACAACAGCTCTTGGTTTTTTTGGATCCATCTACAGGATATCAATATTGTTTTGGCCCCTTATCTTTATTCTAGGAATAACTTTTTAGTGGCATTTCTTGTCAGCAACAGATTGTGGAATTTTGTTCTTATGCAATTTGTCACTTCAATTTTATCAAATTGTTTAAATACATTTACATTTAAAGTTATGCAAGTTAGGTCTATATTTTCCTTCATCTCTAATATTGGGCTTTTTTTCAAGTTAGTAGTCCAGATAAGTTTGGGAGCCTCTGCTAGAGTATCTTTCTCCTTCTGTGGGAGTGTTCTTCAGTGGGATTCCTTCACACTACTGAATTGAGATTTCTCCCTTTTCCCTGATAATTCAATCCTTCTTTTTGTCCCCTTACCCATTCTCCAGTTGGCTTTCTTTTTCTTGAGAGATTACAAGAGTTACTTTCCCTTCATTGTTTATCATTGAATTTATTAGAGTATGTCTTATTTGCCCCTATATTTTACTTTCCATCTTCTCTTTTTTATGTACTCTCTCATCCTGTAGTTTACTCCCACCAACAAAAACAAAAACAAAACAAAACAAAACATTGTTCTATCTATTTATGGGGCATTGTAAGGTTTAGTCCATGGTATTTCGGGTCTATTCCTCCACCATAACTTCTATTTAAGTTCCACCTTCTTCTTTATCTCCTTGTGCACTTTTAAAAAAGAAATCTCTTACCAATCTCTCTCTATTGATATTGTGGTTATTGTTTTTAGCCCTATAGGAGAAGGTGTGTGAATAAATGTTTGATACCTGGATGTCTAAAGAAAGTATGCATGACACACTTTTAAGCTTAATCCGAATTATTAACATTTTCTATATCACTTTCTTAAATCTAGAAATCAACAAAACAATAAAGCCAGTCTTGATTTGTGGCACTTGATGATTTCCAAGCTATAAATGCTTATAATCGAAATTAAAAATTGTCTTTCAAGAGCCCCAGTTTAAACCGCACACCCCAACCCGTAGATATCTTTCTCTTTCTAGTTTTTTATCCTTTTTTCTGGGATTATTTTTTTCTTCCTTGGATATTATATTGGTTTGCCTTTCTTGTGTTTATGTTATCTTGGATGTTTCAAAACAAATAATTTTCTAATGTCTTTTTTCTAGGAATATTTCAAATGTTTTTCTTTTTTTAAGCATCTATGTTTTTTCAATAATTATTAGTTTCAGGTTTGCAAGGTATATGATTTTTTGTTTACATTGTATCTGAGATCATTTGCTCTTCAGAACATTTTATTCCATTCTCTTTTGAGGTCTTGTGAATGCAGAATAGTCTTGTGTTACCTGAGTTCCCAGACCTTTAAATTTAAAGGTCTTTATTTTGGTTACTTACAGAATTTATTTGTCACTGAAATTTTTCAATTTAACCACTATTTGTTTTAGAATTTGCAGCATAGGGTTTTTTATTTTTCTGGAATTAATCTGTGTATTCTTTTGATTTGCATTTTGTTTTCTGTATTCAAAAGTTCTGAGCAATTTGCACACATTATTTCTTGCATCATACTATTCAAGTTTTTTGACTTTTTGTGTTCTTTTGGTAAACCTATAATCTGTGTATCCTGTCTATAAGAGCAATCTGTTTTACTTGTGTAGAGAACATGGATTCTTTGAACATTATTGCTTTTTGCTCCTATTCTTCCAGACTGTCCTTCACTTTTGTGTATTTGTATTCCCAATCAACTGTTCTCTCATTTCTTTGTTCAAGTTTTCTTATTCTGTCACTTATTTCTGCTGTAAGGACCATAAGTTCTGCTTTTACGATCCTCATTTCTCTCTTGACTCATTTGGGAACATCTCACTGTGGTTCCATACTCAGGGTCTTCTAATTCATCTGATTCATTTTCCTTTGTATTATAATATTTATTTAAGAGACGCTTGAACTCATTTAGATAATCTGGAGAACAACTTCCTTTTCTGTTATTAGTACCCTTTCTGTTAGTTTATGTGCTTGTACTCAAGTTTTTAAACTGTATTTTCTTCCTCCTGAGATTTTTAGTAATTCCTATCTTTTTTTCTTGTATTTCCTTATTGCTCACTTTCTAATTCCTTCCTCTACAGTGATAGATTCCCCCCAGGCTGGCTCTCAAAGCTGTCTCAGACTACTCCCATGCTAGGGAATTCACTATTCATTGGCCTCAGGCTCTGCTCCAAGTGACTCAGGGGAGGGCAGAACTAACTTCAGCTCCATGCCTGTCTTGTTTCTTTCAGGTCTGGTCCCCTGCTGGTACCTTGTCCTTGTCTCCTGTATTCCTTAGTGCTCTGGCTGTGCACTACTGTAGAAGAACATACACTACCACCTCTGGTAGAGCAACCCCCCCCCACTTTCCTATACCTCCACTCTTTCTCATTGAGTTCTATTGTTTGTTGTCACAGAATTATGAGGAAAAGGCAGAGGTTGATGAGGGGGTGTTCTGGTAGAGACAACAGCACAAGCCTATGGGTGCTTTTGTATACAACAACATGCTAGAGCATGGAGGCCAGTGGGGGAGGGAGGTACTGAGTAAGCACATTGGAGGAATAGCCTTCTCTGCTATTAATTTATTAGACTATTGACTCATTAGGGTTTTTAGTGGATTAGTCTGTGGAGATAGGTGCTATTACTTTATCTCTTGTGCATAATTCTTATTTTGGAGATGTCTGAAAAGATGTAAAGACTGAGAAAGTGTCTAATCTGCCATCTTTTTGGCAATGTATAATAACAATATATAACAACGCTGCTTGCAGCTGCTTTGGAGGTGTAAAGCCAATAACACCAGCAAACAGGAGGGCTGCTAGCACAGATTCTTTGATCTGCTTTTCTAAGGAAAGCAACTTTAAGGAGTTTACAATCTCACCTTAATTAAACATACATATATCCTTCACTTAGTTCAGGGGAAAAAGTCAGCACCCTGAATTTCAGAGAAAACACAAACAGAAATTATATAAACAGAGTAAAATAACACAAATCAGCAGACAGGCTTCTAGCTGTCTGTCCAAGACATTACATACATAGTTACCAGAGAGAGAAGCACCAACATCTGGGATTTTCAAAGCAGCGGGGCTCCAATGGCTACCCAGAGTCTCCTCTGGTCAGATCACATGACAGTCTTCCTGTGAGTGATCCTCAAAGCAAAATGCTAACCTAACTTCTTCAGGGTCAGAGGGTATCACAATCATGTGACTCAAACCCATGTGACCTAAGCCTTCTTGTGACTTAAGCAGGTCATCAAAGACTCCCAGTTCAGTGAAAGACCCTTCACAAAGGAAAGACTCAAAGGCACTTGATTGCCTTAGTGCTGAAAAGCACTCCAAAACAAAAGACAACAAAAAGTCCCACTTTACTTGCCATTACACGATGTGACATAGAAGTCTATAAATAGTTTTAAATGCCAAACGGAGTTTATATTTGACAAGGAGACACTGGAGTTGATTGAGTGTATGCATGCAAAGTGAGGGGACTGACATGGTCAAATCTCCACTTCAGAAGAATCATTTTCACAGTCATATAGAAAATGGATTGGATTAAGGAAAAACTTGGTGGAGAGACCAAATAGGAGGCTGTTATAATAGTCCAAGAAAGAGGTGATGAGGGATTAAATTAGAGTGGTAGCCATGTGAGTGAAGAAGAGGACACATATGCGAGAGGTATTGTAGAAACAAAAGAGATTTGACAAATGATTGGATACATAGGGTAAGTGAGAATGAGGAGCCAAGGATGACATTGAAGCTGCAAATCCAGGAGAAAGTAAAAGGGAAATTTAAAAGAGAATGAATTTGGAAGAAAAGATAATAAGTTCTGTTTTGGACCTGTTGAGTTTATGGTGTCTATACCTTAAATTCAGTTTGAAATGTCCAATTTTGGTAGTTGGTTATGTGGTCCTAAAGCTCAAGAGGGAGATGAAGACTCTATATATATATACACACACATATTTACATATGCATACATGCATATATATCTACAAAAATAGATAGATAAATATAGGAATCATATTCCAAGAGATCGTAATTGATTCCATGGGAGTTGAAGCGGTCACTAAGTGAGAGGGAGCATAGAAGAAGGGAGTGGAGTATTAGGGTTAGTTGCACTATTAATATCAATTATTATGAAAAGCGATGATGACAGAAAGCTACTATGATTCAGTAATATCTTTAAATTTTTATTTCATTAATCAAAATATCTACATGCATTCGAAAATAGCAACATATATATGTATATATATACATATATATACATATATATGAGGGAGACAGTATTCAGTCTACAGAAGGTATGTTCACTTAGTCATAATACATATTGAGTCACACTACATATTTTGTTAGAGCTAAATGAAGATCAAAATGACAATCTTGTGTGCACATATGGATTTATAGGCCCTTTGTTCTGAAAAGCTGAGGGTTGAAGGCCTCTGGGTTCTATGGGGTTCTTAGTCAATAAAAAGTTCTTACTCCATAGTAACCCTATAGAAGCCAGAGGTCTTCAGCCTTTTGCTTGGGGACCACCTTCTTCTATAAAGGATAATACTTAAGGCCTAAAACAATATAAGACAGAATATAATTGTACACACTCCCCACCTCATACCATTAATTGCTTTAGCACAAAAAGTATTTAAAATGTGTATTAAGTGAAATAATCACCTAAAAAACATTTGGCTGTGATGATTCAATTTGTCTTGTTAGCATGGTACAGAAAATAGGAAGGGCATAGGAATTTGAGTCAGAAGATCTGGGTTCAAATAGCAATTCTGCCACTTACTGCCTGTATGACCTGCCCAAGGTCTCTGGACCAGTTTTTTTTTTTAATCTGTAAAATGGAGAGGTTGGACTTGCTGAACAACTCTAAATCTATGAGCCAAGTGTTGAATCTATAAGCACCATGGGTAACTAGTCTGATGACATCACAGTGGGCTTTGGTAATAGGGCATTAAAGACATGAAGAAACCACTCTGGGACAATTCCTTTTAGTATCATACTCGTAAATGCTGGAATATGTGGTATAGTGCCACATAAAGGCAGGAATGGTGAGAGATTGGATAATCTAGCATAGTAAAAGGGAAGTCTTCATGGAGGGAGCGACACTTCAGCTGGACCTTCAAGGTTCAACAGGATTTAGATAGAAGAAGGGAAAGATGGGGGGCTTTGAGGCAGAACAGAAGCACAAGAAAAGGCATGGAGGAAGGAATGAGCATGGTGTATCTGGGGACAGTGAGCAGACTGTTTCACTGGAATGAATGACACATATTAGACATAGTAGGAGAAAAACAGTTTAATATGTTTACAAGCTCAAGAATGTACTGGAAAGTAGCTGCTCTGAGATATCTTGGGATGGAGCCATGAACTCAAATAGACTCTGACCAACAGACCAGATAATCTATTGATAGAATTAATAAAAAATGTGATGCTTATTGACATTACTGTTCCACTAGGCAGACATATGGCAAGAACATATGCAGAGAAAATAAAAACGTATGTGGCTCGGGAGAGGAGCTGAAATCAATGTAGAGATAAGGAGGCCTCAGCAAAGCCAATTATTTTGGAAAGTAGGGTACTTGGGCCTATACACAAAACATTATAAGAAGCAAGATTCATCCTATGCTGCTATTTATTCAAGAGAAGGACTTTTAGCTGCCTGCCATAGAAACCACAAAATAATTAATTTCAATTCGAGATGACTAAAGCTCAACCTAAGTAATTAAAGCTACCCCAATCAGTACTTCTGCTCACTGCTGTCCTCCAAGCCTCCATTTATCCCTCCTGACGTCTCCAGCTATTGAAATCATCCCTCACTCCCTTCAAGGCCCAGCTCAGGTGACACCTGTTCCACAAAGCCTTTCCTGGTGTCCTTAGCTAGAAATGATATCCTCTCCTTGTTCCTCTCTAGGCTGAACCCTGGGCATCCTCTGTACTCCCTAGAAACTTTTTCATCCTGGTAACTCACTCCAGACCTGAAATTTACACACTGGAAGTACCCGCCATCCCTGCAGCCTCACCCTCTGATTAAATGGTTCTTCCCAGAAACCCCCGGACTGGTCAGTCTTCATTCAGTTCTTTTTTGGACTTCAGACTTCCTCTGTTGTGATCTCTAGTCAGGTTCCCTCCTCTCTCCACCCAACCCACTTACTTTTCAGCTTCCTCTAACATGTCATCTCCCATTAGAATGTAAGCTCTTTGAGGGCAAAGCTTGTATTCGTATTCCTACTACTTAGCACCTGGAAGGAAGATAGTAAGTGCTTAATAAATGCTTCCATTGCTTTTGGTTTTTGTCTCTCAATTTCTTTACATTACCCTGTTCGGCTCTTTCCTATTCTCTTATATTCTTACTTGTATTATAGTTATGAGTGAAGGTGTTTTTATTTTAATATTTTTGGTTTTGGAAGATATAATTATATTTAATAAAATAGTTATTTATGTTAACATATAATGGGTTTATTATTATTTTAAAAATGATAAAAAATTTTAGATTTTTGTCATTTCTATTGATAATGTGGTAAATATTGGTAGATATAACCCAAATAAACAAAAGCTCTTTTTAAGAGTATAAAGGAGCCCTCAACAATTTTTAGAAGTATAAAGGAGTCCTGACACCAAAAAGTTTGAGAACTTCTGTGCTGCACCATATTGTTTCTCTAATGCATCTGTTGTTAACTAAAGAAATAAAGTCTGTGAAAATGGAAAATGTACCAAATTACTCACTGCCTTTAGTAGTCATTGACACAGTGGCCATAGGTAGAAAACGAAAATCTTTAAAAATAGCACCTTCTATTTCTTTTTTCTACTTCACAGGAGGATAAAGGGTGAACTCATAGCAGTTGCTTAAGAAATAATTCCTTGGTTTCCCTTGCTTTAGTCACTAGGTCTTCATGCTTAGGTTTCTAAAGGGCGGCTCAGCTGTGAGAGTCTATGCTGGCTACCTGCCTCACTTGCCCTAGGTGTCCCACCACTCAGAGATATCATTACCACTTTTGGAATGACCTGATACTTACAGAGCCTTCCGAGCAGCTAACCACATGTCCAAACGTCTTGTTGTATCTGCAGCACACTACAGGCTCCTTATGAGAAACCACCAGGTGAGGCTCAGGGCGAGCTCTAGATCATGAAAAACAAAATTAGGTCATGAAAACCAAAACCAATCTAGAGACTTCCTCCCACCATCCTATTTATTCTGTGGCTTGGGGCATCCTTCCACCCATCTTCAGAATAAACTAGGAAGAACTGGGGACTGAGAAAATGCATGTTTTAGGTACTTTGTACTTGGTAAATAGTATGAGACAAAAATCTGAGTTATAACCTTTGCCCCCAATACCCCCAGACAGACAAAGAAACAGAGACAGAGGGAGACAAAGAGAGACAGGAAGAGAGAGACAAATAGGGAGACAGATACAGGAGAGAGACAGACAGACAGAGACAGACAGACAGACAGAGACAGACAGACAAACAGAGACAGAGAGACAGAGAAACAGAGACAGACAGAGACAATCAGAGAGACAGAGACAGGAGAGAGACAGACAGAGACAGAAACAGACAGAGAAACAGAAATAGAGACAGAGACAGAAAGAGACAAAGAGAGACAGGCAGAGAGACAAGGAGACAGAGACAAATAGAGAGACAGAAGAGAGAGACAGGAGAGAGAGAAACACACACACACACACAGAGAGAGAGAGAGAGAGAGAGAGAGAGAGAGAGAGAGAGAGAGAGAGAGAGAGAATGTGCGTGTTTATGTCTGTATGTATGTTTATGATAGTGGAGGTAGAGGATCACCACATTTCCATTGTATCCATTTTCTTTCAGATCAAGCTCAATGCACAGCCAGGAATTACATTCCTTCTCCTGGTATATACATTGACCTTTATACAATATACATTGACTCTCTCCTTTATTCTCCCATATAGACACCCTGAATTCAGCTTCACCCCAGATTCATTTATTTTTCCTCTCCTCAACTCTCTATGCATTCTTTCCATCACTGCTCTATCACCATGTTCTGCGTGTAAATTGAGGCCCTCTCATATTCCTCAACAAACTCTTATTCCCACTAGTGTTTCGTGTCACTGTGCCCTGACAAAAGCGCTGTGATCATCATCAGCTATGCCTCAGTCTTTGTTCCCTCTTGAAAAACCCCTATCCAAAGTAGTCTCTCAATTCCTAACAGCGAAGCATCAGCTCTGAAATTTCTTCCTGACTCCATAAAATAGGCCCATAGAATAGCAATCTCTTGTGGGCTGCAAGGTGACATTTGGTGCTTGTGAAACTTTAAGCAGACACAAGAAAGGATTTCCACAGAGATCCAGGCCAAGGGTGTTATACAGGCTAAGAAAAACTAGTCAAAGGCTGAGGCAAGAAAAGTTTGAGCAAAATGCCAGTCCAGAAAGGTATGCTAACTAAGCAAGTTTTATGTGAAAAAGGTATGATTTTAAACATATCCTCTTAATCCTTAATAGTAGCTTGTATGTATATAGAGTGCTTTAAACTTTGCAAAGCATTTTAATATGTTATCTCATTTGATCTTCATAATAACCTTGTGAAGAAAAATAATTTCACAGATGAGGAAACTGAGTCTAGGAAGGGTTAAGTGACTTGCCCAGGGTCACACAGACACAGTCGGTCTCATAAGCAGAATGTGAACTTAGACCTTTTTGACTCTACTGTTCCACTTAGCTAGGTAGAGGGTGAAGATCTGACAAGTAGAGAAAATAAATATAAGAAACTGACCTATGAGTTACACCTGATATCTATAAGGAGGACATTAATGGAGAGAAACCCACAAGAAGGGCCATAATAAGAATGGATCATCGGTGAAAGACAAGGAAAGATTGATGGCCAGAAAAGAAACTCAAGACTAAGAATGAACAGAAGCAATGATCTTCTAGTCTTGGCAAGTTACCAAGACAATAGAGTGGTAGGACATGTGCAAAGCTACTGTAGCAAATAGCAACAGAGACAAGACATCTGCCACTGATGTTCAGGAGGAAAGAAAGGAAACAAGCATTTATAAAGTGCCTACTATGTGCCAGGCCCTGTGCTAAGTGCTTTACAAATATTATCTCATGTGATCCTCAGAATGACCCTAAGAGCTATTATTATCCCTATTTTCCAGCTGAGGAAAACTGAGGCAAAAAGGGTTAAGTGACTTGCCCAGGGTCACACAGCTAGTAAGTGTCTGAAGCCAGATTTGAACTCAGATCTCCCTATCTCCAGGCCCAGGGCTCTATCCTCTGCTACCTAGCTGCCTCAACCATTTAAGTGAAGTTCTGCCAGGGGTGAGGGAGGAGTGAGCTGAGAACATCATCAGAAGAGACGAGAATGGCAAGTGCCTTATAAGATCATATGATCATAGGTTTAGAGATAAAAAGGAGAAGTCATTGACTCCAAACTCTTCATTTTGCAGATGGGGAAAGTAAGGCCCAGAGAAATGAAGTTACTTGCTCAGGTCATATCACATACCTCGTGTCTGAGGCAAGATTCGAACCTTAGTCTTCCTGACTCCAAGTTCAGTGTTCTGCTCACCATACCACATTGAGTCCTAAAACATATAAGGAGATGTATCCAGGAAAAGAAATTTCCTTGAGACGCGTATGTGTATCGAGTCCATTCTTTATTGCTAGCCAGAGCTATAAAAACTCAGTAAGGCATACAATAAATCTAGTTTCCTATTACATTACTCTTTTCAGGGCTGCAGGGCCATGATGGGAGGACAAGTCTGAGCTCCACAAAATGGGCATGACCACCACACCCTCATTGTCCCTTTATGAATCACTAAATTCATTAGAGTTTTGGGCGAGATGATCTGCAAGGGTGTATATAGTTCTAAATCCAATGAAACTATGGCATGCCCTTGGGGGAAGGAGTAGCCCTCCAAGAGGGTCTGGGCCAAGGGTGGCAAACCTGTGGCCTCGAGGCCGCATGTGGCCTTCTAGGTCCTTGGGTGTGGCCTTTTGACTGAGTCCAAGTTTTACAAAACAAATCCTTTTATTAAGGGGAATTGCTCTGTGAAGTTTGGATTCAGTCAAAGGGCTGCACTTCAAGACGTAGAGGGCCTCATCCCTGGTCTGGGCAATTCTACATGAGTCGCTTTCTGTTGCCCCATCACAGTTTCTACACTATCACTGCACCTGGAGTCAGGAAGACCTGAGTTCAAATCCAGCCTCAGACACTGTGTGACCCTGGAAAAATCACTTAACCTCTTGTCTGCCTCAGTTTCCTCATCTGTAAAATGGGGATGATAGATCATCCCCTGGGGCAGGTAGGTGGTGAAATGAGTAGAGCACTGGCCCTAGAGTTAGGAGGACCTGAGTTCAAATCCGGCCTCAGACACTTGACACATTTACTAGCTGATTGACCTTGGGCAAGTCACTTAACCCCAATTGCCCTGCTTTCCCCCCTCCAAAAAAAAGAGAGAAAGAAAGAAAGATCATCCTCATTATACAGATAGCACCTACCTTGTTGTGAATATAAAACTAGATCATATCTGCAAAGTGTCTGTAAACTTTAAAATGCTACATAAATGCTAGTTATGATCTGATCACTAATACTTAATTACTGAAATCAAGGCTCAGACACTCCGCTGAGATGACCCTTCTGATTTCCTGGCCCGCTCTGGAGAGAGAGACATGATAAGAGCACATTTCTGCTTTTCTCTGTGATTCTATCCTTGGGTTACAGAACAATATTGGGGAAGGAGAGAGAGAGGGTAGGAGAGAAAGTGGAGAGGAAGAAGAGCGACTCGAGAGAGGAGGCACGAAGAGGAATGAGAGTTAGGGGTAAGAGAGGAGTGAGAGGGGAAGCAAGGATAGGAAGGCTTGGGTGAAAACAAAAACACCAGTCGGCATCTGACTTTTGACACTGAAGGCTGAGAGTGTGTCGCAATGATGCTGAAATAAGGTCACTTCCGTCCCACCTACCACCCCACCCCCCCAATCTGTACTAGATGTCATCATCCCATGGAATGGGTTCCTGAGTGAAGTTTGCTTTTAATGTACTCTCTTGACATCTAGCTTCAAGCACTAATATCAGTGGTGATGTAGTAGTCAGGCTGATGGGGCTCTTCCAATAGGAACAAATTAACATCCTTGGACCATGAGATAAAATTAGTAAAGAGCCTGTAAAGCAGATCAAATGTTATTCGCTCTTCTCATGTACAACATTTAGCCAAAGGAGTACCTTCCATCAGAGCCATAAACGGCATGGGGTGAACAGGGCTTTGGCCCAGGGTGTCAGTATCCAAGGAGATACTCAGAAAGGCCCCTGAGAAGATGTTTCCTCCTCTTGCTTCAAGGTCTTCCACTGGTCTATACTGCCACATGGCAAACCACCCCCAGGGGTCTAGTTTTGTGATGCTCTTCTCCAAGCCCTACCCCTTTTCCTCCTAAACTTCTTGCAGATCAGGGAAAGACTCTCTGATCTATCTCCCCCAAGGCAAATGCACTTACAAAGAGACTACCTTCTGTGACACCACCTGTCATCCCCACACAACTGGTGAAAGAATCCCTAGCTACCTCAATCATCTACATGGATCCCTTGTCCAATAGATGGGTGATCCCTTTGGGCTTACAATATGACTTCATACTGAGGGATGATGACAAGGATAGGGGAAGACAGGAGTGAGACCGAAGGTCTCAGAAGGGTAGCATATACCCAATATCCTCTGCAGGAGAGCTGACCTCTTTAGGTTGACAAGCCAAGTCACATACCTCATCCTTAGATGCAGGAGAAAGACAGAATCTGTGGCAACACACAGAGCTTTGATGTTGGACAGGTAATGACAAGCTGTAAGCTCTCCCTGGATGCCGCTGGCTTTGGGACAGGCAGAGAACAAGCAGTTGTGGTTCTTGAGATCCCAGATCTGGGTGGGAAGACAGAGGGCGAGTGTCATTCAGAGCCACATGCCCCCGAGGGGGTGTTCATCTCAGAAGCAGGCACTTTGTTCCTGGAAAGGCCCCCACTGTGTTTCATGCTTATGCAAAGCAGCCATCTGTTGTATGGTAGAGGTGAAGGTCTAGCCTCTGTCATAAATTTGCATTTATAAAATCCTTCCCCCCAAAAGAAAAAAAATCAAATAAATAAAAAAATATCCCCTTAGCCCATGTGCATTGCAAGTTGAACAGACTCCTGGAATCTTCTGTGGAGAACTTCACTCTCCAGCCATGTTCCCACATTTTCATCCCAAACTCTGGAGAATTCTTTAGAGATGCTGAGGCAGCTAGGGAGTACTGACTTTTATATCTCTAGTTCAATCAAGTAATCAACCAGAGCCTATTACATGCCAGGCACTATGCTAGGCACTGGGGACACAAACACAGTGAATGAAACAATTGTTACTCTCAAGGGACTTACATTCTAATGGGGGTGGAGAAGGAGGGGACAAGAAGGTGCGTTAGTATATATAGAATAAATATAAAGAGAATAAGTCTAAATAAATGCAAGGAAACTCAAGATCCAGTCTGGGCAATCTCCTAGGCCAAACATGTAATTTTTCTTCATAAAGATCTTATTAACTGACTGCCTGAAACTCTGGGAAGGATATCAGTGCTTTTTTTTTCTCTTTAAAGGATTGTATCCAGAAATCCTTGATGCAAAGAATGCTCATCCACCTACTTGCCTCACACAGACTGGACTTCTAAAACTTGATATATTCTGGAAATATGTTTTGCATGACTGCACATGTATAATCTATATCAAATCTGCCTTCTCAAGGAGAGGGAAGAGACAGGAGAAAGGGAAGAAAAAAAATTTGCAACTCAAGATTTTTTTTAAGTTATGTTAAAAATATTTTTACATGTAGTTGTAACTAAATAAAATATAAAAAGAGAAAACTTGATATATTCATTTTAATTATTCCCCTCTATGCATTCTTTCTGATTCAGCCTAACCAGCTGAATCTTTTTCCTGACTACACACCATATTCTCATGCCTCTAGGCTTTTGCTTGTGCTATTCCCAATATTCCCTCCTCCTTTTTTTTCTTTTTTTGGGCAGGGCAATTGGGGTTAAGTGACTTGCCCAAGGTCACACAGCTAGTACATGTGTCAAGTGTCTGAGGCTGGATTTGAACTCAGGTCCACCTGACTCCAGGGCTGGTGCTCTACTGACTGCGCCACCTAGCTGCCCCCTCCTTTTTTCTTATTGAATTTCCATCCTTTCTTTAAATATCAGTTCAAATACCAACTCCTCCAGGAAGCCTTTCCTGATCTGTCTCCTCCCCCTCCCCCACAGCAATATCCCCCTCCTGACTCGTATGGCACTTTGTTTTATAACTCTGATGAACTTAGCATGTTTACTCTTGAAATAACCAGTGCATCAGTAAAGAGACTATCACACTGTTGTCTAACAGTGGGCAGAATGGGGGTCTAGAGTTACATCCCTGCTTTGTCCTCAGTTCAGTATCTGAAGCTGTGTTTTACATCAACTGGCCAGAACATATTGGTGATTGCACTGGAATGTCGAGGGAAAGCTAGTAAATTAAAGTTATCTGTGTTGTTGTCTTATATCCATGCAGCTCATTGAAGGCAAGAACCATGTTTTATCTAACTTTGTGTCCCCCTCCCCCCCCCCAGTGCCTATCACAGTGCTCTGTCAAAAGAATATAAGTTCGTTGAGGACAGGGGCTGTTTCATTTTTGCCTTCTCAGTCCTGGGATCCCCTAGCACAGCACCTGGAACATAGGTAATTGATAAATGCTTTTTGAAGGAATGAATGAATTGTAGATACTTGATACATAATGCACATCGTAGATACTTAATAATTATCTGTTTGTCACAACTGCAATGAACATCTTTTAAAATATAGCTACCTGTGAGAGGAAGAAATTAAGTCATTAATCAAATTAAGGTGATGTGAGAAACATGGTTGTGGGGATTTCTTGGGCAGGGCCAGGGCCAAAACCTGAGGAAGAACCACATGATGGTCCCTTAGTCTGCGGGGATCACAGGATCTCCCTAGGCAGGGTCAGACCCTGAGGAAGTGGATTGATACAGTTGTGGGGATCACAAGACTTTCTAGGGTTGGACCATGAGAAAGACCCAAGTGATAACCCCTAAGGAAGGCTGTGCAGACCACAGGACGCCCTGAGGAAGCCCAAGGAGTAGCCCCCTTAATCTGTAGGGATCACAGGGCTTCCTAGGCAGGGTTGGACCCCGAGGAAGGCCCAAGTGATGGCCCTTTAAGAAGGCTGTATAGACCACAGGACTCCCTGAGGAAGACCCAAGTGGCAGACCGCTTAACACTGCTATGGGGATGACAAGACCCCCCAAGGCAGGGTCAGAAAGTAAGCCTGAGACAAGCTTCTACAGGTCATTCTTTCCTGGTAGCATAACCATAGGAAGATCTGTGTCATTTACCCATTCTTACCCAAAGAACTCAGGACCAGAATGGGCAGAGAAAGGCATTTATCCCATTCCTCTTAAGAGAGCAGGTGCAGTGCTACTAGAAGCACACACAGTGATACAGAGGCAGGAGGGAGGGTAACCAGTTCCTCCATCCTTATTTGACTTAGGGTTAGTTTACATTCTTTCCTTTTCTACATACTTTTCTTAACTTATACAGTTTACATAGGTAGGACAGTAAGGATACAGAAACAAAAGTGAAGTTAATTAGTTCTATCTTCCTTGTCTGGGTTGGGATGAATCTACGTTCTTTCTTTCCCTACCTTCCCTCTTTAACATATGTAAATTATGCAGATCAGTAGGCCTGGACACTTGACCAGGACCTAACCCTTGAACTGACATGATAAGCTTGAACTGGTTCAACTGGTTTAGTCTCTCTAGCCACCCTGACACCAGGATGGCCATTGTCTTGGTAGGTAAACTTTAACTCAGCTATATGGATCGCTTCTGTGGGAGCAAAACCAGATACCATACTATCTTTTCTTACAGGTGACATGGAAAGCACTTTATTACCTTAGAGTACTACATAAATCGCTATCATTATTTTTAATATCACCAGTCATTTACACTTCAATATGAATTGGCTCATCAGCTGCTTTCCTTAGAGCACTGAGGAAATGGGAATTTTGCCGGGATTGGTGGAGAGATCATTTCAGAATAGATGGTATTGCCCAGGGAGGGCAGGTCTAGGGGTGTGGTGGTGTCACAATGGGCAGCCTGGGCAAAGGAGAGATTTGGAAGAGTAGGGAGAAAGGAACAAAGAGGAAGTAGCAAAGATACACTTAACACTTTGTCGGGGACTAACCTTAGTTACGTCCAAAATCAATATTTGAACAGCTCAGGTATGGTCTTCTTCCTGTTCTCACACCCTTGCCTGTATGGTAGCTTCTTTTTCAGTTGGTATTTTCCCGGGCCAGAAAATACCAAATAGGAACATAAGATCTCAGATTTAGAACTGGGAGAGATCTCAGATCTCTGGTTCCCCTTCTCTTCCCTTCCCCTATTACATAGATAAGGAAGTTTAGGTCCAGGGCAATGAAGGGACTAACTCATGATCACCTGGGTAGGATTCGCACCCAGGTCTTCTTATTCCAAAATCAATCTTATATGTTGCAAGACAAAAAAGTGAGACTAAAGACTCAAGAAATTGTGTGTACATTTAAGAAGGCTAACAGCACTCAGGAAGCCCTTGTAAGGGGTTTCCATGAATTAGGAAAGTGGAACATATGGACTGAAAATGCGATTTTAAAAAAGCAAAGATGCCACATTCAGCTGTTTGGGCCTTCTATGATTAATGTGTATTGAATAAGAATAATATATTAAGAAGCAACTTACACGCCATATTTCAAGGATATGATTTCAGTGTATTTTAAATAAATTTTAGGAAGTGATTCAAATGTGCCTGAATCATCATAGGCAAGATGTTAATCTTGTAATGATAGATACAGATTGGGAAAATATGGAAAGACACATGGGAAATAAAGTAGAATATATGACACCTACCCACACATACAGTTTCCATGACTGGAGAGCAAAGGCAATTTAGGGGGAAAAAAACCACTTCTTTGGAGTGTTTAAAAAATGAAGCTTTCAAATGGAAATCTGAAGGAAATTGTTAACGTCTTTTCATGCATTTTATTTTTAATGATCCTTATCAAAACAAAATTTGCAAATCTCACGATATTAGTTATGTTTGCCCAGAAGACTAAGGGGGAAGTAGGGTTCCTTGCTATGTTAATGAATATGTGACCTTGGGCAACTAAATCTAGCCTCGCTATGTCCCAGTTTGGGGCTGCTGGGTGGCACAGTGGGTAGAGCACTGGCCTTGGAATCAGGAAGACATCTTCATGGTTCAAATCTGGCCTCAGACACTTGCTAGCTATGTGACTCTAGGCAAGACATTTCATCTTCTTTGCCTCAGTTTCCTCATCTATAAAATGAGCTGGAGAAGGAAATGACAAATCACTTCAGTATCACAGCCAAGAAAACCCCCAATGGGGACATGAAGAATCAGAAATGACTGAACGATATATCTCAGTTTTTTCCTCAAGAAATTGGGGAGAATAACCTTGCCCTTGAACCTTAAGATGATTGTATAGAGTTTAAGTTGACCTTGGGGGCCTATAGCTTGAAGAATACATCAATGTCTAGTCCATCCACATAAGAATCATGGTGGGGTGTAGTGGATTATAATGCCTATAAGCTCTGCTGCTGGAGAAGCTGAGGCTGGTGGATCCCTTGAGTTCAAGAGTTCTGAGCTGCAGCAGGTCCTACGTCAATCAGGTGTTCACACTACTTCTAGTTCCAATATAGTGAGCCCCCAGGAGCAGGGGCTGCTTAAAGAGAGACAAGCTGGCCCAGGTCAAAAATGGAGCAGGTCAGAGCTTCCATGTCAACCAGTAGTAGAGACTGGGCCCAGGAGAGTGACTGTTGCATTTCTACCTAGGTGAGATAGGAATACCCAGTCTCAAAAAAAAAGTCAACCAAAAATGGAGAGACAAAAAAAAGCAAACTAGACCTGATCACTGATCATCTGAGATGAAGTAAATTAATTAGTTAATTGATCGATCAGATGTATATCAAGCACCTACCATGCGCCCTACTCTGCTCTCTAGAATAGACAATCCAATGTTTAGCATAATGCAAACCACCAAAGCACCTTCATGGAATTATGTGTTTGGGAGGATTTCTTGAAGTCATCCAGTTCACTAAACCTTCTTCTACACAGGCTCATTTTCTGGAAAGCAGGGCAAAGGCATGGCCTCCACAGTTGTGAGGTTAGTTTTTCTCTAGAGGGAGGCATAATTCTGTTGTGTCTGAATTCACTAATAATATACCTGAGACAGCATGGGGCAGGGAGGATGTAGTTTATCGGCTTTCCTTTCCATCTTCTGCTTCCACTCAGTTTACTTGCCAAGTCTGTGTACCATCACCAAGCCCTCCCACTCTGACTGTTGGATTTGGGGGTGAGGGGTGTGTGCCATGAGCCAATGTTGCTGAGAGTAAGCCCCGTCTCTTGGTCCTCACTCTCTTGGGGGTGAGAAACAGCTATGTCAGGTAAAAGTCAGTGAGATCACAGAATAATGGGAGGACAGATCTAAATCTGGAAGAGAGCTTAGAGGTCATCTAGCCCAACCCCTCCATTTGCAGATGAAGAAACTGAGATCCAGACAGGGTGACTCACCCAAGGTTTCATAGGTAAGTAGTGTCAGAAGCAAGACTAG
Organism: Phalanger gymnotis; assembly: GCA_028646595.1. Classification (NCBI taxonomy): domain Eukaryota; kingdom Metazoa; phylum Chordata; class Mammalia; order Diprotodontia; family Phalangeridae; genus Phalanger; species Phalanger gymnotis. The sequence continues at coordinate 659,565,173 of CM053622.1, forward strand.
AACCCAGGTCTTCCAAGTCTGGAACCAGGGTTCTTTTTATTTCACCAAGTTATTCCTTCCAGGGCAGTAGAAGGGACCTTCTTTAAATTCATATGAATAAAAATATCATCTGCTGCTGGTAGTTTTCTCATCCTGGCCCACCATAGGTCCAGATCTTACCATACCACTCCCCTTTAACATCACAGAAATCTAGTCATGTCAATACTTCACTGAAGCAAATTTACCTGTGTAAAACTTAGAGTCTTAGAAACTTGTCCTAGACTAAGAGAGGTTTGGGATAGTGAGGTGGCACAGTGGATAGAGTGCTGGACAAGGAGTCAGGAAGACCTGAGTTCAAATCCAGCCTCAGACACTTCCTAGCTGTGTGACCCCAGGCAAGTAACTTAACCCTGTTTGCCTCAGTTCCTCATATGTAAAATGAGCTAGAGAAAGAAATGTCCAACCACTCCAGTATCTCTGCCAAGAAAACCCCAAATGGGGTCAAGAAGAATAGGATACGATGGAAACAATGACCCCCACCAAGAGAGGTTTAGTCAATATTCCACTTCTGGAACACTGCTTTTGCCTCTGGACACCAATTTTTAGGAAGGGCATTGATAAGCTAGAGTACATTCAGAGGTAGGCAACCAGGATAGTGAAGGACCTTGAGTCCATGTCATATGGGAATTGGCCGAAGGAAGAGAGGATATTTAAGCTGTAGAAGAAAAGATTTGGCAGGGTAGGGGAGGACAAGATTGACTATATTCAGGGGTGTACTAGAGCCCTCAAGAGCCAATTGGTATTTTCAGTGTGAGCATTTACACCTTCAAAATCAGGAAATGCTACAAATCCAGGCTTCATTGATTGTTTAAACGTTAACAACACAGCTTCAACTTTAAACTGTGCCATCAATACATTTTTTCTCCAAGAAAGCCAGTCATTAAACGTTTACCTGCGCAACACTGGCCATTTTAAAGTATTTGAAGGGCTATAATATGGAAGAAATATCAGACTTGTTTTGCTTGATCTGAGGACACAGGGGTAACAGATAGAATTTCAAAGAAAAATATTTAGGTTTGATATAAGGAAAACCTTTCTTTTTTATTTTAGACTTGAATACTAAAACTTAAATACATAATAAGAACAGAAAAGGAAATATTGTAAACTTAAATATTAAAACTTAAATATAAAATAAGAAAAGAAAAAAATGTCATGTGCACAGCACAATGTGAGATAGGATTAAAAATATATAGCAATAAATTTCCATTTTGAGAAAGCCTCTATGTTAAATACTGCATGTTGTGTAGAAAACTTTCCTGGTCATGTTGTTGTTGCTGAGTTGTTTTTCAGTCGTGTCTGACTCCTCATGACCCCATTTGGGGTTTTCTTAAAAAAGATACTGGAGTAGTTTGCCATTTCCTTCAACAGCTCATTTTATAAATGAGGAAAATGAGTGACTTGCCCAGGGTCACACAGCTAGTAAGTGTCCAAAGTCACATTTAAACTCAAGTCTTCCTGACTCCAGGCCCAGCATTCTATCCACTGTGCCACCTACTTGTCCTTTCTAATTACAAGAGGTATTAAAAAATGGAATGGTCTGCCTTGGGAGATTTCTCTTACTAGTGTTCTTTGAGCAAAACTAGGTGACTACTTGCCAGATAAATTTTGGAGGGGAGGTCTTGTTCAAGTATATCATTTTCTATGACAGCCTCGAGTCTTTTCCAATTCTGAAATTCTATATACTTGCTATGTCTCCCTTCCAGACTCTAAGTTCTTATTTGTCATCATATCTTTCTCAGTACCTAGTAATAGCACTTGATAAATGTTGAATTGAATCTTCCTCTGATTGCCCCACTCCTAATCCTGGCCAGCCATGTAATAAACATGGGCTAATTAATGTAGGTAACAAGGAATGTGTGGAGAGAGTATGATACAAACACAGAATTTCCATTGGCAAATATTTCACATGGCCCGGACTGATAGTGATACACTCCTCCGTTATAGCAGACTCTGTAGCCATCCTTCTTGATATGGTCAAGTTATGACCACTGTCAGGACAGGTTTCCCCTTACTGGAGGTATTTAAGCAAAGACTGCATTATTCTTGGTCAGGTATGTTGAAGGAGGGACTCTTTTCAGGTATGTTTTGGATTAGAGATGACTTCTGAGGCAATTACGAGGTTATCTCACTTTTTTATGTGAAGGAGACCAAATTATTGTTTTGACAAATCTCTCCATAAGAATCAGTGTGGTAGATCAGCTAGGTGGTGCAGTGGATAGAGTACTGTTCCTGGAGTCAAGAAGACCTAAGTTCAAATCCAGCCTCAGACACTAGCTGAGTGACCCTGGGCAATTAGACCCGTGTTTAGGTCCTGCCTTTGACATATACTGGCTATATGACCCTGGATGAGTCACTTAATAATCTCTGAGCCTCAGGTCCCATATCTGTAAAATGAGGGAGTTGGACCTCATAATTTCTAAGGTCCCCTACAGATCTAAATCCCACATTCCTATACTCAGAAACATAAAGTGAGAGGCAAATGCCAAGTGAATAATGATGGGTGATATTTCTGTCATTATAATCCCCAAGATACAGTGGAATCTTTTAAAATTGGGGTCAGATGATGATAGAAGATTTCTTTGTCCTTTGGAGAATTAAAATTAAATTATTTTTTAAAAACCCAACCCTTCTTTTACCTCATCTTTTAATGTCTCCTCACATTGGACTTCTGATTGATTCAAAAAACATTAAATTCACTTAGCACATGCCTGGCACATAGTAGACATTTAGCAAATGCTTATTGACTGACTAGTTATTATGTTCTTGATAAATGACAGCATGGCTAACTAGTGGGAGGGCTGAGCTTGGTGTCATATATACTTAGGTTGAAATTCCACCTTTGTCCTGTACTACCTGGGTGACCATGGACAAGTCACTTAACTTCTCAGTGACAACTCCTTAAGGTTGTAAGCTAGAGAAAAGTTGCTGATTTGCTTCAGTGTAAGGAGTTTTCAGAGTGGGAACTCCCCTCACCAATGAAATCAAAGGTCTGCTCTTTACCCCACCCAAATACACTAGGCACTGTCCCAGGTGCTGAGAATAGAAAGAATGACAAAGTAGCCTCTTCCCTCCAGAAGTTTACATTCTAGAAGGAAATAGAACACATATGCAGTTATGCAAATACAAAAATTACATACCAAAGAGAGAGAGAGAGAGAGAGAGAGAGAGAGAAAGAGAGAGAGGGCACTCATCACTGGGTGTGGGAGAGGGGATCCTTAACATGAGATGGGAGGATCCTTAATAATTTGGAGTATATTTAAATTTGAGGCCAAATTCTCGGAAAGATCTCCTATTTGGATTTCAATACATAAAGGCTACAACTGGTAAGAGCCTCCTCTTTTCCTTGGGTAGTGGCGGTCTATGCCAAAATACCGTGAGAGCCACTTCCATGCATCAAGCTTAAGATGTCCAATGGTATTCATTCTCCAGTTGCCAGCTGGGTTTCCCTTCCACAATCCCTCCCTTCATTTCAAGTGCTATTTGTTTATGTTGCTACAGAGAGACTCCCCAAAGCTGACAACAGGCAAGAGCTAGACAACAAAGTACAGATGCTGATCTGTATACATTACTACATGTAATACCAAAGGGGGAAAAACCTTGACTGTATTGTCAGTGGACATCGAAAATATTCTTTTCTCCTCTGCTGCTATGTGGAGGTAAAACACTGGAGCGAGGTGGCTTTTCAGCATGCCTGTTGGTTTTCTAGAATGTAAAAAGAACAAACAATTGAGTTGTATTTCACCTGTTATTTCCAAATGAAAACATCGGACTGAACTTGGCTCTGATCTGGTGTTTCTATTCAACCTGAAGGAGGGCTCAAGGATATTTCATTGGGGGATAAAAAGGCTGAAGCAGATAATACCCAGTTACAGCAACATAACTCAGTGTGAGATGAAGCCCTTGGCTCTGTTGCTCCAACCATGGACAAGGTTGCTACAAAAGGCAGAAGGCCCAGGAGGTAGAGAGGAGAGGGTTGACTTGGGCTGGATTCCCAAACAGGTTGTTGTAACTTCACAAAGGCAGGTGTTAACAGTGTTTAGAGAACAACAGAAAAAGCCAGCAGACATAGGGACATCTGAGCAAGATTTGTTCAGTCGTTTGCCAAGAGTTTCCAA
>CM053622.1:659569826-659595105 GCA_028646595.1 Phalanger gymnotis
GCTATATGACCTCAGACAAGTAATTTAATGTCTCTGTGCCTCAGGTAACTTAGCACAGTGCTTGATACATAGCAAGCACTTAATAAATGCTTTTTCCCTTTCTCTTCCTCCTGCTAACTCTAGCATACACACTATGTGGGCAACCCCTGCACCGGATCTTATGTCCATAGTGCCCAAGGTAGAGGTTATTGGTTAACTTCATTCTCCTTCAGCATGCACGGGGAGAGGAAAGAGCCTTCAGTACATAGCACTGCCATCTAACTGAAGCCAAGGTGGGTGGGGGAAGAGGATGGGTTGGGGAAAGTGTATACTAGATGTGAGTAATTACTTAAGAAGGTAATTAAAGTCATTGTACCTGGACTAACTCCTCACTGTAAAAATCAATAAAACAAAACCTGCCTGAAAAAGCAGTGCAAGACTTTCATTCTCCTCAATAAAGAGTAGGGTTTTCCAGCATTAAGCAGGTGTTTGGGGTTTTTTAGAAAGAGAATGGAGAGCAGACAATTCATTTGCATGATCTCTAGCAGTCCTGTTCCAACAAAGCTAGACAGAGATACATGTTTAAACGGTTCCCATGGAAACCAGAAAGCCTGGCTCTACCCCAAGGTCTGAATGAAGGATGATGAAAACTTTAAGCAATCTCCATGGAAACCTAAAGCAGATTCAACGTGTTGTCTGGTTTCCTTGAACACACCGACTAACAGGTAACTCTTGAAATGACCAGCTGGCTAATGCAGAGACTATCACACTGTAATCTAGCTATAGGCAGGACAGGGATCTAGAGACACATCCCTAGGGTGGCTTCGCTTCAACTCCTGAAGCTGTATTTAAATGAGATAGCTAAAAGACATCGGGGTGGAACTGGAGTGAAAGCTGGGCTTCCCCCAGTTGAGGCTTCATCTCCTCTCTTTCATGGCTCCTTGGTGGAGTTCCTCCCTTCCAGCTTCCTTCTTGCTCTGTCTTTAATCTCTTTGCCACTTTAATCTCTTTGACCTTCTCTCCCTCCCCCACAGTGTTTATGCTACCAGCCTCACTTATTCAATGGAAAGAGCCCTGAATTTGGAGTCCAAGGAACTGGGTCCAAATCCTGGCTCTGTCACTTTGAGTAAGTCTCAACCTCTCTGGGTCTCAGGCTCTTTAACCGTAAAATGAGGAGATTGGACCAGATGAGCTCCATCTCTTAACATAGGAATCTATGACAGTCATTCTAGGATTTGCCCTAGGTAATGATGGCCTAAATCCCAAATCCCAAATCCCTCTGAGCCTCAGAAGTCATTTCACATCTCTGCACCTCAGATTCTCTATTTTCAAATGATGAAAATAATTTGCCTCCTACTTCCCTGAAGTAAGTATGATCCTGTTTGCAAGTAGGTGGTGGCATGACAGCAGTGATTCTAAAACTAGGAGTCTGGAGGACTAGGGGTCATGGAAGAACATCAGGCAGTAGTGGAACTAGAAGTCATGTTGTCGAGTCATTTCAGTCGTATCAGACTCTTTATGGCCCCATCTGGGGTTTTCTTGGCAAAGATACTGGAGTGGTTTGCCATTTCCTTCTTCAGCTCACTTTACAGATGAAGAAACTGAGGCAAATAGGACTAAGTAACTTGTCCAGGGTCACACAGCTAGTAAGTGTCTGAGACTGGATTTGAACTCAGGTCCTCCTGACTCCAGGGCCAGTGGTCTATCTACTGCACCGCCCAGCTGCATAGGATCACAGATTTAGAACTGAAAGGTACTTTGGAGGTCATGTAGTCCACCCTCTTCATTTTACAGATGAAGAAAATGAAGTAGAGAAAGAGTAAGGGACCTGTCTGAAGTCACACCATTATTTAGTGGTCAAGCCAGGATTAGAACCCAGATCACTGATTCCAAATCTGATAGGTTTTCTACTATCCCACAATGAGTTGTTTGGCGGGAGCTCTATGAATGGAGTAAACAAGTTTCCTCTGCTTCTCACACTTTGTGACCCAGCTAAACTGGATTTCTCTCTGTACCTCCACTCAGCAGTCCATTTCCCACCTCTTGGCCTTTTCACTGGTAATCCTTCCTCCATGCCTGGAATACACTCATTCCTCACCTCTGTCTTATAGAATTCCTCTCTTCCTTCAAGACTCGGCTCAAGTGTCCCCTTCTCCAATGAACTTTTCCAGGTTCCTCCAACTACTAGTGCTACTCCCCCCAAACTACCTTGTTTTTAAAGCTACCTTGTATTAGCTTAAATTTATTTTACATATAGTTATATATGTACTTGTTTCCTCTGTTGAAATATAAGCCCTTTGAGAATAGGGATTGTATCATTCTTTGTATCTCCTGCATCTTCATACCAGACCCTTACTAAAGGTTTGTTGATTGACTGACTCATTGCCTCTTGGGTCTCCTTCTCCTCCCCTCTCTTTCTATCACCTTTCCAAGTCTTTAAGATGGCTTTGATGCCAAGAGGTGGTCAGGAGCCATGACACTCCAAGCTTCTATCTAGGAGAGGTAATGTCCATAAGAGCTAGAAGAGTTTTCCCTTTTGCGCTTGTTAAACAATGATATAGGTCATGAGAGTACATTAGAAGGACCCAATTGGAGAATCAGGACTTTAGAGAACATCTCAAAGTCCCCTTCATCCCAATAATCACATAGCTTCCATGAGATTGAACAATTACTATCATTTCTATAGAGTTAAATTCTAAGAGAGATGATCAGTGGGTAAGATCGCTGGTCAAAATCAGAGCACACCATTTGAGTGCCAGCTGGGTCCTCAAAGGTCCTTGCTCCTTATAAAATCCATAGGGAGAACTGGTGTAACCCAAATGGCAATTCATCTTTTTCATATTTAAAATTACGTGGACTAGATGATTAGTGCTGAATTTCAGCTTCTTGGGATTCATATCCACTGTAGTTCTAGAAAAATACAATTTCCTAGTTCTGAGAAAGGCTTATAAAAATTCTCAAGAAGTATCTTAATCATCTCACATCTCCTTCCAAACATTTTGGTGATTTAAATGTGAGTGAATCAGAAATGTACAAAATGTAAAATGAAACTTCTCTGGAAAGGTAACATGAGCTTAAAGATTTAGAATCACTGAATTGAAGGACTGGAAAAAGATCAAATCAATCAATTGACAAGTTTAAGAGCCTACTATGTTCTGGGCACTGTGCTAAATGTTGAACCCCAGAACATATCCCCATTGGGGTGAAATGAAATAAACTCGACCACTCTGTACCAATGTTTAAATCAGACTGAATCCCAAGCTAGATCCCTCAGAGGTTAACTGTCCCCTCCATGATGTTCAGTGACATGTGGGAGGCTGGCTTTGGGAAAAGGATGGGATAAAGTGTGAGGAACTTTAAGGCATCTTATCCTTTCAATTGGATTAAGAATACCTGTGTACTGATTGTTACAATGACTTCATTTTCTTTTTGTGGAAGTGGGCTAGAGGTATGGAGTGATGGTTGAAAGGGCAAGGAGGGATAGAAATAAGGCACCAAAAGAAAAAAAGAAAGAAGAGAGAATCATTGAGGCATCTTTTAAAAAAGCAGCAAAAAGAACAAAAGGAAGCCCAGAAAGAGGCACAAACAAGGATGGTTTTGAAATGTATTGGTTGAACTTATGTACTAAAAAAGAAAAGCAAATTGTATAAACTAAGAGACCCGAAGTTTGTGTAATTCTCTTTTTCTTCTCTGCTAGGTATATGGAAGTAGCCACTTTTTAGTGTTTGTTAAATTTGCAATAAAAAAGAAGAACAACTTAAAAAAAAAGAAAATCTATGCATGGCTTTGCTGGAGAGGTCATCAGAAAATATATAAGGTATTTGGTTGTTAACATGCTAATTCCAAAGGCTTGTTGGTATTTAGTCAACTGATAATCTCTACCTGGTTTGCCAAAGCCAAGCCCTCGGCTCTGAGAAACTACCAGCTAATTGTTCATGGGATGACAAAAAATGAAATTAAAGGGGCCCGGCAACAGGGACCTTTGAGGGTCCCTCAGGCCCTTTTATGAGGCATCTAGTTGGTTCAGTGGATAGACTACTGGGCCTGGAGTCAGGAAGACCTGAGTTCAAATTTGACCTCACACATTTACTAGCTGTGTGACTGGGCAAGTCTTTTTTTTTAATTTATTTTTTTATTTTTAGTTTACAACATTCAGTTCCACGTTTTTGAGTTCCAAATTTTCTCTCCCTCCCTCTGCTCCCTTCTCCTCTCCAAGATGGCATGTAATCCGATATGGATTCTATGTACACCTTCGCATTGAACTTATTTATATAATTGTCCAGTTGTAAAGAAGAATAATAACCAATGGAATGAGTCATGAGAAAGGAGAAATGAAACCAAAAAAGGACAAAAAGAGAGCAAATACTTTGCCTCAATCTGCATTCAGACTCCTCAATTCTTTCTCTGGACGTGCAGAGCTTTTTCCATCATAAGTCTTTTGGAGCTGTCTTTGAACCTTGCATTGATGAGAAGAGCCAAGTCTATCAAAATTAGTCCTTATAGATACTGTATGTCTGTATTCATGTATAATGATCTCCTGGTTCTGCTCCCCTCACTTAGTATCAGTTCATATAAGTCTTTCCTGGTTATAATGAAGTCCATCTGCTCCTCATTTCTTATAGCACAATAGTATTCCATTGCATTCATATACCACAATTTGTTTAGCCATTCCCCAATTGATGGGCATCCCCTTGTGTTCTAATTCTTTGCCACCACAAAAAGAGCTGCTATACTTTTGTATATAGTGGTCCATTTCCCACTTGTGTGATCTCTTTGAGATATAGCCCAAGAAGCGGTATTGCTGAGTCAAAGGGTATGAACATTTTTATAGCCCTTTAGGCATAGTTCCAAATTGCTTCAGAATGGCTGTATCAGTTCACAACTCCACCAACAATGTAACAATGTTCTAATTTTCCCACATCCTCTCCAACATTCATCATTTTCCTGCCCTGTCATGTTAGCCAATCTGACAGGAGAGATGTGGTACCTAAGAGTTGTTTTGATTTGCATTTCTCTAATCAATAGTGATTTAGAGCATTTTTTCATATGACTATAGATATCTTTAATTTCTCTAAAAACTGCCTGTTCATATCCTTTGATCATTTCTCAATTGGGGAATGACTTGTATTCCTCTAAATTTGATTCAATTCCCTCTACATTTTAGATACAAGGCCTTTATCCAAGACACTGGTTGTAAAGATTCTTTCCCAATTTTCTGCTTCCCTCCTAACCTTTGTTGCATTGGCTTTGTACAAAATCTTTTCAATTTAACACAATAAAAATTATCCATTTTGAATTTTGGAACGCTCTCTATCTCTTGTTTGGTCATGAATTCTTCTCTTTCTCATAAATCTGACAGGTAAACTATTCCTTGCTCTCTCAAATTGCCTGTATTCCTAAGTCATGAACCCATTTTGACTTTCTTTTGGTATATGGTGTAAGATATCCGTCCATGCCAAGTTTCTGCCATACTATTTTCCAGTTTTCCCAGCAGTTTTTGTGAACTAGTGAATTCTCAACCCAGAAGCTGGATTCTTTGGGTTTATCAAAGGGTAGATTGCTATAGTCATTGTCTACTGTGTCTTATATATCTAACCTATTTCACTGATCCACCACTCTGTTTCTTAGCCAGTGCCAAGCGTTTTTGATGACCGCTGCTTTATAATACAGCTTAATATCTGGTATGGCTAGGCTCCCTTCCCTAGCATTTCTTTTCATTAATTCCCTTGATATTCTGCACCTTTTGTTCTTCCAGTTGAATTTTGTTATTATTTCATCCATCTCTTTAAAATAACTTTTTGCTAGTTTGATTGGTATGGCACTGAATAAGTAAATTAATTTAGGTAAAATTGTCATTTTTATTATATTAGCTTGGCCTAACCATGAGCAACTGATGTTTTTCCTTTTATTTAGATCTGACTTTATTTGTGTGAAAAGTGTTTTGTAATTGTCTTCATATAGGTCCTGGGTTTGTCTCGGTAGCTAGACTCCCAAATATTCTATATCTGGGCAAGTCTTGATTTCTGTTTGCTTCAAACCACTAGAGAAGAAAATGGCCAACCACTTCAGTATCTTTGTCCATGGACAATATTGGCATGCTATGGTTCATAGGGTCATGAAAAGTCAGATGCCGCTGAACAACAACAGAATCTTTTAAGGGGTCTGTGAGATCAAAACTATTTTCATAGTAATACTAAGATGCCTTAATTTCTCACAGAGTAAATATCAAAAGTGATAACCCACACAAACAAAAACTCTTTGGGAGCTCCTCAATAATTTTCAAAAGTTTGAGAACAGTTGTCCGAGATGAACTGCTGCCCTGGAATCTTACTGTCCTTACTGGTGTTTGCCTGAAATATATTTCACAAATGTCCTTTCTTCTCCTCCTTCTCCCTCCCAGTTCTAGAGCCATTAAAAAAATAAAACCTCTTCTATTTTTCCTCAATGGAGAGTGTCAATCTTCTTCCCTATGGCTCTACTCACCAGCATTGGACCAAGTGTGTTATAATGTAAGTGAAGACATTCCAATGGAGGAAATAACACAGAGACAGAGAAGGGCACTTCATCCAACACTGATGAGTAGGGCCAAAAGGAAGTAGATCTCATAACTGCTAAATCATAGGACCTTCAATCTCTTCCCAACTACTCGTTCCTTCCTTTATGTCTAGAGCCTTGCCAAAGCCCCTCGTCACCAACTGTCTATTAGCCATTCCATACTCATATCCCCACAGTTATCTTAAATTCAGCATGTTCAGAACAGAACTTGTTATCTTTCCCTGAAAAGTCCAAACCCGCTCCCTTTCTGAACTTCCATATTACTGATGAGAGCACTACCATCTATCCAGGCTTCACCATCTCAGTGTCATTTTCAACTCACCCCACATAGCTAACATAGCTGCCCAGTTGTGTTGTTTTTATCTTTACATCTCTCCAATTCATCCCCTTCTCTCCATTCACAGTAACCATCCTAGTTCAGGCTCTTAGGACATCTTGTATGGACTATTGCAATAGCCTCCTATTTGTAGCCCCTGTTTCAAGTCTCTTTCTACTTTAGACATCCTTTGAAGAGCTGCCAAAGTGGTTTTCCTAAAATGTAGGACGACTGTCATCCTCTAACTCAATAAACCCCAGGTAGTCCCTAATACCTCTAGCTCCTTTTCATATTTGATCTTCTATTATAATGTAAGAGTAGGGGTCTAACTTGTTTTCTTGTATTTGTATCTCTAGAACTTAGCATAGTGCCTAACACATAGTACGCATTTAATAAATTCTCCCTCCCTCCCTTCTTCCTTCTTTTCTTCCTTCCTTCCTTCCTCCCTCCCTTTCTTTCTTTCCTTCTTCCTCCCTCCCTCCCTCCTTTTATTTCTTTCCTTCTTTCTCCCTCCCTCCCTTTCTCTTTCTTTCTCTCTTTTTTCTTTCTTTCACTCTTTCTCTCTGACCTTCTTTTTCTCTTTCTTTCTTCTCCCCCCCTCTCTCTGTGTCTCTGTCTCTGTCTCTGTCTCTCTCTCCTTTGTCTGGCATTTGAAGCCCTTCACACTCTGGCCCTGCAAGTCAGATAGATAAATTCCATGGTCCTTAGGGCACAGTGGTAAAATAGAAGGTGATCCTTCTTCTTTGATGCTATTTCTACTAATAAAATTGTATCAGTTCCTGATGTTTAACCATTTGGTAGGGCCAAAGACTTTGGTGGCATAACACATATTGGTCCAAACTCATAGCTCCAGATCTGATAGAGAACCTGATCAGCTTTTGCTGCAAATAGGGTGAAGGAGGGAGAGAGGGACTGGGGGGAGTAGAGAAAGGAGAAGGGTAAGGAAGGAACAGGGAGGGGGTGGGGAATGGGGAATGGGGAATGGAGAGGAAGAGTAAGGAGTAGGGAGAGGAGAGAGCAGATGGGGATTGGAGACTGAAGAAGGGGAAGGGGGAAGTGAGGAAGGAGGAGTAGGGAGGGAGGAGTGATGAGGGAGAAATGGGGAATAGGGGATGGGAAAGGGAAAGGAGGTATGGAAAGAGCAGTGTTTTTTCCTTTAGTTTTCCCGTGATATCACTTGACTTTCTGTCCAGTGTAACACTCAAGCTCTTGTAGTCAATACTAAGAGTTGTCACATGCAGTGTTTTTTTCTGATGTGTACAATTCAAATTCCAAAACAAACATGAGACCACAGTTCTATGAGAAAGAATATCATCTTCTCTAGGGGTTTCCCCTTGATACTGTTGCAGAGATAGCCAGGGTGTCAGAACCATAATCTCAGTGAAGAAGGAAGGACACAAATGTTTATTAAGTACCTACTATGTGCCAGACACAATGCTAAGTGCTTTACAAATATCTCATTTGATCTTCATAATAATCTTGAGAGGTAGGTGCTATTCCATTTTATAGTTGAGGAAACTGAGGCAGTTACAGGTTAAATGACTCGACCAAGGTCATACAATTAGTGAGTATCTGAGGCCATATTTAAATTCAGGTCTTCCTGATCCCAGGTCCAGTACTATATCTCTAGTCAAAGGCCTAATTAATCTGTTGTTGTTCAATCATATCAGTTGTGTCTGGCTTTTTGTGACCCCATTTGGGGTTTTCTTGGCAAAGATACTGGAAAGGTTTGCCATTTCCTTCTCCAGATCATTTTACAGATGAGGGAACTGAGGCAAGCAGGATTAAGTGACTTGCCCAGGTTTGCACAGCTACTAAGTGTCTGTCTGAGGTCAGATTTGAATTCAAGTCTTCCAGACTCTATCCACCATGCCACCTAGCTATCATCTAGTCTATCTAGCCTGAAACTAATTCTCACCAGTAGTTATCACTGTTAGGACGGTTCCCCTGTTACTTCTGAACCCCCACAGATTGACACAGGCTAACAGACCTATCCATACTCCCCACAAGGTTCAAGAAACACAAAGACAAATTCTATTTCCCTTTCTCTAGTTCCAAAGGATATGACCCACATAGGAATCTGACCCATAATCCGCATGGGTAGAGTAACGGCTCCCAGACTACAGAAAGAGAATCTTCCACAATATGTAGTTATGGATAAATATTCTTTCCATGAAATCACATTGATGTCATTTTCTGCAGTGATCCATGTCAGTAAGCTGATCAGCATCTGGCCGGATCACTTGTGTCAAAGGGGTTTTAAGTTCTGGTAATCTAGCCCCGAAGATTAGAGATGGAGGCTAATAATGGTGATGATTATCATTGCTGAAGTTTATATAACACTTGGGCATTTTCCATATAACTTCATCCATAGAACAGCCTCGGGATGGAGGTTCTACAAGTATTTTAAGCCAGAGAAAATTGAGCCTCAGAAAGGTTAAGTGATTTACCTATAATCATATAGTTGGAAAGTCCAGGAGGCAGTATTTAAAGCCAAGTCCCTCTAGATTCCAAGTCAAGTCTCTCCTGACTCCATTATACTGCACTAAAGATAAGTAATGTAGGTATGAATAATCCCCATTCACAGATGAAGAAATGGGGTAACCCAAAGATGACAGAATTTTTCAGGTCTCATTATTATCTTTTTTTTTTTTTTTACAAATAATAACAAATACACAACAAAGTTACCCTGGACCCCAACTGGACATGAAGGCTCCTAATCCACAGTGCTTTGGGTATAGAAGGGCAGTGGTTATTATTGTCACATGAAATCCTACACTAGACTGAATAGATGAAGATGTCACATGTGTCGCTTCTGCAAGGCTGCCAACTGCTGCCCCAGGGTCAGGCTCTAAAACTCCCTGGCAGCTTTGAAATTTGGCTTGATCTTGTGAGGCAGACAAATATAACTAAAAGCTTTGGTGACCACATTTCCTGGACCAGAATATTCTTTGGCAAAGCCTCATTAGAAGTATAATTTCTTTTCCTTGAAATATGTACGATATTGGAGATTTTAGAGTACAAACTAGTCTACTGTTTCTAAATTACTTTTAAAAAGCATTTGGCTCAGTAGAACAAAATGCGGCCTTAAGTTGTCCTCTAACATGGTGTTGTCCACAGATATGTTAAAATCATGCAAGATAATTTGATCGCTGCAAGAAGAAAGCAACTTTCGTTGAATGATTTTCTGCTCAACAAGGCATAAGATAGGAAACTACACTTGCCTAAGGTATTTGCCACAGCTCGGAGGGTGTTGTAATGGCAACCACGCCGGCATCTCCAGGATGGCTGCTAGTGCAGGTTCTTAGATCTGCTTTACTAAAGAAAGCTACTTAAAAGAGGTGTATGGTCTTTAATTACATAGGAAAAAATACAAATAGAAATAAAGACCAACTGACAAGGCTCTACTGCCTGAATCAAAGCTTTACATCCACTACTGAATAGAGAGAGCCTTTACCTCTGAGGAGTCAAGGGGTTCTGAACATATGGCTACTCAGAGTCTTGACCAGGGAATCACAACATCTTTCTTATAAGCAACCCCCAAAGCAAAAGCTCACCTCTCACAATATATACTCTTTCAGCTAATAGGCTCAGAGATAGGAGGCATCGCAACCTGACTCATTGCCTAATTAGCTTATTATCAAAAGGTATTCAAGCTTTCCTACAAGCAAGCAGGCTTCCCTTAATGGGTTCCACATGAGGCCTATTAACGGGTGGGGAAGATCTTACCCCCCCCCCCCCATTAACATTACAGGCATACAACAGCATGGAATCCAAAGATTCCCGATGAAGCTTCGGTCCTCCACATGCTCATGTCTTTAGATGATATTACACTAATTGTATCACTCTGCAGAACATTGAGGAACCTACTAAATGAGATCCATAATCATTCAACAGTTTGGCATAACAATCTATAAAAGAAAAATCAGGCGGATGAAGAGTGCACTGCATTTCGACTGTCACATGCAATTGAATGGACCTTAAATTGAGTTAGACCATTAGTATCTTGGACAGGTGCTGCAAAGACAATAGAACAGGACCAGAATTGGTTAGAAAAAAGACAGGGCTGGAATACATACGAGAAATTTTGTAGTTCTTTTACCAACCTCAAGGTTTTGTTTTGGGTTTTTTTTTCCTGACACAAAGATCCATATTTTTATCAACACTTTTCTCAGCTTCGGGCATTCTCTCTGGCTTTCCCCCTGGAATGCTCTCCCTCCTCCACTCTAACTACTGATATCCCCAGCTTCATTTAAGACCTAACTAAAATCTCACCTTCTACAGGAAGCCTACCCCAACCCCTTTTAGTTCCAGTGCCTTCCCTCTGTTATTATTTCCTATTTATCCTGAATATAGGTTGCTTTGTATATTTTTGTTTGAATGTTGTCTCCCCTATTCGATTGTAAGTTCCTTGAGGGCAGAGACTGTCATTTGCCTCTTTTTATATCCCCACAGCCTAGCACAGTATCTGGCACATAGTAGGCACTTAATAAATGTTCACTGATTAATTGGTTGCAGTACATTGAAGTATAATTATTCTTCTCTTGGTGTTACCTGGTTGCAAACCACAATATCTGAAGAATCAAAAAATTTCAAGTGACCCAAATTGCAATGGCAAGCTGTCACATGAAAGGACTAGATTTACTTGCTCTACTTGACTCCAGGTGGTAAAACCACTAAACATAGGTAGAGGTTACAGAGAAGTAAATTTTTAAAATTAAATTTCAATTTTTCAATGAACATAAATTTTTTTCCTCCTTCCCCGTCCCTCCACCATCACTAATAAAAATAAAAAGAAAAGTCTTGTAATAAATATGCATAATTAAACAAAACAGATTCCTGCATTGGCCAAGTCCAAAAACTCTCTGTCTCATTCTGCTCCCTGAGTCCATCATGTCTCTGTCAGAAGGCAGGTAGCATGCTTCATCACTGACATTCAGAAAAGCAGATTTGGATTCAACATGATGGAAAACTTTAGTGAGCAGCAGGCAGGGCTGCCCTCAGGGTGTTCACACTAGTTCCTAAGCATGTGGGGAAGGGGTGAATCATTGTGGGAGAAATACAACGGGGGAGAAGGAAATAGTGATAGTTCGTCCTTTAAAAAAATGGTCTAAGACATATGCAATCAACCTATAATCCCACCCTCCTTCTTAGGTACTGAAGGACTAGAATTCACCAAATGGCGTCGTACACCTCCACCCACTGTCCTTCAAGCTGCATGTTACCCTTTTGTGTCCTGTGTTCTCTTCCAGGGTCATTCTTGATGTCCGTTTTAGCCAGATGACATCGGTACACCAATGTTGTGTGGGAAACAAGGGGATGGGGGGGAGGGAGGATGTTGTGCTTCACCTGGGCTCTGTATCTCCCTGGTGATGGCCTTGGGTGCTGGAGGAGGACTTGGGAGGGAAGGTTGGGAAGCAGCTGCTTTTCCATCTAAACACTGCCTATTTCTTAGAAAACTACAGAGTATCTCTAGGCCCCATGTCATGACGTCAGTGATCTATTAGAGTCAGAAACACACAGACGGATCTGAGACCACATCCACAGGTTTGGGCAAGCATTCCTTTGGGCCAAAATGCCATGGTGGCTGATCCTCCAGTTTATTAACAAATAGCAAGTTTTTAACCATCTGAGGGGAGGAGCTCCTGCTTATTTAAGGGAAAAACCAATGCTAAAGGCCTCTGAATATTTAAGCTAGCATTCCACTGTCTGGAAAAACAACTGATTCATCAAAAATCTCTCCCTGCCCTTTAGAATCAAGGGAAAACTATGACCTTGAGTACCAATATTGTGATGAAATTAAGTTTGTTTTTAAAATGTTGTGTTTCCCAAGCTCATCTCAGAATATGGTCAGAATTCAGTTCAGAATTAATTAATTAAGTGCTTACTATGTTGTTAGGCTCTGTGCTAGGCACTGGGGAATCCAAAGACAAACATTAAACAGTCCCTGAGAAGGAAGGAAGGAAGGAAGAAAGGAAGGAAGGAAGAAAGGAAGGAAGGAAGGAAGGAAGGAAGGAAGGAAGGAAGGAAGGAAGGAAGGAAGGAAGGAAGGAAGGAAGGAAGGAAGGAAGGAAGGAAAGAAGGAAAGTAATAAGCATTTTAAAGGCCTATTATGTCCTAGGAACTATACTAAACACTTTATAAAAACTTTTCACGTCATCCTCATAATAACCTTGGGAGGTAGGTGCTATTATCGTCCATATTTTATAGTTGAGGAAACTGAGACAGACAGGAGTTAAATGACTTGCCAGGGGTAACAAAGCTAGTAAGTGTCTGAGGCTGGATTTGAACTCAGATCTTCCTGACTTCAGAGCCAGTGTTCTACTCATTGTGCCACTTAGCTGCAAATATCACTTGAGATTCTACATATGAAAATACATTTTGCTATATCACTATAACTCTGTAAATGAAAAGATCGATAAAAGGAGACTGGAATGAAATATACCTCCCTCCTCTTAGCAGAGAGGTGGGAGACTTAGGGTAGAATATTGTCAGATTCAGTCCGAGTGGTGATTTTGCTTAAATGTTTTTCTTTGTTTTATAAAAGAGCATTGAATTCGGAGGTTGAGAGGTTGCATTTCCAGATATGTGGCACCTGACTCAGTGGGAAATGACCAAACAAATCACGATTGTTACATGTAATGGAATACCATAAGAAAAAACTTACACAAAGAATTCAGAAAACCTCGAGAAGAGTTATATGAATTATTGCAGATTGAAGTGAGCAGAACCAGGAATAGTATACCCGACTACAACATAAATTAAACAAACAAAAAAGCCGCCCCCAAACTGAATTCTATACAAATGAGAGAGAGAAGGAAGGAAGAAAGGAAGGAAGAGAGAAAGGAAGGAAGTGAGGGAGGGAGGAAGGAAGGAAGGAAGGAAGGAAGGAAGGAAGGAAGGAAGGAAGGAAGGAAGGAAGGAAGGAAGGAAGGGAGGAAAAAAGAAGCAAAGAAGGAGTACCTGAAGAAAAGATGAGAAAATTTACCTTCCCTCTCCTTCTTTGTAGAGATGGGGGACTATAGGTGTGAAACATAGAATATACTGTCAGATTTAATTGATAAAAGTTAGTTTTGCTGAACTACTTTTCCCATTGCCCATCCGCAACCCCCCCCCTATACACACACACCCTTTTTTTTTTAACAAGGTTTGGCTTGGGAAAGGAGAGGGATATTCTCAGAAACGAAGGTGATATAAAACAAAAGATATGAATAGAATTTTTAAAAGACATAAATGAAACTAAACATTTCATATTATAAAGGTACTACACAAAATAAATTGTTATCATCTTTTATAACAGTACAGAAACTATAAAGGCAGGAAGTCTGAGGATTAGAAATGAGAAGCTAGGGGAACATTAAAGAGGATTGATATTAATGGATAAAGAATACCTATCACTAGGGCAGTGGGCTCGTGGATAGAGGCAGAAATGGCGACTTGAATGGAGTCATAGTAGTTCAACTATCAAAAGAAGAGAAAGAGAAAATGTCAATTAACATCGAGATCATGGGCAAGACTAAATGAGACTGTGTAACAGTATTTTAAAATTCACTGGGAATGTGTCTCTGGACAAAGGAAACCACTTGTTTAAAGCATGAAGAACATTTAGAAAAAACACATGTGTGTAGGTGGACGGGAGTGGGCGTAGCGGCGTGGTTGCTGATGGCAGTATCTTCCTTCTGCGCTTTCTCATAAAGCTAAAACCAGAGCAAACAATTCCTGTGTGTCATGTCTAACAGAATACGTCGCAGTTTCTATTCTCTATTTTAGGGGAAAAATCTGAATGTGACCCACATCACAGCTACAAGGACTTGAAAGAGAAAACCATTTTATTCATTCGTACAAGTTACCTTCAATTTGGAAGATATAGTGAGGAACCTAAAATCTGGTGACACATAACACCCAGGATCATCTATTTTTGGAAATAGAGTGCAGTGATCAAGGTCTTCCATTAAAGTATGGAAGGCTTGAAGTACAAATGCCGGGAATGAGGGAGGTGGTAGTCCTCCGAACTCTGCCCTGACCATATCAACTCTGACAGCCACATTTTAGGGACAATAATGCCAATGTGGAGAAGTTCTAAAGTAAGATAACCAGGTCCGTAGCTAGAAGGGCTATGGCTGGCCTTACACATAGGCAGATCATTCATTCATTAATTCACTCGACTGACATTTATCAAACACATATTTTGAGCAATTCTGTTATACTCTGTTAAACTTCTAGCCCCCAAATATCTATCCTACCAGTCTATCACCTCGACTGAAATTTCTAGCATTAGCATCACTTCTGGATGATCTTGTTAGAGGATAAGATCATTTAAATTGGGTCAAACTTGGATAGTGAGGTGGTACAGTGGATAAACTGTTGGGCCTAGAGTCAGGAAGACACATCTTCCTGAGTTCAGATCTGGTCTCAGACATTTACTAGCTGTGTGACCTTGAGCAAGTCGCTTAACTTTGCCTCAGCTCCTCATCCATAAAATGAAGTAGACAAGGAAATAGCAAAGCACTCTACTATCTTGGCCAAAAAAAAACCCAACTCAAATGGGGTCAGGAAGAGTCACACACGACTGAAATGACTGAACAACAACAAACCTATTATACAGAATCACGAAGAATCTCAGAGTCAAAAGGATCTTTAGTGGTTACCAAGTCCTACCCACATTGAACAGAAATCCTCGCTACTCTCAAGAGCATACCCAATGAGCAGTTATCCAACTCCAACAAGAAGAACTTCAATGGAGGGAAATCCAGCGCCTTTGAGGCAGTTCATCCACTTTGGGATGACTTTAATTGTTAGGAAATTTCCCTTTATATCAAGTCTATATCTGCTCTCTGCAACTTCCATTGCTTCTACTCCATCTAAGGCCTAGAAAAACAAATTATTTTCTCTCCCACATGATAGCCCTTCAAGTAACTGGACAGCTGTCTAACTTGTCCAGGTGTCCAATGCTCTGAGTCTTCCTTTCTTTTTTCCAGGCTAAACATCCCCAGTTCTCTCAACTCATTCACAAATGGCATGATCTTAAGACTGTCTATAGTTTTGGTGACACTTTTCTGGACACACCGTACCTTCTTCTTTCCTTCCTAAAAGGTCTTGGTGCCCAGAACTGAGCACTATGCTTGTTAACATGGTCTCTGTAGTGACTATACTATATGTTAGAAATTACTTTCAGAATTTCTAACGTATAGTATAGTTATTATAGAGACCATGTTAACATACTTCAGATGTGTTTTGACTAGGGTAGCATATGGTAGTGAAGATGGTATGGGACTATTATCTCTGTCATCCTGGCTACCTTGTTTCTCAAGAGAGAGTCTAAGATCTTACTGACTTCTTTGCTATCATGCCACACTGTTAACTTATATTGAGTTAACTCCATTAGAAGCCTCTCCTTCAAAGGAAAACTGGTTCATTGACTCCTTTTTCTTGTGGCATTTTTCCAGGGGAAAGGACTGCTTTGGTCACTCTTCCATTTTCCAACTTGGCTATATGTGACTTGTAGAAATTTCTGAGACCATTCTTCTTGGGGACACAGACAAAGGATATAGCCCTTCAGTGCCCAACAGAGATGACCAAATCCTGAGGGAACCATAGAAAATCACATACTGGGGTTAGGAAGGGCAACTAGATGGTGCAGTAGATAGAGTACCTGGCCTGGAGTCAGGAAGACCCGACTTCAAATCTGGCCTCACACACTTACTAGCTGTGTGGTCCTGGGCAAGTCATATAACTCTGTTTGCTTCTGTTTCCTTATCTGTAAAATGAGCTGGAGAGAGAAATGGAAGACCATTCTAGTATCTTTGCCAAGAAAACCCCAAATGGGGTCATGAGGAGTCAGACATGATTGAAATGACTGAACAACAAGGGTTAGGACCTGAAATCCAGATGCTATGGTAAACCATTTTGGCAAGCTCAGTCCAAGAACATTCCCCTCTCTTGTTTGTTCAGTGACTGATACGGTCTTTACTCTGTCTCAGCAGATTTGAATGTAGCCATCCTCTTGCTGCTGGGTTGAATCAACAAGCATTTGTTAAGCACCAGCTATGTGCCAGGCACTAAGTTATAAGAATGCAAAGAAAGGCAAAAAACAGCCCATGCTCTCAAGGAACTTGCAGCATGATGGGAAAGACAACATACAAACAACTATGTGCCAGCAAGATACAGACAGGATAAAGTGGAGATAGTCTCATAGGGGAGACACCAGGATTAAGAGAGATGAGAAAGACTTTGTGAATAAGGTAGGATCTTAGGTGGGACTTGAAGGAAGTCAGGGAAACCAAGAGGTAGAGATAAAAAGGGAAAGCATTCCAGGCATGGGGGAACAGCCAGTGAAAATGCCTGAAGATGGGAGATAGAGTGTTCTGTTCAAAGAAAAGTAGGGAAGCCAGTGCCATTGGATGGTAGATTACTTGGGACAGTGTAAGAAGACTGGGAAGTGGTTATAATTCTTCTTTACAACTGGACTATTATATAAATAAGTTCAATGTGAAGGTAAATATAGAACCTACAATGGATTACAGGCCGTCTTGGAGGGGAGGAGGGAGGAGAGGGAGGAAGAGAAATTTTGAAACCCAACAACCTGTGGAACTGAATGTCATAAATTAAAAATAAAAATAATTTAAAAAAAAGAAGTCTGGGAAGGTAGGAAGGGACCAAGTTAAAAGCCAAACCGGATTTTCAGGCTCTTGTCACTTCTCACCAGAACTATTTCAGTGCTCTCAACTCTCTCCTCTCCAATCTATCCTCCACACAACTGCAATGTGGTTTTCTCTAGGTACAGATCTGATCTTGCCATTCCCTTACTCTATTGTCTCTAGAAACAAACACAAACTCCTCTGTTTGGCTTTGGAAGCCCTTCACAACCTGGCCCCCATCTCTCTTTTCGATGTCATGTTGTACATTTCTCCCCATCTTGTATTCTGTGGGCCAGCCAAACCAGCCTCCTCCTTGTTCCTCACATGTAGCCTAGATCTCTCATGTCTAGTGACTATCCCTATGCCTCTAATGCATCCCATCATCACCTCTACCCCTTAGAATTCCTTACTTTCTTCATGACACAAATCAAACAAAAACCTTCTACTGGAGAACTTCCCTGATCCCCCAATTGCTAGAGTCCTCCCTGCTTCCTGAGTTGCCCATTATTTACTTTATACTCTTTGTACAGTTTCTGTGTGTGTGTGTGTGTGTGTGTGTGTACACACACACACACACACACACACCTTTATGCGGATGCATATGTTGTTATCCTCTTTGAATGTTAGCTCCTTGAGAGTAGGGCTTGTTTCATTTTATATTCTCAGAACCTAGCATAGTGCTTCACACAAAATTGTTTGTCTTTCGTTTTCAAAAAGGACCAGTGACACCATAGGGTGATACCTTGACTTGCGAGTGAATTGGATTTAAGTAAGGCAGAGATACACAAAATCATCAGCCTCACTCTCTCTTCCAGAGTCATTAAAGTCCAGCGAGAAGAAAAATGTCAGGATGACTGGCGATGGCCTGGGATGCAGTGGATGACCTTGCCGTCTTTGATGTCTGACCAAGCTCCAAGCACTCCACAGCACCTGCTTCAGCTGCCTTCGCAGACACTGGAACAAATTGTTCTAGTCTGCCCATTTCACTGGGGGAAGTCTTCACGGCCTTGGGGTAGATACTCCCCTAGCTCACTTATGGGGTTGGGTTGTGGCCCATTAGTTACTCTTAACCTGGTTTAGCCCATCTGCTGAGATGGTTTACTGGCGTGTTGTCACTGTATACACTACAGCTTCTTGGAGCCACAGGTGAGAGTTGAGTGTCAGGTGGACCCCAAAGGTAGATGAATAGCCCTGAAAAGGGCTCAACAGCCCTCACACCACAGGTGCCAGTCCTCCTCGAACACCCCATACATTCTCTGGCACAAAGTAGTCAATGAATAAATGTTTGTTGATCAAATGATGAATTAAAAAAGAAGGCAGCTTTTCCAAAGAGGGTGAAAGTTGAGCGGCCCTGAAAAGGAGGTATTATTATGGAAGTTACAAAATACCTTGGGTCTATCCTTTTCTATGAAATTGAACAAACGTTTATTAAATGTCTGTGGTGAGCAAGACACTATGATAGCAGGGTTCTTCATGCTTTTTATACCATAAAGAAATATATCAGACTATTTTTAAAAATCCTTTCTATTTCTATATCCATTATTCGGCTTTATTTCATACTACTCCCCTCCATTCACTCTACTTTCCAGCCAAATTAGACTAGCCCCTGCCTGTATATGTGACCTGTCCTTCTATCCAACATCTTAAACCTCCAAGCATTTCTGCAGTCTGGCCCCAATTCCAGGAATGAACTCCCTCTCCATTTCTACCTTTCAAAAGTGTACTCTTTAAAGGCTCAGCTTGTGTGCCACCTCTTCTAGGAAGCTGGAGTGCTCCTAAATTTTTCTTAGACTGTTTTTCTCTCTCTATCCTTGACTCATCACATTTTACCTTATCCTCTATTCATCTGTGTGTACATGTCAGATCCTAGCAGAATGTAACCTTCCTGGAGGAAAAGGACTAACTTTTTTCCCATTAAAAGAAAATTCCTAGGTTCTTGGTAAATGTTAATTGAATTTTGTTGAACTGGATTTGTGTTTCTTTTTCACTTATGGTTATTATTTTGTAGTCTCAATTGCCTCTATCCCATTGTTTTTTTTCTTGGTTCTGCCTTTCTTTATCTTTTTATTCCCCATTTCACCTATCAAATTTGCCTCAATACTTTTTCATGGTTATTTTCTCCCTCTGTGGTCTTTTCCCATACTCCCATTCATCTCCCCTTTTTATAAATAAGACTATTTTAATGCTGCTCCCTATCATCCAGTCTAATTCTCTATTTGTTCAAAGGAGACTTAGAAATTTGGACAGAGATATGTAAGTGCCAGCTTGTTGTTCAGTTGCATTCAACTTTTCATGACCTTATTTGGACTTTTTTTTTTTGCAGAGTTACTGGAGTGGCTTGCTATTTCCTTCTCCAGGTCATTTTACAGATAAGGAAATGGAGGCAAACAAAGTTAAGTGACTTGTCCAGGGTCACTCATCTAGCAAGTATCTGAGGTTGGATTTGAACTCAGGAAGATGAGTCTTCCTGACTCCGGGCCCGGCGCTTGATCCACTGTACCACCCAGCTGCCCATTGTCATTTTACCTTCCTTTAATAGGTGTCACCATTCCTATTGTCCTGAAGCAGCTCTGCTCAGAGCATCCTTCTGCTCTTCTTCGCCTGGGTCAACATTTCTCTTTGGAGCTGACTTCAGCATGGATTCAACATGGAGGACGATGCTTCTCCTTCACAAGAGCTTTAATTGCACTGACATAACTCCTCCAAGATGAGAAGAAGTCCCAGGGGTACATCGTGGGTCCCATGAGCACTGAGTCATTTTAACCAAATCATTCCCTGGGATAGAGGAAAAGAAATCTCCTCTTCAGGCACAGGAACCACCAGGATATTTTAGCACAGCAACTCCAAATGTTCTGATGAAAATGGAAAGCCAGCCAAAGGTAGGAAATGTTAGTGGCCATGCCAAGGAAAGGCTGACTGAACCAGACGCTCATCATCTTACGAATATTTCAATACATGTTGCATCTCTTAGAGTGACTCTCATATATGTCAGATATTCCAGTTAATACCTGTTTGGAGCTGGTTGTGATAGATCATCATTTCCAATATAATGTAAGCTCGTTGAGGGCAAAGTCTGTTCTATTTTTATCTTTGTATTTCCAGCATCTAGAAATGTCTGGCACATAGTAGGTACTCAACAAATGATTGCTAGACTGACTGGGGTAATTTATATTGGGTCAATGCTATGAAGAATGTGGTTTTCATTTATTTGTTTAAGTATTGCCTGGGGAGAGAGGGAAGCTTGGTAAGTTGTTGCGTATTAATCTGCTTCTTACCTGAGTCACCCAATCTTCATGCACTTTCCAACGAACATATTTGACATTGGGAGAACTCACTGCACTGCTAATTTTAACAGTTGGCATGTTTTCGACTGGAGGTAGCTTCTTCCAGGTTCTGGAAAAAAGTTTAAAGATCCAAAGTAGAAGATAATATTAGCTTAATAAAGGCTTATGAAGAGTAGAATAAAGCCTCCATGAGGTCAGATGCTGTCTTTCATTTTGTCTTTGAATTCCCAGCACAATACATAACATAGTGCCTTGCACATAGTCAGTAGGTACTTGTTGAATTTCACTGGATCAAAGAAAGTGTATAAAACCCTCTAACCACAATTGACACTAAGTGTACATCTTTGTATGTCTCTGCCCTCTCCCTCTGACATTTTCAATCTCATTCTTCATGGGTTCCTTCCTTCACAGATGCTGAGGTAGCCCTCCTCATCTTAAAAAAAATCTTGGTTTTATCTTACTTCCTCTTCAAGCTTTCATCCCAACTCTGAATTTCCTTTTTGACTCAGGGTCTTTGAACTTGTGAACTATAGCCACTATATTGGCTTCCCAGTTATACGTTCCTGTCTTCCCCCCTTGTGAAGGGGTCCTATTCCTACTGTGCCCTTGAAGGTCACTCATCTATCAAATTCAGTGGCCTTCACTTGGTCTTCATCTGCTTGATCTCTCTATGACACTGACTTTGTTTACCGTCCACTCCATGAAATTCTCTCTTCTCATTGCTTCTGCAGTCTCCTAGATGAATATTTAAGGGAGTGGATAAATGTAATTCTAGCACGGTAGCCCCTCTTTCTGAGGAGACAAGAGTGGCCTCTGGTCCCAACTCCTTGCTTCTCCTCCAGTAGGAATTAAAGTCTCCCTTGGAGAAGGGTGGAGGGAGAAGAGGCTAGAAATGACTATTCTGCCTCCCTTTGTGCCAAAGAGTCACATCCCCATCCTACAAATCAAGGGACAGGCCTTTCTCTATGTGGGGCTCTGCTATACTTAGTACAAATGAATGGAGAGATCAGATTCCCCTGTTCAGGCTATTAAAGGAAAAGTAGCAACAACACCAGCCACCAGCTACAAATCATGCCACCTTCCCTCAACCCATCCTCCTCACAGGAACTTGGCTTTATCTTGGCCAGGATCAAGTCTGTGCCAGCTCCTCCTCCAAACCATGCTCCAATACTCCTTCCATCCTCTCTAGCTGTCTTTTATTTGCTATATCTCCCCAATAAAATGTAGGGTCCTTCAGGGCAGGTACCATTTTGTTGCTAGTATCTCAAGGGCTTAGCACAATGCCTGACACATAGTAAATTAAATGCTTATAGATTTGTAGATAGAAAGCTCTGACTACCTGCACAATCTCTGCTCTCTAGCTCTTTGCAATGTAAAGGGTCACGGCACAAATGAGGCAATGCTCTTTGTTGATCTTAAATATGTTTCATTAAATGAGATCATATTTGTAAAGTGCTTAGTACACAGTACTTGGCACATAGTAGGTGTTTAATAAATATTTGTTCCATTCCATTCCATATAAATATATACAAACGCATACTGACTACAGGCCACAGCACTTTCAAATATGAGTTTTTCCTTTTTCCATGTACTTTTCCATCTATTGCATTTAGCATATTTGACTTGGGCTTTTGTAACCACATCCTAAGAAGGCCAATCCAATGTTTTATTTTGTTTTTTAAAGGGAGACATTTAAAAAGCCTGCTTTTTGTCATTTAATAAGGTACCTTTTTGTTCTCCAACGATAGACCCAATTAAGCAGGGCTCAGTCGAGCTGCCTCATACCTTCAGGTTGCTTTGTGGGCCCTCTCTCTCTCCTGCTTTCCTGACACATTTGTCTTGTTCCTTTTTAATTTTCCCTCATCCAAAAGCTCTCTAGCTCCTTCCTCTTACTCCCTCCCTCCCTCAAGCCTACTTTCTTCAATGTTCCTGCCCATCATTTGCATCTCCCTTCCCCAGGAAGCATTCAAGATTCAGTGAAGAGGTTTTGTGAAGGGCCGTGGTGGGGGCTGGGAAGAACAAATGTCCAGGAGACAGTCATGGAGAGCCAGGGGAAGTAAAAATAAAGGGGTATTGATGCTTTGTGAAGCATGCACTAACCCTTCAAGAGATCTATGTGCTGAATTCTAGAGAAAACCTTAAACGGCTCCCACTGCTGCCTGGAAACCCAGGGCCCAGCTCCATTGTAAGAAGTTAATTTTAGAGGGGAGGAGGGAAAGAACATGGCAGAGAAGAGAGAAGCTCTGAGGTAAGGACAGGCCTCTGATTTATATAATGCCATTATTATAATAGTTTCTAAATTATCCACCAACCCTTTCTTAATTCAGCCAAACCATTTATTCACTTTTATGACCAGCAGCTAGCAAATGGAAGACGTTCCCTGGGTTACCTGTGACAGAGCTGGAATTTTTCCCTGCTCTCTGGAAAGGTTATAACTAATTCAGAACTCATCTGCAGGAAGAAATTTCTGCTAGTCTCTCCCTCCCCCCAGTTTTTCATTTGCTCTGACATTCCTTGGGTCAGATCCCTGTCTGAGGCCTTCCTTTGATGAATCTGAGCAAATTTGTGCCATCAGCACATTGTCCACCTTGAATTTCAGCTTTCAGCTGGCTGAGGAATACATCAGACTCTGATATTCACTAGCATCAACATGAATCTCTTGAAGAAGCAGGCATATGGAAGGAGGCAGTTGCTACAGTGTGGTCCTTAGGTCATCCTGCATCTTACTGAGAAACCCACTTACTGTCTGAGTAGAGCCTTGGTCAAATTGTCCATAGTACCCCCATCCCCTCTACCCACAGAGGCAAGAACTGCCAAAAGATTCTGGTCCTGTTACCCTAATCCTTGAATAGTAGGAGGGCTGAAAAATACCCAGCCCCAATGGAGAATTCCCTACGCTTATTTGCACTGAAAATGGTTCTTCACTTTGCAAAAGGGTTTATCTCTGGGATTCCTGCAAATAGAGAAAGCTTCCCTATGGCATTCACAGGTTTGTTCAGATAATAAATTATTTGACAGAGGTAGGAGGTGAGAGTGAGGAGAGTGGGATGTAATGAGAAACTTAAAGCTAAAGTGAGAGCCACTGCCAACCTAATGTCAAACAGAAAGGCTCTTTGAAATTACAATGTAAGTCAACAGGTAAATAATTTTGTTGAGTCATTTCGTACTCTCTGTTTCCCCATTTGGGGTTTTCTTGCAAAGATACTGGAATGGTTTGCCATTTTGTTCTCCAGCTCACTTTACAGGTGAGGAAACTGAGACAAACAGGGTTAAGTGACTTGCCCAGGGCCACACAGTTATCAAGTGTTGGAGGCTGAATTTGAACTCAAGGGTCTTCCTGACTTCAGGCCCAGCGCTCTACCCACTGCACCACCTAGATGCCCAAGTAGCAAAAAAAAGTAAATAGTAATTGTTTCTGTTTCTGTAAATTGTAATTGTTTTGGGGAGGGTCTTCCCCTCCCAGGTTGATTTTTTTTTATTAGGTAAAAGAGGCCATTCCTTAGCTCATTTCTTTCCTTGCCTTAATCACTGAATGGGTGTTGCCTCATTCAAACTGAGACCTCTTAAAGACCTAAGTTTTAAAAGGCCAAGGTCTCCCACTGCATCCAGGGCCATCTCCAGTCTCCTGATCCATAACTGGACCCAGATGACTCTGGAGGAGAAAGTGAGGCTGGTGACCTTGCACAGCCCTGCCTCACTTAAATCCAATTCACTTGCAAGTCATGACATTCCCTTCCCGATGTCATGGTCCTCTTCGAGAAGGAAGGACAAACAAAAACAACGACAACCTGCCAGGCACTGTGCTGAGTGATTTAAAAATATTATTTGATCCTGACAATAATGCTGCAAAGTAGGTACTATTATGATCCCTATTTTACAATTGAGGAAACTGAGGTAAAGAGAAGTTAAGTGACTTGTCCAGGGTCATACAGCACATGCAACTAGTGTCTGAAGTGAAATTTGAACTCAAGTTTTCATGATTCTAGCACCAGTGCTCTAACGACTGTACCATTCAGTTGCCTCCAATAATGGAGAAAATCATCTTCAAGCAAGACAGTTTCAATATTTGATATTTTTGTATTTCTTACCCATGCTTTTCTGTGTTGCACTTGAAAGACCTATGTTAAAATTGCTCTTCTTGGGATGAGTTATACATACACACACACACACACACGCACATATATATATATATATGCATACATACATATGTGTGTGTCCATATGTTCATGTATACAAAGCCCTAACTGGAAACTTTACCACCTGGGACAAATTTAGTTGAGGGAGTGAAGGGACAGAGTCTACAAGACACCCCAAGACTAGCACATAGCACCATCACTGACAGTCACAAGTGATCATGTGATGTGGCTTCCCAGGCCTGGAGGCACAGGGGCAGTTCACTTTGTGGAGAGTGGGACAAGGTGGTTACCAAGACTCAGAGCCTGGGTAGAGGAGGTGGGGGAGGGTATTGCACTTCCTTTTCACAACGACCATCCATGCTTCATGATGCT
>CM053622.1:659595605-659643435 GCA_028646595.1 Phalanger gymnotis
TCTTTCGTTCTTTGTTTCTCTCTTCCTTTCTCTCTTTCTTTCTTTCACTGTCCTTTGGATTTCACTAGGGAGGCCCTGTGGTCTTCCAGAGCTCAGTGTAATGAATACAACCATGCCAGAAATAGGGAGCCTTTTTTTTGTTTGTACTCTGTGTTGGACATTTTCCATGACACTGACCAACATTTTAGGTGAATGTGATTCTTTGTTTTACAGCTCCCTTGATGTCACTACTCAACTGATAAGCGAGCAAAGCTATTCCTATAAAGGCATCTGTCATTAGGTATTTTTCAGTTTTGACATATGTCTCATCTTGAGAGACACCTTGTTTGAGAAGAGTCTTTAAGGCTGAATTTTGTTCTAAATCAATAAGCAGCTTCTTATGTTCTCTATACTTATTCAGTGGTGTGATCATAAAGGGATGGTCTAATACATACACATGCAAACATACATATATACATACTTACATGTATATGTACATATACATGCATGTGTCTCCAAAAGCCTGAGTCTCCCCATTTCAAATTTTCATCAAGGATACCCATCAAACATGTTTGTGTCATCTTCATGCATATTTTATAGAGGTGACAAAACAGGCCTATATGAGCAGTTGATATTAAAATTTCCTGGGACCATTTTTTAAAAACTGTGATCTCTCCATTTTTATTGTGGTCTTCCCCTTTCTGAGATAATTTCAAAATTGACTTCTGAGTGTCTTTAAAATTTCATCACCTCCAAAATGGACTTCTTTTTCATCTTTCATCGGGTCCAGCCACTCTTGCCAACTTCTTCTAAAGAGTCACTCCCTTTCATCATACACTGGATGCCAAGAAGGCAAAGTCCACATGTGGTATGGTTCCACAATTATTGTCAATAAAAATATATTACTATGAAAAATACCAGCAGATTTGTTTGGTTTCACTTTATTTTGTTATCTTTTCAGGACCTCATCTTGGCATATAGGTGGCTTTGAGATCTGCCAGGTTTCACTAGGCTATAAAAATCTTGTGTTGGGGATGGAGGCAAACTATGATGTATTTATTGTTTAAGGGCCAATTCAGCCAAGTATGAAGAAACTCCTCACAAGAAAATTGACCACTAGGTAATGGGTTTGTTGTTATTGTCGTTTGTGCCCTAGATGACTCACAAAACTTCCTAAAATTTCTTTCTGCTTTTGAAGTGATCAAAGAGATTAAAGTAAAGCAGTGGTAAAGATGGGAGGCAGTGTTATAGTGAATTACACAGTGTTAAAGCCCTCTGCAAATATCAATTTAACCCTTTCTACCTTTAAGGGTGCAAATTTATGTTAACATACAAATCTTTGTCCCATGATCAATTATTCCTAGAGGGACTTGATGATATTCATGTTAATATTCTCAGTGTACTAAAACCAAAAGACATAAAGAAGTTGCAATTAAACGGAAGGATTGCCCAAATTCAGAGATTTAAATATAAAAGGGCTGTAGGAGTTTCTTTCATTGTACATTCCCTAATCAACAAGAAATAAAATTTAACAGGACACTTGGTCATCTTGCCTTCCAGGCCCTCAGCATTTTGGAAACAGACCACGATGAAGATCATGTTGTTTTAGTCATTTTTAGTCATGTCCAACTCTTTGGGAGTTTTCTTGGCAAAAATACTGGAATGGTTTGCCATTTCCTTCTCCAAATGTTGATCATGTACCAGCATGTATTACAGTGGATTAAGACATGAAGAAATTGTATTAAGAATATGCAATGACTTCAATGTAGAAGCACACATGGGGGATGACACTGAAAACTATTTGGGACAATATTTAGGTCACAGATGTTATTAACCAGGGGTCTTTGAACTTGTTTTTTAAAAAAAATATTTTGATTACTGTATTTCAATGTAATTGGTTTCCTTTACTAGCCTGTGTATTACATGTGAAACATTTTAAAATAATTTAAGAATAGTTTAAAATTATTCTGAGAAGAGACCCATAGGCTTCACCAGACTGCCAAAGAGGTCAATGACACACGCAAAAAGGTTAAGAACTTCTGGTTAAGGAGCAAGAAATGAAAGGGAAGAAGGGCTAGTTCAGAAAAATGAAATCAGACACAGCAGCCACAAACAGGAAATTGATTAGATTTTAACAGGAAATGCCTAACTAATAATCATTTCTTAACTGATGAGAGCAAAAGTCAAAAAGAAAAACCAAATTAGAAGGACAACAATGAAAAGCAGCAATCTGGCTCAAACCATCAGCTCCAGAAAACAGAACATAAACAAAAGTAAATATATTGACTCCAACACTAATTCTTACAAGTTTAATCAATGCACATTTGCCACAATGAAGAGGCTAAAAAAGCCCAGAAACTGTATCAACTAACTCACAGCTCCCGAAGCCTCAACAACTTCCTGATCAAGAAGGCGTAACGGCTGAAGTCAAGAATGACTCAGAGGATTTCGATATTTACTTGAATTACAGGAAGATGGAAATTTTTTGAGTAGTCTCACAAAATAATACAGAGCAGTTAAGGTGAAAAGAAGCCTAGAAAGAGTTTGGCATGAGACTCAGCTGAGCAAGATTGTCCTTAGAGCATTTTTTGATTAAAACAACAACGACAACTCTATAAATGACTTATCATTATTTTGCTACATCTACCCAGGTGTCTTCTAGCTTTCCTGATAAAGGATGTGATTCTGAGCTGGCTTGCCTTGTGACAAACAAATTTTGTTATAATGCAAGTCACAAAGAATCTATTGGAATTGTGCACACGTATGTGTACATGTGTGTTTGCTAGGTAAAACTGTCTCTTCTTCAACTTCTTGAAGCAATAACCATCTCTTATGATAAACTGTACATTCTCGCTAGAGATTGTGATAAACTGTGCATTCTCACTAGAAGCTCAACTACCATGGCTTCCATATGGTTTCCATATGGTTCAGATCATTTATTCAACTTAACTACTTGATCTGTCCTTGTGGTTTTCTTTTTGATCTCCCTGCTCTTCCAACTTTCTTCATTTTATGTCTGGCAACAACCCCTCTTTAAAAGGAAAGGACAAGGGCTCCCAGAGGTATTTGCTTCTAGTCATTGGAGAAGAGAGAGGCACAAAAAGAAATATTTTAGAAAGAAGTGAGGCATAATTTCCTAACCAAAAGGTCTCCCTAAATACCTGACTTGGTGGAAGGGTGCTAACCATGCTCCCTCAGTTATGATCAGGATTAATTTAGCCTTGTGAATGAAAACCATGGCTTAAATGAGTTGTGGTCCTTGGCATTTGGAGTGTGAATAAGGTCTTAGGATTTCAGAAAACAGCTAATCCTTTCTAACTTCTCCCATTACTCTTAGATGGCATAAGCTAGATAAACTTTTCCCCACTGGCTTCCCTAATGGCCACAGCTGATGCTGCTGGAGAATGGAATCATTTGCTCTAATTCAAGCTATTTTTTTAGCCTGTCCCTCTATTACCAGAGCTGAGCTGCTGATGGTGCTGCTACATTCCCAGCTGTTTGTAATAAATGGCTTTCATTGATTTTTTTTTCAGGATCAAACCTAGAAGAAAAGATTTCTCAAAATGAGAAGGTGCAAGATTGGGGATAAAGAGTTTGTGAGGAGTTACATAAGTTTTGTTTGTCTCTTTTTTGGCCCTTCTGTCTCCTCTTGAGCCTTTGACAAATATGGAGGCCGTGCAATGCAGCTTTCTTTGTTCAGTGCCAACCACAGCACACACAATCAGTAATTAGTTGCCTTTAAAAATGCTTCTTGGTTTTGAGAATTATGACGATGTCAAGGAGAGAATGCCTATTATAAACACCCGGACATAGGTCTTCCCTTCTCTCAGAAGAGGGGTCAAAGGTGCCCAGTTACCAGAATTATGCCTACAGTATTTGTTTCCATTTCTAGAGTGAGAGCCCTCATAGCATGGTGAAAAGAGCATGACTTGGAGTTAGTGGACATGAGTTTAAGTTCCATCTCTGATACATGTTGTTTTGTGACTTTTAGACCCATCGCCTCATCTCCATGGCTCTCTGGTTATTTGTCTTTAAAGCTAGGGGCTTAGACTGGATGATCTCCACAATCCATTCTAGTTCTAGGTCAAGGGTTCTTAACCAAGGGTCTTAGGGGGTGAGGTGGTCCTGAGTCACTATTGGAGGGGCTGTCAAGCGGTGCAGTAAACTTCAAGAGGAAGCTACTATGTACTGAGAGTTAAAGGATGGAGGGAATGTCAGAAGGAAATATCTAGAATGAAGGGAAGCCACTTGGCATGGTGACAAGAGCACTAGGAGAGAGAGAGACCAAGAACCTGGGTTGAGATCTTACTTTTGAGGCTTTGGGTAAGTCATTTATATTCTCCAGGCCTCAGTTGTTTCCGATGTAAAATGAGAAGATTGACCGACATGGCCTTGGAGATCCTATCAAGCTCTGGAGGTCTTTGATATGGGGAACTTTTTTACTCTAGACTGAGCGGTCCAGATGAAATGGTGGGAAAAGAACACAGAGGATTAGGATTGGGAAGGGCTAGACTTGGGTTATATAAGACTGAAAGTTCCGAGAAAGGTAGCGGGGAAAAGAGATTTTAACAAGGCAGACGGTGGTTCAGAATGATCGAGATTATCAAGGTAGGAGTTAGGAATTAGCCAGTTACCATCTATCTCTTCACCGCTGAAATAAAGGCAAAAGTTTTCGTCCCTAGATATTTTGTGGTATTCTTTGTGTGTTGCAGGTAAGCAAGAGAGTGTAAAGGTTGGTGAGGGAACAAAGGAGAACCCTTCTTTATTGCTTGCTTTCCCATGATGGCCTCAAAGAGTACTAAGTATTTCAACACTGACTAGAATTTCAACATGTTTTTCCACTAGGGAATCATTCAGAAGGTTTCCTTCTCTTTTAAAATAAAAGATTTCCCACAGGGATCATGCCTAGCTTCTTTAAGCAGTTTTGAAGTCAATGGCATTGCTAATTCAAAGCTACTTGGTGCCTTCCTATCAGGCTATCATGGCAGACAAATCAAGTTTTATATCAAATATGTGCCTTTGGTGTTCTTCATTAATAATTAAGCCTCCCTGGCACTTCTACAAGATGCTGTCAGCATTTCGATCCTAAACTTACAAAAGAGGAGAAGCAGAGAGAGGTTAAATTTCCTGCCTGAGTCCATGTGACAGCCCAGGATCCCCAAAGGGCTTTCTGATGAATGGGTGCCACTCACACATCCTTTTCATTTGGTGTGCCTTCCAGAGCCTCCTATATTCACTTCCAATTAGCATGAGTCATATTCCAAGAGAGAAGCAAGAGAGCGAATGTAAAAGCCAAAGCTCGTAAGGAGAGAGCCCATTATGAGTGTATCAGTGTAGGGACCAAGGTTTGCTCCAGTCTGCAATATTATAATTATGATTATTTTCTAGGGTGTTTAAATGTTCTTTTAAGCAGGGCCCTAAACTTCTGTGATGGACTGATTTCAATGGGGCTTGGGGGAGGAGGTTGTAGGGGAGACTGAATAAAGTGTTCTTTAGCCATCTTTAAAGTCAAAACCCAGAAGTGTTTCGTTTCCTTACTCAGCCCTTATTTTCTGAGAAACACTCTTCCATTTTTCAAGAAAGGTACATGTAATGGTAATATGCTCTGTCCCTGATCTCACTAATGTGACCAAGCTCTTATTGGTTTCTCTATACTAATGTGTCTGTATTCCCATGTAAGTCCCATGCATTTCTTTCTATTCATAGTGAACAAGATCACTGATACTACTTTGCCTTTGTATTTTACACTTTCCAAAAAGCTCTTGAATGAACATGATTTCATTAAAGCCTCAAATGTGAGACACATATCTATATAGATCAAGTCATTCAACCTTTGCTTATATATGTATGCTTATATATACATGTGTGTAGATATATACATATATGCATATATTTTATATGTGTGTATATGTATGTGTTTATGTAGATAGCCACCATTAGTGCCAAAATCTAGAATAGTTCCTATGTTTCCTGTCTCTATGCAATGATCACTCATTCATTTATTCATTCAATAAATACATTCTGAGTGCCTACTACGTACAAAACATTATGTTTAATGATGTGGGACTGCAAAGAAATTCAAGACGTGGCTTCTGCCTTCCAGAAGCTAACAATATTGTTAGGGAGATGAACAATATACACAAATAACTAAATACAAGGCAATATGTGATACATGAAAGATAAATGGTAAAGACAATAAATGCCATTCAGATTTGGAGGAGGGAAGGATTTCTTTCAGTTATCGTAATACAGGAAAGCTTCATGAAAGAGGTGGGGTTTAAGCTGGGTACAGAAGAATGGTTAGGATGCTGACAGGTAGAATAAGGCAGGAAATAATTTCCAGATGAGGAACGGTACAAACAAGAAGAAAGGAAATTTCAAGGCATATTCAGAGGTTTAGGAGTAGATTATTCTGGTTGGAAAAGAGACAAGCCTTGTACACCAGAAAAGCAGGAGAAAAAGTTAGAAAAGGAGTTTGGGGTCAGACTGTCTAGGGTATTGTATTCCAGGCCAAGAGACTGGATTTTTGAGTAGGCAATAGGAAGCCATTGGAGGTTTTGAGCAGGGTATGGTGTGATCAAAAGAGTGTGTTAGGTTGAATTATTTGCCTGGGGTATGTAGTATGGAATGGAGCAGAAAGCATGACATAGTGAAGGCTTGAACTAAGGCGGTGGCAGTAAGGAGTGGATGGGAAAATGCCACAAAGGAAAAATCCACTGGTCTTCAGACTGAGGTGAGACAGAGAGAGGATCCAGAGATAACTTCTGGGTTTCAAGCCTGAGTGACATAAGCAGAAATATCCCAGGAAACATACGGGCCTTCCCTTTTCTACCTTGCTTCGCAGGCTAAGTGTTATATTTGTCATTTGGGGAGGGGGGGCTGCAAATGACCTCGATAATTTCAAATTTGGTTGTAATTTTCATATTAATTTGTTCTGCATCTCATTTAGGTTTCCTCAGTGAAATTGGGAGGGCCCCATAGTCCTCTCTGAGGAGGGTTACTGCAGCAGAAGTCAGAGTAGTGAAATAAAGAGGTGGGGAACAATTACGAACACAGAAAATTAAAGGACAGGATATGAACAGCCAGTTCAAGATGGAAGATACTTAAAATGTGGTTACTGGTCAGACAGATCTTATCTTCTCTGCCAACAGATACATGTAAAAGGGGCTCTATCCTTGTTCAAAATGAAATATTCCTCGTTTCCAAATTCCATTTAAGCTTCAATATTTACCTTAATAGCTCCCCCACAGAAGCCAAAAACAGAATGTTCACGCATCCCTGCAAGATAGAAAGGAGAAAAAAACACAGACTTCAGGGGACAAGAAAACAACATGTACCCTTTACTTCCTGTGCACCCAAAGCTCATTTTCTCCCGGCAGCAGCCACAAATAATATTTCTCCCAGTTTCCAAAGGTACAAGATCATTTTTCACTTCAGCTTTCTCTCCCTAAAAGAAGTGTGTGAACTAGGGAGCAAGTGAGGCCACTGTAACCTCGGTAGGAGATAAACCCAGACAAAACAAATTGCTGTTTTCTGCAGCCAGGGCTAAAGGAGGCATAAAAATAGGACTTGATGGTAAGGTTGGAGCCATGATTTCTTTTCCAACCTGTTCTCCCCCAAACCCTAACTTTGGGCTATACTTAACACACAGGGAAAAAACTATACTTCACAGATAGCACACATGATGAATAATAATGATAGCTGACATTTACACAGCACTTTAATCTCGTTTGAGCCTCATGATAATCAGGGAGGGGGGTGCTATCATCAGCTGGACTTTTTACTGGAGTAGAAATTGAAACTGAGCAAAGTTAAGAGCCTTGGGTCTTATGTGGTCACATGGCTAATAAGTGTCTGAGGATGACTTTAACCAGCCTCCAGCATACCACACTACCTTGGTATCATGGGATCCTAGATTTAGAGTGGGAGAGACATTCGAAGTTTATAAAGCCCAACCTCTTTATCTTACGGATGAGGGAACTGAGGCCTAGAAAGGGGAAGAAATTTGTCCAGCATCGCACAGTAGGTCACAGAGCCATGTCCTCTGCCTCCAAATTGAGACATCCTTTAATTTCACCACTGATTTTTTTTAATATACAAAGCGTTTTATCCCTTAGGAAAGCAGTGGAATAAATTCTGCAAATTTAGTTTCTGGAATCAACCACACATCACTTTCTAGAAACTGAGTGACTATAAAATATATCCTTTCTCCTTGAGAGGTTTTCTGCTCTCTTTGAGGTCAGTCAGGTAGAGATTAAAGATGAACTCAAGCTTTGCTCTTAGCTACTCACAGACTCCACACCAGGTGGATTCACACTTTCTCTGCTGGTGGTAAGAATGGAAACAGGAAACGTAGCTGGATACGTTCATTAACACAGCACTTGAAAAATATTAGTCTAGGCACTTGAAAAAAGTATTAATCTGGGCATTAAGTGAGTTTTTGCAAAAGATATAGTAGCATAAGCCATGGACTGTGAGGCAGGGGACTCGGTCCTAGTCCTGGCTCTGCTACTAAGTAATAATAAGGCAAAGAAGGAGAAGAAGGAGGAGGGGAAGGAGGAGGAAGAAAAAGAAGAGGAAGAAAAGAAGGAAGAAGAGGAAGAGGAGGAAGAAGATGAAGAGGCAGAGGAGAAAGAAGGAGGAGGAGAAGGAAGAGGAGGAGAAGGAAGAGGAGGAGGAAGAAGAGGAAGAAGAGAAAGAGGAGGAAGAAGAAGACGAGAAGGAAAAAGAAGAAAAGAAAGAGGAGGAGGAAGAAGAAATAAGAGGAGGAGAAGGAAAAAGAAGAGAAAGAGGAGGAGGAGGAAGAAGAAGAAGAAGAAGAAGAAGAAGAAGAAGAAGAAGAAGAAGAAGAAGAAGAAAAAGAAGAAACATTTATATAACCCTCTAAGGCCTGTGAAGCAGTGGATAGCGTGCTGGGACTGGACTCAGGAAAAACCGAGCTCAAATCTGGCCCCAGACACTTACTAGCTGTGTGACCCTGGGAGAGTCATTTAACCTCTGCTTCAGTTTCCTTAGCTGTAAAATGGGGATAATAACAGCACCTATCTCACAGGGTTGCTGTGAGGACCAAATAAGATAATATTTGTTAAGCATTTAGCCCAGTGTCCAGCACATAATAGGTGCTTAATGAATGCTTCCTTACTTCCTTTAATCCTCAAAACAATCCTGTGAGATATGTGCTATAGTTGTCTCCACTTCATAGGGAATGAAACAGAGACAGGTTAAGTGACTTGCCTAGAGTCACACAGCTAGTGACAGAGGCAGGATTTGAACTCAGGTCTTCCTGACTCCAGGTCCAGTCCTCTGTCTGCTGCACTATGATGCCTCAATTCAATATTGTCTGTGTGACCCTGGGTAATTCACTTAGCTTTGAAGGTGCTCAGACTTTCACCAATAAAATGAGAGACCAGCTACTCTCCAAAGTCAGTGCTAACTTTTCAGTGCTTACCTTTCCATGCTAACACTGTCTGACTTTAGATACTCCCTGGGCATTTAACTACCCGAGAGAAAGAAATGCATTTTTGGGTTACACTGGACTTTTAGGTTATTAGCGTTTCATTTTGAAAAGCACTATAATTTTAAAAAAATGTTTTTTTAATTACTTGACTTTCCCACCCTTTCCAAATGCCTACCTTCTTATTTGTCTTCCCTTTTCAACTAAATTTCCTCTGAATCTACAGTATCATGTCATTTTCTTACCACACATGCCCTCCTTAACCCCTTCGACCTAGCTTCTTTCCCACTCTCTGAAATTCTTCTCTCTAAGGTTAGTGACCTAGTCTTCCATCCTCATGATGAAATGGATCAGCTGCACAGGTTGAAGATAGATCTAAATAAAGCTGTTTGTTTTTGTTTGTTAGGTTTTAAAGGACCCAGGGCTTTTAACGGATTGAAAGCATGAGTCAGCAATATAATAAAGCCATCCCACAAAAAGTTAATGCAACCTGGTTTTTGATCCAGACCTGTGATTTCATTGACATAGAACTCCCAGTAAGAAAACTCCTTCTAGCGACACAGTTCAACAATTGCTGGACAACTTAATGCCTTGAAGACGTGGTGGAAGATTTTCTCAGGGCCCTGTATTAAATTCTTTGGGTACCAATGTGGCTTATCAATGTTGCTTTTAAAATGCAGTACCTGTAACTAGATACAATACTCGCAATGGGGTCTGATTAGGCTATAGGGCACCAGAACTATCAACATCTTAGCTTTTTTTTATAACTACTTGCAATATAATTTGTCTTTTTTATAATTCTATGTATTTTATTTTTATATGTTTGAAAATATTATTCTGCCAAGGGGATCTACAATACCAAAAAGGTTCTCTAGATCTTGTAGTTCTATCAATGCCAACTAAGGTTGTATGAGAGGAAGCATGGCTTAATAGGTAGAGAGCTGATACTCAAAGCCCTCTGCAATATGGCTACCAATCAATTAACATTTATTAAGTACCTGCTCTCCTCCAGGCACTGTGCTAAGAACGGGGGATGCAAAAAGAAGTAAAAGACAGTCTTTGCCCTCAAGGAGCTTATAATCAAATGGGGGAGAGAACATGCAAACAAATAGATATAAAGCAAGGTATGTGCAGGATAAATAGGAAATAATAACAGAGGGAAGGCACTGGAATTAAGAGGGGTTAGGGATAGTTTCCTGTAGACTTGCCCAGGTTCATACAACTAATAAATGTCTGAAGCCAGATTTGAACTCATGAAGAGGAGCCATCCTTATTTTAAGTCCTCTGTCTACTGTGCCACCTAGCTGCCCTATTGTCCCTTGCATCTAGAACAGGAGTAGGAACCTGAGGCCTTAAGGCCACATGTGGCCTTCTAAATCCTCAAGTTTTGCCTAAAGGCCACAGGTTCCCCACCACTGATCTAGAATGTCCTCCCTCCTTACTAATACCTTTTGGCTATCTTGGCATCCTTCAAGACTTTAGCTCAAAGTTCTCCTTCAGTTGGAGACCTTTCCCAAGCCCCTCAGCCCCAACAGAGCTTCCCTCTGAGAAGACCTTCCATTTACACTGTATATATCTTGTACATGCTTACTTATTTGCATGTTGTCTCCTCCATCAGAACGTCAGGGCAGGGACCGTGTTTTTGCCTTTCTTTGTATCTCTTGCCCTTAGCAGAACACCTGGCTCATGATAATTAGTTAATAAATATTTTCTTGCTCATTGATTAACTGGAATCACACAGGATGAGAGGAGCAGTCACACCAATCAACTCATTGAAATATTGAGCAAAGGGGATAGGGATTAGAGCAAGACTTAATTGGTTTGAAACCACTTGGAACCTTATATTCTTAGAGAACTGCCTGGAGCAGTGGTTCTGAAAGCCTGGTCTGGAGACCCTTGGGGTTGCCAAGACCCTTTCAGGGAGTCCATGAGATAAAAATTATTTTCATAATAATACAAAGGCATTTTAATTTCTGATAAAGTAAATATTGATAGATATAACCTACATTAACAAAAACTCTTTTTTTTGGCAGGGGTCCTCAATAATTTCCAAGAGTGTAAAGGGAGTCCCAAGACCAAAAAGTCTGAGAACCACCGAAATCAAGTACTGAAAAGTTAAGTGACTTGCCCAGGGTCATAGTGCCAACATGCCCAGAAGTAAGGCTTGAGCCAAGATCTTCCTGGCTTTGAGGTCAACTCTCCCTATTCCCTTTACCATGTGTCCCTATTAAATGGAACACTTTCAATTTTTTTAAATGGAAAGAAGGCTTGTTATTCTTTTTTTAAATTTACGTTATTTTTTTATTTAAGATTTAAAATTCACCAAGAGTATCTCAGGATGGACAAGGAAATGAAACATATCTGTCTATGTTTCTCTGTTATTTTCTTCCCAGCTCTATCTCTTCTGACTGTTACAGAGAGCTTCTATGACTCTCATAATCCCGCACAACCCTGGTCTCTGGGCCCTTGGCTGTCAGTCATTCCTCCTCTGGCTCCAAAAGAAAGGCTTTAGACTCTGGGGCAGGGCAGAGCTGGGACAGGGAACTCTCCCCAGAGAGCAGGGAAAATTCTCTGGCCCCAGGCTAATCATTCCACTTCTACCAACCTTGGGCAGGTGAAGGCAAGGCAGGTGGAGAGGAAGAGAAGGGAGCCTGGGAAGACCATTAGGCAAATAACAAACCAGACTATTGGACAATACACATCTGCTTCTGTGGCACCATCTGACCTCTAGTCTAGTAATCCCAGCTGCTTGTAAGACATCTTCATTTAGATATTCCAGGGTTGTCTTAGATTCATAACATCTTAAACTGAGCTCGCTGTTTTATCTCTACCAGGCTAGCTCCCTTTCCAAACTTCCTTATTTATGTCAGTGGCACAATTCTCTTGGCTCGCCATTTTGGTAACCTTTTATTCCTCCCTCTCCATCACCCTTGTCCAGTCATCATCAAGTTTCATCCAAAGCAGGACAAATTCCCCAGCTTCATTCAGAATTCTCTATTTCCACCTTAGTCCAGACCTTCATTACGTTATGTCTGAATTCCTGCCACTAGTCTTGAAGCTTCCAGTTATACACGGATGCCAAATAAATCTTTCTAAAACATTGCTTTCATTATGTCATTATCCTGCTTAAGGATGGCAGTTCCCTGTTGCCAATTGGGTCAACTCCAAACTCCTTAGCTTGGTATCCAAGGCTTTCTATGAATTGGCTCCATCTAGCTTATTTCCTTGTTTTCTTCTGCTACTACACCCCTCCCTACCCCATGAAATCTTTCCTCCAGCTAGGCTAGTCTCCTGTCTTCCCATATCTCCGGTCATGCCCACTCCTCACCTCTTCACTTCCCCTTCCACTCATACATGAGCTTCCTTTGCTCCTGCTGTAACCTCCCGCTGAAACCCTTTCCACTCTTCACTCCATTTACTCAAATCATTAGGATCCAACAATAAGTCCATCTCTCCCACCATAGTCCAAATGACCATCCCACAGACAGGATGATTTTCTTTCTTCAAATTGTAATAACCTTACATTTTATACTATGTATACAATCCTGTCACTTGACTTTATATACTTCAATATTTAATAATTCATTAGATTGTAAACTCCTTGAGGGCAGGGACTGTCTTTTGTCCCTTTTTGTATACCAGCGCTTGGCACAATGTCTGGCATGTACAGGCATATCTCGTTTTATTGTGCTTAAAAGATACTACTTTTTTTTTTTTTTTACAAATTCTAAGTTCGTGACGATCCTGCCTCACAGCAAGTCTGTCAGTAGCATTTTTCCAGTAGCAGGTGCTCACATTCTGTCTGTGTGTCACATTTCAGTCATTCTTACACTATTTCAGGCGTTTTCATCATTATCGTATCTGTTAGTGATCTGTGATCAAGGATCTTTGGTGTTACCTATTTTAGTTGTTTTGGGGCACCACAAACTACACCCATATAAGACAGCAAAAAAATCAATAAATGTTCTCTGTGTTCTGACTGCTCCACTGAACACAATTCCCTGTCTCTTTCCCTCTTCTCAGGCCTCTTTATTCCCTGAGACACAATAATATTGAAATTAGGCCAATTAATAACCCTACAATGGCCTCTAAGTGTTCAAGAGAAAGGAAGAGTGAATCAAAGGGGCAAACTTCCTTGTTGTCTGATTTTAAGAAAATGCCACAGCCACTCTATTCTTCAGCAAACACCACCCCAATCTGCCAGCAGCCATCAACGTTGAGGCAAGACCCTCCACCAGCGAAAAGATTATGATTCGCTGAAGGTTCAGATGGCAGGTAACATTTTTAGCAATAAAGTATTTTTAATTAAGGTAGGTACATTGTTTTTCGTACATAATACTATTGCACACTTAATAGACTACGATGCAGTACGATAGTACTAAAATGGTACTATAATTTACAATATAGTATAAACATAACTTTTATATGCACCAGGAAACCAAAAAATTCATGTAA
Source organism: Phalanger gymnotis (assembly GCA_028646595.1). Taxonomy (NCBI): domain Eukaryota; kingdom Metazoa; phylum Chordata; class Mammalia; order Diprotodontia; family Phalangeridae; genus Phalanger; species Phalanger gymnotis. The sequence continues at coordinate 659,609,494 of CM053622.1, forward strand.
CTCATTTTATTGCAGTATTTGCTTTATGACGGGAGTCTGGAACCGAACCAGCAATATCTCTGAGGTATGCTTATAATAGGTACCCATTAAATGTTTATTGATTGACTTCTAAAGCAATTAGCACAGTGCCTGACACATAGTAAGTAGGTGCTTAATAGATGTTGAATGATTGATTTCACGCATTCTTCTGAAGTTCACTAAATTGTTAGACTTGGTTTTAGAAAGACCAAAGTTCAAATCTGGCCTCAGATACTCACTAGCCATGTGAACCTGGGCAAGTCACTTAACCTCTTTTTGCCTCAGTTTCCTCATCTGTAAAAGAAAGATAATAATAGCATCTACCTCCCAGGGTTGTGAAGATCAGATGAAAGAATGTATGTAAAGGACTTTGGAAACCTGGAAGAGCTATATAAATGTTCACTATTATTATTAGGAGGAGGATTTGGTTCTCCCCCACCTATTCTGATACAGTCACAAGATGATAAGGATATCATTACAATAATAGTTAATTATAGCTAATTATATTATATATTATATAATATATTATAGCTAATATATATTATATTAATTATACTAATTGTAGCTAATATAGCTATATTTATATAGCACTTATTATGTGCCAGATTAGGCAGCTAGGTGACTCAGTGGATAGACCACTGCGCCTTGAGTCAAGACCTGAATTAAAATCTGGCTTCAGATACTTATAAACCATGTGACCTTGGGCAAGTCACTTAACTCATTTGTTTTAATCCACTGGAGAAGGAAAACACCAAACCACTCCAGCATCTTTGCCAAGAAAATCCCACAGACCATACCGATGTGCTATGGACCACGGGGTCATGAAGAGTTGGGCACAACTGAATAATAATATGCCAAGCATGCTAAGCACTTTATGAATATCTCATTTGATCCTCAAAACAACCCTAGAGGTAAGTGCCATTATGGTCCCCATTGTGCAGTAGAGGAAACTGAGATTAAATGACTTGCCTAGGGTCACACAGCCAGTAAGTATCTGAGGTCATATTTGAACTCAGGTCTTCCTGAGTTCACTTCCAGCACTCTATCCTGTTAGCTGACTCTACTAGGTAACAAATTTCTGTTAACCAGGCATTCATATTTTGGGAGTTTGAAGCCCTTGATTGAATTATAGGGGCAGCTCCCCTATTGGCTGGTAAAAGATGGGCATGCCCTCCAATAGCCCTTAGGTCAATCAACACAGGAAACCGCTAAGGTCATGAGAGGAATTGGGGAAAAGGAGGAGGAGAAAGAAAAGTGTTCCTCTCCCCTTATCCTCCAGGCAATCATGGCACTTGGAAGAGCGGCTTAACCAGTAGGAGATAACACATCCAGCAGGGAGCAGACATACATACTCTCCAGGCATATTCAAGGAGCAAGACTCTGAAAGCAAAGAACAGAGCCAGCTATGGACTCAAGAGAGGAATAGGGCCCGGGATCCCACATAAATGACCTACCCCCACTCTCACCCACAGCAGAAATACTGCAACCAGAATGAAGCTTTCTAAGGACTCCATGAGGAAAGAAAGATCGCTGAGACCCTGACGTTCAGGAGTGTTCCCCCACATGTGGGCCTCACTACCATTGTATTCTTAAATCTCCGTTTATCTTCCCACTACAGCCATATGTATTTATGAGAGAGAGTGCATCCAGGTTTATGGAAAAAATGTTGTATAGCTTCTGTTCTTATTAGGCTATCTTAGTAAATGATTTTGTTTTAGGCTAGGTTTTGTTTTTGTTTGTTTGTGTTCCTACCTGAATGTTAAGGGAAAGCTCACTAGTTGGGGCTCATGAGCTATGGTATTAGAAGTACAAACCTGCAGGTAACCCCCAGATCTTTGAGATAGCAGCCACCCTCTTTGGTGAAATAGCCTAGAGGAGGGCTGACATATGTACATCTTGTTTCTCATTTGACTTACTGTTTTCAGACCGCAAATGACAACCTGAAACTTAAGCCACTCCAAAAGCATTTTTTTTTTTTTACACAGAGGTGCCTGGGTCAACAAATATTGGTGAAATGTGGTATGGTGTAATATTGTTTCTTGCCATGTCATATCCTTTATGGGAAGCTGCTCTTAGAATCAGGTTCAAATCCTGCCTCAGACATTTACAGGCCGTGTTACCCTGGGCAAGTCATTTACTCTCTTAGCCTCAGGCACTTTCCTATTACTTATCTGCTAAGTCTTATGTACTTTGTTGCTGTTGAGTCATTTCAGTCACGTCCAACTCTCCATGACCTGTTTCCTAAGTGACTTGCCCAGGGTCACACAGCTAGGAAGTGTCCGAGGCCAGATTTGAACTCATAAAGATGAATCTTCTTGATTCCAAGCCCAGTGCACTGTGCCACCTACCTGCCCCACTATGCTAGTAACAGAGAAGTTTTCCTATAGAAAAATGATAGAATCACAGATTTTTTGAGTATTTATGAAATCAAGTGAAGAACACTGGATTTGAAGTTCAAAGAGATGGGGGGGAGTGTTAGTGAATCACACTTAAAAGCCAGCTGACCCTAGGCAAATGACTTACCCTCTCTGAAGCTCGATTGCCTCATCTGTAAAATGGAGGTAATAATACCTGTAGTGCCTACCTCATAGGTTTGTTGTAAGGATCAAACAAAATGATATTTGTAAAAGTGTTTTGTAAACATTGAGGTGTTATATATAGGTCAAGAATTAGTTTCTTCTTCAGTAAAACATGGGGATTAAGCTAGATGTTCTCTAAGGCCCACTCATGGTGGAAAAAAAGTACCCACAGCTCACTTTGAAGTTTAATCAGCATTATTAATATTTTTTCCCTGATATCTTAAGTCTAGACAATCAACAGAACAATAAATCAAGCCCTGATTTGTAGACTTTGCCCATTTCTGAGGTGTAAATGCTCACACTGAAGACCCAACAAACAGCCCTGACTAGAGCTGACTCCAGCCCACTCCTGCTTCCAGAATTTACATTCTACGACTTCATGCTTGTTCCCAGGTCCCCTCTCTGTACTCTTGCACTGGCTGTTCCCCATGCCTAGAATGCCCTCCCACCTTATCTCTGCCTCTTAAAGGAATATCTAGCTTGCTACAAGATTCTACTCAAATACCTCCTGCATGAAGCTTTTCCTGACCCCGTCCCACCCCAAGTACTAGTGCCCTCCCAAAATGATTTTGTATATAGTGTGTATTTAATTATCTGTGTGCATGTTGTGTTCCTCCCCACCCTTATCCCTTAGTAAGCTCCCTGAGGGCAAGTTTTGGCCTTTGTATCTCCCTGCTTGGCACCTTGTGCTTAAGAAAGGGTTGAGGTGAAATAGCATGCTGCCAGCTCTGATAAGGGTTTTTAAAAATTCTTATTTCTTATGTTATTTCTTTTATTTTCTTCTGCAAAGGATTAACTGGGTCCAGAGACTGGGAACCCATTGTCACTCCACAATCATTTGGCTATCCACCTTTATCCAAGCCATCCTAGAGGCTTTGGTAGGTAATTGACATCATCTACCATTGTGATTGGACTTTCCTGATGGAGAGAGGCACCAAACTACCAAACCACACCTTCATGATGGCATGGAACAGGGCATAGTCAATCAGTGAGTTAGTCAATGAGGATTTTTAAATGCCTACTCTGTGCCAGGGACCATGCCAAGGGCTGGGGATACAGAAACATGCAAAAGACAGTCCCTGCCCTCAAGGAGCTCACGGTCCACTGGGAGAGACAACATGCAAACAACTATGTATAAACAAGCTATGTACAGAACAAATGGGAACCAATAAACCAGGAAAGGCACTAGAATTAAGAAGGATTGAGAAAGGTTTCCTGAAGAAGGAGAGATTTTTAGCTGGGACTTGAAGGAAGCCAGGAGGCAGATGGGTTGGCAGTGTGCTGATCCGGCAGGCCTTGCTACCTCATCCTCACCTTTGACAGTGTTTCTAACACATAACATTTTAAAGATGGATGCTGGTTGATTTAGGTTCTGGAAAGGTTTACGTGATTCCTCATAATCCCAGCCCCCTGGAATGGACGACAAGCAGCTAACAAGCTGTCCTTGCTTTTGAAGAAAGGACAAGCCAGAGAAAGATGGATACTTCTCCTTGGCTTAGAAATCAGGAAGGTCAAGTGCCTTGCCATACAATAACTGCCTTTTGAAGTTACTAGGCAGATTGAGAGGAACAGCTCAGATAAATGAGGGAAGGCAAGCCTTCTGATATTTCTTGGTACTGTAAAGGCTGAGACACAGCAGCTGCATTTAAAAGGAGCAATTTGCTAAATGAGGGGCTGGCTACTTTCCAGATGGCCATTGTTACATAGGGTTTGGATGAATCTTTCATTCAATCATGCATCTGTCTAGACTGAGACATGAAAAGCCAGGTTCCTGCAGCAGATTCAAAACCTTTACATAAAACATACGTCGTACTGCCACTGAGACAGCTTGGCTAGAGACCAACCGGAGAGTGTTTGGCATTATTGTATGCTATAAAATCTTTACTAAATTCACTTTCTCAGCTGAATGATAGCGCTCTCTCTCTCTCTCTCTCTCTCTCTCTCTCTCTCTCTCTCTCTCTCTCTCTCTCAATGTGTGTGTGTGTGTGTACCTAAATGCTTTGTCATTTCACTCACCAATCCAGGATTGGGGCAAGTGAGTGTAACATGATATTAGCAAGATGGACCAGACATTTTAGTCAGGAAGCCAAAACCAAAAACTAGCTTCGCTTTATATGTTTTCTTTCCATATAATCTTCAGTCATGTTCACTTGTGTTTGTCTTGTCTTCTCAACTAGGTTGTAATATTCTCAACCTCTAGGAGCCAAGATGGACGGTACATTGGCAAGAGGGCCATTTCTGGAATCTAAAAGACTTGAACTCAGTCCTGATTCTATCACTACTTATGTGACCAGGGCAAGTCACTTCTCTGGGCTTCAATTCATCATTAGCCCTAAATCTATGGTCCTCTGTACCCTCCTCGAGGCCAAGGATTATTTCTTTTCTTGTTTTTGTACTGCTGGCACCCCCCATAGTGGCTGGAGCATAGAGTTAAACATTTATGAATTAAATATCTATTTCTTTCTTTTAAAAAAATCCCTTCATAGACTCTAGCTCAGTCATCTGCAAACCCTGAACTCTCTACATTTTCCACTCGTCAGAAATTCTTCCCTGGGTGGGAGGTTGGTCTAGATGACCTCCCAAGTCTCTTCTACTTTGGAAGATTCCATGATCCTATGATTACATGTTGACTGACTTTGCAGCTGCTTCATGGGATTACTGAGTAAAACAAAATTACCCAATTGGATTTTGGCTAAGATCCCAGAATTAACAGGCCTATGCTTAGGAAACAGGTCAGTACTGTACCTCAAATTTGAAATCCTGGCCCTCTGAACAGAAAATAACAAAGTAAACCTGCCTAATCTTCTACCCCTTGCCTGAAAAGTACCCCTAATCCATCCTAAGGGAAATGAAAATCGGTAGTATTTTATTTTTAAAGATTTCCAGGAGAGGAGGGTTCCTTAGCAACATATCCCCATCTCTGTGGTCAGGAAGACCTCCCTTGTATTCAAAAAATAACGAGTTTTTAACCTGAGTTTTGTGAACTTAAAAAAAATTATAATTGCATTTCAAAATAATTGGTTTCCTTGATAATTCTGTAGGTTTTTTTTTAAATTCTTGCATTTAAAAAATAATTCTGAGGATTCCATAGGGTTCAGCAGCCTGCCAAAGGGGTCTTTAACCCCCAAGTTAAGGACCCCTGCATTAGAGCATGACCTAGCTAGCAGCAGCCTTGTGCCCTCCAGACACTGGGCAGGACCCATAGTTAATTTCTGACTCAGAGGGAAATGTTCCACCTGATGAATCATCAGCAATACTTCCTATGACATCAGGAGGATAAAACTGGACTGCTTGTGTTAAATTCCTAAGCGGTTCACCTCCTGTGGTCACTGACCTACATAGGATGGAAAATTTAAAATACTGCTCCATCACTAGTGAGCTAAAACCCTGCATCCACACGGGTTTGCTTTTTAAGCCCCAAAGAAGCATCCTATCCACTTGGTTAAGTTCGTCCTTTAAACAAAATGAAATAAATGACTATAGCAGCAAGCCAACATGGGGCATTGGCAGCAGCATTAAATCTGGATATCAGTCCTAACTTAGACCCTTATTAGCTGTGTGACCCCAGGCAAATCACCCGATAACTCGGTTTCCAGCTTAGTATTCATATGAACTATCTCAGACAGTTGTTATGGGACGAACTATTTTTAAACTTCAAAGCATTGTTCAGTTGTTTCACTCATGTTTTACTCTTCATGACTCCATTCGGAGTTTTTTTTGGGCAAAGATACTGGAGTGGTTTGCTATTTCCTTCTCCAGCTCATTTTGCAGATCAGGAACTGAGGCCAATAGTGTTAAGTGACTTGCCCAGGGTCACACAGGTAGTAAGTGTCTGAGTCCAGATTTGAACTCAGGAAGATGAGTCTTCCTGACTCCAGGCCCAGCACTCTATCCACTGCACAAGCTAGCTGCCCAGTTTCTAAACTTTAAAGCATTAGGAAACAATAATAATTTATTGAACATCTATTTTTACATAGATTATTATGGTAGGCTCTTAATTGGTTTCCCTGGCTCGGGTCTTGCCCCATGCCTATTCTTTCTCCTTATAGCTGCCAAAAAGTTTTTCTTAATGTGCAGAACTGACCATGTCACTCACCTAAGCAACCCTATTGCTTCTAAGATTTGGCATTTAAATCCCTTCACAATCTATCTTTGGCCTTAATCTACCTTTCTAGCCTTAATAACAACTTGCTACTCTTCACACGTGTTATAGCTCAGTCAAACTGGTCTTCTTGCTCCTTGAACACAGCACTCCATTGCACATCTGTGCATCTTTGCTAGGCTGTCCACCCCTATACCTGGAATGCCCTCTCTCCTCTCCTGCAGCTCTTAGAATAACTCAAGGGCCACCTTTTACATGAAGACTTTCCTGATTCTTCCTCACCTATGACTGCCCTCCCTTCCCCAAAATACTTTTTATCTATTTTGTCTTCTTTGCTAGAATGTAATCTCCTTGAGGGCAAGAAGCTTTTAACTTTGGGTTTTATATCCCCAACACCTAGCATAGTGCCTGGCACATGGGAGGATTTAATTAATAGCAATTAATACTTCTGGGGTAATTACAGAGCGCTGTGCTTGGGATCCAGGGAGATAAAAGGTTTTTGATATGAAGATATATAGTTCCTGCCCTCAGGGACAAGACAAAAACAAAAACGGCTGTTGTGTACATTACATGATAAAATTTTAAATGTCAAAGTGAGTTATCGTTGATAGGAAGAATACATTATGGCCAAAGAGATGCTCTGAGGAAAAAGGTTTATTACCTACCACCAAGTAGTATCTGAGAAAGCTTTGTGGAAGAGGTGGCAATTTTAAAAGATGGGTAAAATTCAGCAGGTAAGAGGGGATGAATGAGCATCCCAGTCATAGAGAAGAGTGTGAGTCAAGGTGTTTGGAAGGGCAGGGAAAGTTAGAGGTTAAGGAGTATGATAAGGACTTGTATTCAATAATGCAGGTTGATGTCAACTTTAAAAGGTCCTTGAATGCCAGACATACGTGTTTGAACTTTACTTAGAAGATAATTGGGAGTCATTAGATTTTTTTAGGAGACCAACAATGTGACCAGATCTAGGTATAACAGAGATCATTCTGGCAATGATATGTCCGTATGAATCATTGCTATGAGCATACACAGCTATGACCATTATGGATATAGCCTTTTTACTGCTCAATCCCAACCAGGTACCAGTTCCTAACAGTCTTTTGCCCCATTCACTGTTGCCAAAAGTGATGGGAACTGGCTTCAGCACTGGCAGAGGAAGATAGTGGAATTCATTGGGCTCTGCAGACCAACATCAATGCAGAAAGAATGAAATCTTTTAACACTATGAACGGCTTCATTTCCAGCTTGACCAAATTCTTCTATGAAGGAGGCTGCATGGGAAGAAATACAGAGGCTTTGATAAAGGTTACATCTATTGATATTCTTAAGAAAAATGTAGCTTTTACCAAACCAAAGGTTACCATTCAGTGATTTTATGGCGCAATCACCAGGTATATAGCTCTGCACCTGACATAACAGCCTATGTTCAGGATATGAGATTGACTTAACTCCACGAACACATGTCAATGGTCAGCAAAACACGAAGTTCCTTCTGCCTTGTCTCAACATACCCCTGATACCATGGATGGTCAGAGGCTAGCAAGTATGCAAAATTTGAAAGCTGTTTCTAAACTGCCTAAGAGTGTGTAAACAGAGTAAAGAATAGGAAATAGTTCAATAAGGATATAGGAGGGTAGGGGAGGAGAATCAGGGCCCCCAAAGTACGTGAGCTTGTTTTTTGCCCCATGGCTCCAACTGTCATCCCTGTGACTTCCCAGATCTCAATACTCCTCCCCAACTGCCATTCCCCTATATGTGTCATGTTCTGCAATTAGAATGTAAGCTTCTTGAAGGAAGGGTACTCTCTTGCTTTTTGTGTTTGTATCCCCAGTGCTTAGCATAGTGCCTGGCACATCTTAAGCCTTAATAAATGTGTTTTATTTAATTTATTCATTTTTCCATACCACTTGTTAGTTAGTGAGTGGGAGCATAGTCCTTTTTTATTATATTTGCCCTTTTTTGAGTGTCATATAGGGAAAAAAGCAGCATTTTCCAAACTATAATCAAGGACAAACAGCACTTCTAAAGATGAAAAACCAATATTTAGTCATAAGCTTTACTCAGAATGATGGCTTTGCCACTTTCTACCTCAGTGACCCCAAAATGATTCACTTTTACTTCTCTGGGCCTCATTTTCCTGACCAGTAAAATGAGGGGGTTGGACTAGAAGGCCCCCATAGATCTTTGGCAATCTTACAGACTTCTAAGAATTGCCCAGGATGAGAACATGAAGGTCAGTGATGAGAAGGAATCTAAGAAGAACCTACAAGGGGGAAGCCCTAGCCCATAGATTCATCTCTAAGAATCTGAGGAGGGCACAGAATGAAGTCTGAAGTCATGTGTCAGAATGCCATGCATTGGGAAGACTTATATGAACTTATGTGAACTGATTAAATGAGATAATATTTGTAAAGTGCTTAGTACAGTGTGAGCACAGAGTGGGAACTATATAAATGCCCCTTCCTTTCTCTCTCTTCCCTCTTCCTTTCCCTCCTCCCTTCTTCCTTCCCTCCCTTTCTTCCTTCCCTTCTCTTCCTTTTCCTTCCCTCTTCCCTTTTCCTTTCCTTTCCTTCCTTCCTTTTTTCCTTCCCTTCCCTTCTCTCTTCCTTTCCTTTCTCCCTTCTGTTCTTTCTCCCTTCCCTTCCCTTTCCCAAAGTGAAGTAAGAAGACCCAGGAAAGCAATGTACACTGACCTCAACAATAAAATACATGAAAACAATGCCAATACTAAAAATCAACAAAGAACACTATAATTACAATGACCAAGCTTGTCTGGAATAAGAGATGTAAGAATGCACCTCCTTCCCTTCTCTGCAGAGGTTGAAGAGAAGCAGGGGAAAGGGAACTATGGATATGGAATATATGTGGGCTATCTAGAAGTCGTTGAACTTGTCGAATGGACGAGTTTTCCTGAATTGCTTTCAGTATTCTGCCCCCCCCTTCTTTTTTGTTCTTTGTTATCAGGGCTGGCTTCATGAATGTGTGAAAGGGAACAGATACATTGGGAAATGAGGATGATGTAGGAACAAAAGATTGTGTTAGATAGATAGATAGATAGAGAGATATACTCACGTATGTATAGATGTGTATCTATGTATGCATATGCATAGATACACACATTATCTATATAAATAACACACACATATGTGTATCTATATTGCTATCTTTTGTTCTGACATAATCCTCATTTCCCTACATGACTGTTCCCATATACACACATATATAAATAAATTATGCATATACATACATATACATGTATATGTATATATGTAAATATATCTATGTCTATATATTTATAGTTGTGCCTTCAGAACATTCCAAGTTTGGTTTAACTCTTAGGTACTCTAAGCCACTGGTGGTTGACATCCTTTCCCACTGCTGAGCTCTTTGGTGAGTGTTCGGGCCATTTAGAGAGAAAGGGTGTGTGTGTGTGTGTGTGTGTGTGTGTGTGTGTGTGTGTGTGTGTGTCCGCGCCTGCACGCGCACTAAAAACCAGAAGCCCAAACGCTCCCTAGATGCAATGGAGTCTCTCTCCTGTGCTGGGAGAGGGACCTGAATTCCTCTGCCTTGCTCCCTCCTTGCCCACTAGGGGGCACTGTGTGACCGAGCCTGCACAGGCAGAGCCTTCAGCAAGGTTACTATATATATACACCTGTTGTGTGTCAGGCGTTTGCGTATTTCCAAGTGAGCAGCCCCTGTTGTGACAGGCTGGGCGAGCCAGCCAGTTATTGCTACCAGCACATTCTGGGAGAGGGACAAAATAACAAGGATCATTTGCATTTTCCCAAATGAACTTGTACTATAATGCACAGGCGTTTTTTGCCCATTCTTTCCCTCTCTGGTCCCCACCTCTCCTAGGGCTTCCGGCTTCCCAATCAAAGGAGAATGGAGAAGAGGGGAGGGAAAGGACTGCATAGGAGGCGGGATTGCATCCTTCCACTGCAGCCTAGTAACAATCTACATTTCTTGGAATCAAATGCACACAAAAACTACTTCACCTCATGCATGAGCAGGACTCTTGGGACTTGATATGATGGAAAGAAATAGGAGATTTGGTAGTAAAAGACCTGTGTTCAAATCCTGGCTCTGCCTCTGGTTACCTGCATGACCTTGGGCAAATTACTTAAGTTCTCTGGGCTACAACGGCCCGTCTGCAAAAATGAGGGATTTAGATTAGATGGTTCCTTCTAGCTCAAAATCTAAGATCCTGGGAAACAGGGTTTGAGTATCTTATGAGGTAACCATTTACTGCCTTCAAAGGAATTCAGAGATTCTCAGAATTTTCTGGATGGAAGAGATCACTATGGCCGATTGGGACCTGAATAAATATCTCCTCCAGAACATCTCCAACAGGTGGTTATCCAGCCTGTGCTTGAAGGCTTCCTCAGAAGGGAAACTTACTGCTTTCATACGCAGCCTATTCATTCCCTCTTTGGATAGTTCATATTATTTGGATGTTTTTCATTACATACAACAAATACTCACTTCTTTGCGATTTCTGTCAAATACCACCAGTTCTACCATCTGAGGCTAAGCTGAAAAAGACATATTCATCTACCACATAACAGCTTTTTAGATACCCAGAGAAAGCTGAGTGTTCGAGTCTTTTCTCATTCAGGTTCAATAACACCCCAAGTCCCTTCCCTTGATATTCCAATTGCAGAAGTCAAGGCCTCCCTGCCCCCCAGCTATCTTTGTTGCCCTCTTCTGGGTGTTCTTTAGTTTTTCAATGTTTTTCCTGAAATGGAGGTTCCAGAATGGAATACAATAATCTAGATAAGTTCAGACCACAGCAGAATGCAGCAGAACCATCATCATCTATGTTTTAGATTCTCTGGTGTTCTTAACGTAACCTAATATTATATTAGGTTTTTTGGCTTTTGTTTTGTCCTTTTGTTGTTTTTTTTGCTAGGGTTGATTAGGAGGGACTAGTAACCTTGATGAAGCTAAAGGAATAAAGACATGATCTGGAACTTCTATATTGTATGTGGAAGACTCTTCAAGTTGCCCAGGCTCTCCTGATTACCTTCAGCAGCTAGCATGCCTTTGCTGGCTTATATTAAGATTCTCTGCCTTCAAGATTTCAAAGGTTGGGGGAGGGGAGTTTGGGAAGGGAGAGAGAGAAAGCAAGGTCAGCCCTGGACAAAACTTTGAAGAGGGAAAAGTTTCATTTTGGTACACTGCCTTCCCTTTTTCCCTTTATGGTCATACTCCTTTCTCAGGCATCCAATATAATCCTAATCTTTCTTCCTTACCAAAACTCATTTTCACAAAATCCTCTGAAAATCTGATAATTTACTTTTTTGCATTGTGGAGTTTGAGTCTGGTGAGAATTTCCATATTTCCTCTCTCTAAGTCTAAAATTAAAAAAAAAAGGCCATGTCCCCTGTTAAAAGATTTTAGGCATCAGCAGGAAAGTGGAGGACATATTTTTCAGCTAGTCCTGCCTGATGGTCCCTGACATAATACTATGATCTGTACTATAAACTGGATAGATAGATAAATAGATAGATAGATAGATAGATAGATAGATAGATAGATAGATAGATAGACAGACAGACAGACAGATAGATAGATAGCTCCTTACTCTGTCTATAACTAAGGTCCATCTTGACAAGGAGTTATAATTAAAAACAATAATAAAGCTTTCTTTCCTCTATCTCTCTGACTTGAATGCCTTGAGCATTAGTGGCTTTCTTCACTTTTCCCTTTCTTCATCCACATTTAATTTTTTAAACTCCTTTTAAATTCTTGGCCATAGCTCTGAAACTTGTATACTTTTCTCTACATTTTTATCTCTGAAAGGAAATCCGATGGGTTCTCTCTTTTCTTGGATCAATACATACTCCTCTTATGCACACACCCCCATCCGTACCTGGTCATCACCATACAAAATCAAGCATTTGTCAGGATCCACGTAACTAAAACAAAGAAAATAGGATGAAATAAAAATCTTAAGAACTCAAGAAAGTTAAAAGTTAAAAAAACCTGAAATAATATTTGAAAAGTACTTCAATTTTCTTCCTCATGTACTATATATGTATATACCTATACAATATATTGTTTGTATACATGTACATGTATATATATTCATACAATATATTATATAACATATACATACTTTACATACCTATACATATGCAAAATATTGTTTGTATGTGTGTACATACATACACATTAGTACAATATATCATCTACACATACTTTATATACATGTAGTATATATACTATACATATATAGTATATACTATACATATATCATACATATACTATATCCCATACATATGCTCTATATCTATAGTATATATATATATATAGTATATACTGTATGTGCATAGTATACTACATATATGGCATATATGACATATGTATATATGTGCGTAGGTGGCTAGGTGGTGCAACGGATACAGCACCAGGCCTGAAGTCAGGAAGACTCATCTTCCTGAGTACAAATCTAGCCTCAGACATTTACTAGCTGCGTGACTCTGGGCAAGTCACTTAACCTTGTTTGCTTCAGTTCCTGATCTATAAAATGGGCTGGAGAAGGACATGGAAAACTATTCCAGTATCTTTGCCAAGAAAATCCCAAATAGGGTTGTGAAGACTCAGACATGACTGAAACAACCAAACACCAATTACAGCAGCAACTTCATGTATATGTATAGTGTACTACACATGTATAGGATATAGTATGTATACAGTACAGTATTATACATATAGAATATATGTATGTTTATGTCTCTCTGTACTTCTATATATTGTATGGTGTATAGACTTGGAAATGGCCATTTTTTACCAACCAAATGAAAAGCAACTAATTCTACCCCTCTCAGGTGAAGCAGATTCATTCTGTGTATCTGTTGCAGCAGAGTGGGAGGAGCCTTGGACTTTACCAGGCAGTAGCATGTGGGTGGTGGGTGGTGCTTTTGGCATTCACAGTCCTAGATATAGTGGGCACACTTACCATTAGAGAGATATAAGTGTCTGTGTTTACCAACGGTTATGGACTTTTTTTTAGCCTTCATGCAATATCAATAAGATAAAAGGGCATCAAGGACCACTTATAACTCCCTGGCTACTCCCATTTGCCCCCCCCCAAAATGAGAGCTAATGCAAAGAATGTCATTGCCAATGACAAGACATCAATCAAACTCCCCGTGTCCAATTTCATAATTGGACCCCACATTCAGCAAGTCTATAGGATTCAGGGCTGGAAGAGATTCTGGAGATCATTTAGCCTAACACCCTTAGGTGCTCCCAGGTAAACTGAGGTTCAATGAAGTCACATAAAGTCACGAGCAAGAGCCAGGATTGAAGCCAAGATAACTGACTCCAAATCTAGCAATTCTTTCCTACCAGCCACCTCACTCAAAAAGCTTTTCTATTCCGGCACCTTGTACTAAAACCTTGGTTTTCTATGTGTCTGATGTTGGCATTGGCGACACAGGCTGTAGTGCAAAGAAAAGAAGGGCCTCAACATCGTCAAACTTTTCTTAATGAAAACCACTTTCTGGAACCCAGTCAAAACAAGCTCCTTCGTATCATCAACTTCTTTTTCAAAAAATGAAACTTGACAACATTGTCTTCAATATTTCATATGTTTGCTAATAGATTTCAGATCCACTGGCATTAACAAAAAGGACTGTCATTTATTCATTCATTTATATGTGTATGTATGTATGTATGTATGTATGTATGTATGTATGTATGTATGTATACCTACTATGTTCCAGGCTCCATGGCAGATCCTGGAAATACAAAGCCAGAAGTGGAAATGTCCTTGTCTCAAGAAGTTTACATTCTCCTGAGAGAGACACCATTCCCCTCATTCTGCTTATTTCAGTTTATATCCTTTCATATAAATCTTCCCATGCTTCTCTGTATTCATAACAGTCTCGTTTCTTACCACCAAATAATATTCCATCACCCTCATGTATCATACTCTATTTATCTACTCTGAACAAGTGTTTCCAACATCCTGAGTATAGAGGTGAAAAGCAGTCAACACCAATTTCCATGACAGCGGCCGGCTCGTCTTTGGCTAACTTTCACTCCAAGAACATAAACACAAAGTCATTTTGGGGATAGAAGGAGTAGTAGTTGGATAAGGGTGGAGAGGTATCACGAAAGGCCTCATTTAGAAAATGATGCTTGATCTGAGTCTTAAAGTAAGTAAAGGATCCTACGAGACTAAAGGGAGGAGGGAGAATATTCTGCGGAGGGTGGAGAGCCGACATAAAGCTACCGAGACAGACTGCTGAGTGTGGGGAGAAGTTAGAAAGTCAGTTTGGATGGTGTGTGACACTGGAGAGTCAGTCCGGGGCCAGGCAATGATGGGCTTTAAACAGCCAAAAGAGAAGTCTGCGTTTGATTCTCAAAGCAATAGGGAGCCATTAGAGTTTATTGTGTAGGGAACAGGGTGACCTTCACTTAAAGAAAATCCTTTTGGCAGCTGTGTTAAGGATGGATCCAGGACAGACTTAATAGACTCATAGATTCTAGGAAATAATAGGTTCGTAGTTTTATAGTCGAAAGGAACTTTAGTGATAACATCTAGGGGTCAGGAAACTATGGCCCATGAACTAAACCCAGTCTGCTGATTGTTTTGGTATGGCCTACAATTGCATTTTAAAATGTAACAACCGTTCTTAGCTTGCTGGTATAGTTTTTCAACCTTTGATCTAGTGCAGGGGTGGGGAACCTGTAGCCTTGAGGCCACACGTGGCCTTCTAGGTCCTTAAGTATGGCCCTTTGACTGAATCCAAGCTTAATAGAATAGCGCAATTAGTAAAGGTCTGAGGTGGGATAGGAACTCAGGTCTTTCTGAATCCAGGCCCAGCACGCTATCTAATGGGCCGCATTACAACTAACACAGATTAATAACGGAGCTGAGACTTGAACCCAGGACTTCTGACTGCAAGTCAGTGCTTTTCCCATGACATCAAATATTTGCATGGGCCTTTTAAAGTTTTCAATAAAGTGGCTGTCCATTTCTTCCTCAAATGTAAACAGGAAATCATTCAAAGTTGTGGCAAAGCCAAATACTTAGTGGCTAGTCGGCCACGCAGTTGGATATTCACATGTGAAAGTGTGGTGCTGTCGTAGACATCAAAGGCAGCTTTACCTGGCACAAATAGAATTACTCATTCAGGCTGCTGAAAAATCAATCCAAGACAATAGAACCAATAAGTCAAAAATGGGATGGTCACTGTTGTAAAAGGTGATGTTGGCTTCTTCCTACTTCTTCAGGTAACATTAAAAACATTTGTTCAGAGTGGATAAATAAGATGCAGTACCTTTGTGCAGCTAGGCAATGCGGTGGATAGAATGCTCAGACTAGAGTCAGGAAGACCTGAGTTCAAATTTGGCCTCAGACACACAGTAGCTACGTGACCCTGGGCAAGTCACTTAACCCTGTTTGCCTCAATTTCTTCATATATTAAATGAGCTGGAGAAGGAAACAGCCAACCACTCTAGTATCTATGCCAAGAAAACCCCAAATAGGGTCACAAAGTCAGACACAGCTGAGCAACGATAACCTTCATGCAATAAGATGTTGCTTTGCAATTAGAAACAATTATTATGAATACAGAGATGCATGGGAAGACATATGAACTGATGCAAACAGAAATAAGTAGAACAAGGAAAATGTTATACATAATTGCTACAACAATATAAATAGGAAAAACAAGAATAAAATAATTAAAACTGAATGCCATAAAAATTGTAACGGTTAAAAGATAGAAGCCAAAGCTTATAAAGCCAAAGAGGAGATAGAAGAAGGTACCTCTTTAGCTTCTTTGCAGAGGTAGAGACTTTTTAATATATGGTTAGACTTTTTAATACATGGTTAGTTTTCCTGAATTGTTTATTTTCCCCACTCTTTAAAAATTTTGTGTTATAAGAAATGACAGATCCCTGAAAGGGAGAGGGGATTGAGAAATGTAGCAGGTATAAAAATAAAAGATATCAATAAAATATATTTTTTAAAAAGCCATTTCTTCAGAGAGCACCTTTGTATACAGTTTACAGTTTTGCTGCCTCATTTAGATCTGTTCTGGAGCCACTGGTTCATTTTCACAAAGAATCATTTATGATAAATACTGATATGTGGTTATTGCCAATGGGAGAAGTGTCTTGTCACTTGCAAACATTTCAATAACCTGCCATCAGTACATATCATAGGAAATACAGTACTTCACTCAATGGATATGACTTTCAACTTGCCCCGCCCCACAACATATTGGGTAAACTTGGTCCTCCTTTGGCCTTCCTAACCTGAGAGTCCAATGTGTCCAAGTCATCACCTTCCCTGAAGCCTAAAAGAGATCCATTTAACTTCCCTACTTGCCTACGGACCGCCTGATCTAAGAGCCCCAAAGGGAATTCTATGGCTCAACCAGCACCATTCCTCAGTCTTCCTACAACCCAAACAGACTCAGGTTGCTAGATGACTCTAACCATGACCTCTCTTCTCTTTACCTTCATCTTCCTTCTTCTCTCCACATTCTGCCTTTTAGTTTTTAATGTCTCTGTTTCTCAAGTCCTGTGCTCCTTGCGTCTGGTGTCTTGCTAACGTCTTGAGGGATAGAGCTCCAGATTTGAAAAAATTAAATCATAGAATCTATTAACTAAAGTGGAGTTCAGAGGCCATCTAGTCCAGTCCATGCCCAGGATGTTGGGGTGGGGGAGGGGCATGGCGGGAAGTATTCTAGCTTTTAGTTGAAGGTCTCAGCCAGGGAGAAGCTAGGAGATAGAAATGAGGAGAGAGGTTGTTCCAAGCATGGTGGACAGCCAGTTAAAACACTTAGAGTCAGGAAATGGAGGGGAAGGAAAGTCACGTGTGAGGATTATAAAGGAGGCCAGCGTCCTTGGTCCCTCCTTCCCCCACCACTCGGCCTTTTCTCTGAGATTACCCCCATTTACACTGTATGTATCTTGTATGCACATAGCTGTTTGCACATAGTCTCCCCCATTAGACTAAAGCTCTTTGAGGACAGGGACTATTTTTGCCTTTTTTCTGAATCCACATGACTTACCACAGAGCCTGGCACATAGTAAGCATTCAATAAATACCTATTGACTGATTGACATTAACAGAAACACACAGAGCATATTTTATGTTCACCACAGGGAAACTCTCCTTCCCTTCCATACTTGTTTGAAACAAGTTCCATAGTCCTTTGCTTTCTTGAGGTTGCTTTCTTGCCTAATCCTTTGGGACTCAAATCACGAATATAATAAGGGCTACTTAATTCTTCTCACACAGCCACAGATTTCTGGGTACTTCTCTCTAGTCTCCTGGACTCCAGCTTTTCTGGCCCTTCTTTGGGGGTATAAAGCTTGATTTATATAGTCAACAAAGGCATACAAGACACAAGACACACAAGAACACAAACATGGAAGATGGCGGCTGATGATTAAGGAGATCAGAACCTTTCCTGTATGTCTGTGAAAGCTAGGCTTCTAGGAGGGAGGGAAATGATGGGGAAAGAAGAAATGAAAGCTTGATGAATGTTGATGAAATGAAATGAAAGTTCATCTTTGAACTCTTGGAATTCTACGATTCTCCCTCGTGCTTCATCCAGTGGGGCCAGAGCTGGTGACAGATAGAAATCAGCAGACAGTAGTGTACCCATTGAGGAGAGTGGCCTGAAAACTGCTTCTGCTGACCATAGGCCTTTTGGGAACACACCATCTACACAAAACAACAACTCCAGCTAAAAAGTGAAATTGAACCATCGGTCAGCTGTAGCAATTTGTAACCACTAAGTGATTCATCAAAGGCTTCTTAATTTGCTTACTAGGCCACAAATCAATTAGTCAATAGGCATTTATTAAGTGCCAACTATGTGCCAGTTACTGTGCCAGGTAGTCAGGGAGATGCAAAGCTAAATTAAGTCACTATGTAATTCCCTCAAGGGCCTTGCAATCTAGTTGGGGAGATAAGTCATGCACAGAGTTAACCAGAATACCAAAGTGAATATCCTCAAGAACTTTACGGATAGTTATTAACTCCTCCGTGTGGCATTTAAAACCCTCTCTAACGCTCTGGCCTAGACATTAATCCCCTCACATACTCTATGGCTCTGTGTATTTACACAGGCTATCCTCCATGCTTTGAATGTACTCTCCCCTTATTTTTGCTTTTTAGAATCCTTTTCCTTCAAGGATCGGCTCAAGTACTACCTCCACCTTCCCTTATGGCCCCTAGTAGCTGGGAGGCAGCTGGCTTAGTGAATAGAGCACTATACCTGAAGTCAGGAAGGACCCAAGTTCAAATCTACACTCTCATTCACTAGCTGTGTGAAGCTGGGCAAGTCATCTACCCTCAGTTTCTTCAACTGTAAAATCAGGATAATACTAGCACCTACCTCCCTGGATTATTGTAAGGATAAGATGAGATGATATTTGTAAGGCATTTAGGGCAGCTAGGTAGCACTAGCACAGGGCACTAGGCCTGGAGTCAGGAAGACTCATCTCCCTGAGTTCAAATCTGGCCTCCGACACTTAGCTGTTTGACCCTGGGCAAGTCATTTAACTCTGTTTGCCTCAGTTTCCTCATCTATAAAATGAGCTGGAGAATGAAATGCCAAATTGCTCCAGTGTCTTTGCCAAGAAACCCCAAATGGCCAAGTGGGGCCACAAAGAGTCAGACACAAGTGAATGACAATAAAATTAGCACATCTCCTGGAACATGGAAAGCTCTTAATAACCTCGTTTCCTTCTTCCTTAAATATTCCTAGAGTACATTGACTTTAAGTCCATCCTTTCCTACCTTGTATCTTATGTATCTATGAACTATCATGTTCTCTACACTTTTACCCAATAGCTCCTCAAAAACTGGTGATTGTGTCATTTTTATCTTAGTATCTTAGTGCTCAGGAGAGTGCCTTGTAGGTAGCAGACACTCACTGTTTGTTGAATTGAATTAACAAAGGGCTATGGGAGAATGAAGACCCAAGAGACCATTTTTGGTTGGGTGTGGGGTGGGGTAGTGGTACAGTGGAGAGAGGCAGGATGTGGGAAAAATTCAATATGACGCTAGCATTTGGCCTTGGTCTTGAAGGATGGGTTCAAAATTTACTCAATGAGTGAAGATTGATGGGGGAGAGCATTTCAAACGCAGGTAGCAAAGCATGTGAACAAAGGACTCTTGCCACAGATAATGAAAAACATGGAATGTGTTTTTGAAAGAGTAGTAGTCAGTTTGATTCTAGTGTAGAGACAATTAAGTTTGGAAAGTATGTTGGTTCCAGTCTTTGAAGTGCCTTGAATGCCACCTTAAGGATTTTAGACTTTGAGATTCATGAATAAAAGCTAAGGAGTTTTGAGCAGTGGAATGATCAGATCTGTCCATTAAGAAGATTAATAGGGCAATGGTGTCAATAAGATATAGACTGGAGGAAGGAGAACCTGGAAGTAAGGAAAATAGTTAGGAGGATATTTCAATAATCCAAAAGAGAGGACTTGAACTAGGGTGGGATATTGGGATTGGAAAGCAAGGAATGAATGTTAAAGGTACTGTAGCACTACAATACAGTTATTTGGCAAATTATATAGATATGTAGGGCAAGGGAAAAGGATGAGACAGAGTTGACTAAAATTTAGAGCTTGAGTAACAGGAAGAATGGCAATGGCTCCACTGAAGACTGAAAAGTTAGAAAAGAGGAGGTTTCACTTCACTTAAGCCTGACATTAATCAAACATCTAGTATGAAGAGTGCCACACTAGGAGCCAAATAAAACACAGCCTTTATGTCAGATATCACCCATTTTCTTATGCCCAACGGGCTGTGCTTTTGACCTTCATTAAACTTGGTCACCATAGCTTGGTGGCTTTCTTACCCTGGCACATCCCTCTGCCATGCCAGCTCCCATCTCACATTAGAGAGCTCTTTCCAAGGGCCACCCTCTGGGGGACAGGCCCACACTAGCCATGCTTCATTGGTCTCCTGGCTATACTTCTGACTTTTTGGACTTCACTACCATGTTCCCGCAGACTTCGCCAGCATGCTCCCCACAGGGTACCTTACTTCATCTTCCATTTCCCCTTATTTCTCCCATTTTCACCTTATATGTGTTGTCTTTTCCTCATTAGAATATAAGATATCTGAGGACAGAAACTATTTTGTTTTTTGCTTGTATTTGTATCCCCAACATTTAGCATAGGATCTGACACTCAGTATTTAATAAATTCTGCCTTCCTGCTCCTGCCCTCATGAACTTACAGTCTATTTCTGATGATCCATGTGACACATTGATAAATAATTATATTACAAAATTCCACATGTAGGTGCATACTATAAATAAAGGACTCTATGAGTCCAAAAGGGAGAGAAAATTATTGCTAATTGGAGGGATCAGAGAAGGCTTCCCAGAGTCCCATTTTGGATAGGCCCTTTTTGGATGAATAGGAATTCTTCAGGCAGGGATGATCCAGAAGGCCATTCGGATTATATCTAACAGCATGAATAGGAGAATAAAGATGGAATGTGTGTGTGTGTGGCGGGGGGGGGGGTCTATTTCAAAAGATGATTAGGAAAAAACTCTATATATTCTAAAATATTTATAGCAGCTCTCTTAGTGGAGGTAAAGAACTGGAAACTGGAGATGCCCATCAGTTGGGGAATGGCTGAACAAGTTGTGGTATATGATTGTAATAAAATACTACTGTGCTATAAGAAATGACAAGCTCAACAATCTTGGAAAAATATGGATAGGCTTGCATGAAATAATGAAGAATGAAATGAGTAGAATGAAGAGAATGTTGTATACAGTAACCACAATATTGTTTTAAGAACTATGAGAGAATAAGTCATTTTTACTATTATAAATACTCAAATTAACTACAAAGGACATATGAAGGAAGACATTATCTGCATCGAGAGAAAGAATTGATAAATACAAGAGTGCATAGAATGATTTTACATATATATATAATACATATATTTGTGTCTAATGACAGCTATCTCTAGGGTGGGGAGGAGAGGGAGAAGGGAAGAAAAAAAGGAAAAAAAGAAATTTACATGATAACTTTATTACATATTTAAAAGTTGTACTTCAAGTGCAATCATCTTTTTTTATTATACCATGTTACAGAAATACTTGGTTTACTCTATAAATTAAAAACGAAATAAATATTTTTTTAAAAGAGAGAAAGAAGATGAAATGTGAGGACACAAGGGTTGGTAAGTAATCTAGTTTGGCTGAAGCATAGTAAGTGAAAAAGGGAATAGCAGAAGAAAAGGATAAAAAGGTAGGAGGACGCCCTATCAACTTCTATCCTAGGGTAGAGGGTCTTGAATGTCAGGCAAAAGCTTGATTTTAAATTGGAAATCAAAAGGGAGCCCACTGAAGAAGGATGTTATGTGAAGTGCCATGAACAGAATTATTCATAGAAAAGATCAGCCTTGGAGTGGTGTGACGGATGGATTAGAAGAGAGAGCAAGTGGATGTAGGAAGACCCCCTTAGGAGGCTATTTCAGATGGTAAAGATAGATGGTAAAGAGGGCCCTTACTAAGATTGTGGCAGTGGGAATAGGGAGGAGGGAGGAGAAGACAAATGAGAGATGTTGCAGAGGATGAATCATTAGGACTTAGAGACTCATTAGATATTTGAAGCGAGGAAATAGACGGAGTCAAAGGAAACACTCAAGTTTCAAACATGTAAAACTGAGTGAATGGTGGTTCCCCCGACAGAAATTGTGAAGTCAAGAGGAAATGTGGCTTTTGGGTGAAAGAGAAGAATTGAGCTGGTTGAGTTTAAAGTGCCAGTGGAACATGGAAGTAAAGGTGTCCTATGTGCAGTTAGATGTGAGTCTAGACCCCAGGAGAGTGTTCAGGGCTAGGGATAATTTGGGGAATCATTTGCACAGAGGTGACAGTTGAAGTCATAGAAGTGAATGAGAGAGAGTGGCAGAGGACATGACCTTGGGAAATAGCTACTTTAAGGTAAGAGGACGAAGAACTAATGAAAAATGAAAAAAAGAGTGGTTAGAGAGGAAGGAGTAAAATCAGGAGAGTATGGTGTCTCTGAAGCTAAGAGAAGAGAGAGTGTTCACATGTGTGTATAGTTCAGAGAAAGTGAGAATGATGAAGACTGAAAAAAAGTCACAGAAATAGGCAATTACGAGATTTGTTGTGACTTTAGAATCATTTGTGTAGAATGTGGAAAGTTGAAACTGAATTATTGAGAAATTAAGAGAATGGATGGCAAGGAAGAGGATTCACCAGGAACAAACAACCTTTTCAAGAAATTTGGCATTGCTTTCTTCCATCCCTCTCCCAAATCCCTTGCTTACTTCAAAGCTGGAATCATTGGAAGGAGCTTCTCATCTCAATTCTGTTGTCCCTTCTGAGTTGTGTTATGATATCAATAATAATTTTCAAATATTAGCTTCTTAGAAAGATGACAAAGATTATGTTACATAAATTAGTGAATTATTTATCTCCAAGTGACATAAAACCTAGGTTTTATGTCCACTCTGTAACAGGGGAAAATGCCTGACAGTAAAGGGAATGAGAGAGATATGGTCTTCTAACTAGAGGGGTAGAAGGGTCAGAGGAAGGCTCTTTTTTAGGATTGGCAAGGAAAAGGTTGAAGATGCAACAGATATAAGGGATAATTGCTACAACATGGTCCTAGAGGAGACAAGAGGGAAGGAGATAGAAGCTATAGGTAACGTGATTGGCCTTGGCTAATCACCTCTTCCCTTGAGACGGAACAGATAATTCTGTCTTTGAGATAGGATGGTAGGAGAGGATGGGTAATGATCTTGAGAAATTTTGAGAAGCACAGATAGAGTTTAAGGTGCCAGTCAACTATCTATTTGATGTCCAATAGATAGCTGGAAATATCGGTCTGGAAACAAAGACAAGTCAGAGCAAGAGACAAAGATTTGGAAATCATCTTCATAGAAATGATGGTTGAAGTCATGGAAATACATGAGATTACCAAGAGAGAATGCATGGAAAAATGCCAAGGATGGAACCTTAGGAAAACACTTAAATTTAGTAATTGGGAGAGAAAGAGACGTTAGTGAAGGAGATAAAAAAAAAGAGTTAGGAAGAGAGACTGTAATTATAAAGACAAGAAAAGAATTGTCAGACTATAATATCACAGAAGTCAAGGAAGCAGAAAAAACCAAGAGAGGATGTCAGAAGTTGCAGAGGTCAAAAAAAGATCAAGATAGAGAGACTTCCGTAATCAAGAGATCACTGCTGAATTTACATAGAGTAGTCTCAATGGCAAGAGTATTGGCTTTGTAGACAGAGCACCTGGATTCAAATCCCACTTCTGACACCTACTACATTTGAGACCTTGGACAAGTTTCTAAATTTCTCTGGGACTCAGTTTCCTGATCTGTAAAATGAGAGAGTAGGACAAGATGGCTGTTGGGACCCCTTTCAGCTCTATGATGGAAATAGAAGCAGAACTGAAGTAAAGATGAGGAGCAAATGAAGCAGAGAAGGAAAAAGGAATAAAACAGTCTTGAGGAAGTAGAGGCAACAAGTATAAATGGCTCTTTCAAGATATTTGACTGTGAAATGGCAGATGATAGTGCAAGAGTGTGACAGGGCCATGAGAAATTGTTTTTTCTTGTTTTTTGAAGGATTGGATTTCTTTCTTTCTCTCTTTTTTCCTTCCTTCCTTCTTTTCTTCCTTCTACCCTTCCTCCTTCTTTCCCTTTTTTCTTCCTTCTCCTCTCTCTACCTTTTTCTATTTCTTCCTCTCTCCTATTCTTCCTTCCTCCCCTCCCCTTCCTTCTTTTCTTTCTTTCCCTCTGTCTTTCTTTCTTGTTTAGGAGAGATGTAGGCATGTTTGTGGGTAGAAGGGAAAGAGCCAGTGGAGAGGAAAAGATTAAAGATGCATTAAAGAAAGGAGATGACTGATAGAGTAAAATCCTAGAGATAGAAAAGTGGGAGGATCTGATATTGAGATCCCAAGTGGAAGGGTTAGTCTTGGCAGAATGATTGACTGAATTTTTTACTTTTTAATCCAAATGTTTGGCATCACATAGACAGAAGTTGTCTTTCCACATCAATACCTTTCACCGAACCATTTCCAAGACATTTTGAATTCATTTTGCTTTGATGTGTATCAGGGGCCATAGGGAAACATACAGTAGGAGAAGCAGTAGTCTAACTTCTATTTACCATCTTAAAGAAAGAGGACTACAGTAATCACAAGCCTAATTTCCATTTCTGAAAGTATTGGCCCTAGAAAATGTTTCATTTTCTCTGTTAAACCTTTACATAAGAATGCAAATCAAATTTTAGATAGACATCTCTGCTGTACCATGGTACACTGATAGGATTTCCTCTTCTCCCCTCAAACATTAAAATGATTTTTTTCTATGTGAGATCTACTCAAATAGTACTTCTACCAAAAATCATATTGAATCAAACATATTCTAAAGATGAGGACCCAGAAATTATTTATATCATTCTATAGTTCTGACATGAGATCAGGGTCCTAGAATTCAGGGATGTGAAATATTTCAATATGTTGCAGGATAAATGGATAAGGGAAATCCCTGATAAGAATCCAGGAAAAGTTGAATTTTCCAAACAAGTCATTTCAATTTCTTTTAATGAGTAGATGAGGGCTTCTTCAGGATAGATATTTACAAGTCTACCTTTTATCTTCATAGAGTTCTAATCTGTAGTCAATATAAGTATTTCTGCATTCTTGTTTTTATTAGGTATGGATGACAAATAAGAGCTCTACCATTGTGTAGAGTAATATAGCAAGTCATTGACTAAAAGCTCAATGCATAAAGAGTGTCAGATCATTTATTTATTCATATATTTATTAAACACTTCCTTTATACAAGGCATTGCCATGTCTAATAAGAAGAAGATATCACAAAAGACCTTATGAAAGGCCACAAGCTCTCTATGGCCTCTATATGTGTCCACTGACAATAACAGAAGAGCTAGGAAATCAGAGACATCTGTACTGTTTAAGTTAATTCCAGATTTTACTATTTCTCAGAACTCTTCTCTGAAACTTTTCCAAATTACAAGGAGTTATGTATGACTGGTAGCTCTCCTTCCTAGATATTCTAATTTACACATAATCTAATGATTCTGCTATCTCCATAACTACAGCTGAATTTAAATTTAAAAAAAGCAAAACTTGCCAAAGGAAACTACTTTTCCTTCTCTCCTTGTTGCTTTACTTGACTTTGGTTAGCAAACTCTACAAAGTTGGGAGAATTTGTGGCTCCCAATAATGAAAGAAGCCCAAAGACAAGAGTAGAGAGCAAAGTAGGTGGAAATTGGAGGAAGAAGAAAAAGGTCAGTGGATCTTGAGGTTATATAGGTAAGAAAAACCAATCAACTTCATAGGTCATACTAAGTAGGAACTCTCCTGTTGTTTGAGGGAACACAAGCAGCCAAAGTAAAAAGGCAGAGTCTGGAGAATCAGGTTGAGTAGGACAAACAATCAGTTACCTGGAACTCTCCATATTTTGATTTCTTCATTTATTAATACTTTCCTATATCCACATGCTCACTGATGCAAGACCTTTCTCATCCAGAGCTCCCAGACCCAGAAGAACACTGATGGTTTTCCAAGATAATTTTCCACTATATACTTGAAATAGGCAGCTAGGTGGCTCAATGGATAGATGGGGTAACAAGTGGTCGTCCAAAAACCCTAGCAACAGGGAACTCTCTACCTTTCCAAACATCCTATTCCACTTTTGGATAGCTGTCATTGTTAGGAAGTTTTTCCTTACATCAGACCGGTCTACCTCCCTGTTAACTTAGATGCCTCACTCTAAATTTCACCCTTTATGGTTGAGCAAAATAAATCTAATCCTTCTTTTCACATGACAGTCCTTCAGATACTCTAAGATGGCTATCATGCCTTCTCTAAGTTTGCCTTCACTAGGCCACTGACCTCCAAACTTTTTTGAGGATGTGCCCAGTTAGTAAAAAAAAAAAAATTTGGTGCATGTATGCCAGTGAGGATACTTACTAATTTATAGATAATAGATGTGTATTGATATTCTAGTAACTACACACATTATGAAACTTTCATATAAAGGTATTAAAGGATGTGATAAATATGAAATAACATTTGATCCTAAAGTCAAAAGAGAACCACTGAAGATTATCATGTAGGGAAGTGAGTAGGGAGGTGAGACCTGAACTTTAGGAAAATCACTTTGGCAGCTGTGTGAAGGATATATTGGAGTGGAAGGGACTCGAGGCAAGGAAGCTGATTTAGCTATTTATTGTAGTTGTCCAGGCAAGTGGTGTTGAGGACCTGAACTTTGATTGTGCTTGTATGAAAGGAGAAAAGTGGAGAATGGCTGGAGATGGTGTGATGATAGAAACAACAAATATGGCAAATGATTGGATCTGTGGTAGGAAGGAGAGGAAAGAGTCAAAGATGAAACCATGGTTGTGAATCAAGGTAATTGGAAGAATAGTAATATTCTTAACAGTAATAGGGAAATTTGGAAGAGGGGTAGGTTTTAGGGTAAAGATAACATAATGAAATCTGAGACGAAGATCATAACCCATTCAAGCCCACTCATCTTGTACAGCTCACCCCATTTTATCCAAAATGAAAAGAGGGAAGATGAGTCTCTTACTCACTGGCCATTGCCTAAGAATGAAGCGTCCTCCCTGCAAGTGGTCCGTGCCACAGACACAAAGTGATGTGATGGGGGTGGGGCAGTGATTGGGTATGTTGAGAGTAGGGAGGTAATTTTCCTAATGGCTGGTTCATAGTGGCTGCCCAGTAATGGCTAAGTTATAATTGCCCCTGAGGGACCCACACCTTTCTCCTTCCCTCTACCTTTCTCCTCAAAAGAAAGATTAGAATCATGCATAATATAGGGAGAAGGACTCCACAGATTGAGGAGGAATAGAGAATAAGTGTAGTTGTGTTTGTGTCGGACCAATTACCCTATGATTGACTATTGGGAGAGGGGTGTAATGCAACCCATCATCCCATCTTCTGGTTGGTTGATTGCAACTCTTGTGTTCAGGGGTCACCCCCCTCCCCCTTGAAGACCACTGCTCTAGGCTAAGCTTCCCCAGTTCTTTCAACATATCCTCACATGACATTACTTCCAGTCTTCTCTCCAACCAGGTTAGTTGAGTTCCAGTTCTTGGTGGTGAATCAGTCAAAAAGTGTTTGTTAAATACTCACTATGGGCCAGATGCTGTGTTAAGCTCTATAGATACAAAGAAAGGCAAAAACAATTCTTGACTTCAAGAAGTTTCCATTCTAACAGGGAAAATGACATGTAAATAACTTGGTACATACAATGTATAGACAGAAAAGATGGAAGGCAATCTCAGAGGGAAAGGCATTGTTAGCTGGGGGGATGGAGAAAGATCTCCTGCAGAAGAGATCTGACAAAATATTTGGAAGGGAGTATGGTTTAAGAAGGTTAGAAATATAGGAAGAGGCCAGGTTTTGAAAAGCTTTAAAAGTCAAAGAGAGCTTAAATATGATCCTGGAGGTAAATGAGAATTGCTGGGGTTTATTGAACATGTGGCATGGTGGAGGTGGAAGATGAGAACATCGCCAGTCCCAGCTTTAAGAAAATCACTTGGCAGCAAGTGTAAGATGGATTGGAATGGGAAGACATTTGAGCTGTGGAGACCATTTAGAAAGAGGTAATTAGGGTCTGAAGCAGGGGATAGATCACCTTATGGTTGGAAAGATGTTGTGAAGGTAGAAATTTGGCAGTGGCTGGTTATATGAGGAAAATAAAAGTGAGGGACAACATGCTGGCATGTCGGTACCAGTTGAAGGGAGGAAGGGTGGAGAGAAGGAAAATAAGCAGTCTACATATATAGTTCAAAGCTCTGGTACAACAGGTTGGCACAGTGGATAGAGTACTGGGCCTGGAGTCAGGAGGACCTGAGTTCAAATCTGGCCTCAGATCTTTGCTAGCTTTGTGACCCTAGGCAAGTCACTCAACTTCTGTTTGTCTCAGTTTCCTCATCTGTAAAATAAGAATAGTTATAGTAACAGCACCTATCTTCCCAGGATTGTTGTGAGGATCAAATGATAGGATAATTGTAAAGTCCTTAGCACAGCGCTTGGCACATACTAAGTGCCATATAAATGTTAACACTAATTATCATTTGCTAAATGAGGTTGCTAAATGAAACAAAGTCATCAGTCTCCCAGTACTTCCTACATTTTGGCTTCCTGATATAGCAGGGATTTGCCAGTTCTCCACCCCTGCTCTGGCAAATGGTCTTTCTGATCAACCTGAGAATTAATCATTCATTTGACAATTTCTTTCAGGGATCATGTGGGAAAATTTAATAAAAGGAAGGGCATTTTGAATAACAGAATAACCCCAGAAATGGATATTAATATTATGAAATGTGAGAGTAAGTTTTTTTTCCTTCAGAACACCTCTCAGAAACTGTAATAGATGTCAATGTAAAAATAAGATTCAGGGTATATACATTTCTTGTACAAATAATAAGTCAGGAATCCCTCAAATCCACAAGTTCAGACTAATCACTACTTAGTCATTTATGGTACTTTATAAAAAATAAAGTGCTTTAGAGTTTAAGAAATTCTCTCTCCAAGTAATCTATGAGGTAGAGTGGATATAATTGAATTCCTCTTTTACAATTGTGCTCCAGACTATGGAGCAAATAGGTAACAGAGCTGGGAAAAGAATGAATGACACCTACTATTGGATGTTTCACCTTCAGATCCCTTTTTTCCCTTTGATATTATTTTCATTCTAAAAGTTTAAAAGCTGCGAAACACTCAAGAGTGTTTTGGATAGGGGGGAAACTATTCATTCAGCCAGCTAGTCAAAAAACATTTATTAACTGTGTACTGTGTGCAGGATATTGTGGTAAGTGTTGGAGATACAGAGAAAAATTAAAAGACAGCTTCTGCTTTCAAGGAGCTCACAGTCTAACTGGGGAGATAATATGCAAACAACTATGTACAAACAAGGCTATATGCAGGATAAATGGGGAATAATCAATTTAGGGAAAGCATGAGCAAGAAGGAGGGTTGGGGCCAGCTTCCTGTAGAAGGTGAGATTTTAGTTGAGATTGAAAGAAGTCACAGAAGTCAAGAGGAAGAAATGAGGGAGAGCATTCCAGACCTGGGGACAGTCAGTGACTGAGTCAGAAAGATGGAGGAGCTTGTTCAAGAACAGCGTGGAGGTCAGTGTCACTGAATTTCAGAGTACACGTGGGAGGGTATAAAGTGTAAGAAGGAAGGTTGGAGGTGGATAGGTTATGAAGGGCTTTGAATGGCAAACAGAGGATTTTGTACTTGATTCTGGAGGTGATAGGGAGCCATTGAAGTTGAGGGGAAGGGGTGACATGGTCAGCTCTGCACTTTAAGAAGATCTCTTTGATATCTGAGTGGAGGATAGACTGGAATGGCGAGAAACTTGAGGCAGGCAGGCAGACCCCCAAGCAGACTATTGCAATAGTCTAAGCATGAGATGATGAGGGTTGGCAGTCAGAGAAGAGGGCATATGCAAGAGATATTATTAGGGTAAAAATGACAGGCCTTAGCAACAGATTGGATATGGGGACTGAGACCAAATGAGAATTGGAGGAGGTCACCTAGGTTATGAGCTTGGGGGATGTGGAAGATGCTAGTGCCTTTGACAACAATAGAGAAGTTAGGAAGAGGGAAGGGTTTAGGGGGAAAGGTAATGAGTTCAGTTTGGCAGTTGGAGATGTGAAACTGGAGGTCGGCAGAAAGGTTAAAGCTGTAAGTGACCTGAGAATCATCAGCATAGACGTGACAACTGAATCCAATGAAGCTGCATTGTATCTGCAATAATATAGTAAAAAATAATGACGGAGGTGTTATATACGGGACTTTGCTTACAAAATGCTCCTACAAATGTGTGATTACTGCTTGTTTTGCCATCCAATCCTTGCTACCACCACCACTCAATAGCTATTTTTATTGTCTATCAGAACCTAACTCTCCCTGTATATTATTATCAATGCTAGAGTGGGTCTAAAAATGTATAAGCATTGTGTCTGGGTAGGAGGGGCTGGGGGTGGAGAAATGAACAGAGATGAAATGTGAAGTCCATGTCCAAAAAACAAAAAACTTAATAAAGAATATGTCCCAGTCTTGGCTCAGAATGAATTTGTTAGGGACCCTGACAAGCAACCTTTGCGTAAGGTTTCAAAGCTCAGTAGTTTCTCTATTTTGTGATTCACCTTCATTTTCCCTATGCACTTGGGTTTTTTTTCTGTCTCTGCAAATTTGAGGAAATAAGCCATAACCCTGTTTCTAATCAGTTATCTGTTGGATTTAATCCAATAAGAACTCTCAGAGAGAAACATGAAAGAAAGGGAAAAGCAGTTTCAGCTTCAAAGGCACAGAAAAAAAGACTATTTCCAAAGGCCCTCCACCACCACCACCCCCTTTCTGTAACCCATTCTCTTATACAGGACCACAGAAATGCAGGTTTCAGAGCATGATGTCATCAATGTTGAATTTGAGGGGCTAATGAGGGCTGGGACGGGAACTCAGTAGAGAGACAAGAACTGGGAAGTGAAGGGGAGGGATAGGATGGATGAGAGTGGTTAGGAAAACCACAAGATTTCCATCAACCCCTGAAAATGGTCACAGTCTAAATTCATCTTGCAATCCATGGAATCACCAGTTTGGCTCACGCAGTCCTATGTCCCGACAGGCTAATCTAGGTCATTAGAATTTAGAGATGCTTTAATTTGGGAGTATGTAGCCCAACTCCCTCATTTTACAGATGCCTTTCCGCCTCAAGTCATTGCATACCTGACTGAGGGCCCAGAGCTCCTGAAGAGTGTGAGCCCAGAACTTCACATATGGAGCCTCTAACAGCCCCAAACTAACTTTCCATATCAGGATGCCTGAGGGTATCCCAGGGTATATGTAGACAGAGCTAAGATTCTCCACCAATCTCCAGATTTGCAGGAGCTGTCAGGATACCCACCAGTTTTTGGAAGCCTTCCCTTAGCCCTGCTCCAACTCAGGGTTTTACATTGTGAAGAGTGGAGCCAAACTACTCTAATATGATTTCAGGCACCCGGAATTCCTGGAAGTCATATTTGCATATCACCAGAGCCCCGGTAGATAACGGGGCTGAATCACACTCCTCTTTTCTGGGTTTCTAATCTTTATCTTTTGCCTCCCCATGCCAATATTCCCCTACTAAGGAAAAAAAGATTTTTTTTTTCACTTAGAAAAGTGTTGTTTCCTGAAAGCAATAATGGGTGGGTCATGGGGCCTTATTTTCAGGAAACTGCCAGAGATGGCTTAGGAAAAAGGCAATCAATCTCCCCGCAACTCAATAATAAGTCCCGTTATTACCTGGTCAGATTTTCATCCCAACTGTCTGTGTTAGTGTTGGGGAAAGGTCATATTTTCCCATTTAACCATTTTGATTGAGTGGCTATGGGCATCTATTCCATTCCAAAAACAGCTTCCTATCTCCTAAGGGAGAAATAAGGGATCAAAAAAAGAAAAGAGAAAACAACCTAACAAAGAAGAGGATAGGAAAAAGTCAGGGTAACCAGATGCCTTGTCTCTTAGAGGCATTATCCAAAAAGAAAGAACAATTCAAAATTGATTTTGCTTCTTTCATCCATATGTTCCACAGGATTCAGAATGGTCTCCAGATGTTTGCTTTCCAATCATTTTCCCCCAATTCATCCACCTCCCCCATATTTTTTCAAATCTAACTTAAGGGAAGAGAAAGAGGTGAATGAAAACTATGTTTTACAGCAGAATCACAACTGACAAATGTAATTCTATCTTAGGAGATGAAGAAAAGAAAGGAAGAGGAAGATCAGGAACGAGTATAACGGCCAAGCAAATGTAATGGAATAGTAAAAGGCTCCACAGGAAACTACAGATATGAAGGATTCCGAGAAGCTTGGGAAGAACATTGAAAGGCAGCCGAGCTCTGATCATAGAGGTGACCAATGTTGACTTCAAAAGACTGATGGTGAAAAAGACCTTAGTCTCAACATAGAGGTGGTGGGTCCTAAGTGCCAGATGGGGTATGCATTGTCAAACACGGCCAGTTTGTGAGTTTGTGTGGCTTGACTGTACTTCTTCGTTACAAGGACGGGTTGGGAGAGAGGAGTGACTGGTATGACTGGGCCTTTTTAAAACATCGATAGAATATTAAAATATTTTTTTCAAATGCAGCAATCAATCTTGGTCCCAAAGTAAAGATGATCACACACACTTCACTCCCCAGTAAAAAGTGAATGGGAGGGAGACCTCTGGGTGCAGAATGTTGTCTGCTCTTGTCAGATGCAGGCACTCTAATTTGCTTTGTTACAAGGGAAGGTGCTAGCAGAAGGTGAGCATATCAGGAGGACGGTGGTGTTTAAAAAAAAAAGATGACAAAACTTAGCTTAACCTCTTGGATGATCAAAGAAAGGATTTTTTGCTTACTTCAAGTATATTTTCATACTTTATTCGTTTAAAGTATATTTTTAAATGACAATCTTCATTTCTAGAACTAGCTACTTGATGCTTATGAAATGGAAAAATGAAGAGTCTGGAGAACTGGGTTCTAGTTCCTGGGAATATTTGTATTTTTGTTGTTCAGTTGTGTTCAACTCTTTGTGACCCCATTTGGGGTTTTCTTGGCAAAGATACTAGAGCGATTTGCCATTTCTTCTCATTTTATAGATGAGGAAACTGAGGTATACAGGACTTGCCCAGGGTCACACATCTATGAAGTATCTAATGTTGGATCTGAACTCAGGTCTTCCCGACTGCAGGTCCAGCGCACAAAAAATTGTCCCACTTAGCTGCCATATACTTGTGTACCTCATCTCTATTCAATCTAATCTCCAACCTCAGCACAACCTCCAGTTACTCCATCTCTCTGTTTTTCCCAGTCATTTCACTTTTCTTCCTTCAGAATCTTGACCCTTTAATTACACAGTTAACCGTGTCTTTCTACAAACCCTTGCCCCAAGTCCTATCTTTGTTTAGTCTTTTCAAAATCCCAACCCCCTGAATTACTCCTGTCATTCACCTTCTATTCACATGCTGATGAAATTACTGGGGGAAGTTACAAAACCCATTCACTGCCAATTTATGTTACATATTTCATCCAGGCCCTCACTACTAGATGCCAATCCTTTTACTCTTGCTTGTTTGATTCTCTCTGCACTCCCTATGGTATCTGTTCCAAATATTCTCATTTCTTCTTAGATCTTTTATACAACCTCTCACCTTTCAGCAGGAGGAAAG
>CM053622.1:659651486-659663585 GCA_028646595.1 Phalanger gymnotis
GGGGAGGCTTGTTTGTAGGCAAGCCCATACCCTTTGCTAATTAGGCCTAAACTCCAGGCCCACACCCTTTGCTAAACCCCAGGCCTATACCCTTTTGCTAAGTAGGCACTAACCCTCAGGGCCCTAAATAGGGTTATATACCCTGAGGGTAGACATTAAGCTCAGACTAGAGAGGGGGGGGGAGGAGGAGGAGGAGGAGGAGGAGGAGGAGGAGGAAGAGGAGGAGGAGGAGGAGAAGAAGGAGGGCTCTGAGAACTGCAAGGGCTTTCAGAACTTCAAGAGGAGAGAATGCAGGCAAGCAGACAGTTAGGATTCATCAGTGAGTGTTTAGGGGAAGGCCCTAGCTTAGGGGAAAGTTACAGGACAGCTTGGCTCCTTGCTGTGATACTGTTTTAATTTCCTTGTTGTTACACTGAAGTGGACTTACTGGTTTTGGAATACAATTGTTGCTATGTTGAATTGGAGTTATTGGTTTTGGAATTTGATCTGAATAAATGTTTTACTTCTTCCGCCTTCTATACAGAGAGTCTCTTATACTTTGCGATTCTGAACTACACAGGCATGTTCGTGGCCACCATCTTGCTTTACTGATACACTCCTCCACTGATAACACTGAATCTTTACTGATACACTACTCTACTCCGCCTATTGACCTCACTTGCTTCTTTTAAGTCTCAATTTAAATTCCACCTGCTACAGGAAGCCTTCCCCAACTTCTAATTCTTGTGCATTCCTTCTGTTAATTGTTTCCTATTTCTCTTATACATAGCTTGTTGTGTGCATGTGTATTATATGCATATATATATATATGCGTATATGTATATATGCACGTTGCCTACCTCATTATTAGATTGTAAATGCCTTGAGAACAAGGACTGTCTTTTGCCTCTTTTTGTCTCCTCAGTTCTTTAGCACAGTGCCTGGCACATAGTAGGCACTTAAATATTTGTTGATTGATTTTTTTTTTTAAAGTATAGAGCATTTTGTATTTGCTCCTGGAGTCAGTAGCCACTGGAATTTATTGGCAGAGGTTTTCAGTGCTTGGCATGTAGTAGGCACTATATAAACGCTTCTTCCTTCTGCCTTTCCCCTTCTCCCCTTCCTTGACTTCTGTTGTTCTTTGTATAACCTAAGGCACAATTTAAATTTTTTCTTTTAAATAATAAAAAAATCTGCTTTCTTTAAGTTTAGATGATAGGAGTTTCAAGGGAAAATGGTTCTAAATAAACCGGAGTTTTTCTGATTTCAACTCCTTCCTAAACCCATCCCTCCTTTACAAAATTTCTCTTACAATCACTACTAGCCTTTATGCAGGTTCAAAACCTAAAAATAATTTTTAACTCTTTCTTCTTACCTTCTGCCCCCATATCTAACCAGTCACCAACTGTAAATTTTACCTCCAAAGAATCCTATATGGGTACTCTTTTCTCCATTCACTGATATCATAGTTCAGGACCTTATCAGCTCATGCCTGAACTATTGCAATAGCATTTTTATGGCTCTTTCTATCTCTTCACTTCTCCAATATATCCCTTATGCAGGTGCTAAAATAATTTTCCTGAGGTACTCATCATGTCACTTTCCTGCTCAAAAGCCTTCAATGGCTCCCTGTTGCTTCTTGGATAAAGTATAAGTTCAGCCTGGTTTTTAAGGCCCTCTGCAATTAAGTTCCAACCTGTCCTTTTAAACTTGTTTCACATTATCCTTCTTTGCCAAGTTGAATTACTAGCTGTCTGCTAAATTTGGCATTCCATCTTCAGCCTCTGTGTACTTGCACAAATGGGGTTGAACAGTAGTGTCTAAGGTCCCTCCCAGTCAGTCAACAAGTATTAATTGTTTATTATTCCAGTTCTAAATCTATGCTCCTATGCTGATCCTCTATAAACTAGGTCAGCTATCAAATCACTGGATCCTAGTATTTGCACCTAAAAGGACCTTAAAAGTCATCTAGACCTTTCTAACGTCTCTCCAACCCCACTTGCCTCAGTCTCTTCTCACTCTAGTTTGAACCTTTACCTAGACTCTCATCCCCTGAATGCACCAGCATCTCAGCTGTTCTCCCGGAGTCTAGTATCTCTTACCAATTCCATATTCCATTTTGACCACTTAAACACTGGTTTCACCTGTTTCTCTGCTCAGAAATGGCTCCCTATTGTCTATTTGACCACTAGATTTGAAGACCGTATGAAGAGCAGGTAGAAAGCTGGCCTTGGGATCCAGCCTCAGACATCTCCTAACACTATCACTCTGGGCAAAGTTAGTCCAATTTTTTGAGACTTTGTTTTCTCATTTGAAAAATGGGGATAAAAACATTTCCTTACATATCTTACCTCAAAATGCTGTACAAATGCTATTGTTACTAAGTTGTAGCATGGTGCAAAGAGAATTTGGCTAGATGTCAGCCTAGACCTGGGATCTCATTTTGTCCCTACTGCCATTTAGTTATGTGGACAAATCATTTAATTCTGTGGGCTTCTGTTTTCTCACTTAAAAGGTGAGCTTTAAGAGACAGTTGTGGCACAGTGGATAGAGAGCCTGCCTAAAAGTCAGGAAGACCTGCTTTCAAGCTTTGGCTCTGATACCTGATACCATCAGCATCATACCAAAAGTTGCTTAACCCTTCAGTGCCCCAGGAAACATAAATTGTACAACAGGTGCTGACAGTATTGGGGAAAGGGGCTTCTTCACTGGGTCTCCTTTAAATCCCTAAAATCATGGATCTAATCCAAAGGTGGGTCTAAGGTAACTTTCTGTTCTATACTGCTAAATACTTCTTCTGTCATGTTTGAAGACCCTGAATCATCTGCTCTACCCTACATCCTAGGTGGACGTTAAGGAAACTATTCTCTAGCACTGACTTTAACTATAACTAGACAAATCTTGTCTTTGAATTGTATCCATACCATGTTCATTATTCCTGCCTCTGTGTCTTTGTTCATGAGAGTGGTGACCTTGCCCAAGAATAACTTCCTGGTTGTACATGCCAGCAAACTGAAGGGGCAGGGGATCGGGGAGGTGTTACTATCCAATGGGAACATGGCAGAGGTGGATTTAGAATCAAGGTCTCCTCTCTCCTGATTCAGTGTACTCTTCTTTAGGGGCTCTGGAAAGAGCCTTGAATTTGGAAGGAGGAATTTAGAATTACAGGACTTAACTCTACTACTTACCACCTGTGTGACCTTGGCCAAGTCCCCTAACTTCCTGGGCTTCAGCTTTCTTCTCTACAACATGAATGCTGGATTATATGACCTCTAAAGTCTTTTCCAGCTCCAGATCTATGATTGTATGTTCAGGGGCATACTTGTCTCTGTTAAGGGAAGTCTCCCCTATCAAGAAATGGTGTTTTCATGATCCATTAAAAAACTGAATTTCTACAGAACACTGATAATTCCATAAGCCTGGGGATCAGGCCCCCTTAGCAATAAGTATAGATTTATACAATGTAATAAAAAAAAAATAGCAACATGTTCCCCTTCTATGCAAATAAGGCAAAAAAAATAAGGTGCATGGTTTCAGACAGCAGTTAACCCAAAGCATCACTTAAGTAGAGAGCAGAGCCTAGATCAGGATGGAAGGCTCTAGAGTCTTCCTTCCCTTGGATTCGGCCTGATTGCAAGGTTGGGCAACGTCATCCCCATATTTCAGATCACAAGCTGGTATGCTCTTGTTGCCCATGGCAACCCAGCTGCACCAGAACGTTAGCATTTGTAAACGTGTGGAGGCTTAAAATTATATTGTTGATTCCGTCTGGAGGGCGATAGTCTGATTTGTACACAGCTCTGAATAAATTACTCATTATCTTTTACAACCATCGAGAGAGAGAGGGAGAGAGGGGGGGAGGGGGGGAGAGGGAGAGGGGGAGAGAGAGAGAGAGAGAGAGAGAGAGAGAGAGAGAGAGAGAGAGAGAGAGAGAGAGAGAAGGAGAGAAGGGAGGGAGCTCTTCTTTCTCCTTTCTCTTCCTCTCTTTTTTTCAGAGACAGCAAATTGTGTCAGCAGGTGTGAAATGAATGTTAACCATAACAACCAGACCTGAGTAATCAACATTCCTGCGACTAGCCTGAGAAACATGCAGAATATCATTGAACAACACAGGAGACAGGCAGGCAAAGTCTAACATCAGATGGATTATTCCAAGGAGAACATTAGGAATAGTGATTAATAATAATTGCTCCCATTTACATAGGGTTTTGCAATTGGCAGAGTGCTTTCCTCCCAGTACCTCTATGGGGTAGTACAAGTCTTATTATCCTTAGTCCAATGATAAGGAAACTGATGTTCATAGGATTGGAGACTTAGAGATGGAAAGGACCCTAGCAATTACTGGTGTGATGTATGGGTTATGTATCTATTAGTATTTACCATATTATAAATTAAAATGTTTTAATATTATCACGAAAATAGTTTTGGCCTCAAAAAGCCGCTGAAAGGTTTCAGGGACTCCTGGGGGTTTCCAGACCACACTTTGAAGAACCAGTGCTCTAAACAAAATTTAACATTTTCTTCAATTAGGAATGTAGGCAATAAACCACAGCAGTATCAGGCTTCCCCAGATTTCCAAAGAGGCTTCATGACACAAAGAGGTTCAGAACCACTGGACTAGATGAACTATGTATAAAGTCCCTTCTATGGGTCCATAATCATTTGGAAGAGTGATTATGCTTGTTCTGTTTTACTTCAGAGTGCAGAATAGAACGGGTTGGCTTAAACATGAGCTTCAGGTCCCTGAAGGTCTTTACAAAAGCTGTACAATTAGTTCTCAGAAATGCTGTAGAAAGACTAATGCCAGAGGACCCTTCCAGCTCTAGAGTTCTGTAAGCCTAATTCTGTGGAGTATCATGGGATTATTTGGAGTCAGATATTTCAAAACATCCAGGTTTACTACAAGAACTTCCTCCAAGATGTTTACAGAATCAATCAATCAACTAACAAGCATTTATTAAGCACCTACTATATGCAAGATACTATGTTAAATGCTGGGGATATGAAGGGATAGGGATTGAGACTGGACCTGTGATTTCATTGATATAGGGAATTTCCAGATGAGGAAATTCCATTCACCAGTACAGATTGGCATTTTATTTGAAACTTGTTATTTTAGAGTATCTTTTCTGCAACTTGGAAACAACCAGATGGCTGGAGACAGCTGGGTGACACAGTGGACAGAGGAGTCAGTTAAAATCAGGCCTCAGATACTTACTAACTATATTACCCTGGGCAAGTCACTCAACCTTTATTTTGCCTTAATCTATTGGAGAAGGAAATGGCAAACCACTCCTGTATCTTTTCCAAGAAAATTCCATGGACAATAGGGTCCATGGAGTCATGAAGAATCATACATGACTAAATGACTGAACAACAAAGACAACATGCAACTTATCCTCTTTGAGATTTACTTAGAGCACTGAGAAGTTAAGTGACTTGTCCATGCTCACATAGCCAGTTATGTACCAGAGGAGGGATTCAACTCAAGTCTTACCGGATAGTTTTCTATCAACTATGCCACCCTGCTTGTGAGCTATAAAAAGACAAAGTGAGACAGTACCTGCCTTCAAGGAGCTTACGTTCTAATGGGAGCAATAACGGGTAAACTATTACAGGACTGGCACACACAGAGTGCCTCTGACAGAGTCACTCTCTTGGAAGAGGCTAAGAGCTGGCTCTGGGAGAGTCCTAATAATATAATGGAAGTATTTTTGATTGATGCTGGACATTCTGTAGTTGCTTCCTACCAGCCAACCACATGGTGAAAACAGGGCTCTTTGGTTTTGGATGCATTCAGAAAGAACGAGGGATGGAAAGCCTTGACCATTCTTCTCTTTGGTTGTGCTCTGATGGTTTTGATACCATTTTGGTAGCATCCAGTGAGAGACACAATGGTGCAAGGGAAGAGTCCTTGTGTCTCATCACCTCTGAAACCACGTGGCCCCTTGAAAATGGACCTCTGGTTTTTGCCTGCTGAGCTCTTGAACAGGGATCCAGAGCATACTCACCATACATATGTAGATATATATGAGACGCATACAGAGCAGACACAAGGCAGCCTTGCATGGGAATGTGCTAGCAGATGGAGGGGAAAGGAGGGAGGAGAAGGGGTGAAAAAAGGCCTCCTATAAAAGGTGGTGCTTGAGCTGAGTCTTGAATTATAACTCCATCCATGAGGCAGGGCTGAGGAGTAACAAAATGTAGGCATGGGGGAGCTGTCAGGGCACAGTCACAGAGAGAGGAGACAGAGAAGCATGTGTGAGTCACAGCAAGTAGTAGAGTTTAGTTAGACTACAGAATGCAGGAACAGGAAAAACATGCTAAAGTACTGGAGAGATAGGAAGAGACCAGATCACAGAGGACTTAAGAGCCAAACAGAGGATTTCATATTGTACCCTAGAAGTAATACGGAGCCATTGGAGTTTATTAAGTAAGGTGGGGAGGAACATGGTCAGACCAGTGCTTTAGGAAAACCGCTTTGGCAGGTGCATGGAGAATGGATTAGAAGCAGAGAAAATCTTGCAGCAAAGAAACCAGTTAAGGTATTGTAATGAGTGATGAGGGGTGTAAGAGGTGACAAGGACTTGAACTGGGGACTATCAAAAACCCTGTGGTAGAGGAGGGTTTGATAGAGTTGGAACATGATAACATCATGCCTCCTCTCAGAAGAATTAAAAATCTTTTTATGGATCCATCCTTTAGCAGCTGCCTCTACTAAAATGATTCTTTCCCCTTTCCTGCCTGGATCATGAGTCTCATGCACTTTCCAATCTCCTCTGTCATCTCTTTGCTTCTAGTCGCAAGATCCTAGACCCCAATTTCTAATGTGTGCCTGATTCTTGTGCACTGTGTAAACCACCAACATCTCTTCCTGGCTTGGTAGGTCACTAGCCTCTTAAATACAAAGGATAAGGGTAGGTGGGTGCAGATGGACCTGGAGGGATGCATTTTATTTTGAAATTGGCCTTGACTTTTCAAAGAGGGGTTAAATTGGACAAGACTCCACAGGACCACATCTCTGCTATCTTTATTCTCTCTTTGTCACAGCTGAAGGCCAGGCACTAGCTAATTAGTACCTGCAATTGACACTTGATTCTTGACTTAATGGTTTATTTGTTGTAATTAGAAGCTTTTAGTGCATCAAAAAGTCACTCTTATCTTCAACTACAGGTCTGCTGTCATCTAACACTTTAATTCAAGGTAACTAATCAATTCAATTCTTTCAACAGATTTTTATAGGGAAATGCACATTTCTGTTTTCGAGGCATTGCTAGGGAAATGCAAAGGATCATAACAGGTAATCACTGCTGGGGACTAGAGTTACAATCCAGCGAACAATGGGGTAGCTGTGATGAAAGAGGGGTGGACCTGAAGCCAGATGAATTGTGTTCCACGCTTATCTCTGCCAAGCTCGGTCAAGTCATTTAACCTCAACTTTCTCTACCAGACCATAGAAACTTCACTCTAGAAGCTCACTTCACCTCTCAACTACTCTCATATTGGTAGTTGCCTTGCACCCCTCAGGCTTCTCCTTCTGATCATTTAAAGCAGGAGACCCTGACCAACCACATCTTCATTCCTCTTTAACCTATACTCCTAGCTTTCTGCCCCCAAGCCAAGTAACTTCTGCTACCTCACCCTCCCCTTTTCAGTTCCCTTTATGCCTTTTGTATGTTGTCTCCCCCATTAGAATGTAAGCTCCTCGAGAACAAGCACTGTCTTTCTTTCTGCTTGTTTGCCTTCCTAGCCTTGGCACAGGGCTTGGCACATAATAAAGACTTTATAGATGCTTGCTGATTTGACTTGACTTAACCTCTATGACCCTCAGTTTCTTCATCTTTAAAGATGAGGATAAAAATATTTAGGGAAATTCTGTAGAAGAGGATATGATGCTTACAAGGAGAGAGATGCTCTCATTGCTTTGCCCATTCAAGACACACTTGCGCCAATCTTTCCTCCTCCACCCCTGAAAAATGAGGCCATATAAGGACCCTACCTAGCTTCCCATCTCAAATTTTTGTTATTCAGTTTTCTCAGTCATGTCTGACTCTTCATGGCCCCATTTGGGGTTTTCTTGGCAAGGATATTGGAGTGGTTTACCATTTCCCTCTCTAGCTCACTGTATAAATGAGGAAACAGGCAAACAGGGCTAAGTGACTTGCTAGGTCACACAGCTAGTAAGTGTCTGAGGCTGGATTTGAACTCAGGTCCTCCTGACTCCAGGGCCAGCACTCTATCCACTGTGCCCTCTAGCTTCTCATGTCAAGTTGGCATAAGCTTAAATATGTGTTTTATGAAGCACAGCTTGAGAAACATAACATATAGGAGTGCTATGACTCAGTTAATGTAATTACAATTCATCAAAAAAGTCACTCTCCTCTTTAGCTACAGGCCTACTCTATCTAGCTCTTTAATTCTCCATTTCAACACTTTTATAACAAATCTATTTTCTAAGGAAATCGGAAGGCCAGTAAAAGGTACAGCTGCTATTTACAGAAATATTAACTATTCAGATTTCAGATTGAGATTAAGGAACAGTCTCAATATTGCAGTGATATCCAGTTTAGAGTCAAAATTCCTTTCAGAATTTTGCAAGACCAAATGGGCTTTTGATCTCAGCTGTCTCGGAAGAATGGAAGCGCTTTTAATTAGCACCAAGGACAATAACTAGGGTGAGGTTAAAGACTTAGTTGAAAACACCGGAGGCGCTCATTTTTATACTAAAGCAGAGGAAGCTTGATAGAATGAAAGTGAGAAACAAGGACAGGCCCCCAACCACGCCTGACCAAAAGGAATTTAGGAAGAGAAAAACAAGAATCTCAAAGTTAGTGTTTCTAAGGTTTCTATTAGGTACTTTTGGCAAGGTTCTAAATACTTTGAAATATAAAAACTTATAGCTTGTGTTCTAAGAACTCTATCTACCACTTTCTTGGGATCTTCCAATAGGGCTCCATATACTGCTTTCTACCCACCATCTACTAACTAGCTTTAATTTTCGCTTTCTCAATGGTACTTGTTACAGCTGTCAAAGATTTTTATCAATGAATATACTAGTCTTTTCTGTTGCAACACTTTGTCAAGAGAGACACTCCAATTACAAGCTTAAAAACTCCATAGCAACAGCCAGTTCAGCCTATGCATCAATGTACAGCCCATGCCAACAGGGAAGGTGGGAAGGCTCTGTGAA
The DNA here is from genome assembly GCA_028646595.1 of Phalanger gymnotis. Lineage (NCBI taxonomy): Eukaryota > Metazoa > Chordata > Mammalia > Diprotodontia > Phalangeridae > Phalanger > Phalanger gymnotis. The sequence continues at coordinate 659,660,656 of CM053622.1, forward strand.
CAAATGGGCCAAACAGGTCACTCCCTTTCTGCTGGGAAACAAGGTCTACTTCCTTGACAGCAGTAAACAATCCTCTGCTACCCCTCCCTCCCCCCCAGCACCTGTTTCCACAGTAAATGACTCTGGATGTCTCCTGTCCCCCAACATTTTACTGACTTCTGCAGAATTCAAGAAGCCAAGACTAGAGCCTGGTGATTCTGAAAGGCCTTTCCTTACCTCCGGTCATCAGAGGTCTCTAACCTGCCCAGTGCCGAACTCGATCGCATTTTGTTTCTTGAAGTCATGGCACCAGACTGGAACTTTTCACGGTCTCTCTAAGGAGCCCTAGAATCTGATTGTACCTGAGACTCTGGAGCAAAAGCAAGCGAGCAGAAATCTGGAATGTGAAGGAGACCTGGTGGTTTGCTCGCTGGGACCGGAGGAGAGAAGCCACACAGACCTGTTGCTCTTTTTCTCTGCTCCAGTGTTGCTCCAGTTACACCCTGTAATTGGAGTGGCGTTCCACGTTACCTCCCCAGGAACATCATAGGGAAGAACCATGTGAACCTGGGGGAGGAAGGGGAAGAAATTCCAGGAGGAAGAAAAATGAGCCCTTGTCTTCCAGTGCATATCACCTGATTCTCTAGCTTTGCTCACCCAGGGTTTAGTCAACGAAATTTTTGCATTGTCACAAAGAAGGCAGGTTGGATTCATCCAGCTTACTTCTAGAGAACAGAGCTAAAACAAGGAAGGAAGAAGCACTAGCATTTATTTAGTGCCTACTATGTTCCAGGCACCATGCTAAGCATTTAACAGATAGCATCTCATCTGATCATCACAACAACCCTAAAAGGTAGGTTTAAATATTATTCCCATTTTATAGTTGAAGAAACTGAGGCAACAGAAGTGAAGTGACTTGCCCAGGGTCACACAGCTAGTAAGTGCCTGAGGCTGGATTTGAACTCCAATCTTCCAAACTCCAGAACCAGAACTCTATCCATTGTGCCTAATATCACTCAATTCTTAGGCTTTAGGCTAATTATTGTTCAGGTGAGAACCTAATTGATCAATTCTGGGATAGCTATTTGCTGTTACTTTCATTTAAATGGATTGACTTTGAAAGATACGCCCTTCTAGACCCAGCTTCTTCCTACAACCTAGTTTTGCAATGCTAGTAACTGCCAAAAGGTGCCTTGGGTTATGGCTCATCCTACCTTTTCCATCTTGGGCTTTTATATTACTGTATGCAATGCCTAGAACATAATCCTTCCCCACCTCCAACTCCAGTTATTGAAATCCTTCTTTTCTTTCAAGGCTGAGACTTGGAAGGGGCCCTATCTTAGATGAAACTTTTTCTGATTCCTTCCAAAGGGAATTGACCCCTTCTTCAGTTGGTCAACAAGAATTTAGTAAGTGTTTACTCTATACTGAGCTTCCCATCTCTTATCATTCTTTTTGCTCTCCATCCTTAATTATATTCTAAATGGTATTCTAATTCATTCAGGCATTTTTCTTATCTCTCTGATAGATTGTAAGTTTCTTGAAGGCAGGAACTCTCTATCCTTGTATCCTCCAGTACTAAGCATAATACCTTACGCTTAGTTTCTCTCTCTGTGTGTCTCTCTCTCTCTCTCTCCCCCTCCCTCCCTCCCTGTATATATGCATATATATTTATTTATATATACATATGTATGTATGTAAATTAAACATTAATAGAACATTAAACATAGCTATAATAATATTAATATAACATATACTGTTATGTTGTATATAATATATAACACATATGTATTATTATGTTTTATATATTAGTTCAGTTGGCAAAATTAAGTAATTGAGCTGGGGGCAGGGTGTCTAAATGTGTTTCTCTTGGGAAAGGACTGTGAGAGTCTTATATATCCTGTGCAGCAGAAGAGGTTGGGGCTGCAGCACTGATAGTCATAAAGAGAAATTGCATTCTAAGAGGGAATGACCAGCTATGTGGAAGTCTGTCCCTTGCATGAACACACCCTGACTGAGGATGTTCTTCTGCCCTGATCCATGGATACCAGCATCAGTGTGACAGGTGCTGCTGGAGTCATCTGCTGACCTCGCAGAAGAACCAGCTATGAAGACAAAGAATCCAATGGCACCTGAATAAGACTCCTGGCTACAATGTCCCAACAAATGGGTAACCAGGAAGGAGGTATCTATTTTATTCAAATCAACTCATTCCACTTTTGGAAAAGTCAGAGCCATTAGGAAGTTTTTCTTGATATCTGGCTGAAATCTGCCTCTTGGCATATCCCCTACCAACGACTCCTACCTCTGCCCTCTGCTCTCTGGGCCAAATTGAATATATCTAGTCCTTCTTTAATACTACAGGTGTCCTCAAAGCATCCATGACTCTTCTATCTTGTCTCTTTCAAGTTAAACACCCCCCCTCCCGTTTCCTTCAATAGATCTTTGCATGGCATAGTCTCCATTCTCATCACCATCCTGATCAAACATTCTTTGCACCCACTCCGGTTTCCTCTATTTTGAAGGGTCTTTGGCCTGTCACCAGGTGTCTCCTCTTCTCCTAGATATCATGCTCTCAACCCCTTGCCATGGAACTCACCAGTGAACTACTGTTGTGTATCACTGTAGTAGGCCAGGCCTGACTCAGGCTGGCCTGGCAATTCAGGTTAGAGATTCAAACAAAACGAGACCATTTAACATGTAACAAAAGATGGTATATTTAGCTAGGTTATGGAAAGAATAATCAGCAAGGGTGCAACTTTGCTCTAGTAGAGTGAGTTAGTTCAATTAGCTATGGAAAATCCATCAAGTCTGAGAGGCACTGACTTTTCTCAAAGACTGGCCTCTTTTTTGCCCTCAGGGAACCAGGAAGCCATATCAACCAATGGAGCCTTAGCTCTGTGTTCATCAAGCCTCAGAGATGGCTTCTCTGCTTTTTAGAGAAAAAAAAA
>CM053622.1:659664085-659689608 GCA_028646595.1 Phalanger gymnotis
AGACGCATTGGTTCGCGAATTGGCCCCTTTTAAGTCCTTAATCTACTCCCACACAGGTTTCACACCTGATAGGGCTTTGGGCCTGGGGCTTAGCATTTAACAGGTGAAAGTACTTTCGCCATAAACAAAAGCCAAACTCCTCAAGGGCACCCATTAAACTAAGCCCATTTTGCCTTACTGGCACAGGGACCGTGATAATAAACTTTCCCTATGGCCTTCTGCCCATTATGTAGCCTTGAACACTATACCTACCTGTACGACTCTCCTCCCAGTATCCACTACTAGGATCTAGTCTGTTTAGTCTTTGAAACCAGGCTGTCTTGGATCTGCCCTGTCCTATCACTACGTGAAACCAGAAAAAAGGCTGAAGCTCAGAATACTTTGGACCTGTATCAGGGATCTCTACAACTCTTATCAGAAGTAGCCAGTGGGATAAGGCTTGCTCTCCTACAAAAAAGGGAGAGCTGTGCTTCTAGCTCCCACTAGGGACCTAAACCCCGCCCCCAGTGACATCTGAGGGTAAGCCTAATGTCCAAGGCTCAAATATCAACATATCCCCTGATTTCCTACTGACCCCAGGCTACTATTCACAACCTAGCAACACTGCTGCAGACAGCAACAGATCCCATGAGCCTCTAAACACCATCATCTGGATATCATTCCAGATTATGTCATCAGTTACCGTGAGTTCCAGCTCTGTCTTCCTATTGGACAGTAGAAGTCTTCATTTGGACACCTAGTCAGATCTGGAGATTGATGCGAGAAGTTTTCTCACAATTATACCCCACATGTATGCATTCTACTGCACCCGCCTTCAAGAAACTTAAAATCTATCAGAGAGATGAGAAAAATGCCCGAATGAACTAGAATACCATTTAGAATATAACTAAGGATGGAGGGCATAAAGAATGATGAGAGATAGGAAGCTCAGTATAGAGTAAGCACTCATTAAATTCTTGTAGACCAACTGAAGAGGAGGTCAATTCCAAGGAATCAGAAAAGGTTTCATGTGAGATATGGCTCCTTCCAGGTCCCAGCCTTGAAAGAAGAGGATTTCAATAACTGGAGTTGGAGGTGGGGAAAGCAGTATGTTTTAGGCATTGCATATACATGCAACCCATGTGTCTTATCTGAAAATTCAATCCATTACTGGTCAATCAGCTATTGTTTCCATTTTTCATTTATTGATTACAGATGCTTGGGGGGAGTGGGACACCTCTTTTTCTGATTTCAGGGTATTGCACTTTTTCACTCTCCTCTCCCGATTTGGAAATGCCCTCGTTATTCCTCCAATTAGATTATCTAATTTTATATCCTGGTTTGTACCCTGTTAATCATTTTCTTTTAATTAATTGGTCCTATTTGATTTTTTTAATGCATAAAAATCTGTCTCCTCCTGTATTCAGGGTCCAGAGCCAAAGCTGAGGAGGTGTGCAATTGGCATGTATCACCTAATAAATCGACATGCTCAGAAGCTTAAACCTTTGTTTCCTCAGTCATTTCATCTTTTACCTACCACACACTTCAGGGATGAGGTTCAGTTATTCCCCTAATGCTAAGTGAGTTCTGATTTGTCACCTCATCTACTTCACAAACTAAGAATAACTCACATTGGTACAGCGCATTAAAGTGTGCAAAGCACTTTCTTCACAACAACCCTGTGTGGGGAGTATTGTAAACATTGTTATTCCCATGTTATAGATGGAGAAACTGAGGCCAGTAAGTGTCAGAGCCAGAGGTCAGGTCTTTCCTGACTTCAAGTCGTTTCCTGTGCACCATACTGCTTTTAAGAGGAATTTCCAAAGGTTCTTACTGTCCCTAGCCTCGGCAGTCACCAGGAGTCGAGAGCTCTTTAAACCTAATCGGATCAGTCTTTTCAATTCCTTATAGGTAATTTTCCCCTTCAAATTAAAGCTGCTGGGGGAAAGGACTTAATGATTGCTTTTCAGTGAACCTTAAGGAGGCAGCATTAGCCCTTGAGGAGGTGAAGTGACTGATTAACCCTCTAGACCATTAAAATAACCAGTAACTGTTGGTCTCAAGAAAACCCTTGAAGTATTCGGGTGTCTTTATTTTCCTGTTCCCTCCACAGCATGGCATGTTTTAAAATCCAAGTGAACAAAATAAAAATGATAATTATGTTAGTTTCCTAGAGCTTGAATACAGCTCTAAAGTCATCTAGCACAATTCACTACTTGACAGATGATTCCATCCAACAACATCCCCAGCTGATGCTCATCAAGCCTTTACTTATATGCTTTCGGGGACAAGTCAGAGTGGACTGACTTAGAGCATCCCGCTCCCTCAGCCACCAGAATGGAAGGAAGAGGTCAATGCGCTGGTATGAGGCAATCAAACTCATTACAAGGTAGAAGGAAAAGAGACGAAGAAAGTAAAGTCAAAATACAAACTTAAGAAACCTAGTCTTCTACCTGGAAAAGGGAGTGACCTTGGGTTCTGGAAGACCATGTTGCCGGAACAGAAACCCTAGCAGACCCTCCTAGGCTGGAAACACTGAGTAAGAGCCTGGAGAATGAACAAATTGTGTCTGTTGAACAAAGAGAAGACTGTATCAAAGTTTAGAGGGTTCGTCACCAGAAGACTGCCCACTAGGTAATTATTTTTTTTCCAGTCAAAGCAACTCACTTACAAAGACAGGAAAGGATCTCTAATTGCATTAGTAGGTGGAGCATCCAAATGGTTAAACTCATAGACTCTAAAAGTGCTAAAATATTCACCTATTGAACAAAGAAGACAGCTATACACCCCGGCACCCCCTTCTACGTACATATCTCTCCATCTTGGCTTGGCTTTTTTTTTTTTTTACTAGCTTACCTTCTCTACCAGATAACATAAATTTCCTTAGATGCCTGGGCAATACCAGGCCAATCTGGCCATTATGACAATTTTGATTAATGCTTATTCAATTAAATTCAAGCCAACAAGCATTTATTGGGCTCTTCGTATGTGCCAGGCACTATGCTAGGAACTAGTGGTATAAAGACAAAGATGAATACAGTCCCTGCCCTCAAAGAGCATATGTCATATTAGACGCTACTCTTCTAGCCAAGCTGACTAGACAACCATCCACACTGACCATAACATAACTTACATGTCAGATTTAACTATGATGGGATCCTGGCATTTCAGGCTATTGATTTGGCTGTACTGTGAGCTTTGGTTAACTATGAATACAAAATATCAAATACGATACTAATTAACATAATTCATTTTTAAGAGTCCTAACAAGTGAATTTGAAGGGAAACAGTTTGGTTTAAGATGTTTGTTTTTTGTTTTGGTAGAGATATGTAAGACATACTATTGTTTTGAGATTTGTCAGAACACTCACCACAAGTGAGGATATAGACAAGTCTATTTACACATTAAACAGGAAAAATCTGATTTTAAATCTACCTTCAGTGCAATGGTATTGAGGGAAGGATCTCATTAGTTCGTCTCAGATTTGGCAGTATCATAATGTAGAGCAGATACCTGCTAGATGTCTGGATCTTAAGGGGTTAGTGAAATAACCTTTCCATCTCCACATGTCCCCCAAAATGTCACTGTAGTAGAGAGCAACTTTCCATTCTCAAATGGGGTAGGATCTTTTCTGTCAATCCTGCGACCTCCTATTAATCATTTGGACTGGACTGAGAAGGGAGCTTGGGATCAGACTCTAATCAGACTTATAAATGACTCCTTTCTGGTAGAACTTTTGATACAAATAGACATTGTCAACCTGGGGAATTAGGATAGACTTGAAGTATATCCTTCGTCTCCTTAGAAGCGGGGTACATGTCTAGAAGCATATACCTAGCTAAACAAGAAATAGAAAACAAGGCTGCTGGAAGTTTGGATCAATCTTGATTTTGCTTTCTGTGTGTCTCTTTCTTGTCTCCTAGCATTGCATCTATTTCTCCTTTCCCTTCTGGTGGCTGAGGGAGTATGACTCTGGTCATCCTAGTGACATGTCCTATTCCTTCCTTCTGAAAGACAACAAGGGAAGTTGCCCCTATGGGCTGCTCCTATTACTCTCTTCCCTTTTAAAGAGAAAAGAGAATGGCAAGCTCTTAATTAGGCTACTTTTCTCTTGACCAGACACAAGGGAATAGAATTGCCCAGCCTTGCTTATTGCTTCGTGTCACAGATCTTTGCTCTGACTTGGAACTTAGTCAAGAAGTAGAGACCTGATTTTGTTTCACTCACATTCGCTCTCTCTCTCTCTCTCTCTCTCTCTCTCTCTCTCTCTCTCTCTCTCTCTCTCTCTCTCTCTCTCTCTCTCTCCCTCCCTCCTTCACTCTCTCCTCCTCCTCCTCTTCCTCCTCTTCCTTCTTCTCCTTCTTCTTCTGTCTCTGCCTCTGTCTGTCTGTCTCTCTCCTCCTCTATTACCATCGAAGTGGTGCCTGATAACTATGGGTGTCCAAGAGTCTATCCTAAGACCTGTTCTCTTCTCTCTCTATACAGCTTCACTTGATGATCTCATCAGCTCCCAGCTCCCATGAATTCAATTATCATCTCTCTGCTGGGTGGTTAGGTGGTGTAGAGAAGAGCACTAATGAGTATGGCAAGGAGCTGTTTTGCCTTAGAAAGTATTTGTGCAAGAGATTCTGTGTAAAGTACCAGAAAACTTGCAAGCTAAAAACATCGATGCACATTTCAAAATTGTGCCCCTGCCCCCACACGATTGTACTTCCTATAAAAGTAGTTCATTTCTATTTGGAGGTAGAGCGGTACAAAAGGCCATGGCTGTGTGCAGGTCCAGTCACAGTAACAGAGGTTACCATATAACTTTCTTGGCTTCAATGGCTCCAAAGTCATGGAGGATATCATCAAAATGAACACACATTGGGTAGTATCAAAGGATCACAATTTGGGAGTAGGAAGACATCTCATTGGCCAACTAGTGCAACCACGACTATAGTATTTTTTAAAATTTTGTTTAGAATTTTATTTTTCCGCAGTTACATGTAAAAACAAATTTTAATATTCATTTTTAAACTATGAGTTACAAATTCTCTCCCTTCCTCCTTTACCAACCCCCCTTACTGAGAAAGCAAGCAATTAGATATAGGTTATACATATGCAATCATGCAAAACATATCCATAATAGTCATATTGTGAAAGAAAACACAGACAAAAAAAAACTAAAAAAAAGTTTTTTTTAAAAGTAGGCTTCAATCTATAATCAGACACCATCAGTTCTTCCTCTAGGGATGGATAGCATTTTTCATCATAAGTCCTTCAGAGTTGTCTTGGATCATTGTTTGCTGAGAATAGCTAAGTCATTCACAGCTGGTCATCTTACAACATTGCTTTCACTTTGTACACAGTACATTTCATTTTGCATTAACCCATGTAAGTGTTTCCAGATTTTTCCTGCTTATCATTTCTTATAGTACAATAGTATTCCATCATAATCACATACCACGATTGTTCAGCCATTCCACAATTGATGAACATACCCTCAACTTATAATTGTTTATCCCAGAAAAGAGTTGATAGAAATATTTTTTATGTATAGGTCCTTTCCTTTTTGTTTTTTGTCTCTTCTGGGATACGAACCTAGTAGTGGTATTTCTAGGTCAAAGGATGTTCATGGTTTTATAGGCCTTTGGGCATGGTTCCAAATTGCTCTACAGAATGGTTGAATCAGTTCACAACTCCACCAACAATGCATTAATGTCTCATTTTTCCCACATCCCCTCCCGCCTTTGTCATTTGCTTTTTCTATCCTATTAGCCAATCTAATAGGTATTAGGTAGCACCTCAGAAGTGTTTTAATTTGCATTTCTTCAATCAATAGTGAGTTAGTGTTTTTTTCATCTTGCTATAGATAGCTTTGATTACTTCATCATATCCTTTAATCATTTTTATAAAATCTTTTAAATGATCATATCCTTTAATCATTTATCAGTTGGGGAATGGCTCCTATTTTTATAAATTTGACTCAGTTCTTTGTATGTTTGAGAAGTGAGGCCTTTATCAGAGAAACTTACTTCAAAATTTTTTTTCACAGTTACTATTGCTAACTGTATTTCCCTCCATCCTATTTTCCCCTTTTATTCTATTCTCTCTCTCCTTTCACCCTGGCCCTCCTCGAAAGTATTTTGTTTCTGACTATTCGTTCCCCAATCTGCCCTCCCTTCCATCATGCCCTTGCCCCTTCTCTTATCCCCTTCCCCTCCTACTTTCCTGTAGGATAAGATAGATTTCTATACACAATTGAGTGTGTATGTTATTCCCTCTTTGAGCCAGTTCTGATGAGAGTAAGGTTCACTCACTCCCTTTACCTCACCCTGCTTCCCCTCCACTGTAAAAGCTTTATCTTGCCTCTTTTATGTGAGATAATTTACCTCATTCTACCTCTCCCTTTCACTGTAACATATTTAACAAGCAATCATTCAATGCTCTGTTTGAAGACCTCCAAATGGATTGAGGAACCCATTACCTCCTCAGGAAGCTCATTCCATTTCTGCAGAGCTCCAATTATTGGGAGAGGGTCAGCTAAGTGGTGCTTAGATAGAGTAGATAGAGTGCCAGGCCTAGAGTGCCAGGCCTAGAGTCAGGAAGACTCATCTTCCTGAGTTCAAATCTGTCTTCAGGCACTAGCTGTGTGACCTTGAGAAAGTCACTTAACCCTGTTTACCTCAGTTTCCTCATCTATAAAATAAGTTGGAGAAGGAAATGTGAAACCACCCCAGGATCTTTGCCAAGAAAACCCCAAATGGGGATCACAAAGAGTCGGACATGACTGAAATGACTGAACAATAGTTACTGGGAAGTTTTTCCTGACATCAAACCAAACAAGACAGATCCAATCTTCTTTTACATTGTATCTCTTTCAATCCTTGACAACAGTTATTGTGGCTCTCAAGGCCTCCCTTCTTGCCCCTAGTCTTTTTTTTCTCCATTTTAAACATTTCTAGCTCTTTCAACTGCCTGCCTGCCAAAGTCTGTCCAAGTCCATGTTCATTGTTTCTATGACACTATCTATCCATCTCATCCTCTACCATCCCTTTTCCTTTTCCTTTCAATCTTTCCCAACATCAGGGTCTTTTTCAATGAATCTCATTATCTCATAACCTGGCCAAAGTATTTAAGCTTCAACTTCAATATTTGATCTTTCAGTGAATAGCTTGATTTTTTAAAGATATTGACTAATTTGATTTTATTGCTGTTCAAAAGACTCTCAAAAGTTTTTCCCAGCACAACTCAAAAGCGTTGATTCTGTGGTGCTCAGCTTTCCTCATAGCCTGCTTCTCACAGTCATACATTGCTACTGGAAAAACCATAGCTTTGATCATGTGGACATTTGTCAGAAAGATGACATCTCTGCTTTTTAGTATGCTGTCTAGATTTGCCATAGTTGTCCTTACAAGGAGCAAGCATCTTTTAATTTCATTGCTGTGGTTGCCACCTGTAGTAATCTTTGAGCCCAAGAATATAAAATCCGACACTTCTTCCATTTCTTCTCCCTTTTTGTTTGCCAGAAAGTGGGGGAACCAGTTGCCAACATCTTAGTTTTTTGAATGTTAAGCTTCAATCCAACTTTCACAGTCTCCTCTTTCACCCTCATCAAGAGATTTCTTAACTCTTCATGTTCTGCCATCAGAGTGGTATCTACGTATCTGAGACTGTTGATAGTTCTCCCAGCAGCCTTAATTCCAGCTTTTGATTCATTCAGCCTGACATTTCACATGGTGTACTTTGCATATTAGTTAAATAAATAAGGTGTTGTGATCCACGCAATCCAAGGCTTTAGTGTAATCAATGAAGTACAAATAGACGTTTTCTGGAACTCCCTTTCTTTCTCCACAATTCAGCAAATGTTGGCAATTTGGTTCTAGTTCTTCTGCCTCTTTAAAAACCAGCCTGCTCATCTTCTACTTCTCAGTTCACTTACAGCTGAAGTCTAGCTTGCAGAATCTTAAGCATAACCTTCCTGATGTGTGAAATGTTTGGCAATTTGAACATTTCTTGGCATTACCCTTTTTTAAGATTGGGGTACAAACTGATCTTTCCCAATCCAGTGGCCACCGTTACATTTTCCAAATTTGCTGGCATATTGAGTGTAGCACTTTAGCAGCAGCATCTTTTAGGATTTGAAATAGCTCAGCTAGAACGCCATCATCTCCACTAGCCTTTTTAGCAATGTTTCCTAAGGCCCACTTGACTTCATTCCCCAAGATGTCTGGCTCCAGATCAGTAGCCATACCATCATGGTTATCAGTGATGTTAAGATCTTTCTTGTATGATACTTTTGTGTAGTCTTGCCACCTCTTCTTAATCTCTTCTGCTTCTGTTCAGTACTGTACATCAGCTTCATGATGGCATGATTGCATGAATTCTGTATGATGGATGATGCTCTCGCACTTTCCCAGTCACCAGTGAAGTGAAGCAGGGCTATGTGCTTGCCCCCATACCATTTAGCATGATGTTTCAGCAATGTGGTCAGATGCCTTCGATGAGGACAAAAACAGCATCAAGGTCAGATACTGCACTGATGGATTTAAATTGTAAAGGTTACGAGCCAAGACTAAAGTGGAGGGAGAGTTGGTGAATGAATTTTTGTTTGTAGATGATTATGCACTCAATGTAGCCTCTGAGGCTGAGATACAACAGAGCAGGGATCAATTCTTTGCTTCTTATATTAATTTTGGCCTGACAATTAACATAAAGAAAACAGAGATTATCCAGCAGCCAGCACCACACCATCCATACATGAGACTATCAGGTGCAAAAAATGAAGAAATTTTGAATGCTATGGATGAGTTCACTTACCTTGGCAGTATACTTTCCAGGGATGTACACATAGAAGATGAAGTGATACACACATTACCACAGCTAGCTCAGCATTTGGGAGGCTCCAAAGGAAAGTGTGGGAGAGAAGAAGTATTAAACTGACGACCAAACCGAAAGTCTACAGAGCCATTATGTTGACCTCATTATTGTATGCCTATGAAACTTGGACAGTATGTTAGCATCATGCCGGGAAACTGAATTGCTTCTATTTGAATTGCTTTGCAAGATTCTGAAGATCACCTGGCAGGAAAAGATACTAGACACTGAAGTGCTTTCTCAAGCTGAACTGCCAAGCATACAAACTCTACTGCAGAGACTGCAACTCCAATGGGCCAGCTATGTTGTTCAAATGCCGAATGTACATTTGCTTAAAAGATTATTTTATAGAGAACTCACACAAAGCAAATGTTCATGCAGAGGTCAGAAGAAGCATTTCATTACAAGTATATTCTCAACTTTGGAAATGATTCTGAGACTTGGGAGATACTGGCATAAAACCATCCAGCTTAGTGTGTCCACATCAAAGAAGGCACTGTATTCTATGAGCAAATGAGCAAAGCAAAAATTTTAGTAGCACAAAAGAAACAACAGATGCACAGATTTAGACATATCTCCATTCCAAATATTCACGTAGACTATTTGAACTTGACCTGTGGTAGCGCCTTCCAAGTTCATATTTGTCTGATCAGCCACAGCCAGACACACTGTACCTTGACCCCAACATAGTGATGTCATTTTGGTCTTCTTTGTGTATGGACAACAATCAACCAACCATTTTTGTCTTTTATTATGCTTATTTTTGCATGAAACATTTCTTTGATATCTCTAATTTTCTTTAACAGATCTCTTGTCTTTCTTGTTCTATTTTCTTCTATTTCTTTGCATTGTTCATTTAAGAAAACATCATCTCTACTTGCTTTCCTCTGGAATTCTGCATTCAGTTGGGTATAGTTTTCCCTTTTTCCCTTAGTTTCACCTTCCTTCTTTCTTCTCTTATTCATGAAACCTCATTAGACAGCCATTTTGTTTTCTTGCTCTTCTTTTTCTATGGAATTTTTTTTTTTATTGCTGCTTCCTTTAAAATATTGCAAACCTCTGTCCATAGTTCTTCAGGCACTCTATCTACCAGATCTAATCCCTTAAATCTATTCATCATCTCTGCTTCATATTCATAAAGGATGTTATTGAGATCATACATATATAGTTTAATATTTTTCCCTACTTTTTTCAATTTAAGTCTGAATTTGCAATAAGAAGTTCATGAGCCACACTCAGCTTCAGGTCTTGTTTTAACTGGATGCATAGAGCTTTGGTTGAAAATTATGTGTGTGTGTGTGTGATCAATCTAATGTCTATATTCAGCATCTGGTGAGGTCCATGTGTAGAGTTGCCTTTTGGGTTGTTGAAAAAGAGTGTTTGTTATGACCAGTGAGTTATCTTGACAACTCTGTCTCTGTCCTGTTTAATTTTGTACTCCAAGGCCAAAGTTGCCTGTTTATTCCAGCTACCTTTTGACTTCCTACTTTAGCATCCCAATCCCCTATGATGGATGTGACATCTTTTTTGCTGTTATTTCCAAAAGATGTTATAGAGCTTCATAGAACTGATCAACTCTGGCTTCTTCAGCATCAATGGTTGGAGCATGGATTTGTATGATTGTGATGATGAATGGTTTGCCTCATATTCTAACAGATATCATTGTCATTTTTAAGATTATACCTCAGTGCTGACTTTGTCGCCCTTTTATTGACTATGAGGGCTACTCCATTTCTTCTAAGGGATTCTTGTCTACAGTTGTATGTGTAAGTATCCACCAGATGAGGGGATTTTAGAATTCTAGAACTTTAAGGTGGTACCTTTATGGGTGATGGCAAGATTAAGAGTATGACCATTTCTGTGTGTGGCTGAGGTGAAGATGGAGGAATAGGTCATGGGAAGTAAATAGGTTGAGGAACTGAGTGGTCGGGGTGTTTGAAGGAGTGTCAATAAGTATGCTGAAATCCCTTAGTATGGGGGCAGGAGTTGGGGAGGAAAGATTGTAAGCTAGGTACTGACCTCATTGAGGAAGGAGATATCTGTAGACAAGAGCTACCAAGAAATCGGCTAGAAGATGCAGCTTGTATGGACCTCAGAGGAGGAGAGCATACTGAGTGGTGGAGGTTGGAGGAGAACCTGGTAGTGGCAATGAGGAACAAGAAGTATTTTAACTCTCCCACCTTGACCAGTAAGCCAAGAGGAATGAGTAAAGGTACATCAAGTACTGGAAAGAGTGGCCAGGGAGGCTACATCATCCAGGTGAAGGAGTGGAAGAGGAAAAGATTTAAGATGAAGAAAAGCTTGTTGCCTATGGAACAGGAATTCCAGAAGGCACAAAAGAAAGGATGGGTGGTGTTTAGGACTTTGATGTGGGAGAGTTGAGGAAGATAAGAATAAAGAATTGGGTGGGGGGATAGGAAATGGGATTCAGATGATAACCTACGTGCGTTTAGAATCACTGGGATGTATAGGATATGAATAAGTGTGAATATGTTCATTATTGAGTAGAAAATATCACTCTTCTCACCAGATGATGCTGGATATCAGACATGAGCCATATTCAGAATGATGGAAGGCATATGATCATATGGGAAGCCTTATTTCACCTCCCTTCATCCCTCCAAGGCTAGAAGTTAAACATCAGAAGATGCAGCAAGAGATGGAAATTGAACCCATGCATCAGGAAACAGAAGTCCTGCTACCTACCAACTTTCCTCTTCTTCTTTCCTCATACTATTTCTATGTTTGGTCCCTGTCCTCCAAGCACAGAGTGAATGTAAATACTAAATAGTAAGTGTTTCTCTTTTGGCCAGGAACCCTGAGGGTCTTCCCCTCCCGGTTTGATATTTTTTTTTTGAGTTTTGATTCAAGGGGCCATCCCTTGATTAACTTCTTAAAGAGGCCTATTCACTGAATGGGCCTTACCTCACTTTAAGTGAGAACCTGAAAAGACCTTAGCCTAAAAGGGCCAGGGTCTCTCAATATATCCTGAGCCATCTCCAGTTGTCCTGGTGAATATCAGGCCACTGGACCCAGATGGCTCTGGAGGAGAAAGTGAGGCTGATGACCTTTCACAGCCCTCCCTCACTCAAATCCAAGTCAACTGCAAGTCGTGCCATCATTTCCCTGATGTCATGGTCCTCTTTGAGACTTCAAAGGCTCCATACTATATTAGCTGACAAAGATAAAGTAATTGCCGATTTCATGTGGGAACCTAGATTCAGAGCTAAAAGGGCGCTCATATGTCATTGAGTCCAAACCCATTTTACAGATGAGAAAAGAAACTGAGAGAAGTTAAATTAATTACCAGAGAACAAAGTGGCACAGTGAATAGAAAGAAGATGGACACTGAGTCAGGAATAGCGAAGTTTAAACCCCTTTTCAGGCACTTACTGGCTGTGCAACCCTGGGTAAAAAACTTGGCTTCTAATTTCCTCAGTTTCCCTCATCACCTGCCTTCTGGGGGTATTATGAAGATTAAAAATGAGGTTGTATTTGTATAACCCTCTGCTATATAAATGCTACCTAGTGTAATTATTACTATTGTGCCAAGCCAAATAAACAGTAAGCCGCAAAGCCAGCATTTGAATCCGTCATCTCTGACTTTAAATTCAATCCTCTTTGCATTGAACCATGGGAGAACTCTATGCCTGATGCTCAAAGCATTCTACAGAATTTCAAAGTGCCAAGATCCTGGTTATATTTCGTAGCTAAACTGTTGCCAGTGGTTTTAAATTCAGTCGATTCAATATTTGTGAGGGCAGAATTATAAAGGAATTCGACATCCGATGAAGCCCCTTGCAAAATCACTTCCTGGACTTATGTCAACTATGAGAGAAAAAAAAAGTTTCTTTTGCCTGTATACAAAAATAAATTTTGCAGAAAAAACAAACTTCTTTTCCTCCTTCATTTTCTTTATTGCCTCTTTGATGGAAATGTCATAGGAATGCCCAATTCTTCTGCAATTGTCTTAATATATATGAGATTCTTTCAGCTACAGCTTCACATAATACTTTCAACACAGTCTTTGATCTAAGATTTTTAAGGTTGGCAAGACTGTGATATCTTAAGACCATAATGCTCAGCTAACTTCACTGGCATGGTTTATAAATTTATTCCAGCTTACCAGTGCACAGAAAAATAAAAAATTTGGTGGAGAAAACCTCAGGCCATGGAAATCCTTTTTGGATTTGCCAAGATATTGCCAACAGTATTGTCTAACACCTTAGTGCTTCTGCAACTGGTAAGCCTAAGAATCTCTGAGCTTTTGTTTGGAAAAGCCAACATATTCTAAGAGCTATCTATGCATGTTAACATTTCCCAGAAGCTGGTAAAACTTGAAAAAAATGTAAAAAGATTTTGTTCTGTTCCTGAAACTGCAAGAGCTGCATTATTCAAGCAGGCTCAATTGATGCCTCAGAGATTAAGACTAACCAAGGGCACATGGCACAGATCTGGCAAATGTATTTTGAAGCATGTTTTCTTGATTTGCTTGAAATTTTTTTTCTGCTTTGTCATACCCTTAGCCTCTAGCGTTTTAATATAATCTTCATCCAATCACAATTGATGAAGAATTTGTGATCCCAAACCCTTCTAGTCTTTTCATAAGCATGAATGTATTTCATATTATTCTATTTCTTTCTACCAGTAATGCTGTCACACCATAATAACAAATTTATATAGCATTTATATACTGTCTACTGTGTGCCAGGCACTGTGCTACGTGCTTTATAAATATTATTTCATTTGATCCTCACAACAACTCTGGGAGATAGGTACTATTATTATTGTGATTTTACAGTTGAGGAAACTGAGGCAAACATAGGTTAAGTGACTGGCCCAGAGTCACACAGTGTCTGATTTCAACTCAGGTCTTCCCGACTCCAGGTCCAATGCTCTATCAGCTGTACTACCTAGTTGCCTCATAATACCAGCTCCTTTGGCTCTCTGGGATTGGTGGGCAACATCAGGGTGCATAGTCAAATAACAAATTAAAAATATTTTTATTTCTTGGCCTTACAAATGATTTCAGAACATCCAGAAATCCATTAAGTTAATTTACTTCATTCTAATTTATACAACCAAGGAAGTTCTTCGAAATAATCTCGGTTTACCAGTTCCAAGATAGAAAGACCTACCCCATTACGAAGGCATTTAATTTTATCATTGTAATCCTATCAGATTGATTATTGAACTAGAGAAAATTTAGTGAATTCTTGTGATCCATTATTAATGAATGCAAACTTTCTAGCCAGATTATTTTGGGAGAGATTTGATAAAAAGTTTTGTTTGCTGAACAAGTGGAAAAGAAAACAAAGACCCATTTGCAATACATTATCTATTTCTTGTTTACTAAATTTCCATTGGAATGTCACCTGTAAAACTATTTAGTCCACACAGCACTAGCCATCACCTTGATTTGCTTTGAAGAGGGCATCTTTGCCTCGGGATTCAACCTGTCAGTCATTAATATTTGCCCAGGATGGAAGACCTTTCAAGTTTACTGGAATATTAGGGTATGGAACTACTTATAGGTGGCTGGCTATTGATTAAGCCAATCAGATGTGGATCTGTTAGTCCTTCACAGAGATGATTCATTCTTGAAGTCTATGTAATACACATGGACTCCATTTTCAGGGTTATCTGTGATTAACCATTTCTGCCACCACTATAATAACCAATGAATACCTCTTACTCCATCTTCTCCTCCCTTCTTTCACTACCCATTTCCCCATTCACCCAGGCAAAACTCTGATGATGGACATTCATTCAGATGCCATGATGTATACCCAGCAGGACTATCTCATTGTATGAGGGGAGAGAAAAGGAGATTATGTTTTTTTCTCTCTATTTAATAACCTTATAAATTATCCAGAATGCAGAAATTTTGTGTGAAAACAGCCCATCCTGATTTAGCACTCCCCCCACTTCGCTTTCATGGGAGTTTATGGTCAAGAATATCATTCATCATTTGACAGACAATAATGAGCATTTAAGATTTATTTCCTGTGACCCCATATTTCTGCCAGCAATAATAGGGGACAATCAGTGATATTAAATTAGTGGTGGACTTGATGTTTTACCGGTCCCCCCTTAATTATTTGGCATCCTCTGTTGACTGGAGTTTGAAGATGAAGAAGGAAAATGCAGAGCAACATTACTTGTACATATGAACATTACAAATATATAATTTCTCTAATAAAGACAACACACTACATTCCTGACCAAATATGTCACTTATGCACACTGTATTCTGCTGAATGGAACTGTTTTGGTTTTTCTCTTCCTATATAAAATGCACAGCAACAAAGTACAACTTATAGGATGCTTTGCATCTGGCCATTTTTATTGGAAAGTATTCAATAAAAGGAAATTTTTATAAAGTCTATTTCTCATCATCGTGTTGTGGCTTAGAAGGTTGGTATTGTGATGAAGCTTCAGTATTCATATGTGATGACTTATCACAAAAGAAGTACATGCATGTCATAGAGAGGAGCAATTTTATGTCATTGAAAATACCTTTTAAAAGCACCTTTTCTTATATTCTTTGCATGTGTTGCACCCACGGTGTTCAGTCATTTCGATTGTATTCAACTCTTCCGGATCCCTTATGGGGTTTTCTTGGCAGAGATACTGGAGTGGTTTGCTATTTCCTTCTCCAGCTCATTTTTGTAGGTGAGGAAACTGAGGCAAACAGGATGTTAAGTGACTTGCCCAGGGTCACCTAGCTAGCAAATGTCTGAGGCTGGGTTTAAACTCAGGTCTTCCTGACTCCTGACTCTAGATTAAGCACTATCCACTGTACTACCTAGCTGCCCCATCCACTGTCTCTGATCCAGTGAAAAAAACTCTGTATCTGAAAGCTAGACCAGTTCTACTAACTACCTGTTTGCTGCTGTCTTCTCTGTCAAAAATAATGAAGAATCTTTGGACTGGAGGAATAGAACAAAAGTGGTAAGTGGAAAATTGATACTCAATATAAACAAGGAGCTACTGAAAGAATACCTAACATATGAAATAAAGTCACCTAGCCCACATGAACTATATCCTCAGGTACTAAAGGACCTGGAAGATGGAATTGCTGATTCACTGCAAGTGCTATTTCAAAGATGTAGAAACTGGGAGAAATATTCTCAGCAGAGGAGCATATGTTCTAATTTTCAAAAAAGGGGTAGACAATGGAGTCTGTAAACTTCACAGCTAACTGAGGTTGACTTTGATTTCTCGCAAAATTCTAGAATATATTACTAAAGAAATGGTTAATGTATGTCTATAGAAAAGGAAGTAGTAACTGCAAAGACCCAATAAGGCTTCAGCAGGAACCGTGCCAGATTCACCTTATTTCCTCCTTGGAAGGGACAATTTGACTGATAAGACCCAAAAAGTGCCACAGCTGTAGCTTACCTAGATTTTAGCATGCCTTTATATAAAGTACTTCATACTATTCTTATGGAAAAGATGTACAAATGTGGGCTAATAGTACAGCTAGATAGAGATAAAACCTGACTCAAAGAGGAGTCATCAATGGTTCTATGTCATCTTGGAAGGAGGTCTCCAGTGGAGTGACTCAGGCATCTGTGATTCGACTTATGCCATTTAACATTTTTATCACTGACCTGGATAAAAGCATAGAAAACATACTCGTCACATTCACAGATGACACAAAGCCAAGAGAGATAACTAACCAATGTGCTCAATGACAGAGTCAGATCCAAAAAGATTTTGACAAGCAGAATATCAGGCTGAATAAAGTAAGATAGAATTTAATAAGGATAAAAGTAAGGTCTGCTGTTTGGCTTCAAGAAATTACCTTCACAAGTACAAGTTGGGGAGAAATTTAGTTAGCCAGAAATTTATGTGAAAAAAGATCTTAGTGGAGAGCTCAGTGGACTGCAAGCTTAATACATATGTATATGTATATGTCAACAGTATGAAATGATACATTGGGACCATGCGTTTTAATAAGTGAGCTTTCAGTTTGGGAAGGGCATTGATGATCTGGAAAGTACATAGAGATGGTGAAGGGCCTCAAGTCCATGGCATACAAAGACTGACTGAAGGAAAAGAAGATGTTTAATCTAGATGTGGGGATGCAGGGGGAGGGTGGGATGATTTATTGTTCAGTCCTGTCCAACTCTTCATGACCCTGTGGACCAGACTAACGATGGAATTTTCCTGCCAAAGATACTGGTGTGGTTTCCCATTTCCTTCTCCAGTGGATTAAGCCAATCAGAGGTTAAGTGACTTGCCCAGGGTCACAATTAGTAAGTATCTGAGGCTGGATCTGAAGTCAGATCTTCCTGACTGAGTCCCAGCCCTCTATCCACTGAATCCTCTAGCTGCCTGTGAAATGATAATATCTGAAGGGCTGTCATACGAAAATGATGGAAAAGAGGCATTGCCCCAGTAGGGCAGAATCAGGGTCATTGGGAGGATGTTTCAAAGATGAAAATTTAGGTCTGATGTCAGAATAAATTTCCTCCAATTAGAGGTGTCAAGCAGAGAATGAATCATAACTTGTTTTGGTATTTTAAAATGAGAATCCCTTTTGGATGAGGTCACTTGGAACTCTGAAATTCTGAGATTCCGTGAGACTTTGGAGAAGTCTTTGGAGAAGTCACTTCATTTCATGGGACCTCCCCATTCCTTCATCTATAAAATGAGAGTCAGATTGTCTGAGGCCTCTTTATCCTAAGATTCTGTGTTGCAAGTGGGTGGCAGCCTACCCTGCCTGTCATCGCTGCTGATTCTGCCAGTGAGTAAGAGCTGCTTCATGCAAAAATGTTGCATTTTTACTTGGCCTACTAGAAAAGGAAGAAAAGCCAATTCTTTACAACTATGGAACTTGTCGCACCCCCTGACTCCTGTCAGAGGATGGGAGTATTGGGCTCCTTTTAGGACTCACAAAATCACTAGGAAAATTTGCTAAACAAAGGGAGTTATTTAATAGGGCTCATTATGAAGGGCTTCTAGGTGGCTCAGTGGAAAGGGTGCTGGGCCTAGAGTCAGGAAGACCTGAGTTCAAATCTTGTCTCAGAAGCTGACTAGCTGTGTGACCCTGGGCAAATCACTTCAACTCTGTTTGCCTCAACTTCCTCAACTATAAAATAGGGATAATAGCAGCACCTCCCTCTCAGGGTTGATTTGAGGATTCAATGAGATAATGGCTTTAATGTGCTTAAGAACAGTGCCACATAAGTAGGTGCTTAATGAACTCTTGTTTGCTTTATCAGTAAATACACTATAGGAGAAATCTTAGATTAGTGATATACATATAAATGAATCAAAAATTACTCTTACATAACATAGGTTAAAAATACTTAACACTAATCCTAAAGATATTAGGCTCATAATTATTTCTGTAAAGAGAAACACAAATGACCAACTTTCCTAAGTCCAGCTGGTTATTCAGGGACAAAGGCCACATAGTGAGGCCCCAAGTAAGAAAAAAAAGAGAGTAAGAAAGTCAAGTCAAGTCAACAAGCATTTATTAAGCTCCTTCTATGTGCTAGGCTTTGCACTAAGCACTGGGAATACAAAGAAAGGCAAAAAACAATCCTTACCCTCAAAGAGCTTACAATCTAATGGGGTTTGAAACATCACATAAACAGCTATGCACAAACAAGGAGTAAATTGGAAATAATCTCAGAAAGGTCAGCACTAAAGACAGGAAAGGGCAAAGTTATGAAGGACCTCGAAAGCCAAAGAGAGCTGTCAAAGCTTAAAACTGCACTAAAACTTTTGGAACTCCCTCTATTTGATGTTGGAGATAACAGGAGCCAATGGAGTTTATTGAATAAGGGACTGATACGACGAGATCTACATTTTAGAAAGATACATTTGATAGCCTCTACTGGAGTGGGGAGAGATTTGACAAGGAAGGGAGACCAACCAGAAGTTTATATTGCAATAGTTCAGGCATGAGGGGCCTGCATCAGAGTGGTGATAATGTCAGAAAGAGAAAAGGGGTATACACATGAGAGATGTGAAGGTAGAACTGACAGGACTGATTGAGAATGAAGAAAGAATAATCAAGGGAAATGCCTAGGTGGTGACACTGGGTGCCCTCAAAAGTAATTGGGAAGTGTTGGCTAAGATGACGAGCTCAATTCCGGATGTGCTGAGTTTAAGCTGTCTGATATAGGATATCCAATTTGAGTTGCCTAATAAGCAGGTGGCAATGGGAGACTGAAGGACAATGGGGGATCAAAGCTAGATAAGTAGATTTGAGAATCATCGGCTTTATTGTTGTTCAGTTGTTTCAGTTGTGTCTGACTCTTCATGACCCCATTTGGGGTTTTCTTGGCAAAGATACAAGAGTTTTTTGGTTTGCGGGTTTTTTTTTTTTGTCATTATTCACTTCTCCAGCTCATTTTACAGAAGCAGAAGCTGAGACAAAGAGAGCTAAGTGACTTGCCTAGGGTCATACAACTAGTACAGTGTCTGAAGCCACATTTGAACTCAGGTCTTCCTGACTCCAGGCCTGGCACTCTTTCTACTCCATCACTTTGCTGACCCTCTCTCAATAATTAGAGCTGTGCAGAAATGGTATGAGCTGCTTGGGGAGGTGTTAAATTCCTCAAACCATTTGGAGGTCTTCAAACCGAGGGCTGGATAATTGCTTGTTAGGTTGTTATAGTGGAGATTTCTTTTGGGTATCAAAAGTTGGACTAGTGGACCAATGAGATGCCTGCCTACTCTCAAATTGTGATTCTTTGATACCACCCAGTACGTGTTCATTTTGATGATACCCTCCATGACCTTGGAGCCATTAAAGCCAGGAAAGCTATAGGGTAATCTCTGTTAAAGCTGTGATTGGACCTGCTTATAGTAGCTATGACCTTTTGTACTGCCCTACCTTGAAACGGAAATGAACTACTGTTCTAGGAGGTACAATTGTGTGAGGGCAGAGGCACAATTTTCAAATGTACATCAATGTCTTTAGCTTGCATGTTTTCTGGTACTTTACATGGAATCTCTTGTCTAAATGTTTTCTGAGGCAAAGCATCTCCTTGCCGTGCTCACCAGTGCTCATAGCTGATATTTAACAAAAAAAATCTGCAAAATAACATGCTTCTAATGAGGCTTTGTAGGTCTGGCCACCATTTTTAAGGCTCTTCCCAGATTAGCTGGTAGGTACATGTATTTCCTACTTGTATATGGAAAATAGTCACTTTCTTCTGTTGCACCAAAGTTTGCACCAAATAAGAATTATTGTCTTCCTTTAAAAACACTAGTAGGATGAGGTAAACAGTCTATAATTTTGCTAAAGGAAAAACTAAATTAAGATTATATTTTTTAGGTTTTTTTAGGTGACTTTAAAAATTTGATGAACTGTTAAATCCATTATTGCTTTGGACAAGGATTTATTAAACGTCTACTGTGTACAAGGCACAGTGTTGGGTGCTAGAGATACAAAGACCTTACATTTCAATTGTGGGGGAAAGGAATATGACCTGACCATAGATAAGCATAATACAAAGTAGGGAGAGGATGATAGGGACAAAGGAAAGAGCTAGACAAAGTACTCCAAAACAATCTGAGGAAAGAGAGAAGACTTTCAGTTAAGGGGGGAATCAAAAAAGACTTCCTGCAGTAGGAAGCCCCTGAGATGAACCTTGATGGAGGAAGAGTTGTAAAAGGCAGGGGGTAAGGAGAAAGTACGTTCTATGAATGAGGAGGCCTGCACAAATGAATGGATATGGGAGATGTTATATCAAATTCTGGGAACATCTAATCATCTGGTTTGACTGGAATATAGAGCACATGAAGGGGAGCAATGTGAAAGGGAGGGTAGAAAGGGGAAGTCAGGCTGTGGAAAACACAGCCTTGACTACAAGGTTGAAAAGTTTGTATTTTATTGTAAAGGAAATAGGGAGCCCCTGAAGGTTTTCAAGGAGGTGAGTGACACATAAAGAATTTATGAATAACACAAGAACATTAAGACAACACATTCAAATTAACAACCATCTTATTATTTTTCAACCATTGACAGAAGTATGAATCTGCCCCTGAGGCACCAGGTTGATGTCCATAGACAATTGGATAAACTTACTTATTTATTCTTCTTGTCACTATTGTAATTTTCATAAATGAAATTTTGAAGAATTTTTCTTTCTGGAAATAAGGGGGGAAAGTTTTATTTAATTTTTTGAATGCTAAAACAAGAGAAGCAAGTTATACCATTGTTTTAATAAAGTTGAGTATGTTAAAAAAATGTAAGATTTACATAGTACTCTTACAGGTAGAGAACAACATGACTTAGAGGATGTGATTCCTGTGTACATAAGAGGGCATAATGATTGATTGGCAAGAGAAAGTTTAATATTTGGAAGATCAGCTTAGGCCATGTGGAGGATAGTGGCAATTATCTCAGGCTATTATCACTATAACATTTTGTAGAGGAAAAGCATTATTTTTCTTCCCAAACTGGCTAGCTTAATTAATTATTTTCCTCCCTTTGAAAAACAAGATTCAAGTAAAGAAAAATAAACAAATCATTACTTATTTTATTATAAAAATTATTATATTTCAACTAATATGACTAACTTACAAAAGCTACAGATTTAATTCAAATGTTACCACAATTGATCAAAAACAGATGCCATCGGCAATGAACCACATCATAGAAAGGTGCCCCTTATAAAAATAGTAATGATATCTACCATTTATATAGCATTTTAAGGTTGCAGCATAGAGTACATATTTGATCCTCAAAATAATCTTGTGAGATAGGGGCGATTAACTATTTATATCATTGTAAATAAAGATGATAATATTTAAAATAATAAATTAGGGGCTATTATTAACTATAATATTATAAATAATGATAATATTTACAATAAGAAATGATTATTTTACAGGAAATTTTACAGGTTGAGAGTGGTTAAGGGGTTAAGCCAGGGTCATACTACTAGAAAGTGTCTGAGGCAATATTCGAAATCTGGCCTTCCTGACTCCAAGTCTAACACTCATACCCACTGTGCCTCCCTAGCTACCTTATAAACTTAACTGTAAATAGTAAAATTTGATTATTTAGCATAATTTATCATGTCCTTGGTAGATAAGGAAAAAACCTCTTTAGCCTTTCTTACAAGTTGCCTCTTTTCCAAATATGACCCCTTCTCCTCCCTTTTTCTGTAATCTTTTATGCCAGGAAATTTCTATCTGCTAAATGGCACCTGACTTCCTGAAACATGAGAGAAGTGAACCAATCAGATGTGTCTGAATGAGAATTTCACCTCTCCCTACAAAACCCTTGGGTTTTATTTTAAGGGTTGCTCCCCAAAATGAGCTACGATCTGCTGTCTAAGCATATGAATTGGCCCTAGCATGAGAGATCAGCTTATGGACCTAGTATGTACGTATTGGGGGAAAGGGGAATATGGTATCAGAAGGAAGTCAGCTGATAGCCTCAGTCTTGAAAGCACTGGCTCCGCTTTCCAGGGTAAGAGGTTGGCATCCTCCACTTGCTGGAAGAAATAGGCTCCCAGTTCCCCTCCCTCAATGATTAGGGGATGAGAACAGAGAGCTGAATCTGACAAACCCACATCCACAGAAGATAGCTGAACCTCTTTCATCTCCAGATGACAACTCTGCTTATAGCCTTTCCTGTTCCCATCCTTGGATGTCCCCTTAAAGTCTCAAGCCTTTCCTTGGGTTAGGTTAAAACACGCAGATAATAAAAGTCTATTGTTTTTAGCATTGGTGGCCAGTCTGACTCTCTCGCAGATGCCTCTGTAACTCCCTTTTCTCTGCACCCCGCCCCCTCATCAATGGCCTTAGAGATCTAGTTTTTAAACATTTTAGGAAATGGCTTTCTAGCTTTAAAATAAAGCTGAATGAAATTAACAAAGTGAAGGATTTAAAGCAAACCAGCTAGGTCCAGCTTTTCTTTTTTTCTGGACTTCTTCTGGCTATTGGTTAGTGCCCTTAAGATAGCTATGTCAATTATTCAGGTATCTATTAATGTACCTAGCACCATGTTAGGCATTGGTTAGGCACAAGGTAAGAAGCTGGCAAACCCTGGTTGAGGGTCATCAACTGTCATCAAGTGCCCAGAAAACTGGCTCTGGTCCCTTCCTGACTCTGAGTGAGGCAGCACACATCTACTTCTTACTCCTTAGTCTGAGCTTGGGAAGGAGGAAGGACATGGAGGGGGGAGGGAAGAGAACAAAGTAGGTCGTTATTGAAGCTCTTTCTCCATTGGTCTGAATCCCTTGCCTTAATCCCATTCTTTTGTGTTGCTCAAAGTCATTCTACTATGCTCTTTTCATCTCCTTCCTCCCCCATTCTATCCCTTTTCTTGTCCTCCCTCTTCAGCTGCATCTCAGCCTTCAGGGAGTACACAAGTCCCACTTTGGCCCCAGAGAAAGGAATTCCTGAGATGTAACTCCAGAAGAGAGAGCTAGAGGTGTGTGAGTAAGAGGAGAGAGCCAGAAGAATAATAGTTGATTTTTTTTCTGTTTGAGGGATGGAAATAGTTTTGAAAAAGACTATGGACTTTAGGGATTCCTGGTGGTGTTGTTGTTCAGTCATTTAGATCATGCCTGACTCTTTATGACCCCATTTGGGATTTTATTGGCAGAGGTACTGGAGTGGTTTGACATTTCCTTCTCCAGCTCATTTTATAGATGAGGAAACTGAGGCAATAAGGTGACTTGCTCACCATCACACAGCTAGTGCCTGAGGCTGAATTTAAAGGAAGATGAATCTTCCTGACTCCAGATTTGGCACTCTAACATTGTATGTTTTTTGCATTGTATAACCAAGTGCCTAACATGGTGCTAGGTGCATAATAAATACCTGATTGATTAATATAGCCATCTTAAAGGCACTAACCAATAACCAGGAAAAAAAGGAAAAATGACCATGTAGCTCATTTCTTATATAGAAACATTATGATTAAGGCCTCTTTCAAGAGAAATGTCTGTTCAGAGAATTGAGCATAGCAATGGAGGATGACCATAAAGTGGGATAATTCCTATGTGACAAAGACCCATTGGGTTGTGTTCTATCCAAGGAACCAAATTGTATCTTAGTATGTCTATCAACTTACCATTCTCTGGAACTTTCTCAAGGTATTTCTTGATTTCAGTTTCACTGAGAGAATTCAAAATCATTGCAAAATCTAAGTATTCCTTTCCATAATGTCTTTCATATGTACTCT
Source organism: Phalanger gymnotis (assembly GCA_028646595.1). Lineage (NCBI taxonomy): Eukaryota > Metazoa > Chordata > Mammalia > Diprotodontia > Phalangeridae > Phalanger > Phalanger gymnotis. Next base: position 659,688,094 of record CM053622.1, read on the forward strand.
GTTTCTTTGTACGTTCTTGGTTCCAAATGTGACTAAGCAGAATCGAAGGAACTGTGAAGACAAAGGAGAAAAAAAGTCAAGAGGAAGAAAGCTTGCGGGTAAGCAAAGAATCATTCACCAGCTCTTGGCACTACACTGGAAAGCCATGGATCCCCATGATGGGCTGAATCTGTATCCTCGGTAACTTGAGGAACTAAGTTATCATTTTAAATGTCACCTCATTAAATAGCCAAGCCAGGAAAATCTGGAGGGAGATAGGGTCACAAGACTGTTAGGTTTATCATTGGAGGAGAAATGATGGAGACGATGTAAGAGAAATCGAGGTTTGAGTTTCTAGTCACTTGGGAATGCAATTGGGAAAGTGTATGAGTACAGTAGATTGTAAGCTTCTTGAAAGTAGAGACTGAATGTTTTTATATGTAATTGGAAAAAAATATTAAAATTTTCAGAAAAAAATTTTAAAAAGCCTGCTTAATTTTTGTCTTTGTGTCCTTAGTATCTAACAGTGTCTGGCACTTAAGACAATACTTAATAAATGCTCATTGAATCAAATTGAATCCTAAAGGCTGATATTCGGCAGACCAAAGCAGTCACAGAACCTCAGAAGCAATTCAGCTTGGAGTCAGAAGATGTGAATTTGGTTCCCAGCTCCACTGTTTTAGTATGTTTATGACCTTGAGCATTTTGTTTTTCTATATCTCAGTTCCTTTATCTGTAAAATGAGGTTAAAAATACTTCATCCTATTGCTATGAGAACCAAATGAAATAAGGCATATGAGAGCTCTTTATAAGTAGCTTGGTTTTGGAAGGTACTTTGATTCTTCTATTAGAATATGGTTGCATCCACAGATCTGGGGATTCACTTCAAACAAAGCAATGATATCACACTGTGAAGATTTGTCTGATTCTGCTTCTGGCTTCCATGGAGGAAGTTGTAGAAAGAATGGGTGAAGAGAAGACTTTCCTTGACTGAGAAGAATAATGAAATTATGTAGGTCATTTGGAGTGGTTTTCTGTAGTGAAAGAAACCAGAGGTTGAATTTGAGGAAGAGAAATTAAGGAAAATTTTAAGGACAAAAACAATCTCCTTCAACCAGATAATTCAATAGACCATTCTAGACAGAAATAAGAAATAGATGAGGAGTTTGGGAAATAAATAACAATTCTGGATCAGAGTCATGATAGAGTAATGATAGGGTGCCTCATTTATCCAGACATCTGACTAATCGCTTTACCAAAAATAGAGCAACTAATAATTTCTTGAATTACCTTAGTGACAATTTCATCCTTTGAATGGCAGAGGAACCAAAAAATGGAAATTCTATTATGGATCTCATTCTCACTAATAGAAAGTGGTTGCTAGGATGGAAAATAACGGAAGCAGCCAGAAAGCAACAATTTGAATATTGTGGAAACACAGAATAACACAATATCTAGCAGCTTCTACATTAACGGATAGAAGGGCTTGAAATATGATATTCCAGAGGTCAATGGAGCTAGGATTAAAACTAAGAA
>CM053622.1:659689708-659705436 GCA_028646595.1 Phalanger gymnotis
AGGGATGATATCTAAAAAATGAAATAAATTTAAGGGGTGAGAGAGGAATACATTGAGAGGAGAAAGGGAGAGATAGAATGGGGTAAAGTATCTCACATAAAAGTGGCAAGAAAAAGCAGTTCTGTAGGAAAGGAAGAGGGGGCAGGTGAGGGGGAATGAGTGAATCTTACTCTCATCGGATGCAACTTGAGGAGGGAATAACATACACACTGAATTGGGTCTTACTCCACAGGAAAGTAAGGGATAGGAAACGGGGGATGATAGAAGGGAGAGCAGATGGGGAGGAGGTAATCAAATCAAACACTTCTGAAAAGGGACAGAGTCAAGGGAAAAAATTGAATAAAGGGGAACAGGATAGGATGGAAGGAAATACAGTTAGCCTTTTACAACTATGGAAGTGTTTTACATAATGATATATGTGTGTTCTATGTTGAATTGCTTGCCTTCTTAGGGAAGGTGGATGGGAAAGGAAGAGGGGATAGAATTTGGAACTCAAAGTTTTAAAAGCAGATGCTTAAAAAAAGTTGTTTTTTGCATACAGCTGGAAAACAAGATATATAGGGAATGGGGCGTAGAAATCTATCCTGCCGTAGAAGAAAGTAATGGAGGGAGTGGGGTGAAAGGAGGGAGGGCTGACTGGGGAACAAGGCAATCGGAATATATGCCATCTTGGAATGGGGGGAGGGAAGAAATGGGGAGAAAATTTGTAACTCAAAATCTTGTGGAAATCAATGTTAAAAACTAAAATATTAAATAAAAATGATAAAAACATATAAAAAAAGAATCCAGGAATAATCTGACATGTACCCTCTATTATAAGAAAGAACATTTTAAAGAGTTTGGAGAAAGGAGGGGTAGGATTTTATGAACTACTAGTTCTATAGGGGGAATCAGTCCAGAAAGTATGGGAAATGTTCAATAATAAAATACTCAAGGCACAAAAGTTAACAGTTCCAATTTGGAGGGAAAATGGAATTTGTTGAAAAGAATGATGGGTACACATAGGGAACTCACTAACTAGTCTAATTTTTTTAAATGAATGTACAGAAGATGGAAACAAGGTCAGGTAATAAAAGATGAATTTTAAAAGTATGGCATGGTACTATATGAAATGTTAAGGAATGACAAAGTTCTGAATAAGCTGAGGCTGTGAGGAAGACTAAGGACAAAAGTCAATAAGCATTTATTAAGTGCTTACTATTTGCCAGGCACTGTGTAAGTGTAGAAATTTTTTTTTAAAAATGCAAAAGACAGACTCCTGCCTTCAAGGACCTCACAACCTAAAAGGGGATGTACTACATACAAACAACTATGGACAAAGAAGCTAAATACAGGATACGAGACTAGAGTCAGCAAAAAGGTGAGAACTGGATAAGTAGATCTGAAGATTGTCAGCGTAGAGATGATAACTGAATCCATAGGAGATGAGAGTGAAATAACAGGAAGAAAAGAGGAATGGGACAAGACCCTGTGGGACACTCACCCTTAGTGGCTGTGACCTGAATAAAGATCTAGCAAAGAAGACTGAGTAGGAGAGGTCAGATAGGTAGGAGAACCACCATTATGGAATATTATTCTGAAAACCTGGAAAGAAGAGAACATTAATATGATGGTATCAAAAGCTAAAAAGAGATCAAGAAGGATGAGGACTGAGTCACTGGTTTTGGCAATTAAGAGATCATTCATAGCTTTGGAAAGAGCAGTTTTGTTGTAATGATGAGGTCAGAAGCCAGGGTATAAAGAGTTGAGAAGAAAGAGAGAAAGTATTGTAGGTCTTCTCAAAGAGCTCAGCCACAAGAGGCAGAGGAGATTTGGTATGATACTTACCAGAGATGGTAGAACCAACAATAAAGGCATTTTCTTTTTTACTATTTTGAGAGGAAAAGGGAGAATTTAAAAAATGAATAGGGATGATGGGACATTGGTAAACAACAAAGAGGAAAGGGAGTGCTGTTCAATTTCTGTTTTGCTTCACTTTTCTTTATCAAAAATGATCTTTCAACTTCCCACTATGACCTCATCAGACATCTAGAGTAGTGTTCACATCTAGAGTAGTGTTCAATTCTGAGCACCGCAATTTATGGGAGGCGTTGATAAGCCAGAGGGTGTCCAAAAAGGGTAGCAGGATTAGTGAAGAGCCTTAAGTCCATGTCACGTTAGGATTGATTAAAGAACTAAGAATATTTAACCTAGAGGAGATTCAAGGAGGATATACCAGCTATCTTCAAGTATTTGTTAGATTGTCATATGTAGGAGGGATTAGGCTTGTTCTATTTGGTCCCAGAGATCAAACCAGAAGTCCATGTTTGGAAGCTGCAGAGAGACTAGCTTAGGCTTGATGACAGGAAAAACTTCCTAACAATTAGAACAATTAGTGGAGTGTGTGAAGAGGGCTGCCTTGAGCGATGGTAAGTGGTGCCTCCTCCTTAGAAACCTATAAGCATAAAGAGGATGAGTTTTGTCAGTTATGTTCCAATGGAGATTACTTTCATGTATGGTTTCAGCTAGATAGCTGCAAAGGTCCTCAAATTCTGTGATTCTGGGTGTCCCAACACACACAAGCCATTGGCTTCTTTCTCAAAATAATGCAAGGTTTTCTGTCTCAGCTTTTCATTGGAATGGGAAGATGGCTATTAGGATATGAGTTTACTAAACCTCCCTCTAAAGTCAACAGAGGGGAGTGTGATGTCAAAAAGAACAAGAATATGAATAGTGTGTGTGGTCATCTTCTTCTACCTCTTTCTTCTTCTTGTTCTTGTTCTTCTTCTTCTCCTTCTTTTTCAGTTCTTTTTTTTCATATTAACAATTATTTTATTAGTGTTCAATGTGAACACATGTCCTTTAGATTATCCAGACATTTCCAGAATCTCATTATTCAGAATCCTAGATTCTACCAACAAATTATCAAAGACATCCAATATATGAAAGCTATCTGAATTGACATCCTAAAAATAAAAGGGAAAATGCATCTGATGAATGAGAACAGAATCTGGAGCTTAAACATCATCAAACTGAATATTCACCTCAGGGGAAGCTATCATAAAAGCCCAAAAGAATGGGAGGATTTTGAATGAAGGTCCCTCTGTTGGTTTTTTTCCCTATTAGAACAACCTTTTTTCTCTGACCCAACACATATCATATCCTGTAGTAGTACTTGAGGACATGAGACTGACGCATAGAAATAGAGCAGGAAATAATCCATTTCATTTAGAATTATAGCCTAATTCCACGAAGATTGAGGTTACTCATAATGTCTCAGTAGTGTTCAAGCAGTGAAATACACTTTTTTAAAAAAAAAACTGAAATATACCTTTTTTTTTAACTGCATAGTGGTCTTAGTGACTTGAAGAAGTGATACTTAACACTGTATTCCCCTGGTTTTTCTGCTTCCTGCCTCTTCCCATACAAAGGCTCCAAAGTAAATAAGTTTTTTAATACTTGATAAGGGTACACAAAAATAGATAACACAACCAAAATGTGTAATGCAGAGACAACAGAGAGTTGACACATTTGATCCCTATTCCCCACCCCCAAATGCAGCTTTATTCTTGATGCCTGTCAGTGGCTCTTGATGGGAAAGTTCTTCCAGAGCTGGGAAGATAAGCCTACAACATTATTTTAAATACCAAATCTATCCTTACCAGGTCCATAAGCAGCAACTGGTATTGATGCATTACATCCGTATCTGCAAGTCAAGTCTTGTAATTCAGGTATCTTCGCTGGGACTTGGAAATTACGCCTAAACTCAGTTTCTAGACGCCGAGGAAGTAATTTTTTCCAATCAAGAGGCACTTGTATAGTTTCTTTCAGTTTCATTACTAGAAAGAATGGAAAGTAACCAATTATGCCTAATTAACTTAGTGGAATTAACATTTTAAGCCCATTTTCTCTGCTTTTCATTATTTCCTGCACTGAAACATGCTCCCCATATTTAGAGATAAAGGTAACATATCTGATTTACAAATACTGTGTAACCAAGAATCAATCTGCAGCTAAGGTGGCACAGTGAATACAGTGCCACACCTGGAGTCGGGAAGACCTAAGTTCAAATCTGACCACATACACTTACTAGCAGTGTGACCCTGGGCAAGTCACTTGTCCCTGTTTGCCTCAGTTTCCTCATCTGTAAAATAAGCTGGAGAGGGAAATGGTGAACCACTATAGTAACTTTGCCAAGAAAACCCCAAATGGGGTCACAAAGAGTTAGACATGACTGAAATGACCAAACACGAAGGAGAAGCAATCTGCTCCTTTATTTGAAACATGGAAGCTGAGGCTGAATATCTTGATTGGTTAGGAACATGGTACTAATCAGGACAAGGTAATGGACTTATTTTTGTATGTGTCAGTTAGTTCTTTTGCTCTACTATAAGATTCTAAATTGCAGTCCTCAGCCTGGCCAGTTATACTACAAGTGTGCTCTATTGCTCAAAAACTAGAAAGTTTTCTCTCATTGGGGAAAATTTTTGTATAGTCACCTCCAAGCTGGGGAAGTTTGCTGCTAGACATATTTACATGTGAAAGGCATTATTTTAGAACAAAGATTTGAAGGTAATAGTTTCATAGCCAACTTTTCCTTAGCCTTTTTTGTTCTGGTCTTCTCTTTTCCTTTGCATGGAAAATCTAGAAATTTGGGAGGGGGGCTGTAATCCCTCAGATCCACACAGCCATTTGTGGCCTTTGCATATCTTTGTATCTCTAGCATTTAGCAGGGTGCTTGGCACATAGGTATTTAATGAATGTTTACCAACATTTGGAATTCGGTCTCACCAAAAATGAGTTGAAGAGAAAGGGTTATTGACAATTAGAAATTAAAGTTAAAAGTGGCTTCCTATCTCTAGACCAGATAGAGGTTTAAGACAGGAACTGTGATTTTATGAGCAGAAGGAAATAAATTCAGAAGACAAATTAAATGTCATTAGGGTCAAATTAGCTGGCTAGTTGGCTTGTGTTCCCAAAGAGCTTAAGCCACAGGGTTAAGACTTTGGTATATGTCAAAATCCTGCCAGGATTAGCTGCTTCTCTGAGCAAAAAGCTGAGCAGTATAATGACAGTACCAGATGACATTAGAAGCATCAAAAGTGTCAGTTGCTCTTCCACACCTCTAAATAAATCATACATGGTCACTTCATGTGCTTCTTTATCCATCAATGCCACCCATCTCCTATGTTTGTGTCCTCATACATGATCCTACACATGTTCACTCTTCTTACTAATATCTGTTTTTGTGGGAATATATGCAAGGAATGTTCTATTGCTACTTATTATTCCATTTTATTAAATACCTTTGCTTTGAACTGATCGCCTCTTGTGGCTTACTACTAAAAGTAAACATATCATTGCAGGCTTGTAAGCTGTGGTGTTTTTCAGTGTATGTGGACCTAGAAAGTACCTTGAACTTAGGGTAGCTCATCTGTTTTTAAGAAACATATTTTATTTATATCTTTTGTCTATATATCATAATTCATTTCCAATATCCCTTCTATATCAAACTTTCTTGTGATAAAGAAAAGCAATTTAGCAGAAACATATTTACGTGTATGTGCATGTGTTTATAATACATATATACCAAATAATTATATATAATGTATAATTCTTTATATATATATCATTCATATACACATGTGTGTGCATATATAGATACATTACACAAATATATTGCTTGTCCAAGTAGTCCTCTATCTATCTAGCATGAGGGAAGCAGAATGTTTTATTATCTCCTCTCCAAGATTTGTTTTTTCTTTTATTTAGAGCTCAGTTCCCTTTTAACAATGTTTATATTTACATTGTTGTAGTCATTCTATATATTAGTCTCTTGGCTCTGTTTATTTTGCTCCTTCATGAATTCATACAAATTTTTTCATGATTCTCTGAATTTCTCCTGTTTGTTATTTCTCATTCTACAGTATTATTCCATTATATTTGTATAATGAGGTTTTTTTTTTCAATCATTTCTCAATCAGTGAACATCCACTTTGTTTCCAGTACTTTGCTACCACAAAGAATATTTTGGTTGTGAATGGGACCTTTGTCTTTCTTTGAGTTCCTTGGGGTATATGCTAAATAGAGGGATACATATATACCATATAACATTTATATAGGTATCATTTCCCTGTATATTCTTGATAACAGATTTTCATGGTGATATCTGATAAAAATATTTTCCCAACCCTACATATTTTTAATTATTCCATCATTCATTTTATTTGTACAATAAATTCTTAATTGTAATTTAAATGTTTTTAATTGTATGTAGTTGAGATTTTCTATTTTATTTTTTGTGATATCCTAAGAATTCTTCAGGGCAAGCTTTTATAAAGGTCTAGCATGTGTAGGAGGGGTTACCCAGGCTCTATACTGTTTGTCTTAAGGTGAAATCTTGGTTCACTGCTCACGGAGTCATTAGTCCTAGATGGAGACTGGACCTAATTGATGGTCAATTCCTCTACATACATTTCAGAGGAGAAACTGAGCAACCAGCCTCTCTGTATGAAGAGAAGATGAGAACCCAGCATGTGATTTCCCTTGCAGGAAACAAGGAAAACCAGAGCCCTTACACTTTGATTTGTCCAAGTAGTCTTGCCGGAAACTAGAGGTATACTGGTCTGCTATGGCTTTCCGGATTTCTTCGATTGTAGCAGGAACTCTCCACGGAGAGGAGCAATTTGGTTGCGTTTCTGAAAGTTGCCGAGGTAGTTTCCAGATCATAAATTCCTATCAATACAAACAAAATTTTTAGAAAGAGTCATGCTTTCTAATAAAAATTCAGCTGGTATTCCAATCAATATTTCACATGTATATATATATGTATATATATATACGTAATTTATATTATTTATTATATAAATAAGCATATTTATTGAGTTGTTTCAGTAATGTCCAACTCTCTGTGACCTCATTTGAGGCTTACTTGGCAGAGATACTAGAGTGGTTTGCCATTTCCTTCTCTGGCTCATTTTATAGTTGAGGAAACTGAGGCAAACAGGGTTAAGTGACTTGCCCAGTGTCACACAGGTAGTAAGTGTTTGAGGCTGGATTTAAACTTAGGTCCTCCTGACTCCAGGGCTGGTACTCTATCTACTGTACCACCTACGTGCCATGTATGTGTGTGTGTGTATATATATATATATATATATATGTACATCTATGTGTGTGTGTATACATATACATATAAGTATGTGTATATGCATGTAATATATACACGTAAGTATATACATAGCATATATGCAAATAGGACTATGCAAGCCAAATCCAAATATGAAAACAATCATTTATTCCATTAATACAAGGCATTGCCAATTTACCTGACTTTCTATTATCACATAGTGCTTTGGTTGTTATATACACTAGAGTAGGACTTCTTAAACTTTTTCCACTGGCAACCTCTTTTCTTGTTTCGGCAGCATTTGCTGGTGTCTCGTGGCCTGAGGATAAGCACAGTGTAAAGTGTGCATTGTGTTCAGAACCAAGGCCGCAGCGAAGTTGTATGATACAACACAGACAAGAGCGCTGAGCTGGGAATCAGGAAAACTGGGTTTGATTCCCTCCCATCTCTGCCACTGACTTGCTGTGTGACCCTGGACAAGTCACCTAGCCGTTCTGAGCCTCCTCAGCATCCTTATCTGTGAAATGAGGACTTTGGCCTGGATAATTATTAATTAAGCTCCCTTCAAGCTCTAATGTTCTAGGCATTATTCACTGTGGCGGTAAGAAAATATGACCAATAAGGCAAAATCGTATGTGCATCTAAGACCAGGGCCTCTTTAGTGGTTTCTAAAAAGAGTAGCCCCCTTAGAATCCAGGGGTGGGGAACCTGCAGCCTCGAGGCCACACGTGGCCTTCTAGGTCCTTGGGTGCAGCCTTTTAACTAAGTCCAAGTTTTACAGAACAAATCTTTTTATTGAGGGGATTCGTTCTGCAAAGTTTGGATTTGGTCAAAGAGCCACACTTGAGGACCTAGAAGGTCACATGTGGCCTCAAGGCCGCAGGTTTCCCACCCTTGCCTTAGACCTATCACCAAGATTCTAACACTGAGGAGAAATTCTAAGTCATTCCAGTTCTGCCCTCCCATGCCAGAATAGCCAGGGATTTTCTACTGCACTGCATTATCCAGCCTTCATAGGCGTGGCCAGCCAGAACTTCAGTTTCCTCTTCTGTAAAATAACCTAGCTGCCTTTCCAGCTATAAATCTATGATCAAAGGAAGTTGTAAGTGAGAAGAGGAATAGGAGTTTCCAGCATTATATTATTAACATAATATTAATCTTGGAGCAGCTAAATGGCGCAGTGAGTAGAGCATGGGCCCAGGAGTCAGGAGTACCTGAGTTCAAATCTGGCCTAGACACTTGATACATTTACTAGCTGTGTGACCTCGGGCAAGTCACTTAACCCCAATTGCCCTTCCTTCACCCCTGCAAAAAAAAACCCATAATATTAATATTAATAAAAATGAAAGATATTGAAATAGTAGGCATATTTTAAATTATATTCTATGACCAAACAAGAAGTCCAAAATTCCATAAGTATTCAATTTGTGATCTATCCATCTCTTATAAATTCATCTTTCTTTATTTTTCCTTCTATTATTTTTCATGTCATTATCATCTAGGATTCTTTGCTATGTAGGGGAGACTGCTGGAGTTCCTGATGGCCCCATTTGGACTAGTAGGTTGGAAGGTTCCCCAGAGCTCCCCTGAGAAAAGGGCATAAGCAGTACAAATAAGATTTCCCAGAGACATCTGCTCAGCATCCCTGAGCTATGCATGTGCCACCACAGCCAGAAAGACTTCTTCTGTACGTAGAAACCTTGTACATAGAGTTAGTTGCCCTTGACTTCTTAGCAGTGGTATAATGGAAGGAGGACTGAAGAGGAGCCAGAAGACGTGAGTGTGAATCACAGCTCCACCACCAACTAGCCATGCCACCATGGGCCAGTAATAACCCTTTTGATTCTGCTTCTTCATCTATAAAAATGGGAACAATAATACTTTTAAGCAGGGCTGTGCTGGTGAATGTTTGCAACCAGCTCTCGAAAATTAAAAAAGGTACAGCCAATACACTTTGATGTTTAATCTGCATTATTCATATTTTCTCCATCATTTTCTGAAGGTTTTAAGACAATTAGCAAAATAATAAATCAAGCCTTTTTTTATAACCTAATTTCTCCAAAGTATAAATGCTAACTCTGAAAAATTTAACCATCTAGTGAGCTCCCTCACAACACAGGTAATTTTGTGAATACAGCACTTTGTAAAGTATAGAACACTATATAAAAAGGGGCCATTATCATCACTGAAACCTCAGTTCACATCTGTTTCAGTCCTTGGATATCCCCAGCCTCCAACCCCATCCCCCAGCTACTTACCTTTCACAGAGGTAGTGACTATAAATTTAGCTCAGTATCCAGGTAATTTCACTCCAGTTTAATTAGGAGGCCTTTACTTTGTAGTTCCCTTGATCACAAAAGACCCTCACTCATGATGTTCACTGTCAAGACATGTCATTGGATCATGGGTCTAAAGCTAAAAAGGACCTCAGAGACCATCTCATCCAACACCCTACTCCTTTTGTAGGTGGAGGAAACTGAGATCTACGGGAGACTGTAAGGTCACAGGGTCGTCCCAAGAGACTGGATTTGAAGCCAGCTCTACTGATTCCAAGACCAGTGCTCTTTTCACTGCAGTATGGACAATCCAGCAAAGGGCACTGAGAAGGAATGGCCAGATGGCACCAACTGCAGCAACCTCACACCTAGTGAGTGTGATTGGGCCAAACTAAAACATCTCCAGAGGGAAAGAAAGGGGGAGAACACATATTTCAAATGTGCTGGACTCTCTTTACTAATTTAACTTCTAGATTCTTTGGTATTTTCTCAGTTGTTATCCCTTCTTGACCTCTCTTATCATTTCTGACATTGCTGAACACTCTTTCTAATTTCCTGGATACTCTTTCTCCTCCCTTCGTTGTCACGCCTCTGCTCTCTCCTGACTCTCTTCCTGTCTCTCTCAGTGTCCTTTGTCGAATCATCCACTACCCAATGAAGAGAGGGCTGGTCCTGAAATACTCAGTACTAGCATGCATTCAAATCCAGTCTTTGGGGCTGACTGTGTGACCTATGCAAGTCACTTAACTTCCTGTGGACCCCAGAGGCTTTTCCAGCTTTAGATATGACCGACCTTGTCTCACCTCCCACCAAGGCTCTATATCAAAGGCCTTCTTTTCTCTTTCTACACTTCTGCTTGGCTACCTCATTAGCTTCCATGGGTCCAGTTACCACATTTATGCAGATGATACCCAAATCTGCATATCCATCCTAGTCTCTTTTCTCCTAAGCTCTATTCTCACACATCACTAATTACCTGTTGGACATTTCAACCCAGAGAGATGGCCCATGGGTATCTCAAACTTCATATTCCAAAGTAGAACTTATTATCTCCCCCCCAAAAAAAAACATAACCCCCTTTCCTTTGAACTCTCCTATTTCTGATAGGGGCACCAACATCCTTTCAATCACCCAAGTTCTCCTCCACTCCTCACTTTCCCTCATCTCATCAGACATCCAGGGTACTTCTGAAACATCTCACATATGTTCCCTTCTCTCTGCTCCTATAACAACACCCTCCCCAAGTCAGGCCCTTATCACCCCTTCCTTGACTATTGCAATAGCTTCCTAATTGTTCTTCCTGCCTCATCTCTCTCTTCTCCAATCCATGTTCCACACAGCTTCCTTACACAAACCTCAGCCCTACTCTGCCTCAGTCCACACTATCCTCTGTCATCCTATTCTATTACACCATTCCATTATGACTTCTGGAATCCTTACTATTGTTAACAAATTCTTTATCTTAGATCACTTCCACTCCTCATCTTCTAAGGAACAAGAGAAATTTGGCTCTCTCTAGGTGCTACTCCTAAAGTTTCGGTCTGACCAGGTCTCTCCTTTGAACTTGGGGCATTAAGGATGACCTCACAAACCTTCCGAAATAAGTAAAAGTCACATATAAACTCCAAGAGAGCCCCGACTCAGGACCAGGGTACTTTTCACAAGGCTTCGCTTTCAGAAAAGTTAAATGCTTCATCTGGCCTTTCTCCATCAAAGAAATCATGCTCATAGTCTTTGATTTCCAAATTCCTGAAGTTTTGAAGTTACAATCTAGCAACCTACTGTTCCCTTCTCCATTTTGCTTACCTGGGTTCATTCCCATAGCCTATATACCACTCCCCCTCAGTCTACACAAATTAAGAAGACCAATATAAAATCTGCAAAATTCTAGACAATGCTTTTTCAATGTTATGCATTTCAAATTGATTCAATAACTATTTATGTAGAGCCTACTCCGTGTTAAACATTGCTAGACACTAGAGGAGACATAGCAAAGAGTGTGGAGACAGGGTTGGCATGGAGCTGCTATTCAGAAGGAGTGACATGGTGTATACTCCAATAGAAAAAATTAGAGTGCAAAAGAAAATGTGAGGCGAGAGGGAGGAAAGGTTATTTATACCAAATTTCTCCAAGTAAACCCACACCTAAAACATCATAGTAACACTTATTAACCCTGGAATTTTATTATTAGTTGATTCTATTCACATTCAATTCAATGAGATGCTTCTCGAAACTATGGTCTTCAAAATGGCATTTGAAGTTTCTTTGAGACCTATATATTTGTACATTTTCAGATTTATTATTGCTATACAATGAAATTCTACTTACATTTCTCTATATGTATTTACATCAGTCTTACCCTGCTAGGATGGGGATTCATGTTCCTAACTCCTGTACTTGTTGCAGCCCTTATCATTCCTTCTTTAGAGTATGGTTTCCAGTCATACTGTTCATTGTATACTGTCCGGTTGCCAAAAGGATCATTGAGCTTGTATGAATATCCTAACCTTTTGAAATCATTATGACTGTAAGAAACACATTAGAAGTTATAAAAAGGGAATCTGATGCCATATGTTACAACAAAGCATGCCAAGCACTTCTACCAGAAATACTTCTGGTAGAAAAACTAGTTGAAACTTCCAATTTTTAAAATAGGCTGGACCAGGTAGACAAGGCCAAATATAATTAACTCTGTAGAGTACTTCAAGAATAAATAATCTTATGAGGTAGCTGTGTGCAAAAATATGCCAGACTTGGAAAGGACAAAAAGAGGGGAGGGGGCTATAGTCTAATAAATTCATTTTCATATATTTAAAAGACTGAACACAACAAACTGTTGAGAAAATTCAGATTATATCTAAAGAAAGCCAAACAACTAAGATATTTTAAAAAATAATCTCTCTGACCTCATCTTCCTCATCTTGAAAATGGAAATAGTATTTAGGATAGCTTACCTTACAGGATTGTTCTAAGTACCAAATGAGAAAATGTATGAGAACTGTGTAAATAAATTAATTATATTACATAGGGCCAAATCACAAGCTGAAGCAATTTTCTATAGGGCCTTTAAGAAGACCCATTTAACCTTTCTTGATGTCTTCTTATGGGTTAAATTTAGATTGAATCCCTGAGTAGATTTTTTTAATCCTCCTGGCAATCCCTTTGGGATAGCTCTAATGAGCTATGCACATGTTTCTATGTTTTACATGTATTACATATATGTAATATTATATATTTCCCATGATCATAGGATTATATCTTTTGAGCTGGACAAGTCCATAGTGATTACCAAGTCCAACTCTCTTCATTTTCAAGATGAGGAAACTGAGTTCCACAGAGGGAAAGCAATTGGTGCAGGGCCAAACAAGTGGCATAGCCAGCAGGGATTTGGATATGTCTTCTGGTTCCAAATACAAAACTTTTATGACATCTGATGCTATGTTGCGGCCATCCCACCATTGTTGTTATTTGTCTGTCTCTTCCACTTCCTGAATTATATTATAAATCGTGGAGGGCAGGAAATATATGGATGGCTCTTCCTTCCATTTTTCCTTCCCGATGGCACCTATAACAGTTCTGGGCACACAGTAGATGTTCAGTGATGCTGTTATTGATTGATAACCAGTTTTTTTTTTCATTTTGATGCAATGCAACAAAACAAAATGAACTAGTCAGAAGTATTTGTATCAAAACATAACTCACCGAATAGGGTTAGGAACTTCTCCTCGTTTAGGGGTGTACACATGCATCATTGTCGTTTCATAGGAATCCCAATTGGTATCTCTCGCTGAAAGCATAACATAGCATTTTTCAGATTTGATGAACATAGGGGTTAATCTCTGTTTGGATACTGTTTGAGAGCATCAATTCACCAAGGAAAAAGTTTTGGCATGAGAACAGTTTTGCTATAAAGGAACCTTTTCTAATGCAAATGTAGCCCCCTGACTGTTAGTAATAGCCTCAGGATAGTTAAGAGAATACAGCAGAAAGTTTTTTCTTTGGTTGTTTGGGGGCTTATGCAAATATAGATAATGAATTAGATATTGTAATTGGAAAGAATCTTGGATAGAAGTGATTTCTCTTGTATGAATTAAGTCAACTCTCTGGATAACACAAGCCATTAAATCCTTTTATTAAGAAAAAGATGGGATGTGGCCTTGGATCATCCAAATTATCTGTGCCCATTGAAAGAAATTACTTTATAAGACTTTGGCCAGTTGTTTGACTCTCTAAGTTCTTTTGCCTCTATAGAAAGCCACAGAATTATAGAATAACAAAGCTGAAGGAGACCAGAGAAGCCATCTATAGTCTGGTCCATAGCTAAGCAAGTGTCCGCTCTACAACTTACCTGGTCCTCGGTCAAGTCATCATCTTGCCTTTCTATTTGAAACCTTCCAAGGAGAGGGAACACACTACCTCCCCCAAGGCAACTCAAATCATTTTTGGATAGGGAACCGTTAGGAACTATTTCCATTATCAGGCCCAAATCTGCCTTATAACCTCTGCCCTTTGTTCTTAGTCTTGCCCTTTAGGAAACAAGCAGGAACAAATATAATCACTTTTCCATATGACAATCCTTGAGGTGATTGAAGACAGCTATCATGTTCCCTTTAAGTCTTCCTTTCTCAAGGTTAAATACCCCAAGTTCCTTCCACCAATCCTCAGATGACATTTGGAGGATTCTCAAGACCCTTTACCATTCCAATGGCTTCTTCTGGATGTTCTCCAGCTAAGCTTTTCTCCAATATCTTTCTTGAAATGTAGAACCCAGAATTGAATACAATATTCCAGATGTGATCTGACCATAGCTAAGTACAACAGAACTCTGAATTCTCTAGTAATACTGCTGTATGTGTGTGTGTGTGTGCGCGTGTGTGTGTGTGTGCGTGTGTGTGTGTGTGTGTGTGTGTGTGTGTGTGTGTGTGTGTATCTTCTGCAGCCCAAGGTTGTATTAGCTCTTTGGGCTGCTATCTCACACTGTTGATTCACACTGAACTTGCAAGTCCACCATAACCTCCCTAACTCTTTTTCAGAAAAGCTACTCTCTAACCACATATCCTTCCTCCCTCCCCCAATCTTGAAATTACAAGGTTGATTTTTTTAACTCAAATGTACATTACATTTGTCCCTATTAATTTTCATCTTTATAAATTAATCCCATCCCAGTGTTATTCTAGCCCAGGGGTGGCTGAATTCACTCACAGCCTATTTTCGTATGAACCACAAGCTAAGAATGGTTGGACCTGGCCCTCAAGCTGTGTTTTGCTGAGCCTTATAGCCAATCAAGATCACTTTGCTTTGTTAATTCAGTTTTATGTCATTTTCAGTTCAGAATTCTTTTCCTCTCTCCACCTTGAGAAGGCAAATAAAACAAAACGCATCATAGATACGTATAGTCATCATGTAAAATGAACTCCTTCACTAGCCATATCTGAAAAAATACATATGCTTCTATTGGCACTCTGAGACCATCAGTTCTCCAGCATGTTTCATCATGAGTCCTATAGAATTGTGTTTGGTCATTGTGTGTTGACCAGATTTACCAAGTTTTTAAAGTTGATCTTCACAACACCACATTAGTGTATAAAACTGTTCTGAGTTCTGCTAATTTCACTTTGCATCAGTCCATACAAATCTCCCTAGGTCTTTCTAAAACTATCCCCCTTCATTGTTTCCTATAGCATAATAGTATTATTCTATCACATTCATACATCATAATTTGTTCAGCCATTTCTCAATTGATAATTATCCCCCCTCAGTTTATAAACCTTTGCCACCACAAAAGAGCTGCTATGAATATTTTTATAAATACTATTCTTTTTCCTCTTTCTTTGATTTCTTTGGGACATAGACCTAGTACTAGTATTTCTGGATCAATGGAGATGCATGACTTTAATAACTTTTTGGACATAGCTCCAAATTGCTGTCCAGAATGACTGGACTAGTTCAAAGCTCCAACAACAGTGTACTTATTTTCCCACAGGCCCTCCAGCATGTATGATTTTTCTTTTTTTGTTATCTTAGCCAATCTGATGAGTATGAAATGGTACCTCAATTGTTTTAATTTGCATTTCTCTAATTATTAGTGATTCAGAGCATTTTTCATATGACTATAGATAGCTTTGATTTCATCCTCTGAAAACTACCTGTTCATATCCTTTGACCATTTACTAATTGGAGAATGACTTGTATTCTTATAAATTCTACTCAGTTCGGTGGAGTTGTGAACTGATCCAGCCATTCTGGAGAGCAATTTGGAACTATGCCCAAAGGGCTATAAAAATGTTCATACCCTTTGACCCAGCAATACCACTCCTACGGTTGTATCCCAAAGAGATCACACAAGT
>CM053622.1:659705936-659738629 GCA_028646595.1 Phalanger gymnotis
ATATATATTGATTCTGTGATGACTAACCCTGACAGACTTTGCTCTTCTCAGCAACACAATATGCAGAGACAGCTCCAAAGGACTCACGATGGAGAGTGCTATCTACATCCAGAGAAAGAACTATGGAGTCTGAGTGCAGATTGAGGCAAACTATCTGCTCTCCTTTTTTTTTTCCTCTTTTGTTTTTGATTTTGTTTCTTCTTTCTCATGATTCATCCCATTGGTCATAATTCTTCATTACAACTTGACTATTGTGTAAATAAATTTAATGTGAAGTTATATGTAGAAGATATATCGGATTTCATGCTGTCTTGGGGATGGGGGGAAGAGGGAGGGAGAAAATCTGGAACTCAAAATCATGCAGAACTGAGTGTTGTAAACTAAAAAATAAAAGAAACCTTAACTTAAAAAAAAGAAAAAATTCTACTCAATTCTCTATATATTTTAGAAATGACGCCTTTATCAGGAGATACAAGCTGTAAAATTGTTTCCCAGATTTCTGTTTCCCTTCCAGTCTTCGTTGCATTGGCTTTGTTTGTGCAAAGACTTTTCAATTTAATGCAATCAAAATCATTCATTTTGCATTTCACAATGTTCTCTATTTCTTATTTGATCATAAGTTATCTGACAGGTAAACTATTCCTTGCTCTCCCGGTTTGCTTATAGTATCAGCCTTTATATCTAAATCAAGTACCCATTCTGACTTTATCTTGGTATAGGGTTTAAGATGTTGGTCTATGCCTAGTTTCTGCCAGAAGCTGGTGTCTTTGGATTAATCAAATAGTATATTACTGTAGTCATTGACTATTGTATCTTGCATACATAATGTGTTCCACTGATCCACCACTCTATTTCTTAGCTAGTACCAAGTAGCTTTGATAATCACTGCTTTACAATACAATTTAAAATCTGGTACAGCTAGGCTACCTTCCCTAGCATTTCTTTTCATTAGTTCCCTTGCTATTCTGGAACTTTTGTTTTTCCAGATGAATTTTGTTATTGCTTTTTTTTCTATCTCTATAAAATAATATTTTGGTAGTTCGTTTGCTATGGCACTGAATAAGTAAATTGATTTAGGGAGAATTGTCATTTTATTATATTAACTCAGCCTACTCATGAGCAACTGATATTTTTCCAATTATTTAGATCTGACTTTATTTGTGTGAAAAGTGTTTTGCAATTATGTTCATATAGTTCCTGGGTTTGTTTTGGCAGGTAGACTCCCAAATATTTTATAACATCTACAGTAACTTTACATAGAATTGCTCTTTCTATATTTTGCTGTTGGGCTTTATGAGTAATACATAGAAATGCTGATGATTTATGTGGATTTATTTTATATCCTGTAACTTTCCTAAATTTGTTTATTATTTCAAGTATTTTTTTACTTGATTCTCTAGGATTCTCTAAGTATACCATCAGATCATCTGCAAAGATAATCTTTCTATTTCTTACCTAGTACCAAATTGTTGTGACAATTACATCTTTGAGATCTCGTACTACTAGGCCCCCTTCCGATTTTCTTTTTTTCATTGATTCCCCTGTAATTCTTTATTTTTTGGTTCTTCCAGATGAATTGTGTCATTTTTTCTAGCTCTATAAAGTAATTCTTAGGTAGTTTGATTGGTATGGCACTGAATAAGCAATTATATAGTATTGTCATTTTTATCATATCAGATCAGTCTACCCATGCTTAATTACTATTTCTCCAAGTTTTAGATCTATATTTGTGTGAAGTGTTTTATAATTGTATGTTTCTTGGCAGGTAGAGTCCCAAGTATTTTATACCATCTGTAGTTATTTTAAACGGAATTTCTCTATCCCTGATGAGTTTTGTTGGTAATATACAGAAATGCTGATGCTTTGTGTGGGTTTACTTTAAACCCTGCAACTTTGCTAAAGTTGTTTTGGTTAATTTTTTAGTTGAGTTTCTAGAGTTCCCTAAGTAAACCTTTGTATCCTCTGCAAAAAAATGATAGTTTTGTTTCTTCTTTACCTATGCTTATTCCTTCAATATCTTTTTATTATATTCTTGCTGTATCTAGCATTTCTACTACAATATTACATAATAATTGTAATAATGGACAACCTACTGGTCTTATTAGAAAAGCTTCTAGCTTATCCCCTTATTGATAATGTTTACGCTTGATTTTTGATAGATACTACTTTATCATTTTAAGGAAAGCTCCATTTAGTCCTATGACTTCTAGTGGTTTTTAGAAGGAATGGGGCTTGTATTTTGTCAAAAGCTTTTTCTGCATCTATTGAAATAATCATGTGATTTTTGTTGGGTATGTTATTAATATGGTCAATTACGCTTAGAATTTTCCTAATATTGAGCTAGCTTTGCATTCCTGGTATAAGTCCAACCTGGTTATAGTGTACAATCTTTGTGATAGATTGCAGTAGTCTCTTTGCTAATATTTTATTTTAAAATTTTGCAACAAATATTAAGAAAATTGGTCTATAATTTTCTTTCTCTATCTTGTTCTACCTGATGTGAAAAGAGATCTAGACTCTAATGTTTCCTTTTATTCCGCCATCTTGACTCCACCTATCCACCAATATTATTTTGCATTCTGACTGTAATGCAATGAGATAAGTACCCTTACCTGTCAATACTTAATTTACCTGGCCCTTTCAAATACATTCTCTTTGAGTGATCCTTTGTTAGTAGTATATCTGCAAAAGTTCATTAGTGAAAACAGATTCTGAACCAAGCTTAAAGCAAGTAATGGTTTTGTTTTGACGGTGAGGGAGTGGAGGTAATGCAGATAAGGGAAGTTACATGAGTCAAGACCTAGAGATAGGAATGAGTCACAGCTGGCAAGATAAGCCCAGGATGAGACAGAACAGTGGGCTGCTTTATGAAGGATCTACAGGATGACCTGTATGAGAGTGGATCAGTATCAGAGGGGCAAGGATGGGTTGTAATTTATATTGCTGGAACAATTACCCACATTGATAAGATCCCAGAACCATCAAAATACATAAAAGTAAGGTTGGAGAGGTAGAAAGTTGAAAGGGGGGAAGGAGATGGAAAAAGTAATTGATGGAGAGACTCATATAGTATTCCAGAGTTGTTACCTTTTTATATAGGAGGCTCTTCATCAGGAGAGTGATATGATAAAACATTGTTGGAAGGAGATCATTAGAGCTGGATCCACTGAAGAAGTGGATCAGCTGACTAATAGTCATTTAAAGAGCACTTTAAATTCCTTACATGCGCTGTCTCATCCAGGGATGAGAAGTTGGGGTCATAGTTTATTCATAAAGAGAAAGAAAAAGGTGAACTTAGAGAAACTGAAAAGAATGGAGCAGCATGATTGATCAATGGATTGACTGATTACAAATAAAATAGGGGGTGATTGAGAGCAGAGTCAAATATAATATCCAAGAGGGTGGTGTCATCATCCTTGGTGACATCTGGTTGTAGAATAGTGAAAAGAGCCCTGGAATTTGGATTCAAAGCCACCTGTTCTCCAAAACACGAACCGTATGACCCTAGGAAGGTCAGTTGGAACTCTCTGTGCCTGAGTTTCTTCATATGTAAAATTGGGAACATTAGGATAGTGCAAATCCTGACATTTCCATTTTACTATAACCTCAAAAAGTTGTATTTAAAAATTGCTCAGAAAGGACTGTGATGGTCAAACAACAATAAAGATACATTTTTAAAAATCGGGTGGAAATTGCTTTGTAAATATCAAAACGCCAAAAAGTGAGAGCTGTTATTATGATTATGAGGAAGCTGGCAAGGGTTATTTGAGGTCCAATTGCTACTTAAAGACCGCTACGATGCCTACCAAAGAGAGGAGGCATCATGGTATAATAGAAAAAGCTATGAAAATTAATTATTGATTCCGTATTTTATAAATGATTTCATTCTGTAATTGATTCTATTCTGTAACCCTATTCTGTATTCTATGTTTTACCCTAAGCCTTTTTTTGTCTCTAAGTGCAGAAGCTCATGAGGTCAAAAGTTCAGTCTTCCTCTCTTCACAGTTAGATGCCAAAATTTATTCTCCCTATTGATCACTTTTACTTAAAGAGAAACTCTGAGCTAAAGTTTGGAAGGTTCAATATTCTCAAGAAAACATTCTAATTCTAAGGGAACTGTCATCCTAGAACCATCTGCAAATCACTTTGTGCCAAAGAAGCTTGTTATCCCTCATAATTTCATCTCTTGAGAAACTCCATGACATTTGTATGTTATCCCTGAGAGCATACAAGCTGACCTGGTCCCACTTAGCCTCTCATTGCCAAATTAAAGGTGGTCTTATCTCATTCTCAGGCACTAGTGAATCTACTAACCCCTGGTTCACTCTCAATAGCCTTGGGATGCATAATCCATGAAGCATTCCTTTTAAGACAGAAGGGTGGTCCTAGTCCCACATGTGCACAAACCCCTGCTCTTAATGTAACCAATCATGATCCCTCAACCCCCAAGATGTTAACAGCCCCATAACCAATGGGACGATTTCCTCATCTACTCTGTGCGTTCTTTGTTCTATGTTTATAAAAAAGAAATGCATCTTCAATTCTTTCTCTTTTGGCTAAACAAAGGCAGTAATTAGACCTGCTTTATTGGTATATTCGTGCTCTGTTAATACACTATTATATTGCTTGGAGAAAATGTGCCTCAGTCTACCTTTTGTTGAATTTCACTCGCAACGAAGCATAGATGAGTTTAGGGACGTGAGTTCAAATTCTTCCTCTGCCTCTGCCTCTTATTATCCCACCCTTGTACAAATCAGAGGGTTTCCAGTTTCCTCATCTATGAAATGAGAGCTTTGGAGTAAATGACCTCTGAGGGTTACTTCAAGCTCTAAATTAAGGGTTCTTAACTTGAGGTTTGTGATATATAGGCATGTGTATATGCATCTACTGTTTTTTGTTGTTTACTTGTTTTCAGTCGTGTCTGACTCTGTGACCCCATTTATGGTCTTCTTGGCAAAAATACTGGAATGGTTTGCCATTTCCTTCTCCAAGTTCATTTTACAGATGAGGAAACTGAGGTAGGCAGGGTTAAGTGACTTGCCCAGGGATCACACAGCTAGTAAATGTCTGAGGCCAGATTTAAATTCAGAAAGATGAGTCTTCCTGACTTCAGGCCCAACACTCTATTCTTTGTGCCACCTAGCTGCCCATATATAATTGTATTTCAATATGATTGTTTTTCTTAGTAATCTTCATGCATTGCATTTTAAAACATTATTCTTCATAAAGGCAGAGGCCAAGGCTGGCAGAGTAAAGGCAGGGAGACTTATCTAAGCTCTCCCAAATTTCCCTCCAAACAACTTTAAAATAATGACTCAAAATGAATTCTGAAGTGGCAGAACCAACAAAAAGACAGGGTGAAGCAATTTTCCAGTCCCAGACAACTTAGAAGTTGCCAAGAAAGGTCTGTCTCGCTGGGGTGAGAATGGAGGAGTCTAGCCTAAGCCTTGGGGGTAACCGAATCAGCAGTAGTAGTAGCTTCTGGAACTCTCAACCCACAGAAGTAAGATTTGGACGTAGGTGCCTTTGCTGGCAGTGGGTTTAGGATTCTGTCCCATCACCCATATTCAAGTCCTGGTCTTAGTCCCAGGGTGGGGAGGAGCACCAGACTAGCACACTAGAACTAGGGACCCTGGTCACAATTCCAGGGTGAAAAGAGTACCTGTGGTTACTCACAGACAGCGCGCAGGACAGGAGGGCAGTGGGCATTCCTCTCCTTAGATCATGCCTCCTTGGACATACAGAAAACTTATAGACTCCCAGAACTAGCTCTGAAAACAGCAGCATGAAAAACATGAAGCTTGGGACAGTGCCCTCTCCACCCTAGGAGCAATTTTAACAAAGTTAAAACAAACAAACAAACAAGAACTTGACCATCGAAAGTTACTATGGTGACAGGGAAGGTCAAAACACAAACTCAGAAAAAAACAGCAAAGTCAAAACAGTTACATGCAAAGCCTCAAAGAAAAATTAATTGGTCTCAGGCCCCCCTCCCAAAAAACATTCCTGGAAGAGTTCAAAAAGAATTTTAAAAATTAAATAAGAGAGGTAGATGGAAAATTTGGGAAAAGAAATGAGAGTGAGGAAGAAAATCATGAAAAAAGAGTCAATAGTTTGGTAAAGGAGGCATGAAAAATACTAAAGAAAATAACACCTTAAAAAACAGAATAAGCCAAATGGTAAATTGAGAGAGAGAGAGAGAGAGAGAGAGAGAGAGAGAGAGAGAGAGAGAGAGAGAGAGAAAGAAAGAAATCACCAAAGAGGAACAACTCCTTAAAAAGCAAAATTGGCCAAATGGAAAAGGAGATACAAAAACTCACTGAAGAAAATAATTCTTTAAAAATTAGGAATTGGGCAAGTGGAAGCTAATGATTCTTTAAGAAATCAAGAAATAAACCAAAATCAAATAATGAAAAAATGGAAGAAAATGTAAAATATCTCATTGGAAAAACAACTTACCTAGAAAATAGATCCAGGAGAGATAATTTAAGAATTATTTGACTTCCTGAAACCCATGATCAAAAAAAGAGCCTCGACATCATCTTTCAAGAAATTATCAAGGAAAATTGCCTTGATACTCAAGAGCCAGAAAGTAAAACAGAAATTGACTCTACTGATCACGTCCTGAAAGAGATACCAAAATGAATATTCCCAGGAAAGTTATAGCCAAATTCTGGAGCTCCCAGGTCAAAGAGAGAATATTGCAAACATCCAGAAGGAAACGATTCAAATTTCATGGAGTCACAGTCAGGACCACACAAAATTTAGCAGCTTCTACATTAAAGGTTCAGAGGGCTTGGAATATGACATTCTGGAGACCAAAAGTGCTAGAATTACTGCCAAGAATCACATACCCAACAAAGCTGAACATAATCCTTCAGGGGGAAAATAGATATTTAATAAAATAGAGGACTTTCAAGTATTCCTGATGAAAAGATGAGAGATAAAGAGAAAATCTGACTTTCAAATTATGAGAAAGATTAATTTTAATACTGCATCTATTTGATTATTAATTTGTCATATTCTTTTCTAGCTAAGGAATGTCATCTCATTCCAGCTCTTCTCAAGGCATTTGCTCATTAACTAGCTTGGGCTGGGCCCCATGCAACTGGGAATCTGAGTTCTGTTTATAAATAGGATATAACTTGAGTTAGATCCCTCACACACACATACACACACTCACAAACACCCCAAGGGTAGAGCTTCTGTCTTTGCTCCCTTCACTAGAGTTTAGGGAAACCTGGCTCATGAAGGAGAAAATTAGGCAGAGAACCCAAGATTGAAATGGCTTCCCCTGCCCAGATTGCTGGAGGCTACTGAGTTTCATGATCAAGCCATGTACTCAGCAGGAGTTGTGAAGAACTCTTAGCCCATCTTCTCATGTAATATCCACCAATCAGGGCTGCTTTTCTCTTCCTAGGGGAGTTCCCAGTAATTTGCTGTCAAGAAGAAAGACCTGGATTTATACTAGTGGGAGACTCTCTCTTAGCATGTTTGATTACCAAGAGAAATCATTAACCATCAACTTATTATTGCCTAGCCTAATTAATAAATTGATTTTTAATACCCAGAAACTTTGTCTCTTGGAATTGTATATGCCACAAATACAAGACTCAAGAGAAATATAAAAAGATAAACAGGTAAGAGAAATCATGAGGAATTCAAAGGTTAAAATGTTTAAATGATACTTGCAACTCCTAAGAGCGGTATCATTATTAAGGCACTTAGAAGGAGTATACATAGAGGGCATAGAGGGTATGGGTGTGAATTGACTATGATAAGATGTTATTTTAAAAAATAAAATTAAAGAGGGAGAAATAAGGATACACTAGGAGAAAGGCAAAAGGAGAGATATGGGATAAATTATCTCACATGAAAGCGAAATGAAAGAGCTTATTCAGTGAAGGGGAAGACGAACCTGGAGTGAAGCAAGGCCATGTGTTTGCTCGCATGCTTTTTAGCATGATGTTTTCAGTGATGTTGTCAGACACCATCATCAAGAACTAAAATGGCATTCAAGGCCAACTATCGCACTAACAGTCAATTATTCAACTTGAAAAGGCTACAAAAGCCAGGACCAAAATGGAGGAAGGGTTGGCGCTCTACTTTTTGTTCCAGATGATTGTGTGCTCAGTACGCCCTCTAAGGCTGAGAACAAAGTATAGATTGATTCTCTGCTGCTCATGCTAACTTTGGCCCTACACCACCAACAATACAGAGGCTCTCCGCCAGTCAACACCGCGCCATCCACATGCGGAACCACTGGTTACAGCAAATGGAGAAATTTTTAATTCTGTGGATACATGCACTAGGCTGCCTACCAAACGGAAGGTCTACAGAGCCACTGTGCTAACCTGATTGTTGTATGCCTATGAAACCCAGACAGTATACTAGCACCATGCTAGAACATTGAACCACTTCCATTCGAATTGTCTTAGGAAGATTCTGAAGATCGCCTGGTAAGAAAATGGACCAGACACTGAGGTCCTTTTTCAAGCTGAACTGCCAAGCATTCAAACTCTACAAATCAGAACACAACTCCAATAGGTTAACCACATCGTTCAAATGCCAAATGTATGTTTGCCTAAAAAAGGCTATTTTATGGAGAACTCACACAAGGCAGGTACTCGCACAGTGGGAAGATGCAGCAAAAGAAGGACACTCTCAAGGTCTCTGTAAAAGAACCTTGATTGTGATACATGGGAGACAATGGCACTGGATTGTCAAGCATGGCATGCCCACATCAAAGAAAACGCTGTATTCTATGACCCAAGCAGAATTGCAGTAGCTCAAAAGAAATGAGATGCACAAATTTAGAGATGTTTTCCTCCTAGATGATCATATGGACTCTTTGTACCCTACCTGTGGTAGAGCCTTCCAAGCTCATACTGTCTGATCAGCCACAGCCAGACACACAGTGTTATTGACCCCAACATCACGATGTCATTTTGCTCTTCTTTGAGCAAAAAGGACAAACAACATCATCAGAATTGGCTCAAAGAGGGAATAACATACACACTCAGTTGGGTATAGAAATCTATCTTACCCTACAAGGAAGTAGGAGGAGGGGAAGGAGATAAAAGAAGGGGATAAAGCTGATTAAAGGTAGGGTGGATTGGAGGAGTCAGAGCTCAAAAGCAAAATACTTGTGAGGAGGTACAGAGTGAAAGGAGAGAGAGCGAAATGGGGGGAAATATGATAGAGGGAAATATACAATAATCATAACTGTGAAAAAAATTACAGCAAGTTTCTCTGATAAAGGATTCATTGCTCAAATGTGTAGATAAGTAAGCCAAATTTATAAGAGTATGAGTTATTCACCAATTGATAAATGGTTAAAGAATATGAACAAGCAGTTTTCAGATGAAGAAATCAAAGTTATCTCTACTCATACGAAAAACGCTAGAGAGCAAGAAAATGACAAATGTTAAAGGGGATGTGGGAAAATTGGAACATTAAAGCACTGTTAGTGGAGTTGTGAACTGATCCAACCATTCTGGAGAGCAATTTGGAAATATGTCCAAAGTATACTCTTTGACCGAGCAATGCCACTACTAGGTCTGTATTCCAAAGAGTTTTTTTTTTAAATGAAAAGGACCTATGTGTACAAAAATATTTTATAGCAGCCCTTTTTGTGGTGACAATGAATTGGAAATTCAAGTCGTGTGATGACTGTGATGAAATACTATTATGCTATAAGAAATGACAAGCAAGATGCTTTCAGAAACACCTAGAAAACACATGAATTGTTGCAAAGCCAAGTGAGCAGAACCAAGAGAACAAGTGTACACAGTAACAACAATATTGTACAATGAGTAACTGTGAATGACTTAGCTATTCTCAGGAATACAATGATCCAAGACAATTCCAAAGGACTTGTGATGAAAAATGCTATCCCACCTCCAGAGAAAGAACTGATGGAGTCTTAATGCAGATCAAAGCATACTTTTTTTTTTACTTTATTTTTTCTTGGGGTTTTTTTTGGTCTATATTTTCTTTTACAACATAAGCTAATATGGAAATATGTTTTACATGACTACATATATAACTGTGTCAAACTGCTTGCCTTCTCAAGGGGGAGGAAAACGAGAAAAAGAGGATTTGGAACTCAAAATTTTAAAAAATGAATGTTAAAATATTTTACATGTAATTTTAAAAAATAAAATATTAAAGAATAAAGAAGTAGAAAAAACATAATTCTTTGAAAGAGACTGTAAGATTTACCAGACTGCCAAAGAGGTTTATGACTCCAAAAAAGGTTCCAAATAAATGCTCTAAATCTATGAACCTATGATATCTTACTTCCTGAGAGAGTACACAAAAAACTGTCTAATTATGCTATATGCCAATAGTTTAACAACCCTTTATTTTCTTGGTGTAACTCCTTCTAACCAGCACAGTAACTACTCTGTGAAGTGGGAGGCAGTCTCTGAGAACTTCTGTGACCATATCAAGACTTGTTCAATCCATCCATCCCTAGGCCTGAATTTAAAAGTGCCAAAGCTTATGTAAAGGTTTTGAGAACCCAGGGTCCCATCCACATAACCGCATTCCCAGCCAAGTTTGGCTATACTTTTGCCCCAGCTCCTGACCTTCTATAAGCCTAGGGTGCAGAATCCTAGGATTCATCTGGAAGTCTTTAACTCTTTTTTTCATTTTCGAAAGAGATAAAGATCTCATGCTGGGCACTTTTTATTGAGCAGACGGATTTATTACACTACAATATGAAAGAGGCAGGTATTTGTTACCTCATCTAAGCATTGTTTGCTTTTCTTCTTAAAGGAGACAAGACACTAGAAACGACATTCTGGCTTGATTCTCTTTTTCCTCAATTACTAGTTTAGTCCTTTGGGGCGTGAGGGGTGTTACACCTCTGGTATGAGGGCTTGCTGAGCCCTTTTCAGGGCTGCTCATCCACCTTGGGTGTCCAGCTGGTCACCTAGTTCTTACCTGTGGTTCTCCAAAAAGCTATAGCATGCAGAGAAGCCACCACCTGGTAAAAATCATCTAGGCTAGGTTGAGGGTAATCGACAGGCCTCAAATCGATGAGTTAAGGGGATGTCTCCCCCAAGCATGTGAAGACTCCCCCAAACTCCAGCAGAATAAGTGGATGAGAACAATTTGTTCCAACAGCCATACAAAAGAGGCTAGAGTAGGTGCTGTGGAGCCCTTAAGAGCCTGGTCAGACATCAAAGACATCAAGGTCATCCACCACATCCCCAGCCAACACCAGTTGTTCTGACTTTTGTCCTGCCACTAGACTTCAACGACTCTGCAAGATAGATTGAGGCTGACAACTTTTTGCAGACTCTGCCTCACTTGAGTCCATTTCACATGCAAGAAAAGACATCACCCCATGATATCATTGGTCTTCTTTCAAAAACAAAGGACAAAAAACAACTCGTCCTTCACTTTTCAAATCTCTCACTAGCCAAATTTAACCAATTCCTTTCTTCACCTTTTAAGGCAGTAGCGGTTTGACCACTAGCCCAAGGGCTGGCTATGGCCAATGACACCATTACGTGAGAATCTTAAGAAAGGCATCCAGAGATTTCCACCACCATCACCCCTACTCCCAAGAGGATAAACTCCTTGGGGTCAGAGACTGCTTTGCTTTCGTGTTTCCTAGCTCCTAGCACTAGCATAAGGTAACAATAACTCTATGTTAAGATGTTTTTTCCATCAATTCCCAGACCTCCTTGACCCCCATCAATGACTTCCACAGATCATAGAATTATAGGATAAAAGATTTAGAAATGGCACTAATGACACAGTCCAAGGCCCTCAAATTTACAAATGAGAAAACTGAGGCTCAGATATGAAGTGGTTTTTCCAAGGTCATTCGGATAAGACTAGCAGCAGAGCCAGAATTCAAATTCAGGTTAGCTGACTCCAGAATTGTGCACAGTGTGCCACTGGGCTCTCTAGGAGTGCGGTCAGTCCAATTTTCAAAAATTCATAGATCCTACAAAGAAGCAGTATTGGTGTATGTTAACACATAGGAACAATGTTCCTGCCAAGTTGGACTTGTACCGATGCCTGGGACAAAAATGTTGAGTTTCTTTTTTGTCCATATACAGATGGAAGTAAATAAGGTCAATTGTAAGCAAACTGTCATATTGCTTAAGTTTTATTATTATTATTATTAACCTTTTTTCTACATTTTATCCTCTCTCATTGGAATCTCAGGATTCCCCTTCTACTATCAGAAGGACGTTTTAAGTTGGACTTTCTATTACATAGGAAACAAATTGTTTACACTACAATGTAAATGAGTCATGTATTTGTTACCTCATCCAGACAACATTCATTTGTTTTTTTAAAGTCTTCTTAAAGGAGATGTCCCACACTGGACACCAAAAGTTTGACACCATGATTTGTTTCCTTTTTTAAAATGTCTTCTCTTTTCTTTTCTCTTAGTAGTATTTTATTTTTTTCCAATTACATGTAAAGATAGTTTTCAATATTCATTTTTATAAGATTTTGAGCTCCAAATTTTTCTCCCTCCCTTCCTTTCCTCCCCTCTCCCCAAGACAGCAAGCAATCTGATGTAGGTTATACATGTACAAGCATGTTAAACATATTTCCACATTAGTCATGTTGTGAAAGAAGAATCAGAACAAAAGAGAAAAACTACCCCCCAAAACAACAAAAACATGAAAAATAGTCTGCTTCGATCTGCATTCAGACTCCATGGTTCTCTCTCTGGATGTGAATAGCATTTTCCATTATGAGTCTTTTGGAATTTTCTTGGATCATTGTATTGCTAAGAAGAGCTAAGTCTATCATAGTAGAACATAGCATAATGTTGGTATTACTATGTACAATGTTCTCCTGGTTCTGTTCACTTCACTCAGCATCAGTTTATGTAGGTCTTTCTAGGTTAAAACGTCTTCTTTCAACCAATCAAATATGAGGTCATAGAGAGAGAATGTGAGTAGAGAGGGGACAAAGGAGGGTCTTAGTCCCCTATTATCTTAATTTCCAAAGCTAACTACTCCTTTCTTCCTCTTCTAAAGCACTCAGACTGAAGGCAAGCTCCAAGGGACCAAGGATTCCCATAAGGGAATTCCCACCTCCTCCTCCCAAATAAAAGATCTTATTGGGGACCAGAAATGATTCTTTGTCTCAGTCTCCCCAGATGCCAGCACAGTGCCTGACACAGAGTAGGCCTTAACAGATGTTTGCTGATTGAATTTAGAAGCGTTAATCACTGCCCTCCTTGTCTCTCCTCACAGCAAGTTTCCAGTTCCTGCTTCCTGTTGGGACTCCCTTGAGTCATTCCTTTGCTTGCTATGAGGCAGTATTCCCTGTGCTTCACAAAACACAGAATCACACTGCTTGTCCTAAGGCTGGGCCTTGAGGGAAGGCCACGAACAGTCTAATAACTTGCCTCTCTCAACAGATTTTTTTCAAAAATTGATTTTTGGGCATGGCCCCATTACTCACGGGTTAACATATTCCCACCTCATCATGTTCCCCCCCCTTATCCTGATATTTCTGGAACCCTCAGCCACTATCAGACAAACTTCACCCCTCATCCCATTACTCTCTCCCTTACTCCTTTCTTCCTCACAATCCCTCTCTCTACTTCAACCTTGCCCTTCAAATGTCCCACTCTAGATCTTCCTTCTCCTTGCACTGTACTCTCTGAAATGCCTACTCCATAGTTAATAAACGTGCTTTCATTTTAAATCTTTTCTTTTCCCATTCCTCCCTTCATTTTCGGGATCCCAATGAGTCCCAACTCTCTCCTGATTACATGGTATCATCTCTATTCACCAGCAATATCTCCTCCTTTGAGGTTCCTTCAATCCAAATTTACCACCCAATCAAGATTCTGGCAGCTGTTATTTACCAACAACACCCCTACTCCCAGGATATTTTCCTTTCCTCAAAGAGTTCAATGACTGGCTCACTGTCTTTCCCTCTACCCCAACTCCTTCCCTCATATTAGGGGACTTCGACATACGTATTGATACTATTCCCTCAAACACTGTAATTTCCCAGTTCCTAAATATACTTCTCAGTTCTCATCACCTATTCT
The DNA here is from genome assembly GCA_028646595.1 of Phalanger gymnotis. NCBI lineage: Eukaryota > Metazoa > Chordata > Mammalia > Diprotodontia > Phalangeridae > Phalanger > Phalanger gymnotis. Next base: position 659,719,984 of record CM053622.1, read on the forward strand.
TCCTCCATTCCACCTCAGCTAGACAAAGAGATGGTCATGCCCTCGATCTTTGTCATCATTCATAAGTGCTCCACTTCCATGTTCATAACTCTGAAATTCCTTTATCATTCCATCTTCTCCTCTGTCTTCCACCTACCCCCCTATCCTGTTCTTTATCCTCACCATCACCTTTAATTGCTTCAATTCTTTCCCAGGCCATCACCCTTGTACTGAATACATTCTTCTTTCCCTATATCTTGACTCCTTGGTGCACCAATATTTGAATCCATTGCCCACCCTTATTCTAACACCCATTGATCATGTTTTGCACCAAACCCCAACCTTGGATTACTCCCATCATCTAGAACTCACACAGGGCAATCACTCACGTGGTAGTCAGAAAAAGCAATACAAGGGCAATACAAGGGCACTCTCAAGGTCTCTCTTAAGACGTTTGGAATTGATTGTGTGATATGGGAGACACTGGCACAGGACCACTCAGCATGGTGTGCCCTCATCAGAGAAGGTGCTGTGCTCTATGAGCAAAACAGAATTGAAGCAGCTTATAAAGAAACATGAGAATCCCCTCCAAATGTTCACATGGACTGTTTGTGCCCACCCTGTGGCAGAGCATTCAAAGCTCCTATTGGTCCGATCAGCCAGAGTCAGACACACTATAACTTGATTCTAACATAGTGATGTTGTTTTGGTCCTGTTCAAGAACAAGCAATAACAACCAACCAACTAATCATATGTACTGCCTTCAAACCTATATCTGTGCTCTGAACAGAGCCTAGAGAAAAGCATAAAACCATGCTGGACTGGGTCTACTACAATTATGCTCCATGATATCAAGTAGGCACTCACCTACGCACAGCAATCCTTTTAAGCCTCCTTAATCAATTAATTATACCAGTCACCATTATAGTCTCTTCCAAAACCTTTTACCACTCCCTCAAGCCCTCCATGGCACTTCCTTCCTCCCACCTTCCCAGCTGAGGACCTTGCCTCATACTTGACCAAAAAAATTGAGACCATTCTCACAGAGTTTCATCTTCTCTCTTTTTCATTTCATGTCACTCAGACATCTTCCTCCACCACCTCGTCCTCCATCTTTGTCTCACAATAAAAGGCAACCCCTCTCCTTGCCAAGACAAAGCCCTCTTTCTGTGCATCCTTCTCCCATCCCATCTCATTTTCTCCAGCAGATTGCCCTGTCTAATTAATATCCCCACTTTCTCAATTTCTTCCTATTTCTGGCAACTTTCCTGCTGCCTGCAAAGCCTTTCATGTCTCCCTCCATCCCCTAAAAACCTTCACCTGATCATACTATATCCCTGCTAACTATCATCCTATATCTATTTCTCTTCCCTTTTGTGACTAAACTCTTTGAGAAACTGTCTATAATCAGCTCTTCCACTTTATTCCCACTCTATGGATTCTAAACTCCCTGAAGTCTAGTTTCCAACTTCATCATTCAACTGAAATGGCTCTCTACAAAAGTACCAGTGATCTCCTAATTGTCAAATCTAGTGGCCTCTTCTCAGTCTTCATCCTTCTTAACCTCTCTGCAACCTTTGACATAGTTGATCACCATCTTCTCCAGGATGTTCTGTTCATTCTAGGTCATCGCGACATTGCTCTCATCACGTTTCCCTCCTCTTATCTGTCTGACTCACGTAGATTATTTATCATTTATTAATAATATCTGGATCCAACTTTATGTGACTAGAGGATGCTTGCATCCAGAATGACTGCTTGACTTCAGTAACTCTTGAGGAATGTTGGAGATGGATACAAGGAATTTTGGATTCCTCAGGTCTTGGGTCCACCCACAGGCCTTAGTTCTATACTCACTCACTTAGGATGAGTGTAAGGTTAGTTAGAGAAATTTGGCAGGCAGTGAGGTGGGGATTTTGTTGGGGGCTTCCACTTCCACTTCCAAAGTTCTCTTGTCTACCTTGGAGAACTTTGAAGAGGAGCAGCACCTTGTCACTCATAAAAACTGCTGTAAGAAAGGCCAGAAAGGAAGACTAATGAGTCTCATCAGTAAAATATCTCTTCTAGCTATCTGTAATATTGAGAAAGGCCAATTCACTTGCATGTCATGGCATCAGCTCTCTGATGTCATGGTCCTCTTCGAGAATGAAGGACAAACAATGACAACAACAATAGCCCTCACAACCCTGGCTAGGTTGGAGATGGCAGAGATAAAGAGAGACAAATGGCATATATTTCTATTTACTCTCTCCCTTTTCTTGAGGGTGACAGATGCATTTTGTTCTAGTAGGTGGTGATTTCACCTACCAGAGAATAGAGAGAACTGAAGCTAATTTGAAATGATTTAACATAATTCTTGTAAATTAGTAGAAAAGACATCAAAGTTAAAATAGACTATACAACTCAAGAAGTAAAAGTATAGCAGTTAATTGGTATTATATAAGAAAATCTGTACAGGAGAGATGTTAAGACTAGAATATGATTGGGAAATAAGATGAGCTGGACTTAAGAAAAGTAGTGAAGGTAAATCAAAGTGAGGAATCAGCATGTAAAATGAAAGGTCAGTTTTTAACTTGGTAGGTTTTAATCAAAGTCAACTGAAAAGAAAAAAAATACAGGAAAGATGGTTTAAATAAGTAGAAATAGGAGAATAAGAGGTAGAAAGTTAAAGTTGGGGTCTGTTTGCATTGACTGTGAAATGGAGGGTTTGAAAGTCAAGGGTTTGGAGTTTTAGAAAGAGGTGTGAGGTGGTTTCCAATTCCATTGAGAAAAGGATTTGAGAAATTTCTGGGGGAAAATGCCTGTTAATTTCAGACAGACAATATTCTATCAAATTGTAATATTTACCAAATGGAAACTATAGAAACAAATCTGCAGGTTGAAATTATTTGACTATAGCATACTAAAATCTGTCCTTGAAGGACCATTGGAAAGGCACATCTAAATCCTTGAAGCTTCATGGGATCCAAAAGAGAGTGATGGGAAGGTGAGACTGCCAACATGTCTTTGAAAGTGAGCTAACTGAAAGCATTTGGTTTTTAGATTAGAGGTGCTGGAAGCTTACAGTCCTTCAGAAAATTGAGATTTTCCAATGTTAGCAGTTGTTGTTGTAAGTTGAAATTTGATTTGGTTGAAGTTTGTCCTGAAACAAAATCATAACACGGTGCAACCTAGCCCCAAAGGGACCCCAGTTCCAGACTGGTTCCCATGCATGCATGCTGCCAGCTTTGAGAGAAATAAAACAATGGATGCAACTTAATCATGTTTGTCTTTCTTAGACCAAATTCTGAGGTTGACAATACACACACACACACGTGCACATGCATGCTCACTCATGTGCACATGCACATATATTTGGCTTGCAAACATTTCAAATGTACATTTTAGTAGTAAGTTCTCAAAATTGGATTAAAGATTTTACGAATGAAATTGCATTAATGATTGTGAAAAAAATTTTTAATCATGTTGGGTTTTTTCCTATTTTGAAGTCTGATAATATTGAAATATAATGTAATACATAAAATAATATAAATAATATAATGTAATATAATATAGTACAATATATAATATAATATAAAAAGACAGAAGGACTCATTTTTACAAGACAGGCCTTCAAGGATCTTTTTAAGGTTTTTTTCTTCAGACTATTGATGGCATTGTCCACATTGGGTACAGGTTTCAAGTAAAGATAAAAAGAACAAGAAATATGCAAAAACTGAAATTCTCTGAAGTTTCAAATGAATACAGATTCCTAATTTGTGTTCCTCTTATACCTCTAATAGGATTTGCTCCATAAAGTTTGAGGTGGTTTTTTACTGGAAAACCAAATAAAAGAGACTGTACTAAATTGTGCTAAATCCTTGTTACTGGCAGATTTTAGCAGAATTACCTAGGGAATCTCCACGAGTGATTTGGAACCAGAGAAGTAGATCTACTAGGAGAAGCACCCTCTAGAGCTACCATGAGAATGAGGCCTATTTCAGAATTTCCAAGAGAAGATGCTTCCAGGGACTAGACATCCTATCCCTGGGATAGCTGGGATTCAAAATATCATTTCTGATTAAACAGAATTTGGATTTGGTTACAAGGAGACTTGATGTTATTTAATATTGATGATTGCTTTTGTATTACTTTAGCTTTTATGATTCTTGATGTTTCTATTTGACTTGCAAGAAGAGTATTGTCCAAATTCCTTTTAGTTAGAGTTAGGGGATCAGGGCCATTCATCCTGCAACTTTTTGGTTAACTAAAGGCCTTTCTTTTGTTTTTTTATTAACCTCATCTTATCAAAACTTGACTTATGGAATAATAATTTTAACTATTGACATTTCTCAGGTAGACGCCAAAAAAGAAGTTTGAAGCACCCCTAAATGATTTAGTTATTACCCTAGTCAATTATATAAGGAAGGATTTCCCTGACCCTAGTTTTCTTGGTTACCTTGGTGAATTCAGTCTTCACATCTTTCCTATTCTTTAGTCCCTTCTTTCCTCTCACATAGCTCATACCCTCATCAGGCCTTCATCACCTTACCCATAGACTACTTTGATAGACTTTTAGGTGGCCTTCCTACCTCAGGTTTTTCTCTAGTGCAGTCCATCCTCCAACTCAGCTACCAAAGTAGTCTTCCTAAAGCACAGGTTTAACCCTTCTCTTCGATAAACTCCAATGGCTCCCAATGTCTTCCAGTATCAGATATAAAAACCTCTCCTCGTGGAAAATCTTCTTCTCTTTGGCTCTTAAAGACATTCACAGTCTGGGAGCACTTAACAATGTGGGACCCCTTTCCTACCTTTCAAATCTTCTTATAATCTATTCCCCTCCAAGATTGAGTGACACCATGTCCCCTCCCTTGCCTTTTTCCTGTTTTTTATGCATAACACTCCATTTCCCACATCAGTACCTTTTCATTGGCTGTCCCCCTACCTGCAATGCTGTGAGAAATATTTCTTTCTTGTATTTAATAACTAATTATTGTATTAGGAGACCAAGGTTTTCCCCCTTTTCTACTTCCTCATCCAGAAACCAAGCATTGTACGAAATCTCTCTGAAAATATCTTGGCCTTTGAGTTTCTGTACTATTGTGTTTGTTTTATTCTGAATGCCATGTGCCTAATTTGTGTTCCACTAATTGACATCGCACCCTTTCTCAATATCTCTATCTCTCTCATAACAAATTGCATTAATGATTACTGCTATGCAATACAATTTAAGATCTTGTGCTGAGACTCTCTCTTCTTTCCCACTTTTTTTTCATTATTACCTTTTCCTTGATCTTTGGTCCCTCCATATGAGAAGGCCAAGATCTAACCAGACAGTAAAAGAAATTCTAAGTTTGAGTTAATGAGCATATTCTTCCTCATTGCATTTGCTCAGACAGGTCTGCAGAAGTGTTGATTCTCCCTTTTGTGAGACAGGTGATATGGAAATTGCTAAGGATCTTTGACCAAGATTTGGGTGACCCAAATCATGTACCCCAAGACCCATATTTTAATAGTTCACCTCCCACTATGTTAACCAATCATAATTGACTTGTACTTCTCAGGAACACCTACTCTTTGAAGGGCACATAAGCTAAGAGCCCACCTCCATGAGTGGTCTTTGGTCTAAGAGAGACAGCCCAATGACCATTTTTTTTATTAATAAACAATGCTGGCATTATTAATAAAATGATTAAATTACCCAGAAACTATGTCTCTCAGATTTTAATTGTCACAATGCTCAACTCTCTTTTCCTTCCAACTCCTGTCCTTCCTTAGCTTCATTCAAGACTCAGCTCAAATCTCACCTCCTGTAGAAGTCCTTTCCCAGTTCCCTTCCTTCATTTCCAACCCTCCGATAGTGCTTTCCCTCAGAGATTGCCTTCTATTTACACTGTGTATATCTTGTATATGAAATTTTTTGCATGTTATCTCCTCCAATGGAATATGAACTTCTTGAAGGTAGGGACCATGTCTTTATTTATATCCTTAACACTTAGCAAAGTGCTTAGCTCTGTTAAATGCCTAACAAATATCCATTGGACTGAATGACTAAAGTTGGCTTCCACATTAGAATGTGGGTTCCCAGAGGGTAAAAGTTGTTTTTTCCTTTCTTAGGATGCTCAAGAGTTTGGTACTGTACCTGCTCACACACAATAAGTGTTTAATAAATGTTCTTCTCAGATCAATTAAGATTACTTCCCAGACATCCCTCACCAATTAATTCCCTGGGAATTAAGTTCCTTTATAATGAAGTAAGATTGACGAAATCAATTTCAAAATAAATAAATGATATAAAAGTAATAAAATTCGTATGGAGAAACCAAAGATCAAGAATGTTAAAGATAATAATGAAAATAAGTGTGAAGGAAGATAGTCTCTCAGCACAAGATCTCAAATTGTATTGCATAGCAGTAATCATTAATGCAACTTGTTATGAGACAGAGAGATTGAGAAAGAGAGCGATGTCAATTAGTGGGACACAAATTAGGCACATGACATTCAGAATAGAACAAACACAATAGCAGAGATAACTCAAAGTTCCCATTTCCTGGGGGAAGAACTATACTATTTGACAACAAAAGTTGCTGGCAAAACTAGGCAACCAACCATCTGTCAGAAATTAGGTTTAGACCAACACCTCACACCACATACCAAGATAAGTTCCAAATGGATATACAACCCAGATATAAATCATAAACATCATAAACAAATTAGAGGAGCAAGGAAGAAACTATCTTTCATTTATATGTTTAGGAAAAGAGTTCATGACTAAAGAGGTAATGAAGAAATCACAGAAGATAAAATGGATAGTTTTGATTGTATAAAACTTAAGTTTTTGCACAAATAAATTTAATGTAAAAGGAGGAAAATGGGTAGGTAACTGGGTGGGTGGGGGGAATCTTTGCAACAAATTTCTCTGATAAAGGCCTCATTTCCAAGATATGTAAAGAAAATAAGGCACAAATAATTTATGAAACTAAAAATCACTTCCCAATAGAAAACTGTCCCAAAGGATACGAACAGGTAGTTTTCAAAGGAAAAAACAGACCTTAACAATTATATTAAAAGTGTTCTAAATCACTAACAATTAAGACAAACGCAAGTTAAAGTAACTTTGACATTCTACCTCATACTTATATTGACAAAGATGACAAAAGAGGAAAATGACAAATGTTGGAAGGGCTTTGAGAAAACCAAGTACTTTAGTATACTGTTCACATAGCTGGGAATTGATTCAGATGTTATGGAAAGGAATTTGAAACTATGCCCAAAAAGTTACTGAACTTGCGCATACCTTTTGAACCAGCAATATAGTACATTACTAGGTCTATGTCCCAGAGAACTTAAAGAAGAAAAGGAGATATATACATACAAAAATATTTACAGCGATTTCTTTCAAGGTAACCAAATATTGGAAATTAAAGGCAATGACTAAACGAAGGTGGTTCATTGAGCTTGGAGTCAGGAAGATGTGAGTTCAAACCCAGCCTCAGACATTTACTAGCTGGTGTGACCCTGAGCAAGTCACTTAACCTCTATTTGCCTCAGAGGTCCTCATCTGTAAAATGGGGGCACACTGGAGAAGTATCTCTGACAAGAAAATCCTATCAATTAAAGCCCATGGGGTCACATAGAGTGGGACAAGACTGAACAATAACAACAAAGTGTGGAATATTAGTGTAATTGGAGTATTATTGTGCCATGAGAAATAATGAAATGAATAATATGGAGTAAACTGCAAAGACCTTTAAGAACTGATAGTAGAGTGAAGTGAGCAGAACCAGAACAATTTTTACAATGATTATAGAGAAAAACTATCTTGGAAGACTGTGGAACTCTTATCAATGCAATGATAAACCATGAATCCAAAAGAATGAAGATTAAGCCTACTAATCTCCTGCCAAAGATGGTGTAAACTCAAAATGTAGAAAGAAACATACTTTTTTCAGACATGATTACTATGGGAATTTATTTTGCTGGACCCTATAGATATACATTAAAGGATTTGTCTATTTGGGGGTTCCTTTCTTTGTTTTTAATTTGCTCAAATTAAAGAAGAAGATAGTGGAAGAGCCAAATTAATTTTTGAAAACTTGTCACTTGAAAAAAACAATTAAAAAAGAAAAAATGACTTCATGAATTATACAAAGTAATGTCAGTGGGTTACACAGCTTAGTGACACTTTCTGCTGAGCTGGGCTAGTACATAGCTGCCTGGGACAAAATATTGAGTGTCTTTTCATCTGCTCACGGTTGGACATAAACAAGGCCTACTGGCAAGCAAAACTGTTGAGTCAGTGAAGTTTCTCTCTCTACACCAGAGGTTGTTGGCCTATTTTTTATGTCATAGACCCCCCCCCCCCACCTTTAGCGGTGTGGTGAAGCCTTATGGACCCTTTCTCAGAATAATGTTTTTAAATGCATAAAATAAAGTACAGAGAATTACAGAATAAAGCAATTATACTGAAGTAGCTATCAAAATAATTTTTAAACGAAGTTTATGGTTTTAAAACCCTACCCTGTAGCCCTTTTTCTTCCTCTTCTGCCACTTCAGAATCCCAGAATGCCTCCTGCCTTCTAATTCCATGGCCAGGTATCTTATATCTGGCATTTATTTACTCTTAACAGATAGGTTAACTGATTGCACTTTAACATGAATGAGTTTCAGTCAATATGTTTGTGACTTCATCCAGTCATTGTTGACATTTTCAGCCTCTTACATCTGCCTTTGTACCCTAATAAGATAATTGCAGGTTCAACAAGAAGGCTGGAGAAGAGGGAGGGCCCTTGAAATTATACTCCTGGCAAAGGCCCTGAAGAAAAAAGGTTGTTTCCTCTCCCAAATATTTCCACAACCCAAGAATCCAAGGAGGCAAGCTCGGCGCTGCGGAAAGAGCTCTAAGTGTGAAATCAAGACTCCCCTCTCTTGTTCTCAGTTTCTTCTTCTAGTCCTAAAGCGATTTGTGACCTGTGATTAAGGAGTTGGATTTCTCCCCAAACCTGCCATTCCTCTCCCTTGCCTATAGATATACACCTTTCATTCAAGCTCTGGGCCCACAATTCTGGTAACTTAAAGTTTTACAACATCCCACAGCTCCATAGATGCTGGAGCCTCAATTACACAGCAAGACAACTGCATCTGGGTATTTTGGGTCATTAGAATGGCAAGGATGGAATTGAATGCACAGTAATCAGGCAGCTAGAATCCCAGCAGGAGGAGGTTCTCTCCTCCCCAGCTCCGTGGAGATCAAATAGCCCAACTCGGGAAAGCTGCTGCATATGTATGCATACTCTGTCTTAAGAACACCACATCTGTTACATACAAATTTACTTTTTAATAACCACAGTCTCCCCTCCCCCAGCCAAGGTTAGAATTAGCTGCACTGTCCTGCCCCCATACCACTGTGAAACAGAAACCCTTTGCTTTGGGATTTATTTGCATTCCACCACATATTAAAGTCTCCACGGGTGCCCAAAGCCAGGTCTGCTTTCAATGACCATGACCATGGGGACTTCAAGTGCCTCCATTACCATTCTCCTCCTCCTCCCTCCCTTTACTACTGCGCTAACATGGGACTTATTTCAACAGTTTTTACAGATGCAAATCGACAGGAGGGAGGGAGTCGCAAAGAAGGGTGTGATACTCCCTTGAGGGTGGATCCGGGATGCTGTCTGTGGCTACTCTTCAAAGCTGCCCGACTCCTTCCCTGTTCTGCCTCTTTCCTTGTTCTCTTGATCAGCTCGACCCTGTCCTGTCCTTTTTTAGATTCATCATAAGGGACTGAAAGCAGCTAAGTGCACATTTGGAGGAAAAGAATCCCAGGTGGAGGGATGGCTGTGAAAGAGTCTCTCTCTCTCTCTCTGTCTCTCTCTCTCTCTCTCTCTCTCTCTCTCTCTCTCTCTCTCTCTCTCTCTCTCTCCCTCTTTGCCTTCTCCATCTATCTCTCTGTCTCCGTCGCGCCCCCCCCCCCCCCCCCCGTCTCCCACTCCCCTTCTCTCTTAGGGCATTGCCTTAAGGTACACAGGAGCCACCACTTTCCAGGTAGTTACCTCTCCTTATCTAGCCTTCTCCGCCCCCCCCACCCCCCCCACCCCACACCCCATTTCGGTCCCTGGAGAGGGTTCCGACCTGGAGCTGGGAAGAGGTGCGGGGAGAGCGCTCTCTTACCTGGCCGGTACATAGCTGGAATGGACGTTGGGAAACAAAGTTTCCCTTCAGTCAGTCAACAGTTGGTTTTGTGTTTCTGCTAGCAGGGCTCAGATCGCTAGGATCCTTTGCCCGGACTCATTCAGCAGCCGGCTTAGATCTAGGGGGCCGGACGACTGGGTCCAGCGTATTTATTGTGACCCGTCACCTTGGAGACTCGAGGACACGTCCCCAAGATCTGGCTGTACGTGGGCGCCAAGCCATCACTGAGCATTGTGTCCCAATGAGCTTTCCTGAGCTAGTGGCCCATGGGCTGTAGTATACAGTTGGGTGAGGAGGCAGCGGGCTGTGTATGTGTTTGTTGAGGACTAGTGGGAGGGGGAGGTGACACGGCTGTCCCTACTTCCATACTCACCAGCTCTCTACTAAAACTCTCAGCCTGCTCAGAGTTTTGAGGTCACTGGTTTAATTCAATTGAACATGCTCTTACCTAAACCATCAGGGGATCCAATGGGACCAATGGGATCATTTCTAGTGTGATCAATGGGGAAAGGTGTTGGAAGTGTAGAGGGAATCTTTGGATAAATCCTTGTAGCCATTCTCCTGTTCTGTGTTGCTGTTCAGTCTCCTCTTCAGTGACCCCATTTGAAGTTTTCTTGGCAAAGGTACTGGAGTGGTTTGTCATTCCTTTCTCCAGCTCATTTGACAGATGGGGAAGTTGAGGCAAACAAAGTTAAGTGACATGTCCGGGGTCACGCAGCTAGTAAGTGTCTGAGGCCAGATTTGAACTTAGATTTTCCTGGTTCCAGGCCCAGCAATCTCTCTACTGCATCACATAGCTGCCCTTCCTGCTCTGTAGTTTTAAGTCACATCAGCCTTGAACCAGACAAGATGCTTTTCTTGGCCACCATCATCTCATGTTTGCAAAACACATGGTTACCACAATTAATCGTATGCGATGTAAGATAAATAGGTATGTTGTTATCACCATTGCCCACAGATGAGGAAGCAGAGTCCCAGAGAATTGACATGACTTACCCAAAAGCACACTGCAACAAATGCAGTGTGGTACACGGGAGTGAATGGATTTGAATCCTGCCTCTGACACTGATTATCTGTGTAACCATGAGCAAGTCACTTAAATTCCAAGCCTCCATTTCATCTGAGTAAAATGGGACAATAACCTTTAGTTCTACCACACGGGGCTGTTACAAAGAACTAATGATTTTGTGTAATCCTGAAAGCTCCATCTATAATTGTCAGAAATGACTAGCTACTATTGTGTTGTAAACCATCACCAGTTGTTAAATGCCTACTATGTACCAGGCATAGTGCTAGGCATTGGGGATACAAGTACAAAGAATGAAATAATTCTTACTTTGAAGGAGCTTAGATACAAAGAGGCAACAATTACATACGTCAGGATATTCAGCATAAATATATACAAAGTGGTTAACTACAAGGTAATGTGGGAAGAATAACACATAGGGACCAAGAAACACTTCATGCAGATGATGATGCTTGAGTTGCATATTAAAGGAAGAAATGGACTCTGGGACTTTCATAAAAAGAAAAAGAAGAGAGAGGAAAAACAGTGCAGAGTGTTACCTGGAAGATGGTACAGTTTTTCTAGCCCTGTCTAACACAAACTAGCCCTTTGTGGCTTCTTTGGGTCTCAGTTTCCTCATCTGTAAAATGAGAGGGCTGGACAAGAATCAGGGGTGGATAACCTGAGACCTCGAGGTCATATGTGGCCCTCTAGGTCCTCAAGTGCAGCCCTTTGGCTGAATCCAAACTTCACAGAACAAATCCCCTTAATAAAATAATTTGTTCTGTAAAATTTGTTCAGTCAAAATGCTGTACCCAAGAACCTGGAAGGCCACATGTAGTCTTGAGGTTGCAGGTTTCCCACCCCTGGACAAGATCTTCAAGGTTTCTTCCACTCTAAACACTGTTAGAATTTCTTCTTCATTCCCAGGAAGGGCCATGGCTGCTACCTCTTGGATACAGTGGTTGTAATATTATGTCACTCTCTGGAATGATCTATTGTACATTTTTTTTAATAAAATTGAATCAGAATGGAAATTACTGTGGGCAACCCATGCAAGTATTCCTAAAAGGTGAATCAGACACACATGACCTAAAGCAATCAGCACGGTAGTGTGAGATATTTCTTAAATATCAAAGAGTAGACATCAAAATTAGTATCTCAAGTGTAATAACAATCACTCGATTTATACCAGACTTTCCAGTTTATAAAGTGCTTTTCTCATCTTGAACCTGTGATGCAGGGAATGATAAGATATTATCACCACTTTGTTGATGATAAAACTGAGACTCATGGAAATGAAATAATTGGTCCACAGGCGCATCATTAGTAAAGGTAGTCCCAAATGAGGTCTGACTTCAAAAGCCCAGTGTTCTTACACCATATTGCCTCTCAAGTGACCATGCAATTTTAAAACTGAGTCAAGAAGGAATATTTCTGAAGGAATGCTCTTCATATTACAATATTTAGGACATCATTGACACTCCACAAATTTGAATCATTAATAGGAGAAAACATGGGCAGAGAAAAATCTTCCAGCGATATTATTTAAAGGAAACTATAATTAAAATTGAATTCTAGTTCCACTTTTGACACTGAGAAGCTGTGTAAAATTGGGCTAGTGAATTAACTAATCTGGGCTTCAAAAGTTGGGCAGTTCAAAGCCTAGGAGGCTTATTCACATACACACACACACACACCCCAAATATACATATACGTGTATTGTATGTGTGTATACACATATGTAGTATGTATTTATGTGTGCACATGAACACAATGCAGATATAGTACGTACATATGTATATGCATATATTAATATATTTCATGTGTATATGTATATGTTGAAAATATGTGTATATGTATGCATATATATGAATAAAAGACAGGTATGTGGGACAAGAGGAAAACAATATCATTGCCTCCTAAGCTTAGTTTTTGCCTACTCACATTCACATGAATTTGCAAATTAATATTATTTATATTCAAATACAAAATCTTCTGTTTGGCTTTTAAAGCTCTTCATAATCTTCCCCTTCTCCTAACCTTTCCAGTCATCTTACATTTACTCTCCCAACCCCCAATCTCTGTGATGCAATGACATTGGCCTCTTTGCTGTTTTTTGGAAAAGACACCCTATCTTCTCTCTGGGCATTTGCGGTGGCTGTCCCCCATACCCGGAACTCTCTCCCTCCTCACTTCTATTTCCTGGCTTCCTTCAAGTCTTAACTAAAGACCTACCTTTTACAATAAGCTTTTCCTAACCCTCGTTAATCTTAGTTTTTCCTTTTGAGATAATCTTCAATTTATCCTGTTTGTATCTTGTTTGTACATAGTTGTCTGCATGTTGTCTCCACCATTGGACTGTGAGCTCCTTGAAAGTAGGGACTGGCTTTTGTTTTGGTTTTGTTTTTTGCTTTTTCTTTTTTTCCTTTCTTTCTATCCCCCAGGGGTTCTTAGCACAGCACTTGGCACATAGCAAGCACTTCATGTATGCTCATTGACTAGACTTTACTAGGTTAAATACAAAGCACTTTAGGGGGCCCAGAAGAAAAATATAGTGACTTAGACCCTCACAGTTTGGTGGAGCTTCTTTGATAAAGTCCCCTTGAAATGATATTGGAGTAGTGGAATAACAACATTAATAGTTGACATTTATACAGTGTTTTAAAGTTTGAGAAGTACTTTACATACATTCTATCAATTGACTCTCATAAGAGAATCAAGTGGGAGTTATTAGGGTCTAACCTTATGTCAGATAGAAGCTTGAGACAAGAAAGCAACATGGATCTTCCTAGCAAGAAGAAAGTTCATCCCAGGGACACTCTACCTGGCTTGTTTGACATTTATCTGAGTGTGGTGGCTCATAGCTTCAGCTATGAACAAAAGAACTGAGCTGGCCTTGTCAGGGAGAGGCTTTCTAGTCATTGTAGCCTAGCAGAGCAAAGTCAAGGTGCCTAATAACTACCCTGAAGAGATGAAGTCCAGAAGGTAATAGGAAAAAGAAGCTCAGCAGCTATGAGACTATTAAAGATACAAGACTGGGAGACCAGCAGAGCGCTCTCTAACAAGGACTAGTTAAGACTACTAACGAGAAGTAATGCCTGGTAGAAACACATCATGCTCAGCATGGAATGGGCAGACCCAAAGAGACTAATGTGATAACATTATGAAAAGCATGAGTTACCCTCTACCTATATACTCTGGGCACATATGTGTCTTCTATGTTCCTCCATGTGTATTCCCTACGTGTATCTACCTTTCATGCATATTTGTTGAAAAGTGTCCCCCAAATTTATGGAGGAAATGTCCTGTTGCTACTTTTTCACCTATTTTATTAAATGCCTTTAGTTTGTACTGATTATGTCCTCTAGCTCACTAGTAAAAGTAAATATATTTGTAGGGGCTTATGAGATGAGGTTTTTGAGTGGATATGTACCTACAGGGTGCCTTGAACCTTGGATAGTATTTGTAGAGGACTTGCATGAAAGAGGAGGGCACCCTGGGGGCTATGTAGCATTAAAAACTATTAACAGGCCTTGTTTCTAGTCCCAACTCTGCTACTGAGCTGTGTGACTGTGGATAAGTCATTTAACCTTTCCAGGCTTCCATTTCTTCATCCATAATATAGGGTGATTGCATGAAACTGGATGAGAGGAGATCCCTTCCAATTCAAAGGTTCAATTATTGTGACTAAACTATAAATCTATTGTTGTTTAGTCATTTGTGGTCATGTCCAACTCTTTGTGACCCCTTTTTGGGGGGTTTTCGTGGAAAAAATACTGGCCTGGTCTGCCATTTCCTTCTGCAGCTCATTTGACAGATGAGGAAACTGAAACAAACAAGGTTAAGTGACTTGACCAGGGTTACACAGCTAGTAAGTGTTTGAGGCTTGACTTGAACTCAGGTCTTCTGACTCTAAGCTCAGCACTCTATCTACTGCATCACCAAGCTGCCCCTATGAGTCTGTATTAGCATCTAAAATAAGACAGCATTCATCATAACAGATTTCCTTCTGAAATTGATAGAGCTAGTAAAAATGCCTTCGTTCATGAAAAATATATTCTAAAATGAATGGGAGGTCTATAGAATTTCCAAAGAGTGCTTGTCAATAATAGCTTGCATTTATAAAACAGTGTTACTATTCTGTGGTCCATTCCTTTGAAGAAGCATTTCTATTTCAATATTTATATGAGGGCATCATGTTAGCCCTTTCTATTGTGATGTGAGCACTGTTTCTGCATATGTCATCTGGTTGTCCAAGGCAACCCATTTAAACAATAAAGTTCATTTGTTTTCAGGCTCTGGAAATATCACAGTGAGGGTGGCTGAGTGGCCCAACCATGAATTCCTATTATAGTGGCATTTATTTAATACATAGCACTTCTAATTCACAAAGTGTCTTTATTCATCAGATTTCTCTTCTATTTGTAGCACTCTTTATTATTTACATGAAGAAATGTATCATTAACTTCTTATTTTCTGTGAAAGAATCTAGAACTTGTACTTTTGCCCCATGCTTCCATATAAAATGTCACTAAATGATCCAAGAGAAAGGAACATCCTTTCTTGCCATATCCTAGATGTCCACAAACTTCCCAGGTCTAGTCCAGCAGCCTAAGAGAC
This sequence comes from Phalanger gymnotis, assembly GCA_028646595.1. NCBI lineage: Eukaryota > Metazoa > Chordata > Mammalia > Diprotodontia > Phalangeridae > Phalanger > Phalanger gymnotis. Next base: position 659,735,762 of record CM053622.1, read on the forward strand.
AACCTTAACTGAAAAGGGAACTGAAAGGTTCCCAACACCCATCACCAGATACATGTTCCACCACTTTCTACATAAAGGTCAAAGCAAGATTTCATCAATGGAGGATCATTCCACTTCAGGTATTACCTTCATTGTGAAATGACACATCTTCATTAAAAAAAAGAAACACCCCATGTGATCACTGTTATTTCCTAAGTTACTGATGGGGAAGAGTTGCTAATAATGCTAAAGCAGCAAATATTTCTAGTTATGCTATCTGGATTTTAAAGCACTTTGAATTCTCCTTTATGACATTTTTAAAATCTGAGAAAATGAGGACTGAATGGTTTTCTCAGTACTATCTCTCATCAATGAATCTTAAAGGACACACTTATTACTTCTGATCAATGGATGGGGACTTAGATTATTTTTTAATGCTTTACATCATGGTAATAGTAAAAAGCTAAGTAAACAATGTAGGAAAAATACAACAAACTTCAAGGAGAGCTCTTCAGTTCATTGAACTGAATGAGTTCAAGTCTGGCACATTCAGACAACCATTTTGGTTCATCTCAAGACAGACTACAAAGGATAGAGTTCAGAATTGAGAAAGGAAAAAAATCAGCAAGCTCAAGATAGACTACATGGATACAGCACAACCATAGTAGGTTTAATCGGATGGAATGCAGTAACAAATTAATTGTTAATAAACCAGCTCTATCCCTGTGATACTAAAGAGTTATTTAAATTAATTAATTCTGAATTGATAAAACTACCTTTAAAAAACAAAGCTAAAAGCAAGCCTGTTTGTTTCTAACATATGAAATCAAAATTTTCTTCAAGCTTTTTTGAACCTCCTCTCTCTCTCATAAAACTTTTGGCCAAGGACTCTCTTCCCTTCGGCTGGATTCCACGCTTCAGTTGCCTTCTTTTTCCTCTTTGATGGCCCCTTTCTTCTATTAGTGAGTTTCTCCAAGAACCTCCATTTTAAGAAAGGGGCCAGACAGCCAACTTCCATTCTCTGGACTTCACCACCATATTCTTTGTATGGGTATCTCCTTCTATCCTCACCCCCAGTTTAGCTCCCTTTTATGTTGTCTTCTCTGATGAGAATGTAAACTCTTTGAAGGCAGGGATTTTCTTTTTGCTCGTATTTGTGTCTCCTGTACTTAATATAGTATTTGACAAATACTAAGCACCTAATAAATACGTGTTAACTTGATTTTTTGACCCTACCAATGGCGAGGCATTATCATGTTATCTTGCTGTGAGTATGTACAATGTGTGACTGAGTCTGATTTTTATAGACAAACACAAAAATCTATTCATCCAAAGCATTACATCTTTCCGAGCAGCTTCCTTGTGAGGTTATATCCCTGTGATACTGTCATTGATCAAAATTGGTTTAGAATTCACCTTTTGAAATTGCCTTCAGTGCAGATATGTTATAGAGTCCTTAGACAAGGGAGGTTGAACCATGCTGACCTTGGAGACAGGATTCCCAAGTGAAATGTTGCTGTTAGCCCAGCAGAGGAGCTTCGGACTTGGACATTGATGGGACTCTGCTGCATAGAAACTGAGTTAAACTGTGAACCTAAAGTTCCATCACCACCAACCCCCAAATCTTTCAAAAAGACCTAGGTGAGGGAGAGGGATTATGCTTCTATCAGAGAGGATGGGAGGGAAGAGAGAAAGTAAGGGGGAAGGGAAAGGGGAAGGGAAGGAGGAAGGGAAGGAAGAAGGGAAAGGAGAAGGAAAAGAGAAAGGGACGGGGGAAGGGAAGGGCAAAGGGAAGGGGGAAGGGGAAAATCCTCAGAGTCCGGGACTTCTGAATTTTTAAAATTTTTTTCATTAGGGCAAATCTTTATCCACTAAGGATGAATTTAAGTTTTGGAAATGGCCAAAAGTAACTCACACAAAGCTGGCTGAATGAAATGGATGATGAAGCTGGATGAGATGATTCTCCGGGGGAAAGCAAGGTTCATATACACACAGATTGAAAGCAAGAAGGAACCTTAGAGATCACCGAATTTGATCTCACCATTTTACAAATGAGGAAACTGAGGACCAAAGATATTCTTGTGGCCTGACTGATGAACAGACTATTAAGAATCCAAGGAGGGAAGGTCCAGGGTGAGAATAGCTGCTCCAGCATTGCTGTACACAAGTGATAAGTTTTTGCAGTGAACTGTAGGACCTGCTCACTGCCCCTGGTTACAGGTAACATGGTGCCTGTGAAAGCAATGAACTAAGAACATCAGAAAACCCAGCTTCTGCCACTTGTTAGTAGCTATCGGTTACACACTGTCCCAAAATGTCTTAGTGTGGTTTTAAAATAGAACATTTTGGAGCTTTTTGGTTGTTTTCTTTTCATCTGACTTTCAATAGGTGTTCAAGAGCTTTCTTTATCTCTAGGAGAACAAGAAAAGGAAAATATTTGAGCTTTGAGTTCAAAGGTGTTCCCATTATTTTGGGTACTAAGGTTAGTTCTGAATCAAGTGAAACAGGAATGTGAATTTTTATTTCATTATTTAATCATAAGTAGTACACAAGATACAATATACATTCAAAAATGAACAATTGGTCACTATTCAGTAACAGTCAAACACTATACATTGGTTGGTATAGATACAGAGAAAAAGTGGGCTATCCAAACTCAGTTGTCAGCCTATTGTTGTAACATATAATGGCCTTGGCAAAGGTCATTAGAATATATTCTGCAAGATTGATGATACATTGTGCCAGGTACCATATATTACAGATTTGAGACTAAGGTATCAGTTAGGTTACTTAGGTCACTGTTGACTTTTTGTGGTTTTGTTGTTATCTCTCCTTCCTTCTTCATGACCCCATTCAGAGTTTTCTTGGCAAATATACTGGAGCTGTTTG
>CM053622.1:659738729-659793810 GCA_028646595.1 Phalanger gymnotis
AGTGCCTAAAACAGTGACCAGCACACAGTATGTTCTTCTCTTGCACGTTCTTCATAAACGCTTGTTCAATTAAATCGAAACTTCGGTTTTTTCTCAAGTATTAAAGACTTCAAACTTCAGCAAACAAATGAAAGTACCATTCCATTACAACTCTTGAAGAGCAATTATCCCCTTTGGTTATTATATACCATTTTCTTTCAGTTTCCCCTGAAGACCCATCGTCATGGAGTTCCAAGTCTTGTTTCGCTTCTACCTGCTAATCCCATTCCGAAAAATGTTTCTCCTGGTTGTTTAATTTCCCATCAAGTCAAAAAGGTCCCCAACTGTTCAAGAGCCACAAAGAAACACATGGAGTTTTATCAAGTCACTGAAGGAATAAGTTAGTCACCAACACACTGCCTTGCCCATAAAAGGCACTCAGTAGATATCTGCTAAACAATCAATCCAGTGGGAAGGAGGGCAGCCAATTTAATGCTTATTATATTAAGTGCTAAGAAAAATCATTTAATTGCACTCAGCTGAGTGCATTTAAAGTACCACCATCAACAACAAAAAAAACTATCAGTAATGTTATCCAGGGTTTCCAACTTGGTAAAAGAAAGCCGACAGATCACAGAAAAATTTTAAAACAAAATCATGCCTTGAACACAAGTGTTTTTCAGTATGAGCTTCTATAACAATATTTCTCTATGTAGTTGTTGATGACTGATTTTTTTTAATCTTTAAGAGGCTTGCATCCTTTGCTCTGCCTGGTTTCAAGTCCCTCCCAGAATAAAGTCATCACTTCTAGTCTCACCAACTTGCTGCTAACTCAAGCCTTAGTGAACATTACCTCCCTCATCCTTTTCTCTACTCTGACCGGAGGGCTGGAGGGCAGTGGACCAAACCCCTCCCTATGTCTTCCTTTACAGAGGGCAGAAAGTCAGATCACTCCATTTTGCTTCTACTGCCCTGCCTGGTTTCAATTCTATGGAACTAGATGCCCCTGCACCAAGTACCCCCTTTTGTCCCCTGCCCTCCCCCATCCATTCCTTCTTCCTGTTGTCTATTATCTCCCACTTTAGTCTGTAACTTCCTTGAGAGAAGAGACTTTTTAATTTTAATTACTGCTTTGCACAGTACCTGGCACACAGTAGGTTCCTAATAAATGTTTATTGGATGGGATTGATCTTAATTCTCAAAAATCTCAAGGTAGCTGAAAAGTGCAATCTTTTTGGTTTGGTTTTGTTTGGGTTTTTTGTTTGTTTGGTTTTTGTTTTTCTGGGTTTTTTTTGTTTTGTTGTTTTTTTTGCTGTTAAAAAGCATTGTGGTAGAAATAACACTTCTTCCATTCAGTTTCTAGTATTCAGATTGCTATAAGCTCTTTCAAAGTATGAAAATAACAATCATGCACTGTTTTGAATGAAGGAGGAAATTAAAGTATTCATTACCTTCACGTCTCAATACTGGGTATCACCCAGCTTTGTAGGATTTCAAGATCACACGTTTCAAGCTGGAAGGTTCTTAGAAGCCACCTAATCCAAGCTCCTCCCTTTACAGATGGGGAAAGTGAGGTCCAGAGAAGGTCACAACACAAGCCGTAACAAGCAGAGCTATGGCTTGGACCCAGGTGTTCTATCTCCAAATCCAATATTCCTCTTCCTTTACTCTACCACCTCCTGGGCTGCCCAGGCCACTCTGAACCTGGGAAGGTCTGAGGAGTTCACATTCCAGACAGGGGTACAGTTCTCCATCAAACTAACCCTCCAGAAGAATACCAGCTTAGATATTTTACATGAGCAACATGGAAGACAAACTCTCAGTTCTTGGTGCTAAAGAATCTATCACACTCTTGGGTTTAAAAGACCAGAGTACCAGTCACCACAGTGGTTACCATGCTTAGGTTGGAATTAAGACAGGAATGTTCCCAGTTATTGGGCAAACTCACGGTAGGAATGCCCTTAGCTCTGATGACTTCCACAAAACAAGTTAGAAAATGTTCCAGGTTGTACCGCCACAAGGTAGAAAAGCAGTAGCCAAAAGCACAACTTCCCCCACAGGCCTAAAAGAGAGCACCCTCAGCCCTGGTGAGCATGTCTGTAAAATGATTTAGCTCTCAGAGCTGCTGGGTCATCACATCTCGTAGAAATTTTTTTTTAAAAAAGCCTCTCTATGGGGGTCTAATGAAGGTTGATGGAGAGGGACTGACCTCTCTTAAGGAAAGAAAAGAGAATAAAAAGTGGGGGAAGGTCCTCTGTTACCACCACTTCCACCTGTGATCCCAAAGTCTAGGCACACGTTTTTCAGTTTGAAAACAAACTCCGACAATTTTAGACAAATTGGATAAATTTGTTGGGTCTCTCTTGGGATTCCAGGACTGCTGAAATTGGAAATTCTTCTAGAAGAGGATCTGTCAAAGATGATCTAGGTGACAGACTGCAGGTAAAAACATCATCTATTGAGCCTGAAAAATAGCAAGAGAGACATGGCTTCATTGCACAGAAATTGAGGGCACAGAAACACGTCTCAGAAAACCTCCCATGTGACAGTAATTTGAAGTAACAGTAGAGGGACCCAGACTTATTGAAAAACCCAGGAGATACATTTTTTTTAAAATGTTCTGTCCTTTGTGTACAAAGACGACATGTCTGGTCAAGAGAGCACGTGCTTGTGATAATTTTTTCAGTAGCAGAGATAGCTTTATAATGAATGGGTTAGACACACTCTGTCACCAGGTTTTGCCTGGTGACCAGAAATTACACCCTTTTTTAAGAGGGGTAGCTGGGACCACGAACACCATTCAGAGCTGTAGCCTAGAGCAATAAACTCATCCGCAAAGGTATTCACTGAATAGTCTTTGCCTGACTTCATACAGTCCTCAAACTGAGTGACCTCAAGACTTTGTGTGCCTGCTTAAGCAGCAAATTACTTCTTAGTGACTTCTTTGTGGTAAGGGAGCAGAACTGATTCATGGGTATAAGAAACTTCCAGTGAGCAAATTCCCTCTATCAATTCTCATCACCTTATATAATGCATTGAGGCAGCTAAGTGACACAATAAATGGAGTACTAGACTTGGAGTGAGGAAGAACCTGAGTTCAAATCCAGCCTTGGACTCTTACTAGCTGTGTGATGCTGGGCAAGTCACTTAACCTCCATTTGCCTCAGTTTCTTCATCTGTAAAATGGGGATCATAACATCACCTATCTTCCAGGGTTGTTATGAGGATGAAATAAGATAATTATAAAATGTTTAGCACAGTGTGTAGCCCACTTTATAAATGTTAGCTATCGTTATTATTATTGTGTTATTATGGGCACCTAGGTGGCACAGTGGATAAAGCACTAGGCTTAGAATCAGGAAGCTTCATCTTCATGAGTTCAAATCCAGCCTCAGACACTTGTGACCTGTGTGACCCTGGGCAATTTGCTTACCCTTGTTTGTCTCAGTTTTCACATTTGTAGAATGAGCTAGGGAAGAAAATGGCAAACCCCTCCCATATCTTTCCCAAGAAAACACCAGATGGGGTCACAAAGAGTTGAAAATGACTGAAACTACTTTATGATACACAAATTATTACTACTTTAACCCCTGACTCAGTTTCTTCAACTGTAAAAAGAGGATCATAATAGCACCTGCCTCTCAGGTTATTGAGGATCAAATGAGATAATATTTGTAATGTTTAGCATAGTGCCCGGCATATAGTAGGCGCTATATAAATGCTTATTCCCTCCTTCTCCTCCTTTATAGTCCAAGATAGCTGCTCAGTTGCACAGCCAGTAAGTATCAGAAGGAAGACTTAGAATCTATTTCCTCCTGACAGTGAGGCTGGCTCTCCTCCTTTCCACTTTCTCAGTTATAGTTATAGTATCCATAAATGGTAGCTGTTGGGTCAGGATAGATTGGAACAGCTCTTCCAGAGTTGTTCTGTTATGGAGTGGCCATGAAGACAGAGTTTTCTCAGCCAGCCTCCTGTCTTATCCTGGATATGTGCTCACAATATACTTTCGGGGAAAAAGGAAGGTCTGCCAAGACCCACAACAGCCCTACCTCTCCTAAGTAGGAAAGGAAAAATACTACTGTGACCAACAAGGCAAAGGGAATAGAATACAGAGTCTATATTTTACAAAAAGAAAAGGAAAGACAGTACATTTCTGTTTTAGAAAGTAAACCTTTCCCACTTCTTGTTTTCTGTATAATGCTTTTCCCTACAGCCAATAAGCATTGTTTTTTTTCCAGTGAATTGGTTCCCATTACCCATAACAATAGTTACATCTTTATGTATTTTTTAAGATCCCAAAAGGTAAAAAAAAAAAGTAAAACTGGGTTTTAGGATTGCCAACATACCTCTGGAAGTAACACTGAATTTCCTATCTGAGAAACTGCTTCTTCTGACAAGAGGTTCACTCATTTTTTCCAGAAATAATTTTATCGTCTCCTTCTTTTCTGGGCTAGTACTAGACAAATTCAGGATTTTTCCGTTAACATTAACTGTGGTATTGCTGAGGCCAAACCAGTAGAAGAAATCAAACAAGGCATCGGCTTTGAATTCATACACAAAATTCAAGTCTTTTCCGTTAACCACTTCATTTCCTGGAGGAAAAAACTTCTTGACGACTTCTTGAAAATTAAACTATAAGAAAAAAGAGATAAAAATACTACTTTAACCTCCATGAATATCTACCCAAATGTTGACATGTAAAAATGTTTTTAAAAAATACAGTAAAACATCACATACGAATACACTATCCCTATTCTCCCATAATTTGGGGTGTTTAAAATGTCGGTCTGTGTATGTGTCCCTGTTGATGCGTTTCTCAATGCATTTGCATTAAGCAAAAAAACCTTCTCTACTAGACCATGCATCCATACTAGTATGATTCAGGTGTTAGAAGACTAGAGGATTAGACTCATCTAGCTGAACCATCTATCATGTTATGACTTGATGCCAATTTATTTAGCTTTCGTATTGTGTGCCATTTTTATTATTACAATTATTAATCCCCAAATGAATTCAGATTAAGGTCTATGATGCAGAGGAAAGAACACTAGGTTTATAATCAGAAAACCAGGGGGTCAAATGTAGCTTCTTAGGTATCACAGTGTATTGAGCTAGATTCCGAGTCAGAAAGTCCCAAGTTCAAATCTGAATTTTTTCTGTGCCTCAGTCTTGCCAACCTAAGATTGAGGATGATAATTCTTTTCTACCTAATAGAAAATTTAAAAACAGGCAAGTCCTTCAACCTCTATGGACCTCAGTTTCCTCATCTCTAAAGTGGGGAGAATAATAGCAACCACCTCACAAGGTCGTTGTGAGGATGGAGAAGATACCAAATGTAAAGCTCATTGCAAATGTTAACTACTAATGTTATTAAAGTCACTCTCTCCTACTCCTTTGCTGTGTGACCTTGGACAAGTCACTTGGCATTTTCTGAGTCTCCATTTGCACATCTGTAAAATTATGATAATATATCACCTATCCCACCTACCTCACAATCGGTGGTATTGTGAGAATCAAATGAGATTACAGTTATAGAAAGTGCTTAGTAAATGATAAAGCCCCACATAAATATCAGTAATCAGAATACAGTCAAGCTCTGAGGACATGATTCTTAATTGGGTGATGCTACTTTCCTGGCTATTCATTGCTCTTTGTTATCAGAATCAGGTGTGTCCTAGAAGGGAAAACTGCATTTTGCTGGAGGAAAGCACATCCCTAAGAATGCGTTTTCACTGCTTTGATTATACCACTGTCCTTAACACTAAGTCTACTACCCAGTACTAGAATTTCTTTTTGTTTTTCATAGTGGCAGATGTTAATCCCATCTTCATTCTGTTCAGCCTTTTAAAAACCTGTTTTTTTAATTCATATCACCTATCTTCTAAGAAGTATTAACTGCTTAAAATATCCACATCTCACTTAAGCTCATATGATTTCTATTGGGTATTATCACCCCCAATTTTAGGTGGCAAAACAGAGATGCTAAAAAATTAAATGACTTTAACCAAAGTCACATAATAAGTTAAGGCCCTAGGACAAGACCTGGGCCTCCTCATAACCAATCCTTTGCTGGTTCTGCCAGTGGCATTCTTTCTTTTTCTAACACTTCTTGTTTTGTCAATTAGTAGAGTCCAACTCTTTGTGACCCCATTTGGGGTTTTCTAGGCAAAGATACTGGAATGGTTTGCGATTTCCTTCACCAGCTCATGATTACAGATGAGGAAATAGAGGCAAATAGGATTAAGTGACTTGTCCAGGGTCACATAGCTAATAAGTGTCTGAAGCTGGATTTGAACTCAGGTCCTCCTGACTCCAGGCCTAGCACTCTATCTACTGCACTATTGAAGCTGTCTCTAATTCTAAATTGTATTGAATTTAGACAATCCAAAACTCACCTGAAGTCGGTAGCTTTCTCCAATCACCGAGGAAATGACTGTATCCATCCCATGCTCAATCTGTCTTCTGATCTTGGGGTGTCGTGTATTCACAAGAAATGCATATGTCTTTTCTAAAAGTAGGAAGCACAATTTAGAGATTGTTTTTCATTTTGTTCCTTCGCAATCCACCAAGCCATCCTTCCCAAAGTGTTTGTATGATTTTATGACATACCTCTTGCCCTCACCCCATTCTGTATGACATTATTAATGTATTTTAATTAAAAAATAATATTCCTTTAGAATTCTATACCTTTTGAGACTGACTGGGCAATGAAGCATAGAAGGAGAGGATTCTGGAAAGATGGTAGAGTAGGTCAGAAAACTTTTGGCTCTCCAAATTTCCTCCACAAAAAAAGACAGAGCATTGCCTCAGAGGGAATGTAGAACAGCAGAAATAAACAAAAGTCAGGGCAAAGCAGCTGTTCTCCTAAGACAACTAGAGAAGACCCCCCAAAAAAGACCTGAACCCGTTCAGGCCTGAGTGAAGTGAAAACACCTCCGGGCTAATTCTACCTTGGGGGGAGCTGGGATTAGGAGGCAGGCTCAGCCTTAGAAACTTTCACCTCAGGGACAATGTCAGGATCTGACAGCTGAGTAGAAGATTCAAGGACCTTCCACTATTGAGGAACACCAAGCACATATTGTGCTGACCAGATATGACCTGGGGTTCGGCTGCTGTTGCTGCGAGGGAGAAGGAGCCAGCAAACACCTAGTGAGTGCAGTAGCAGAGGAACGGGGACCCTGCTAGCTAAGGGCACTTGCAGGAGAGCAGAGTCCCTGATTTCATTTCCAGGGCAGAGAGAACAGCTGTAGTTTGCAGACACTGGGGGGACCAAAAGGAACAAGACCATTTGTAAGACAGTGTGTCAAGGGGCCCTAGCAGTGGTTTAGGAGTAGAGAAGCGAGCCCAAGGTTGAGCCCCAGGAAAGACCTCAGAAAATAACAGTAAGACAGACCTGAGGCTTGGGGCATCATTTCTCATACCTCAGAACTAGAATTTGATTACTCTGATAGCTGCTAAAACCAAAATAAAACAAAAATAAATAAATATGAGTAAGCAAAGGAGAAAGAACCCAACCATAGATAGCTACTATGGGGATAGAGAAGATCTGGGTTCATATTCGGAGGAAGATAATGGAGCTAAAAAAGCCACTCCTTTTTCAGTGAGAAACATCAAATGGTCCCAAATATGAAGAGTTCTTGGAAGAATGTAAAAAGGACTTTAAAAATCAAATAAGAGAGATCAAGGAAATATTAAAAAAATAAGAGCAATCTAAGAAAATTATGAAAAGAAAGTCAACCAACTTGAAACAGAGAATCAAAAACTTAAGGAAGAAAGTAATTCCTTGAAAACTAGAATGGGACAAAGGGAAGCTAATGACATTTTAAGACACCAAGAAATAATAAAATGAAATTAATAGAATGAAAAAATAGAAGAGAATGTGAAATATCTTATCAGAAAAACAACTGGTCTGGAGAAGAGATTGAGAAGAAATAATATAAAGAGAGTCAGACTACCAGACAATTACAATTAAAAAAAGAATCTTGATTTAATATTACAAGAGATTATCAAGAACAATTGCCCTGAAGTTCTAGAAAAAGAAGGCAAAGCAGAAATAGGAAAAATCCACCAATCACCATCTGAAAGAGATTCCAGGAGGAAAACTAACAGGAATATCATAGCTAAGTTTCAGAGCTTAAGGTTAAGGATAAAATATTGGAAGCAACAAGAAAAAAAAAAACAATTTAAATATCATGGAGCTACAATAAGGATTATACAAGGTCTAGTAGCTACTACACTGAAGGACTGCAGGTCTTGGAACACTGTATTTCATAGAGCAAAAGAGGTTATGACCAAGGGCAACTTACTCACCAAAGTTAATTAAGTATAATCCTAAATGAAAAAAAAGGCCATTTCATAAACTGAAGGACTTTTGGATATTTGTGACAAAAACAGCAGAACTTAAGGGAAAATTTGACATATAACATCCAGGAGAAACATAAGGTAAACATTGAAGACCAATTATAAGGGTCAAATTGTTTACTTCTTATACACAAAAATGATATCAGTTCTTTTATTACTGTCATTATTATTTGGGTAGTGTGAAAGAAAAGTGTAGGCTGAGCTGGGTATGATGGGGTGATTCTAAAAAAATAATACCGTATAGGGAGAGATAAAAAGTAATTATCTCATACAAATGAGGCATAAAAGGAAAAACTGATACAGAAGAAGCTAGTTGGGGGAGGGCGGGTAATGCTGGAACCTTACTCTCATCAGAAATAGGTTAAAGATGGAACAACATATATATCTAGGAGGGTACAAAAGTCTTCTAAACTCAGAAAGAAATAGCAGGGCAAGGGGACAGGGTTGGGGGAAGAAGATAAGGGAGGGACTCTTGGAGGGGTGGGTAGGTTAAGGAATAGGAGGGCAAGGTAGTGGGTAGAAGTAAAGCAGAGGAGTGAGGAGGGATAGGAATTGGGTGAGAAGGATAATGAAGAAATATAGGAAGGAAGAAAATACACAAGTAATTATAGCTTAGAATAGAAAGGGACAAATTTACCCATAAAATGGAAGCTGATTTGGGGCAGCTAGGTGGTACAGTTAGTAGAGCACCAGCCCTGGAGTTAGGAAAACCTGAGTTCAAATCTCACCTCAGACACTTGACACACTTACTAGCTTGTGACATTGGGCAAGTCACTTAATCCCAATTGCCCTGCCTTCCCTCCTCCCCCCCCATGCCCCTCCCCCCGCAAAAACAGAAGCTGATAACAGATTAAAAATTTGAATTCAACAATATGTTGCTTTTAAGGAAATGCTATAAAAATGAGAGATATATACAAGGATAAAATAAAAGTCAGGAATAGAATTTATTATGTAAAAAAAAGGAGGTAGACAAAGTTAAAGCTAAAATAGATTTAATCAAAAGAGAAAAATAGAGAAACTATACTATGTATCAGCAATATTATCCAATATTGTTTTAGACCATTTAAAATAACTAGACACCATAAAATACCTGAGAGTATACCTGCCAAAATGGATGCAGGAACTTTATGAACATAAACATAAAATACTTTTTATACAAATAAAGTCAGATCTAAATAATTGAAGTAATATTTATTGTTCATGGCTAGGTAAAGCCAACATTATAAAAATGACAATTTTACCTAACTAGTATATTTGTGGAATGCCATCCCAATTAAATTACTAAAAAAGTATTTTACTGAGTTAGAAAAAATAATAACAAAATTCATTTGGAAGAACAAAAGGTCAAAAACTTTGAAGAAACTGGGGCAAAAGAGGTAAAGGAAGCGGATTCAGTAGTATCAGACCTTGAAAGTATTGTTGAAGTGTAAATGGGATAATTTTGATTATTTTAAATTAAAATTTTCTTGTATAAACAAAACCCATGCAGCTAAGAATAGAAAGAATGCAGAAAATTGAGGGAAAAACTTTCATAGACAATCTCTCAGATAGGATTGATTGGGCTGGAATATTGCTGTGGTATAGGAAATGATGAGCTGGTTGACTTAGAAAAACATGAAAGACTTGGACCTATAAAGAATGATGCTATCCACCCTCAGAGAAACCGAGGATAGGTGGAAATAAGCACAGTATGGTCTTACATATATGCGTATGAGTGTATATGTGTATGTTTATAGATATCTATATATGTATGTGTGTAAATATATATACACATATATGTTGTGTGTGTACATACATGCACACACACACACACACACACATCTATGGGCTTAATTGTAGCATTCTTTGGAGGGGGTGGGGAGGAAGGGAAAAATAAAGCAAAAAGTGCACAGCAGAGAACAAAAGAAAACCTACAAGGAAGCAAAGAAAAGCTGGGCAGCTTTGAAAACAATGTGTAGTAGTTATTATATAGGTTTTCTTGAAATGGAAATTTATTCTTTTATATTGAATCCTCTCTTATGTTCTACTGTGTACATGGCAATTTTTTTCTCATTTTGTATTTAAGTTTAAAAAAAAAGAAAATGAGGTTTAGAAATCCTTGTTTTAAAGGTTTAGTTTAATGACCTTAGTTAAGAGTCTGTTGCCGAGTCCTGCATTTAGGAGGCAATATAATCAAGGGAAAACTGAATCTCGTCTCTATTTTATTCTATTTAACAAGTATTTATTAAGCATCTACTATGTACTAGATGCTGTGGTAAGTACTGAGGGTGCAAAAGAAAAAAAAATGAAAAATTCTCTGCCCCCAAGGAGCTTACTACATTTTAATGAGACATTAAGGTTTTAAAATAAGGAATTTAGGAAAATCTTCATTTTATAACCTTGGTCTTTCTTGAAAAAAAAACTTCTCTCCTAATCTCTCACATGGATAATAAAGTAAGTTTCAAGTAGACACAGAATTAGCTAAGTGCCCAAACCCCTATACCAGCCTATCGAGTTCTTAGGCCTCTCTCCTCCTGGAATGAAAATGCTCACTCCAAGTCCAAATTCAAACCATCAGAATTGTTTTTAAAAGAAATGAAATTTAGAGTATGTTTTAAAGAGGAAAAACATACTCCCCATATTATCTGATACATATAGCATATTTGTCTTTGGAGGTCCTGGAAGTTGGTGTTTCTGTTTGGGGCCAGAGTTCTTGGGTCAGGTATAGCCATTTGAAGCACTTCAAGTCTTCCAATGAATCTGAATGATTAATAGCCAATAAATTTGAATGATTAAAAGCCCGAGACCCCTTGCTCTCCCACACTGCAGCATGTCTCCTTTGCCTCGACCACTCAGCTGAGCTGCCCAGGTGGACACAAAGATGTGTCAGCCATTAAGGGCTTTCTCACAGTGCATTAATTTCCTATAGCAACCCCTAAAAGAGGCCAGCAAGCTCATTCAACACCCTGATTTCTAAATCTCTTCTAACAAGATTTCACACAGCTCTGCATTTTTGACAGGTCCTATGTATCTCTGCCTGTACTTTCAGTGCTGATGCTAACATGGCAAAGGCCCTTTATTTGTTCTTTAGTTTCCTCCTGAGAGAGTTAGGCAGGGGGTGGACTTGATATATCTGTGAATTACAGCTCGATAGAAATCTCTGGCTTTCTGGTCGTCATCAAGCCAAACAGCCTCAGAAGCCAAGCTCTGCTAACAGAAATTGCTCTTTATAGAGGGTTCTGTTCCCTGCCTCTGATGTCTCTCCAGCAGAGAGAGCATTAGAGTGGTGAATTATGAAATGGAGAGAGAGTTCCAAGAATCTCAATGAGGATGAATGTTTTATGGGTTTTATTTAGAAGCGATAGGTCATCCATTTTCCACCTTGTGCCAAATGTAAAATGGTGATCTGAAAGCAAGTATAAGGTCTTGAGACAGCCCACCTTGGAATTGTGAACAAGGAAGCTTTGGAAAGTGCCAGGTTTGAAGTCACAGGCCCTGAGTTTGGATCCTGGCTCTTCCTACTATTGGCTGAGTGACTTGCGGCATTTAACCTTGGACAGCTAGGCGATGCAGTGAGTGGATAGAGTGCCAGGCCTGGAGTCAGGAGGACCTGAGTTCAAATCCCCCCTAAGATACTTACTAGCTGTGTGACCCTGGGCAAGTCACTTAACTCTGTTTGCCTCAGTTTTCTCATCTGTAAAATGAGCTGGAGAAGGAAATGGCAAACCACTTCAGTATCTTTGCCAAGAAAACCCCAAATGGGGTCACAAATACAACTAATTGACTAAACGACAACACTTAACCTCTCTGGGCCTTGATTTCCTCATCTGTAAAATGACAAGGTCAGCTTGGATGAACTTGATTCCCTTCCAAATCTTTACTTTTAGTTCTATATCATACTTACATCAAAAGCCTCTGGGAGGGATAGTAATTGAAGAAGAAAATGCAGAAAGATTTTCATAGTAGAATTCTAATTAAGTTAGTTGTCAACTAATTCATCAACTTGGCCTACAACAAAGGCAATATGTTAAACCATTTAAAAAACAAATCTTGGGGCAGCTAGGTGGCACAGTGAATAGAGCACTGACCGTGGAGTCAGGTGGACCTGAATTCAAATCCAGCCTCAGACACTTGACACACTTACTAGCTGTATGACCTTGGGCAAGTCACTTAACCCCAAATGCCCTGCCTTCCCCCCTCCAAAAAAAAAAAAAACAACAAGAAACAAATCTGAAAACCACAGCACAGAACCTATCAAAACCTTTACTGCCCATTGTTGTTCTCTGTAATCTTTCTTTAACCAGTTGTGTCCATTTTCCCTTTGCTCAAAGACATAGGTTTTGGTTTTTGGTTTTTAGTTAGTTATGTCTGTCTCTTCATGCCCCCATCTGTGGTTTTCTTGGCAAAGGTACTGGAGTGGTTTTACATTTCTTTCTCCAGCTCATTTTACAGATGAGGAAACTGAGGCAAACAGGGTGGAGTGATTTGCCCAGGGTCACACAGCCAGTAAGTGTCTGAGGCTGGATTTAAATTAAACTCAAGTCCCCCTGACTCCAGGACCATCATTCTATTCACCTAGCTGCCCCAGATAGGATAAAAGAGAAGAGTAAAGAAAGAAACAAATGGCTCCTGGTCTAGGCTTTATTCATGACTATTTTACCGTCAAATGGCCCTTCTGCTCTCCTCTTGGGCCTTTCTCTTCCTTATGACCATAACAGATCCTAACTCCCTGACCTCTGCCTTGATCTCTGGGCAACTCTGTAAACCATAAATATTCTAATGGGAGGTTTGTGTCAAACCCCAATATCTGCAGTTCTCCTGCCTGACCAACCATGCTCCACTACGGCCAGTGGCCCAGAATGATAGGACCCAAGTTAGAGATAAAGCATAGAAAAAGAAAGCACCATGATCTATTTCTCCAGCCTACCTTTTGAGGAGTCTCCTTCTGCTCGGACGTTAATAAAGAACAACATCGGTCTGCTCAATATGGTTTCCCGGTAGTCTTTGTAATCACAATAGTTGGTCAGTTCCACATACCTATTTAAAAAAAAGAAAAGGCAGAAATGATTTGAAATGAAACACTTCTTGTCATCTGACATTGAACGAAAGGCAAGGACGAGTAACTTAGCCTAACTTGAAAGTGCTGAAAATAAGACAGAAAATTTAATTAGGGAAAAGAAACTTTTCCTTTTGCCTCTTTCACCCCTGGAAGAAAAAAAAGCAAAAATGGAAAAATTTACTGTTATTACTAATAAAGGTGTTACAGTCTAAGAAGCGGAAATATTGCTTAAGGATTTTAAAAGTTCATTGAATCCCGGAATTTTGGAGCTGGAAGGGACCTTAATGTTTTCGTCTTTCTTTGTATCCCCAAAGCTGGTATGTAGAAACGGCTTAGTAAATGCCTGTTTAATGACTGACTGACTGACCTCTAAGGTCATCTTGTCCACTACTGGGATCCTCCTACCCACTATCGGAATACTTCTATAATATCCCCAACATGTAGTCCTCTAGACTCAGAAAGAGGGAAAAAACGAGCCATTTAATTTCCAGCAAGCTCTAATTTTTAGGATATTCTTCCTGATACTGGGGTCAAATATTTGTATCTCTGTAGCTTCCACCAATTAGTCCTCCACTCAGCTGCCAAAGTGATGAGGGTAAGGTTCAGGTCTGACTATGTCACCCCCCTATTCAATAAACTCCCGTGGCTCACTATTTCATCCCTTCCCCCTTACCTCCCCCCTTACCTAGCCCCTCCCATTCACACTGTATATTCAGCATGTACAGGATTGTTTGCTTGTTGTCTCCCCCACACCCAACCCCAATTAAAATGTAAGCACCTTGAGGTCAGGGACTAAGTTTTTGCCTTTCTTTGTATTCCCCAGGACTTAGCACAGTGCCTGGCACATAGTAAGCACTGAATAAATACTTGTGGACTGACTTGACTCTCTAAGTCTCTGCCAATGATGGGGAATCTTCAGGTCTCAGGCCACATGAGGATTTTTATGTCCCTCAAGGTGAAGCATACTTACCTAAAAAAAACACAAAATGGGTGGCAATGACTATAGATCTACAGCTGAGTAAAATGGTTGTGATTTTTCTGGAATTTTGAGTAATAACCCCTTTTTACTTTCCTTGACCTCCACCAGAAGGCTTGTGATACAATTACACCCAGTTCAATGAATACAGTTGCACTCCCATCTACTGTGTAAACTAAGCATTACGCAATGTGAGGGTCCTGCTGTGAATCAACATTTTGACATGTGACTAGAAGACATTTGCTTAAAGGAACACAGTGCTGGAGCCAAATACCAAGATCTCTGCTTTAAAACAAGAAAATTCATTTTTGTTGTTCAGTTGTTTTTCAATCATTTCTGGCTCTTTTGACCCCATTTGGAGTTTTTTTGGCAAAGATAATAGAACGGTTTGCCATTTCCTTCTCTAGCTCATTTTACAGTTGAGGAAACTGAGGCAAATGGAGTTAAGTGACTTGCCCAGAGTCGCACGGCTAAGTAAGCATTTGAACCAGCCTTGACATAAAACTACCTACGAATCCAGCTACCTAGAGAAAGAACATTGAGATGTGAGAGCTCTGGAGGAGGAGAAGCTGGGGGCATGGGGCTGCCATTTATCTAAGCTCACCTCCTATGGCGTCATAAAGATTCACACAAGCAGGTCTGCTGTGCTTGCTCTAGTACCTAGGAAAGTATATACTAGAGTACACTTCTTAAACTGCAGGTCACAAACCCATATGGGGTCGAAAATAATTTGGCAACAATAAAAGGTTTCTGAACACACACAACCTAGGTGTTTCTGGAAGCCCTTGCAAGAAACTTCCTGCAGCCTTGGTTCTGAACACAATGCACTTTGCACTGTGTGTGAACACCAGTGAGCGCAGCGTAATGTGAAAAGGAGTCCTGAGTGGAAAAAGTTTAAAAAGCCCTGGACTAGAGTATAGCAAGCAAGAATAGGGGAATCTACAGAAGCTTGCCTCCCACTCCATTCTAGAAAAAAAAAAGAGTGTTTGGGAAAAACTGGGGCAGTTAGGCAACCCAGTGGATAGAGTGCTAGGCTGGAGTCAGGAAGACTCATTATCTTCTTGAGTTCAAATGTGAACTCAGACACTTCCTAGCGTGTGACCCTGGGCAAGTTACTCGCCCCAGTTTGCCTCAGTTTCCTCATCTGTAAAATGAGCTGGAGAAGGAAATGGCAAAGCACTCCAGTATCTCTGCCAAGAAAACCCTAAATAGGGTCACAAAGAGTCAGGCATGATTGAAATGACAACAGTGACAAGGGCCAGTGGGCACCTGAACATTTCTGTTATCTAGTTTATAGGCACACGAACTGCCTTGATTACCACTAACACTTTCATCCTTGGATAGATCTGTGATCTCCTCAACCCATCCAAGCTATTTATCCTGTGAGACTCTTGTCCACAACCTCCCGTAAAACAATAACTTTGCTAACCAAACCCCACTGAAACTCCTCAGGCCGTCTGCCGAAATGGGCGAGCCCTTCCTCTCCCACTCTGCCCTACATCCTATGGGTTTCAGTATTGCTACTCAGAGGCTTCCATTCCGACTGGATCAGTTCTGTTCCAATGGAATAAACTGTCCCCCTCAATCCTGATACTTCTGTCATGTTTTCATGGAACCAATGAATGATGTTAAACAGGGTGTACCTGTGTTTGTGATAGCTTTTCTGTCATCCTTAGTTAACCATGCCATTTATCTTCCTTCAACAAAACAGTATCGTACCATTTCTGAAATATACATTAACTCGTTATTTCTTTGACTCCTCAGATCAAGACATCCTTCCCTGACCACACAATACCTTAAATACCTTGAAGATACAGATTATCTCTCATTTTATATTTGTATTCTCAACTCTTAGACATAGCACTTTTTAAAGGCTTATTCATTCCTTCATTCATTCACTAATCTAAGTCATTGATTAAAAATATTGAACAGGACAGGGCCAAGAATGGACTGTTTATATAATAATAGCTACCATTTATAGAGCTTTAAGGTTTGCAAAGCACTTTATATACATCATCTCATTTGATCCTCACAACAAACCTGTTAAGGTAGAGTGTTATTATTATCAACATTTTTACATATGAGGAAACTAAGGCTGAGAGAGGTTAAGTGACTTGCCCAGAGTCACACAGCTAGTGAGGGATATAGGAATCACACTCAGGTCTTCCTGACTCCCAAGTCCTTCACTCTGTCCACTATACCACCTAGCTGTCTCTATAGTCTGTATAAAATTCTATAGCTTTTATTCTGGACATGATTCCCTAAATAAGCCACATCTACATGGAACCAAACAGACTGTTCCCCTACACATTCATGGGCATGGTTGGCCAACATGCATCCCAGCCCACTGAGGGAGCTCCCCATATGGCTGATCCAACTGTAGTGCATATGGCTGCACGGATCAGACTGGTTATGGCCAACAACACTGACTCTCCTTGGCCGTGATGCAGCCAGTTTGTTCCCCACATGTAAACATGGGCAGAGAAAGCTTGGAATGATTTGTCTCTTGTTGGCTGCCTTTATAGGGTTTGACATGAAAATCACAGCCTTCAGCTCTTCTTTGAAGAGATGTTCCCCCTATATGGGGAGCCTGTAGTTCGTAGGTCACACAGCTCTCAGAGACTGCTATGAGACAGTCTGTGGGTCAATGGAGCTAAGAAAAATCAGCCCCCAGTTCAGAACAAGGTTGCCCCTGCTACCATGTTTTCCCTTTTGGTTTAAAAATATCGCTTTCTTTCGTCACAATTCTATTCCATTAATATGTTTTTCTTGATTTTCATAATGTTTGGTGTACATTTAAACTTGACCCTTAGCTACCCTTAAACATCCCCTGACTCTATCAGACCTTTGAAATAAAAGAAATCTCTAACTTATGAAGCTCCTGTATTCCCAAAAGTCTATTTGTAAATTGGTTTGTTGAAACTTAGAATGCGTTTTTCCCCAACGTCATGCATAAATGGATCCTCAGGCCTCATGAACCCACGATACACTTCAAGAACCTGATACTGTATATACGGAGTATTTTCCCCCCACCTGTAATTTTCACTATTGCTTCTGCCTAAGGGACTCAGAAAAGGAGGATCCCCTGTAATGAAAACACAGCTTAGAAGAAAAAGATAAAATTGAACCTACTCTGCTGAATAAAACATAAATCTCAATGAAGAAAATATCAGAAGCTAGGAGAATATCCATTTCCCTCTAGTATTTTATGGAATGATTCTTAATCAGAATTTATTTTAATGTATACCAAGATATGCCCCCCCCAGATTTGGGGGCTCAATTCAATGGAAAATGGAATTTCATCTCTCTTCTGGCATGGCTGAGAGGGAATGAAGTATTCTCATTAATCAAATAGTCTAGTTAATAGAGAGTATTTTTCAAAGAATCCAAATACACATGATCTTCCTTTGATGATTCAGGGTCTTTCAGGGCCCTAATGAAAATATCCTTGTTATTGGTTCCATTAACAGAAAATTATAATTAATAGAACACTGGATCACAGTTTACTCAAAGTAGCTTGTATAACCCCTACTGAACAGATGCCCCACCTAAATATCAATCAAATTCAACAAAAATCTCTTCAGTACAAAGGTTTCTGAGCCCTACACAACGGCACAATTTTCAGCACAATAAAACCGCAGTGAAACAAAAGGATGTGAGCAGGCCCTTGGAGTTCAGTTTCAAGAAATTTGACCTTTAAGAAAGAAGTCATTAATGAAGACCAGAAGAACAAAGAGGTAAATCCTGTAGCAATCTAGGCTTCCTGCATTTATATGCTTTAGGTTATTTTAGATGCGAATTGATTGACTACATTATGGACTAATTCTTTAATCTTTAATCAGTGAATATTTCTGAATTAAGAATGCAAATATTGCTTCCGTGTATTTAATATTTATTATATTTGCTGAAGCTATCATTAGTGATCAAAGCAAAGAGCTAAAGATGAGAAGGATCCATTAAAATATTTCTTCTTAAGTGGCTTTTAACTTGGTCCAAAAGTACTTCTGGACTGTAATTTTCTATGCTTGGCTTAAGTCCAAAGACAACAACAAGAAACATTTATTAAATACCTACTATGTGCTGCTCATTATGTTAGGCACTAGTTTCCTCATCTGTAAAATGAGCTAGAAAAGGAAATGGCAAACCACTCCAGTGTCTTTGCCAAGAAAACCACAAAGGGGATCACAGAGAGTCACACATGATTGAAACGAATGAACAATAACAAAAAAGATTCTATAATGTATTTCTCTCTCTTAAATTTCAGAGAAAAATCCATATTTTTATTAAAACCTGACTTCAGTGAATCTGTGATTTCATTGATGTAGGTAATAATATTCAATGGCACAGATTATAACCAATCAATCAACAAGGTAGTTTATTAAGAACTTACAACGTATCAGGCACTTGTGTTAGGCACTGGAGATACAAAGAAAAAGCAAAAATAGTCTCTGTCCTCAAGAAGCTTACATTCTAATGGAAGAGAATAACAAATCCATAAATAAGCAAATAAAAGACACTTACAGAGTAGATGGCAGGTAACTTTAGAGGAGAAAGCAGTAGTACCCTGAGGGCCCAGAAAAGTCCTGCAATAGAAGCCTTGAGGGAAGTCAAGATTTCTAAGACAGGTGAGGAAGGAGAGAAATCCAGGTATGGGTGCTAGCCAATTTGAAGGCATAAAGACAACGAGATGGGACATCTTTGGAGAGGATTAGCAAGCAGGCCAATCTGACTGGATCACAGAGTGGAGGGAAATAATGTGTTAAAACACTAGAAAGATAGGAACGATGCAGATTGTGAAGAGCTTTAAATGCCAAATAGAGAAATTTATATTTGATCCTGAAAGTAAAAGGTGCTTTTGAGGTTCATGGAATAGAGGGCATGATCAGAACTATATTTTAAGAAAATCATTCTGAGGATGAACTGAAGTAAGCAGAAACTTGAGACAGAAAGTCCAACTAGAAGGCCTTGGTTCAGGTGAGAGGGCCTGATCTAAGTTAGTGACTGTGTGAGTGGAGAAAAGGAGAGAAATGTGCAAAATGTCCTGGAGTTAGAAATTTCTAGGTTTGGCAAATGATGGATATATGGGGCGAGTGAAAAGTTGAGGATGACATCTAGGTTGTGATGCTGAGTGGTTGGAAAGATGGTGGTGCCCTCAACAGTAATAGTGAGTTTTGAAGAGGAAAAAGACAAGTTCTGTTTCAAACTGTTGAGTTTGAGATGCTTATGGGATATCAAGTTCTAAGCCATCAATAAGGACCTATAAATGCAGGACTGGTACTCAGGAGAGAAATTAGGGCTGGATAGATAAATCTAGGAATTGTCATCATAGAGATAATAATTGAACCCATGGAAGCCGATGAGGTAACCAAGTGAGCAAGTATGCAGGGTTGGGGAACCTGCGGCCTTGAAGCCACATATGACTGTCTAGGTCCTTGGGTATGGCCTTTTGATTGAGTCCAAGTTTTACAGAACAAATCCTTTTATTAAGGTGATTCGTTCTGTGATGTTTGGATTCAGTCAAAGGGTTGCACTTGAGGACCTAGAGGGCCACATGTGGCCTTGAGGCCGCAAGTTCCCCAACCCTGATATAGAGAGATGAGGGCCTAGGAGAGAGACTAAAGAAGCAGCCACAGTTTCTAGGTGTAATATGAAGATCCAGACAAGGAGCAGTTAGAGAGAGAGAGGAGAATTAAGAGAGAAGAGAGTCATGAAAACTTAGAGAGGAGAAAAAAATCAGGAGGAGAAGGTGGTCAGTACTATCAACCGCTACAGAGTTAGAGAAACATGAAGATTGAGAAAAGGCCATTAGATATGGAAATTAAGAGATTGTTGGTCACTTTGAAGAGGGCAGTTTCAGTTGAATGATGAGATCAGAAGCCAGATTTCAGGGCAGTTTAGAAGCAAGGAAATTGGGGCAGGGAGAACAGACCATTTTTCCAAGGAATTTAGCAGAGAAGGGGAGGAGAAAAGGGATGGTGTAGTAGGAAGGCCGAATTTATGATCTCAAAAAGGATCATATATCTGAATGGTTCAAAATCATTGGGTATATAGAATTCTCTAAGAAGAAGGCATCAAAACATTTATTTAGGCCCCAGAGTGACAGATTCACGAACCAACCTCCCCATTCCAATATTGTGATCACAAGCCTCCAGGCCCAGTAGGCCCACCTCACAAGAGTAACCAAGAGGCCACAGAAAAATAAGATGGCATAAATCATATTCACTGGCCTCAAGTCTTCGCTCAAACTCCTGGGTCCACACACGGGTCGGCTCTGCTTTGGCTTCAGCTATAGTTTCTCGCCTCTCCTCGCAGCCAAGCCTCTGGCATTCTCAAGCCCTGCCTCAATGATCAGAGACAAATTGGTTCCCAAGTTGGCCACTCTTAAGTCATCAATCTACACCCACACAGGTTTCACACCTGATAGGGCTTTGGGCCTGGGGCTTAGCACTTAACAGGTGAAAGTACTTTCAAGGTAAACAAAAGCCAAAAATCCTGAAGTGCCTTTCACTCAAAGTAAACAAAATAAACAAAAGCCAAACTCCTCAAGGGCACCCATTAAACTAAGCCCATTTTGCCTTACTGGCACAGAGGATCAGATCAAATAAGGTTTTTTGGTTTGGGTTTTTGGGGAGCAAGAATTATTCCAATTCCCCTATCATGACCAATGAGTGGGCAGGGGGTGGAGTGTAAGAGTGAAAGTGGAGTGGTCCTGGAATAGAGGGTGCCCAGAGATGGACTATCATCCTAGGAGAGTCGGGTCTCAATGACTGCCAGAAGATGGAAGGAGCAAGAGAGGAATAATGTAAGATAACAGGAAATTTGTGAATTATGGAACACAGTAAAAGGGGTAAGAAGATCTGGAATAGGACACAGAGAGGGAGTGGAACATGGGGGTAGGGTTGATGTTTATAGGTGGGAATAAGGTAATATAGATGTATAGTGGGCTGAGGATGGGAGTTGTTCAACAGACAGCGATAGAGTATCGCAGAGATAGGGAGCGGCCAAAAAATGGAAACTACTAGGGAACGAGTCTAGGCAAGCTAGAGTCTAGAAGCAGCTAGATGGCACAATGGATAGACCACTGGGCCTAAAGTCATGACGATCCAAGTTCAAATCCCACTTACTAGCTGTTTGACCCTGAGAAAGTCACTTAACCTCTGCTTGCCTCAATTTCCTCAGCTATAAAATGGGGATAATAATAGCATTGTCTACCTCGAAGGGTTGTTGTGAGGGTCAGATGAGATAATATTTGTAAAACACTTCACATAGTGCACACAATAGGCACTTAATAAATGCTTGTTTTCTTCCTGGGCAGAGTAACAGTGAGGTCTGCTGAGGAAGGCAGGTTCAAGATTGACCCTTCAGATTACACCTTCCCATCCTGTGTAAGTCTCATGAATATCTTCTCATAAATCTTCCACGGATACGCTGCATCTCCTGACAGCATGTGGACATCAACGGGCCACACAGGCTTTCAATTAGCTCTCTCTTGCTCTGGCTATGACACACTCAAGCTCTTGCCCAACCACACAGCTCTTTGACATCCTTCTCTTGAGCAAGTGCTTGTTAGCAATATGTGGCAACCTCCTAATGCCCAACATGTGTCTCTCCATTGCCCTTTGGGTAACCTACAATATAAATACTTTAGGGATTGTGAGATTACATGACTCACAAAAAGGCAGCATTGTTAGAAGAGTATCAATGATCCGAATGAAGGACCTTGCTTCAGGGAGTAGCTTGGGGTCATTGAAAAATACCGTACAATCTCTCAAAGGCTAGCCTGCCCACTAACAAAGACCAATTCCACTCTGGGCCTAGTCTCCTGTCTTTCTAAGGTATCTGTTCAAGATTTACCAAGAGAACAATGCCATTATGGGTTGTCACTCCAAAGGTGTATCTTATTTGAAACAATAGGTATTCTTTTCGGGTATATGTGTTGCTGGAGCACACAGAACAATAGGTTTTCTTCATCCACTTGTTGTTTCCTATGTGGATAGTGTGACAAGAGAATAGCTGTCTGTGGCTCTGGCCTCTTGCTGCACAATAATAAGAGAAAGACTGTGACGGGAAGGAAATTCTGGCTCTGTCCTCTTGCCATCATTATAAGAACAGAACATTGCCGCAGCATCTATTTTGAGCTTCCAGACATTGCTCCTAGAAGCTCAAAGGTCACATTGCCTGCAAAATCAAGGCTGGGAAAGAAACCATAGCTCCTGTTTTGACCAGTTGGTGGGTGTCCTTATCTACCCTTCCCCTTTACTTGTTTCCAGACATGTATGCTCTTATCTTCCCAGCTTGCTTTCTATAAAATTCTGTTTTTTATGCTGCTTACATATTCCCATTCTATATTAAGGTTGCAGAAGTTGATGCTCTAGGCTCTCTGACATTTTTACAGATGAGCCTGCACTCTTAGCATAAATGAAATCTGCAAATAACTAGCTCTGTGTTGATTTAGTGATTGGCAGCAATGCCTAATCAATAGACCCCTCAGATAATTTTTATCACAATAGTTAGGTCAAAGTCCTTTGAGTGAATTTTAAAATCTGCACCTGGTAAAAAGTAATGCAAATAGGGCTGACTAAATCAATCCTGTTCTCTCAATCTTTGTACTCAATGAGCGCCACCACTACAGAGAATATATCATGTACAACCAAGTGGACAAGTCGCTAGGAATGCTAAAATGAAACGAGCCCCAGTTCCTCCCTGCCTTCAAGGAGTTAAGTAAGTATACAAGGTTCACTCCTTCATATATCAGCTGTCTTCCAAAGAAGTACTCAGCCCTAACCTTTTTGCTAGTTCCATTGTTTGCGTATGTTCCATTGAACAAAAATATGTCTGTGCTTTGGGGGGCTGTGGATATGCCGGTGACTTATAGCCTGTGGTAAGGTAACATCTGGAGGACTAGATGGTGGGAGTTCCCCCCCCCCACCCTTTCTATCAGTTCATGCTTCATCTTGTCATAGTTACAAGAAAACACCTGGGCAAGACAGTGATTAAAAGATACAGATGAATTAAACAGGAGAGCCTCATTATAATTCCAACAAATGAGGAATGCTTAACGAGGTCACCTCCTCGAGGCTGTGTCTTTCAGGATCTGTGACATCTCCAAGGCAATCTAGAGGAATAAAAACTACTGTGTATACCACATGACCCTGAGAAGTTAAGAATCATAGCTCATACTTATACAAAACTTTGAGATTTTCAGAGTATTTTATGTATATCGTCTCACACCAATTCTGTAGGGGAGCAGCTATCAATGTCCCCATTTTACAGATAAAGAAACTAAGGCCTGAGTAATTTACCCAGGTTCACACAGCTAGTATTGGAAGCAGAACTCACACCCAGATCTTTCTGGCTCCAAGTCCAATATTCTATCCATAACATCATAGAAATAAGCTACCAAAAGGGAATGATTGGGGCAGCAAGGTGGTGCAGTGAGTAGATGACCGGCCCTGGAGTCAGGAGGTCCTGAATTCAAAACCAGCCTCAGACACTTGACACACTTACTAGCTGTGTGACCTTGGGCAAGTCGCTTAACCCCAATTGCCCTGCCTTCCCCCCTCCAAAAGAAGGGGGGGGGAATGATTGTGTTTGTCCAACTTATTTAGGTTCTTCTAAAATTATAATGACTGAAATAATAGTGAACAATATTACTAACTCACATTTCCCTATCACACCATAACCTCCTACCACTTCATCCTTCCCTGTGCCTCACTTCTCCTCGACCTATTTCTAATCCCAGCCATGACCACTAGTCCCTCTATCCCTCCTTTCTGCTTTCTGGGACCATCACTTCTGCTCTGGCTTCATTTTCCCCTTCTGCTAATCTTGAGCCCAGAGTTCAGCTATACACTGTTCTCTATTCTCAAACCCCTTGCCCCATCGGCCTATCAGCACTCATTCCTTACCAAACCCCAACACCCAATTAGTCCTGCCATCTCCCTTCTTGTTTTCACTGGCATGTCATTGAACTAGAGGAAGCTTCACAACCCTGGTGACTGGGTTACAAAGTCATGGTATCTAGTCTCAACTAAGTCCCCGCTGCACCAAGGCAATTCTTTTATTCTTTGCTAACGGACTGCCCTATTGTCCTATTATAGCAACCATTCCTGAGAACTCTGACTCTGGAGGCAAAGGACCTAACCAGGCTCAAATCCTGCTTATGGCATCTACTACCTGTATGACCCTCAGCTTAACATACCCACACCTCAGTTTCCTCATCTGTAAGATGAGGTGGCTGAACCATATGGTTGCTAAGGTGCCTTACAGTTTTAAATCCATGATGATATGTTCTATATTACAGCCCCCCACAACACCATTCTCTTCCCTTCTTCCAAAGGACCTTTTCTCATACTTTCCTGAGAAAACTCACACCATTCTCCACGAATTCCCTCATCTCTTCTAGTCTATATCTCAGAAGTTTAATAATATGCTCCATCCTCTCCTCCTACGCTCTAGTCTCTGATGAAAAGGTGGCCCATTATCTCACCAAGACCAACCCTTCTACTTAGGTCCTTGATCCCATTAGCCTCTTATCTCTTCTGGCAGCTTACCCCCACCCCTCTTTATTTTTCAGTCTCTCCCTATCACTTCCTTCAGTGCTGCTTACAAGTCTCCCCTAGCCTTTAAAAACAAAACAAAGTGGGGAAAAAAAAACCAACTCTCACTCTGCCCAACTATCCTCTCAAGATATTGTGCCTCCACTCTCTTCCTTTTCATAGCCAAATGCCTAGAAAAAGCTATCTACATTAATTTCTTCCACTTCCTTTCTTCTCATTTACTTTTTAGTCCTTTGCATTCTGGATTCTGTCATCACCACTCAACTGAAACTGATCTCTCCAAAGTTATCAATGATCTCTTAATTGTCAAAAATCCTCTTCTTACTTCTCATCTTCCTGTAGACCTCTATGTAACCTCTGACGCTGTTCATTAGACTCTTCTCCCTGGGATCACGTGACACTGATGTCTCTCAATTTTCCTATCTGTTCGGCCACTCCTCAGGAGCTCTTTTGCTAGATCAGCATCCAGGTCCTGTCCCCAAAATGTGGGCATACCCCAAGAACGTATCCTGGATCCTCTTCCACCTTCTCTCTTGACAACATCATTAGTTTCCATGAGTTCAATTGCCACCTCTAGCACATGTGTATCTCTATCCCTAAATCCTTTCTGAGCTCCAGTTTTGTGTTTCTAACTGCCAGTTAGACATTTCCAAATGTATGCCCTGTAGATATATTAAAATCGATGCACCCAAGTGAAGTGGGCAGAGCTAGGAGAACCTTACAATAACAGCAATGTGGCACAATAATCAACCAAGAATGACTTAGCTATTCTAAGCAATACAATGATCCAAGACAATTCCAAAAGACTTATGCTGAAAAATACTACACATCTCCGGAGAAACAACTGATAGCATCTGAATGGTCATTGAAGCACACTTTTTTTAAATTTTCTTTACTTTTCTTGTTTTTTTTTTTTTAGTCTGTGCTTTCTTTTACAAAATGGCTAATATGTTTTGCGTGACTGCACACGTATAAACTATATCAAATTGCTTACCTGGTCAAGAAGGAGGAGAGGAAGAGAAAGGAGGGAGAGAATTTGAAGCTTAAAATTTTTTAAAATTTTTTTAAAATTTACATGTAATTAAGAAAAAATAAAATGGGAGAAAAAAAATCAATGTACCGCAAATGGAACTCATTCTCTTTCCTATTAAACTTTCTCTTCCTAACTTTCCTGTATCTTTTGAAGACACCACTATTTTTCCAGTCGCAGGTTTACAAATTTGAAGTTATCCTTCCCCTTTGTTCAATCATTGTAGGGTCTTATCAATTCTATTTCCACAACACCTCTCCTGCCTGTCCCCTTTTCTCCACCCCATCATCATCAGGAACAGTTTTCATAGCTAAAGCTCTTCATCAGTGGTTTGAGCCATTATCACACCCATTCATTACATTCATTCATAAATTCATTCATTCAAAAAATATGCAGTAAGGATATACTTGGCCCATTGGTGGTTACTGACTTCCAGGAGTTTACAATCTAGCAGGGCCAATAAGAAGTGTATACAAATAAATACAGCAAAATAAATGCAAATGGTATACAAGTCTTCCTTCAACATCCCAAGGCAGCTTTAAATGAAAGAATAATTCTATTTTTTGTATTATTTTAAAACCAACTTTCAGTAAGTTCAATTCAATCACCAAACATTGAGTATCCATTATGTTCAGGCCAGATGGACAAACAAGACAAAATGAAAAAGAAAATAGTGCCCGATAGGCATTTACATTCCATTGAAGGATGTAACATTTTTAGAGATGTATAATTACAACATAATTTGGGGAGGAAGAGAGCAAAGGTTCTTAACTTTTTTGCATGTCATGAACCCCTCTGGAAGTTTGGTAAAACCTATAGGCCCCTTCTCAGAAAAATATTTGTTGCCTGCATTACTAACTGAAGGAAATGTTCAATTTCCATTAGAGGTTAGTGAAAACAAAGATGTAACTTTTTCCCCTCTAAGTTCCCATCTAAGCACCTTGAAATCAATCCATGGATCCCAGGTTAAGCACCCCTGATCTATAGGGATAGAGAAAGAAAGGCTTCCTGTATGAGTTCTTTCCTGGGTTGAGCCTCAAAGGAAGCAAAGGATTCTAAGAAGGGAAGGTAGAGTACATTCCAGCTCTGCAAACCTATACAAAGGCAGGAGATAGAATGCTGGGTTTGGACAACAGCAATTTGACCAATTTGTCTGGACCTCTGAGTGCATGAAGCCAAGTAATGTGTCCAGAAAGATAGAGGGGAGCCAAACTGTGAAAGGCTTTAAACGACAAAAAGACTGTTTGTATTTTTCCCGAGAGGCAGTAGGGAGCTTCTGAAGCTTCTTGAGCTGGAGAATGACATGGCCAGACTTGTTTTTTAGGAAGATTACTTTTAGCAACTATGTGGAAGATAGATTGGAAAGGAGAAAGACTGAAAGTAAGGAAACCAGTTAGGAAGCTACTGGAATAGCTCACGTGGTAGGAGCCTGATGAGCATGATGGCCATTTATAGGAAAAAAGAGACAAGTATGAGAGAGACTACAGAAGTAGAGGTAATAAGATTTGGAAACTAACTGGGAGGAGGGGTGGTTGAAAGAGAATGTTCCAACTCTTTATTGTACGGCCACTCTACCCTTTTGTCCTACTTGGGTCCTATGCACGCGCGTGCGCACACACACACACACTCTCACTCACTCACCATCACCACCACTCCCACCATTCTGAATGTCCATTATCTGTCTCTCTCATTCGTTGTCTCTGTCTTTCTC
Organism: Phalanger gymnotis; assembly: GCA_028646595.1. Classification (NCBI taxonomy): domain Eukaryota; kingdom Metazoa; phylum Chordata; class Mammalia; order Diprotodontia; family Phalangeridae; genus Phalanger; species Phalanger gymnotis. Next base: position 659,766,384 of record CM053622.1, read on the forward strand.
TGTGTGTGTTTGTGTGTGTCTAAGTTTCTGTCTCTGTCTCTCTGTCTCTGTCTCTGTCTCTCTCTCTGTCTCTCTGTCTCTCTCTCTCTCTCTCTCTGTCTCTCTGTCTCTGTCTCTGTCTGTCTCTCTGTCTCTCTGTCTCTCTCTCTCTCTCTCTCTCTCTCTCTCTCTCTCTCTCGTGACTTTACCTCTCTCTGTAGAGTCAGAGCAGCTGGAAGAAGTATTTTATTAGTAGGGCTTTCACTCAATGCCCAAAGTTGCTCTCCTGTTCTCACAGTCCTGATTACACTACTGACTAGCTCTATGGCATAATTCTTCCACACCTTGTGGCTGTAATAGGGTAAAGCATAAGCAGGTTAAGGTATTGAAATTTTAAATCAATTCAATAAAAATGGTAGAACTTTGTCCATATTTTAGGCAGATTTCACAACAGCTGCCCCAACCAAAGAAATTCCATATCTATGTTTTTAGATTTTAGAAAGCATTGCTAAATAGTGATACTGCCTATGGTACAGTGGTAGGCATTGCCCAAGGAATGTCCTTAAAGCTCCAGGGGCAGTACTGGGTATTGCCAAGAGAACACAAGACTAAGTCCAAAGGACTTGGGTTCTAGAACCCTATAATCAAATTATCTGGGGTAGCCTGGGCAAGTTGCCAACCTATTTTGGAGACAGCATGGTGTAGTGACTAGACAACCAGCTTTGGAAGTTTTTGGAAGCCAGCTTTTGGAAGACCTGTGTTCAAGTATCATCTCTGGCACACACTGGCCACAGGACCCTGGGCAAGTCACTTAGAAGCACCTCAGGAACTCCAGAACTTCTTAACTTGGGGGTCCATGAACCCCAAGAGGTCTGAAGATAGATTTCAGGAATCTATCAACTTGGGAATTTTAGCATTTGGATCTGTATTTCAATATAACTGGCTTCCTTTGTAACCTCATTTCATTTTATGCTTTAAAAACATGGTTCTGAGAAGGGGTCTATAAGTTTTGCCATGCTGCCAAAGGGGCCCATGACATAAACAAGGTTAAAAACCCCTGCTCTTAGACTGTAAAGTGAAGAGCAGGTGCTGATCAGCATTTAGTGGAAGAGGAGGAAGAAAAGGAAGGGAGGGATGAAGGGGAAGGGAAAGAAGAGGAAGAGGATAAAAAAGAGGAGAGGGAGGAGGAAGGGGGAGGAAGAAGAGTACTAAGGGAAGGAGGAGGAGCAGGAGCAGGAGAGGAAGGAAGAGGGAGGAAGAGGACAGGGAGGAGGAAGAACATATTTCGTGCTTTGTTTATAGGTGGATATTGATGTTCCTGAGATAGGAAGAACATTTTGGGAAAACAAGAACTTACCAGAAATGAGACAAAATAGCAAATATGGGGGAGAGAGACTTATTTTAAAAGTTTAAAATTGTAGTTTCTTCAGAGAGAACCATGCATAGCTCTTTCCACATACCTATCACCACAATATCCCAAAGAGATAAGTTGGCGATTAAAAAAAATGTTCATGTGTCAAGAAACATTTATCTCGTGAGAAGAGCCAACACAATCATTCATTTCTATGTGCAAGAGTGACTCATGTTAGTGGTAAGTGGTCACTCCCTCTAAGGTCATAGAGAGGGCTAGCCAAAGTTTATGCACATGCTGGATCTGTTCTAGACACTTATTTCTTATGAAAGCAACCTCACAAATTCCAATCCAGAATTCCAACATAGCCCATTTTCATTGCATAGAGGCAAAGCAACTTAGCACCCCCTTCATCTTACTCTTGAATTTTCTTTCTTAGTAGTCCATGCTTACGATGCTCTCCTCTTCCCAGCTCACCAAGCACCCTCTCTTCCATCGTTTAGAACTTCAAAATCCTTCCTTTTCAATACAAATTAGTATCCTAAGTGGAAGAAGCCTGGGTGTTTGCACAGTCTCTTCTCCCTCCCTCTCATACCTGGAATGCTCTTCCTTCCGAACTCTTCCTCCAAGAGTCCCTACCCCTCCTCCCCTTTCAAGGTCCAACTCTACTCCCATTTCCTAGGAGAGAACTTTCCTGATTCCCCCAGATATTGGTTTCTTCTCTCCTCCCCACCCCAAGTTATTCTGTATGCATTTTATATTTATTCTGTTTACATTTTGCATTTACTTGTCTGTGTTCACGTAATTTCCCTCAATAGAACATAAGCCCTTTCAGGACAGGAACTAATTCCTTTTTGTCTTTGTCTCCTCCATTCCTGGCCCATAGCAGGTGCTCAATAAATTACTGTTAAATTGGAATGAGTTTCTTCCACCATTCTTTTCTGACATACTACTCAAGCAATTTGGTCTTCATTCCACAGTTCACTAACCACACCTACTGCTATTGCTTTTAATAGGAATAAGGACTGAACCTTGGATTTCATTAGCTCCCACCCTCCCCTTGAGGAAACCCCTCTACCAATGCTGTTCTGCAGCTTCTCAACAACTCAGGGAATTGCCTAGAACAGAGAGATTAAGTGACTTACCCAGGATCACACAGCTAGTATTTGTCAGAGGCAAGGACTAAAATGGAGCTTTCTGTCTTAGAGAAAAGCTCTCGCATTTTCTGGACCATAATAAATCATTTCATTCATTGCACGTGAGTCAGTAATCTGTCCACCCAGTCCATTGCCGGTCCTTGGATGTTGGTTTAAATTGTAAATCTCCAGGGAGCTGACAATGTTTGAGTTTACTATGTGCGGCATACACACTTCAGAGTGGAACCAAAAGTCCACGCCTGTATGCTACCTGTGAAAACTCTGGTTTACAGATTCAGAATTGATCACTTCTCCCCTCAGGCCAAATCCTGGGCAGTTTTGATTTCCGTAGTGCTCCCCGGGCCTAAAGCAGAGGATAGGCATTTCTCAGCTGCCCATATTTCCCCCAAAGGAATTCACTCCTTTTGATTCCACCTATCCCAGTTAAAGATCCAGTCCCAAGGAGTCTATATGTTCAGCAATTTGGACCAGGAAGACCCCTGTGCAGGGTCACATACCCACCCAATTTTCCAAACCATAGAATTAGTGCTTTCCCAAGGGACTTCGAGCTGCACCTGCAAAAATGCAATGCAAAATACAGGAACTGTTATTGGGAGGAAAAAGATGCACAGCCCCTGCTTGGCAAAGCAAGAAATCATGAAGTTTAGAAGCTGCTAGGGGAGAAGCTTCAGGGGAGTGAGGCTGGCTCAGCCTCAATAGCTGAGAAGAGAGAAGAGAGAAGTGAGGGTAGGTTCCTTTGGAAACCAGGGAAGTGCAGGGGTCTGGGGAGGCAGAGACGGCTTGCAGGCATCGAGACTTGGTTACCCACCTCTTTAAGTAGTTGCTGACTCTGTAGAGCTGCCGGTCCAGGCGCACGAAGCCGTCGCAGAAGACGTTGAAGCCCCCACGTGGGGCCTCCTGAGGCCTAGGCCCCAGGACCAGGAGCTGGTCTCCTAGCAGCTGGAAGAAGCCCGGCTGCATGTGCAGCAGCTGCTGCAGGGGCAGCAGGGCCAGCTCGCAGTCACAGGTCCACAGGTTCCGCAGCTCCCCCGAGGAGATGGAGGTCAGGCTGGGCCGGGCTGGCTGGGGGCCCTCCTCGACCCCGCTCCAGTCGGCCGGCTGCACACATCCTGCCACGGCCATTGCTCGCTTTTCACCCGGAGCCCCTCGGTGCACCTAAAAGAGCCCTAACCAAGCTCGAGCCCTGCAGCAGACCCAAAGCCCCTATGAGAATTAACTTCTAGCCAGTTCACCCTTTGCTCTCTAGTTCCCACCCTGTCTCCCCTCTCCCCTTTCTTTCTGCCCCTGATCTTAAGTGGATGGGCTCTCAATTCCTGGAGTCTTAGCCTTGGGGTCTGTCTCCTCTAGTCCTTTGGTGATCTGCTTAGCCTCTCCTGGGCTGTCACTCTCCACGGCTGAGATGCTGCCTGCCTCCACCTCCTCACACTGGCTCTCACCTCGCAAAGTAACGGCCCAGTTAGGAGGGAAAAAAAGGAGCCCGGGGCTTAACGATGTCCTTTTATCCCCGCTAAACTCGGCCCCCTTGCCCTGCCCAGCCCACAGGCAGGACCCTAACTGTTGTGATTCCAAGTTATCATGGTCTTATGACTTGGCACAAGCTGACCTCGCATACGTGCTCTCGGCCAAGGGTTATTCATCTAGCCCTGTCCGCAGCTTAGCATCCCTAGACTTTAGGGCCCCACCCTTGGCTTCAGGAGACTAAGGCTCCCCGAGTCCAATACACCAGAGCTCAAGCATCTGGACGTCGGCGGGCGGGAGGAGGCAGAGTCCTTCCAGCTGGCCTGAGCCCAAGAAACCACGCCCCCACAGCGATGATTGGGACAATGCTGGCCATTACTTGCTCCTTTTCCCACTTCCTCGGCAAACTTCCTCCCATTGCTCATTTACTTCATTCAGTCCCAACCAGATTTCTGCCTTTTCTCATTGCTGGGAGCCAAGCCTGTTCAATTCTGGCCGAAAAGTTTGTTTTCCACTCGCTCCTCCTTTTCTCCCGGGCCCTTGCTTCATGTTCACACCCTGACCCAGATTCAGATCTCATCTGGGGAACTTTCTTCCACTGAAACAAATAACGGGCTTTCACACATACAAGTCACCCTCTGCTTCATTCAATAAACACTGAGAGTGTCAGGCTCTGTAGTGAGCTCTGGGGACACAAAGAAAGACAAATAGGAAACAGTCCCTGCCCTCAAGGAGCTTATATTCTATTGGGAAAAACAACACGTATGCCTAAAATCAAACACAAAGTGGATATAAAGTATCTGCATTGGCATGGGGGAAGGGGCGGGTATGAGAATTAGTATAGACCACTTGAAAAAAGGGCATTTGAGTCGAACTTGAAGGAAAAGTGGAGTCGAAAGAATTGTAGAAGACATGCATTCTAGGCATCCAAAAGAGATGGGAAATGGAATGCCTTGAGTAAACCAGTCTGGTTGAAATGTAGATAACATGAAAGAGACTAATTCCAAACCCTTTACCCTTCTTAAGCCCCTCACTAGCAATTTTGCTGACATGGAAGTAATTCAACAAGTATTTGTTAAATGCCTAGGCATTGGGCAATATCGATCAATCAAAAAGTTATTTATAAAGCACTTACAAGGTGTCAGGCAGGCACTGCGCTAATTAGTCACTGAAATGAAAAGATCCCTGCCCTTGAGGAACTTATATCCTATCAAGGGAGACAACATGAACAAGGTTATATAGAGCTCCATATCTGGTCTCAATCTATTAATGGTGATAAGACATGCACTCATATCGATGTAATACAAAACAAAACGAGTCAAGTACAAAAAAGTAGTATAAAGTCCTATGAGATCAGATGAGGAAAGGGATCTTTTCTTGGAGGCTTCTTTGCTTGACTGCAAATCATTCTTTATGATGCAGAAGGAAAACTCTAAAATTATCCTCTTAAAATTTGCAGAGGATCATAGATTTAGAAGAGGAAGGACCCCTGTTAAGCCCCCTCCTTTTTATGGGTGAGGAAATTGAAGCCCAGAGAGATTCTTCAGTTTGGCCAAGATAAGATAAATAGGTACTGGCAGAACTAGGATTCCAACTCAGTTCTTCTGACTTCAAATTCAGTGTTCTTTCTAAGGCTCCAGGTTCATTATTATGGGGGATGGCAATAGTAAATCTAGTTCTAAGAGCACATGTCCCTCTCCTCCTCAATGTTACGACTTCCTACACAGTGATTAAGGCCAGCTGCAACTTCCTTGCAATGAATAATAACTGCCCTGCAGCTGGACATTAACATGCTCATTAATATGGACAGGGACTGGGACAGGGACTAGGACTGGGAATTCATTGGTATAGGGAACTTTCTGGTGAGAAAACCCAATGGGTTTTGCCAATGGGTCAGCACTTTTTCTACCACTTGAAGTCTTGGGGAGTTGATTAGATCACTGAGAGTTTAAGTAACTTGCCCAGGGTCATTATATATCAGAGGCAGGGACTTAACCCTTAAACATACTCACTGCAATAATTCATTAAGTATAGAAAAAAGGCAGAATATAATAAACTAAGCCATCTGGCTGCTTTCTGGATGTTTGATTTGTAAGCTTCTGCAGTCTCCTGAAATTCAAGGTAACTGAACTACACTCAGCAACTTTGGGTCTAGTCCTTCATTCAGTTCTGTACCCATCTCACTCCATTATCATTCAGCCCACACTTCTAAATCTTGCCCACAAGGATATAGTAAGACTTTTTTTTTTCAAATGCTTTGCTGTGATCCAGACATACTCTGTCTGAGGCATCCAGCTCATCTACCAATTTGGAAACCCTGTCAAAAAAAGGAAATGAGGTTAGTCTGGCATGACTCCAATGATGGATTCATCCTGACTTGTTGGGATTCCCAAAACTTTAATAATGCATTCTAGACTCTGGCCAGGAATCAGCATTATGCTCACCAACCTCCAGTGTGGAAAATACCCTTTCATTACTTTTTTGACAATTTGACCTTTCAGAAGACCTGACATCTGAAAAAACAGAGTTCTTTGATCTTGGTGTGGACAGGTCTTTAGGACAAGGGAGTGGTTCAGGGAGAGTGTTCTCTCCACCTGGAAAGCAGAGCCTAGCCTGGGCAGGCATTTTATTTGCCCTCCAACTGTTTGCTCATCTTTACTCCCTGCTTTCCACCTATTGCTGTTGCTCCCAGGAACAGAAGTCCAACCTTGTGCTATCATTGTTCCTGGAAAGGACATGGCACTCTGCTCCTCTACAGCTCCACTCAGAGGACTCCCCAAATCCAAATTCTCTTTCCTGGCTCCTATTCCTCTCTCTGTTCTCCATACTCCTATGGAATTACCAAAAAACTTCCTGGGGGCAAATGTTGAGTTAATTCTGTGTTTGTGTCTCCAGCACCTAGCATAAACACTAGCATGCATTAAGCACTTAATAAGTGCTTATTTGTCAATTTATTCACTCATTCTCAGGGAAAAGGCACAGAGGGAAACAGCCATAGCTGATCTTGTCATCATAACCCCTCCCCGAGTTACAGATGTGCCGACTCCCTAGTGGTAAACATCCTGATTTGAAACCTATACAAAGCCCAGGGGTACACACTCCACACTTCCTCTGATGCCCATTCCTCATGAAAGGTAACCAGGAAAGGATAAAAACCACTGAAATCAGCAGTCTATGCTACTTAGTCACACCTTCAACCTCATTTGGCCTCTGCTCCTACTGATTCTCAATCAACACATCAACAAGCATTTATTAAATGATTACAATGTGCCAGGCACTGTGCTAAGCACTGGGAATACAAATTACAAGCAAAAGGAAAGACAATCCCAGCTCTCAAGAAGCTTCTGTTCTAATGGAGGAAGTCAATAAATAAAGGGACTTTGAAAGGGAGAGCAGAGAAGGAATCTGAATGACTTAATGGAGAGTCAGTAGTGGAGCCCATAGAGAAATGAAAGAGTAACCAGGCTAGCCTGGCCTTTCCCCCTAGAATGGAGGTTCCAGGAGGAACTTATCAATCAGAGGAATGGACCACAGGGGCAGAGTGATCTTCTAAGGTCATCTTCCATATACAATCTCTCCACTTGTCTCTGTCTCCAAGTTGACATATAAGCCAATTTTATCAGACATGCCAGCTCAGTTCTTTTGGTTGGCTTCCCTTAAGCAACACGGCTGACTGCTGCCCTATCAGAAGCAGCAATGCAATTGTCCCCCAACCCAATACCATGCAAAGAGTCCTTCTTAGAAAGCCACAACACACACACACACACACACACACACACACACACACACACATGTACCTCTTTCTCCGTACTACATTGACTGTGGCTCCTGCCCTGCCCTCCATGATTTTTCACAGGATAACAGAGCAGCTCAGCAATCCCATCTGCTATAGCCACCAGTGATTTTAGTATCTTCAGAGGGAGGACATGTGAGCCTGATGGTTTAATCTCAACCATTGTGCTTTTTCCTCTTAGAATCCTAGATTGAGAGCTAGAAGAGAATTCTTTTTTTTTCCCCACAACATACTTTCAAGTTAAATCTGAATTATTAACATCTTCTCCATCATATTCTTTTATATATATAATATATATTCTCCCATTTATACGTTAAAACAATTTTAAAAAAAATTTTAAAGCTTCGAGTTCCAAATTCTCTCCTTCCCTCCCTCCCCTGCTCTGCCCCCTCAGATGGTAAGTAATCAGCTATAGGTTATACAGGTGCAATCATGTAAAACATTTCCACATTAGTCATTTCGTACAAGAAGACTCTAAAGAAAAAGAATGAAAGTGAAAAACACCATGCTTCAGTCTGTATTCAAACAGTATCAATTCTTTCTCTGGAGGCAGATAGTATGCTTCATCATAAGTCCTTTAGGATTGTCTTGGATCATTGTATTGTTGAGAATAGCTAAGTCATTCATAATTCTTTGTCGAACAATATTGCTGTTACTGTGTACAATGTTCTCCTGGTTCTTTTCATTTCACTTTACATTAGTTCGTGTAAGTCTTTCCAGGTTTTTCTGAAATCTGCATGCTCATCATTTCTTATAGCACAATAATATCCCATTACAATCATGTACCATAACTTGTTTAGCAATTCCGCAATTGATGAGCATCCCTTTGGTTTCCAGTTCTTAGCCACCGTAAAAAGAGTTGCTACAAACATTTTTTGTACAAATAGGTCCTTTTCCCTTTTTTTGTATGTCTTTGAGATATAGACCTAGCAGTGGTGCTGCTGGATCAAAGGGTATGTACAGTTTTATAGCCCTTTGAGCATAGTTCAATGCTATCCAGAATTGTTGGATCATTCACAACTCTCCAACACTGCATTACTGTCCCAGTTTTCCCACATCCCCTCCAACATTTGTTATTTTCCTTTTTTGTCACATTAGCCAATCTGATACGTGTGAAGTGGTACCTCAGGGCTTTTTTAATTTATATTTTTCTAATTAGTGGTGATTTAAAGCATTTCTTCACATGATAGATAGATATCTTTGATTTCTTTGTCCAAAAACAGCCTGTTCATATACTTCAACCATTTATCTATTGGAGAATGACCTATATTTTTATAAATTTGACTCAGTTCTCTATATACTTAAGAAATGAGGCCTTTATCAAAGATACTTGTTGCAAAAGTTTTTCCAGTTTTCTGCTTTCTTTATAATTTTGTTTGCATTAGTTTTATTTATGCAAAAACTTAAATTTTATACAATCAAAATCATCTATTTCACAATTTGTTATATTCTCTATATTTTCTTTGGTCCTAAAGTCTTCCCTTATCCGTAATCTGACAGATAAATTATTCCATGCTCTCTTAATTTGCTTATGGTATCACCTTTTATGTGTAATTCATGTACCTGTTTTGACCTTGTCTTAATATACAGTGTGAGATGTTGGTCTATACCTGGTTTCTGCCAAACTGTTTTCCAGACTTCCCAGTTGTTTTTATCAAATAATGAGTTTTTGTTCCAAAAGTTTAGATCTTTGGACTTATCATATACTAGATTACTATGGTCATTTACTATAATATATATGTATATATATATATATACATATATATACATTATATATAATTTGTACCTAATCTATTTCATTGATCCAGCACTCTATTTCTTAGCCAGTACCCAATTGTTTTGATAATTAGTGCTTTATAATACAGTTTGAGATCTGGTATGGCTAGACCACCTTCCTTCATATTTTTTCATTGATTCCCTTGGTATCCTTGACATTTTGTTATTTTTTTTCTAGCTCTATAAAATAATTTTTGATAGCTGGATTGCTATGGCACTGAATAAACAGATTAATTTAGGTAGAATTGTCATTTTCATTATATTGACTTGACCTACCCATAAGTAATTGATATTTTTCCAATTGTCTAGATCTAACTTTGTGTGGAAAGTGTTTTGTAATTGTGTTCATATAGTTCCTGAGTTTGTCTCAGCAGGTAGATTCCCAAGTATTTTACATTGTTTACAGTTATTTCAAATGGAATTTCTCTTTCTGTTGGACTTCGTTGGTAATATAGAGAAATGCCAATGATTTATGTGGATTTATTTTGTATCCTACAACTTTGCTAAAGTTATTAATAATGTCGTGGAGCTTTGTAGTTGGTTCTCTAGGATCCTCTAAATATAACATCCTATCATTTGCAAAGAGTGGTAGTTTTGTTTCCTTGTCTATTCCAATTCCTTCAATTTCTTTTTCTTCTTTTATTGCTAAAGCTAACATTTCTAGTACGATATTAAATAATAGAGTTGATAGCATCCTTGCTTCACCTCTGATTGTATTGGGAAGGCTTCTAGCTTATTTCCATTACAGATAATGCTTGCTGATGGTTTTAGATAAAAATTACTCATCATTTTAAGATAAGCTCCATTTATTCCTATGTTTTCTAGTGTTTTTAATAGGAATAAGTATTGGATTTCGTCAAAGGCATATGTTGAGACAATCATATGATTTCTGTTGGTTTTGTTATTGGAGAAAAGAATTCTGAGATCAGCTGGGCCAATCCCCCTCATTTTACAGGTAAGGAAACAAACCCCAGAGAGGTCAGGCAATCTGCTCAAGTTCTAACTAGGTACTAACAAACAGAGTCATAATTCAAACTCAGGTCCTCTTGTTCCAAATCTAGCCTGCTTCCCACTGTCCCACAGGACCTGGGTCCATTTTCTCCCTTCTCTTCAGTTTCAGTTCTCTGCTAACTATATAGATATAGATATAGATATAGATATAGATATAGATATAGATATAGATATAGATATAGATATATGTATATACTGTCTTATGAGAATGTGAAGATCATTCTTTGATGCAGAAGAAATACTCAAACGGATCTATAATCTCGTCCATGTGGGTACTCTGTCCAACAATTCAGTTCATAGCTTCCCCACCCCACCCTCCAACATGTTCGCCCAATCTATAGTATTCTTGTATGTGGCATCCTGTAAGTTCATAGGTGGAAGAAAGGAAGGAAGGGAGGGAGGGAGGAAGGGAGGAAAGAAGAAAAGAAGGAAGGAAGGAAGGAAGGAAGGAAGGAAGGAAGGAAGGAAGGAAGGAAGGAAGGAAAGAAGGAAAGGAGGGAGGGAGGAAGGGAGGGAGGGAAAGAAGGAGGGAGGGAGGATGGAAGGAAAGAGAAAATAAGCATTTATTAAGCACCTATTCTGTGTCAGGCACTGTGCTAAGTACTTTACAAATATTATCACATTTGATCCTCAAAACAAATTTAGGAAATAGGTCATATTATTATTCCTGTTTTGCAGCGGAGAAAATTGAGGCAGAGAGAGGTTAAGTGACTTGCCTGGGTCATGTAGCTAGTAAGTGTCTGAGGTAGTATTGCAACTCAAGTCTTCCTGGCCCAGCACTCTATCCACTTCACCATCTAGCTTCCTCCACTAAGAGGAGGAGAGTCCACTTAAATTGTTGAGGGGGTCTTCATCAAGATTTTGAGTTATACATCGGTTACTCTAATTATTTCCATGTAGCTAGACCATCTTCTTTTTCAATTAAACATTTAAACAGAATGGGAGTTGAGTAATTTCTATCATTCATCATCCTGAACCCGTCCATTCCTATATCATCATACTATTTATTTCTCTTTCCTCTTGCCCCCCAGTAACAGTCTAAGAAATATCATTTTTATTGTCCTTAGCATTCATCGTAGCTCATTTGGGGCTTTTGTCATAAGCAGGTGTGGGGTGCTATGGGGTACAGAGGCATCAAAGGTCACAAGAGGTACCTTGTGCAGTATGTGGGAGATTACACTGAGATGTTCCCAAAGAAGAATCAGAATCATCAAATTTTATATTGGAACAGGATCTTGAAAGCCTTTGAGTCCAACCCATCCTTAAATAGCTATCCCCACCAAAATATAGACAAGTATTCATCCAACATTTGCTTGAAAACTCCTAAAAGGGGCAGCTAGGTGGTACAGTAGATAGAGCAACCAGCCGTGGAGTCAGGAGGACATAAGTTCAAATCTGGCCTCTGACACTTACTATCTGTGTGATCCTGGGCAAGTTACTTAACCCTGATTGTCTCCCCCAAAAAGCAGGTGGGGGCAAAGAAAAGAAAGAAAACACACAAAGAAGAAAAATCCTCTCTCTCCTGTGGCAGCCCACTCTACTTTCATGCAACTCTAATGAGTTGCATGACTAACTCTAACTCGAATACTCTAAAGTCGCTTCTTTGTCATTTTTATTCATTATACTTGGTTCTTCCCTCGGGGGCTAACAGAACAAATCAAAGCCTTCTTTCACATGATAGTCCTACCACTGTGCCTGGTACACAACGAATGCTTAATAAACACTCGTTGTTTGATTGGTTGGTTGATTGATGACAGCACTTCAAATGCTTGAAGACCATTGTCATTCCACTGTCACCACCACCAGTACCTCCACCCTCTTCTCAAAGCTAAATATCCCCAGTTTTATCAACTGATCCTTATATGACATGGACTTAAGATCCTTCACCGTGTTGATTGCCTTCCTCTGGATGCTCTGCAACTTATCAATGTTCTTCTAAAACTGTTGTCCCTAGAAGTGAACACTATATTCCAGAAAGGGCAGAGTATAGAGGCACTATGACCTCTTTTTAAAAAGCATTTTAAAATCACTTCAGATTTTATTTCCTTTTTTTTTTTATCATGAGACAATTTGTGGTTTGTTTTTGTGACAGAACAGCCCAAGGAATCTTCAAGTTAATACTGATAACCTGAAAAATGAATTGGAATTTTAAAATAGAAATTCAGATATGAGTCTCATTGTCCCCCCACCCCATCCTCTTATCTATCTTTGGGACATAAAGGGAAAGGAACAGAGAAAAAATGTGAAAGACCTCCCTTGGAGTGGAGAGAGGCCCTAATAAAATTGGAGTAAGAAAAAAGAGGGCTTAAGATAGAAATTTGAGAAATCTTTTTGTTTCTGGTGTTACATACATGCTATATACATACACTCAGAGAGAGAGAGAAATATAGGCATATATTTACATGCCAGCTTTTATTATTATTCATCTTTTCCAGATGTATAATCTTCAACAGACAAATGTCTACATGGATGCATAGTTGCTACAAAGCATTGCTCTCTATTGATCTTACATAACCATTATTCAAGGTTGCTCCACTGGCCTCATGGTCACTGTTGGTCATTTATGATCACTGCAGGGCAGGTTAACCACAGGAACATTGTTGTGGAGCTTCTCTTCATTTCCAGCTTCTGCTTTTAGCTGAAGTTTTTGCTGAGGTGCTATCCCTTCCACATCAAAGGAAGAGTGGGCTCTATCATGCTCTTTTAGTTTAAAACCCAAGTCTTTCCATGCAATGTGTCTTTTAGAAAGCTGAAACCCTTATCACACTTAGCCATCTGACTAGGGGAAAATCCTCTTCTGGCTCTTTCCCGTGAGGAGTGCTTTATCTGTTTCTTTTAGAGACTTGGCTAGAAAAAGGCTTTCCTCTCCAGAAGGAGATTCTTTGCTTCAGGTGCCAAGCTCTTTGGAATATAGAATGTAATCACTCGTGGCTAACTAGTTTGGGCTTAACTCTATTATTTGAGCAGAACTTCCTAGTAGCTGAGGCTTTCATTAGAAAGGTCATTAACATTTCTCTCTCTAGCTTAAGGCTTAATTTACAGTAGCTAAACTATAACCAATCATTATTCTCATAGAGGCTAATCTTTCAGCCAATTGCTAAGATTTCTGGGGTTCAGGTCCTCCAGTTTCTCCATTCCAAAACTTTTTTTTTCTCTTTTAGGAAAATGAGTGGGAAGAGGTAAGAAACAAGACTAAAATCCAGGAGGCAAGGTCATAGTCTTCCTCCTCTTCAGCCATATTTTTGCCCTTATTATGTGTGAATGACAGACAAAACCTTCCCAGGTTTAAGCCCATCTTTGTATATACTAAGAAGAGAACACAAAGGAGAGCTTATCAGAAGACCTGTATATCCTTAAAAATATATTTATTAGTGAGTCAATAAAATTTACTAAGTACCTACTATGTGACAGGCACCATGCTAAGCAATGAGGATACAAAAAGAGGCAAAGACAACTCCTACACTCAAGGAACTCACAAAGTAGTAGCGGAGACAAGAAACAAATAAATATGTACAAATATATAAAGGAAAAATAGAAATAATTGACAGTGGGAAGGCACTGGAATTAAGAGAAGTTAGGAAAGCCTCCCTATAGAAGATGGGGTTTCCATTGGGACTTAAAGGAAACCAACAGGCAGAGACGATAAAAGAGAGCATTCCAGGCATGGGGCACAGCCAGAGAAAATACTCGTTGCTGAAAGGTGGAGAGTCTTGTTCATGGAATAGGAAGGAGACCAGTGTCACTAGATTGAAAAGTACATGGCAGGGAGTGAAGTATAAGAAGATTAGTAAGGTGGGGAAGGGGCGAAAGGAGGGTGCTGGGTTATGAAGAGCTTTGAATATCAAACAGATGACCCTGGATACGATAGGGAGTCACTGTAGTTTATTGAATAGGAGAGTGACGTGGCCAGACTTGTACTTTAAGAAAATAAGTATGGTGGCTGAATGGAGGGTGGATCAGAGTGGGAAGAGACTTGAGGCAGGCAGACCCATCAGCAGCCTATTTTAGTAGTCTAAGTTTGAGGTGATGAGGGTTTATACCAAGGTAATGGCAGCATCAGAAGAGAGTAAGGGGCATATTCAAGAGATGTTGCAAAGGCGAAATCAGCGGGCTTTGGCAACAAATCGGATATGGGGGTGGGGGAGAAATAGTAAGGAGTCAAGGATGACACCTATGTTGCAAACCTTGGCAACTGGGAGGATGATGTTGCCTTCCACAACAACGAAGAAGGGGAGAATTTAGGGAGAAAGATAGTAAGCTCAGATGTCTGAAAGGCAATTGGAAATTCCAGGTTGGAAGTCAGTGGGGGCAGGATAGGTAGATTTGAGAATTATCGGCATAGAGATGGTAATTAAATCCATCAGAGCTAATGTGATCACCAAGTGAATCAGTATAGAGGGAAAAGAGAAGGGTGCCCAAGACAGAACCCTATGGGACACCTACAGTTAGAGAGTATGATCTGGATGAAGATCCAGCAAAGGACACTGAGAAGGAGCAGATAAGTAGTTAGGTAGGAAGAAAACCAGGAGAGAAGAGAGTATCAAGGAGGAAAGAGTGATCAATAGTGTTAAAGGCTGAAGAGAAGTCAAGGAGAATGGGGACTGAGAGAAGGCCAGATACAGGATAATAGTGGGGATATACAGACCAAGTGAGGGTTTTGTGAGGATGGGGGAGATATGACTAAGGCTTAGGCTTGGCAAGGTACAGTTGGTGATATGGTAAGGGGGTCAGGGACTCAAAAAAGAGGACAATATTGGTTGTTTGTTGTCCTTCATGTTAAAGGTCCTTGAAGAGGACCAAAATGATATCACTATCTTAATCAAGTTATAATGTATCTGACTGTGGCTGATTAGACTGATACAAACTCGTCATGCTCTACCAAGGGATGGGAATAAATAGTACATGTGAATATTTAGGGTGGATTCTCTAAATTTCTGTATCTTTGGTTTCTTTTGAGCATAGCACTTTCTTTGATAAGGGCACACCATGCTGGGTGGTCCTGTGCCAGTGTCTCCCATGTCATGCAATCAATTCCAAAGTTCTTGAGAGAGACCTTGAGGGTGTCCTGTATCACTTCTTCTGACCACCATGCGAGCACCTGCCATGTGCCAATTCTCCACAAAATAGTCTTTTAGGCAAGCATATGTTTGGCATTTGAACAACATGGCCAGCCCAGCAGAGTTACACTCTGCAATGGAGTTTAATGCTTAGCAGTTTAGTTTGAGTAAGGACCTCAGTGTCTGTAACCTTATCCTGCCAGGTCATCTTCAGAATCTTCCTCAGACAATTCAAATGGAAGCAACTCAGTTTCCTGAAATGGCACTGGTAGACTGTCCAGGTTTTACAGGCATACAACAATGAGGTGAGCAGAAGAGTTCTGTAGACCTCTCATTTGGTAATCAGTCTAATACCTCTTCTTTCCCATGCTTTCCTTCAGAGACTCCCAAACACTGAGCTAGCTGTGGTAATGCAAGCATCAACATCATTATCATTGTGTACATCCTTGGAAAGTGTACTGCCAAGGTAAGTGAACTTAATCACAGAATTCAAAATTTGCACATTTGCTGTAACTGATGGTTCCACGTATGGCTGGTGTGGTGCTGGCTGGTGGAGCACCTGTGTTTTCTTAGTGTTAATTGTTAGGCCAAAACTAGCACAAGCAACAGAGAATTGATCCATAGTTCGTTGCATCTCAGCTTCAGGGGGCTGCACTGAGTGCATAATCATCTGCAAAGAAAAAATCATGCACCAACACTCCCTCCACTTTAGCCTTGGCTTGTAGCCTTTTCAAGTCATTTACTATCAGTGCATAGCTGACCTTGATGGCATGTTCATCCTCATTGAAAGTGTTTGACAATGCTGCTGAAAACATTATGCTAAATAGCATGGAAGCATGCACACAGCCTTGCTTCGCTCTGTTGGTGACTGGGAAAGCTCAAGGGCATCTTCTATTATCCACAACCCAGACAAGCATGTTGTCAGGAAATTGACATACAAGATTGATGAGCTTCTCTGGGCAACCAAATTTTAACATAATTTTTCATAATCCCTCGTGACTGACAGTATCAAAGGCCTCAGTTAGACTGTTGAGCATTATGATAAGAGAATAGAGATTCAAAAAAGAGGACAATGTAAAGTTAAACTGGTTCACCAAGGAGTCAAGATGGGGAAAAGATGAAAGAGTGGCTAATAGAAGCATGACAGTCTAGGAGAGGATTGTGGGATGGAGGGGTGATGAGTCATGGTGTGGATAAAGTACTGAATTTGGTATGGAAAGGCAGAAGGAGAGGTGGAAAGCCAGTAGATTATGTTCAGATAAGGGGATTTCAAAATTCTTGAACATGGAGGTGGTACATTTGTGGATAATGACAAG
This sequence comes from Phalanger gymnotis, assembly GCA_028646595.1. Lineage (NCBI taxonomy): Eukaryota > Metazoa > Chordata > Mammalia > Diprotodontia > Phalangeridae > Phalanger > Phalanger gymnotis. Next base: position 659,783,282 of record CM053622.1, read on the forward strand.
ATCAAGGCCATGGCTTTTTTGTGTATGACTGAGGTGTGATGGAGGAGTAAGGCTTAGGCTTGGGAAGTAAATAGGTTGAAGAAATGAGTGGTAAGGGTATTTGAGGGAGAGTTAATAAATATGTTGAAGTCCCCTAGAATGAGAGCAGGGATTAGAGAAGAAAAAAAAATTATGAGCCAGGTACCAGATTCATTTAGGAGGGGAATCAGCTGGAATTCTGTAGGCAACAGCTACCAGGACTTTGAATAGATGATAGACGTGAATAATATAAACCTCAAAAGAGGAGAGGTTACTGAGTGATGGAGATAGGGGAAAAAAACTGGAAGCAGCAATGAGGAATAAGGAGTATTCCAAATCCCCTGACTCAGTAAGAAGGGGAACAAGTGAACATACAGCCAGTACTGGAAAGGGTGTCCAGGGAGGCTATGTCATCAGAGGAGAGCTAAGTTTTAGTGATTGCTAGAAGGTGGAAGAAATGAGAGAGGAAAAGATTTAGCATGTAGAGAAGAATGTTGTCTATGGAACAGGCATTCTAGAGGGCACAGTAGAGGGATTTATGGCATTTGGTAGGAACTTCGAGATGGGAGGGTTAAGGGGGACAGGAATAAAGAGAGTGGGAAAGAGGTTTAAATGATGACCTACAGGTGTATAGGGTATGACCAGGTGTGAAAATGTTCATCTTTGAGTAGACAGTACCACTCCTCTTCCCAGAGGAGACTTGAGATCAGGCAGGAGACAAGCTTAGCAGGAGATAGAAAGCACATGATCAGATGGGAGGCCCAGCTTCACTGTTCTTCCTTCCAAAGACTGGAAATTAAGCAGAGGATGGCACAGCAAGAGATGGAAGTCCTGCCCCTCACCAACTTTCTTCTTCCTCTTCCCCAGGAGACAGGAACATCAGGAGATGGAAAGGCTGAAGTCCAAGGGAAAGTTGCTCCTCTTCACACCAGAGGATCTCCACAAGGGGGTGGGAGATCAGGCTGGCAGCAGAAGGTGGAAGATGCTTCATGCTGGTGTAGGTGAAATTATGTGATGCAGAAGATGGAAGATGCAGGATCAGAGGAAGGTCTGCCTTAACATTGAACACCAACGTAATCAATTAAACTAGCTTCAAAATTAACTATAGCTAAATAAAAGAACTTCAGCCTACAAATTTTCTAATCCTTTTTCAGGCATTCCCTCTGAATACTCATCAGCTCTTTACAAATATAATTTCATTTAGTCCTCAAATATAATCTCGTTTAACTCCATTATTATCCCTATTTTATAAGTGATGAAACTGAAGTAGAGGTAGGCCTAAGATCACACAACTAGCAAATGTCTGAGGCCAGATTTGAAATCAGGTTTTGTTGACTCCAAGGCCAGCACTAGTTAAGAGTAGCTAAACAAGTATGTCCTTATGTGCCAGCAGGAAACTACATATGCAGCTGGTACTCAGACCTCGCCTTCATTCTCTGTCTTTAAAGTCATTGATGTGAAATATAGTCTAAAGAACTGGGAGAGGGTACAACTTTTTAAACCAACCCTTTAGGTACAGTTTGTAATGGCCTACAGTGATTTGAATAGTCCTGCCAAGTCACCTTAGAGATTCTTTGGAATTTAAGTGAGATAATTAGGAAGAAGTTTAAGTGCTTTGTCATATGTTGAGCAAGGCAGCTTGGCTTAGGATAAAGTGCTGGACAGAGTATCAGGATGACCTGGGCTCAAATCCTACTTTTAATTCTTAGTGGTTTCATGTTCATAGGCAATCCACTTAACCCAACTAATCCTCATCTTCTTCATTTATAAAATGAGGAAAATACCAATAATACCTACCTCATGGGGTTTGAGACTCAAACAAGATAATATGCCTAACTTAAAATCAGCTAGTCGACTAACATTTATTCATCTCTTTCCATGTGTCCAGCACTACGCTAAGCACTGGTGTTCCAAAGAAAGTCAAAAACATGGTCCCTGGCTTCAAGAAGCTCACATTCTAAGGGAGGAAACAACATGGCAACAATTACATACAAGTAATATATGTACAGTGTAAATGGGAGGTGATCTCAGATGGAAGGCATTAGAAATAGGAGGAAAGAGTCACCAAGAAAGTCCTCTTAGAGAAGGTAGAATTTGAGCTAAGTCCTGAAGGAATCCAGAGAAGCCAGGAGGCACAGAAGTGAAGAGAGAAATCATTCCAAGAATGGGAGACAACTAGAACAAGGGCATAGAGTGTTGCGTAAAAAGAACAGCAGTAAGGCCAGAGACACTGGGTCATAGAGTACAATTTTATCTCACTGGGGATGAGTGAGTCTCAATGACTGCAGATAATTTTATTGGCTCAGATTATTGTGGGTCAGAGGCATCATTTTGTCCTATGCTCATAAAAGAGACTCTTCATTGCAGACGTGTTCCTCATTTTGCCCCTTTTTTCTTTTCCAGAGAATGGACCAGAGAAAATAGGTTAAGAGCCCACATCTGTTCTAAGGAGGACAAGCCCACTCCCCAAATGCTGTGAATTGTTCATGGCTGTCTTGGGGCTGAGAGACACAAAAGTTGCCTATATTCTCACCCATATGGACCAAAGGGAGAGTTTTAGATCCCCAAATTCCAGAATGCAACCTTCTAGATAGAGAAGGAAGAATTCCTGAAGACTGCCTTCATATCAATCACATCTGAAAGTCTGAAAAGCCAGCACTCTTATATAACATACCTTTGGGACAGATTTTTTCTTTCCTTGTGAGAAGGTAGAATGTTCTAGATCAGAAATGTCATGAAGCCCACAATGCTCCCTAGTGCCAACAGAACCAGATTAAAATGTAATTGGGAAATATTTAACAAAATAAATAAAAATGTAATAGAACACAGATAATGTTAATATGTTGTTTTCTAAGTCAACTTGCAGCAGGCTGGGATCCTTAAATATGTTTTAGTCATCCTTTCTGGCTAGATCCTCAAGAATTCTAGAACTTACAGTATTGTTCCTTTTCCTAGCCCAGGAAAAAATGCAAGACATCTCTCTGGGTTGAGGAATTATGCAACCCCACAGAGCACTGAAAAGGAGAGTGCTGAACAACAGAGGTAGTATGTCACTTCCCCAAAAGATGGGGGCCACAATGGGTAGAGAGCGCTAAGGAAACAGACAAACCAAAGGAAATGAAGCTTGAATAGGATCAAAAGCATCTGGGCATACCTGGGGCGGTCAGTGTTATCTTCCTCCAGGAGAGAGTGGCAGCCAGAGTAGATATCAGCCTCTATAGGTACCAAATTGCCTTCCCCTCTTCTCCCCTCCCCCCCAATCACTCCAAGTTGCCAAAGAAGAGAGTCCTTTTTCTACTCAGTTTCTCTCCTCTCTCTTCCCTCTATCCTTTCAGATGGAGATTTAAACCCAAACCTTGCTGTTTCTTTTTAACTTTTTTTTAAAAAAAACTTGTAATGGTATTTTAATTCTCTTTTCTCTAGATTCCAATTGTTTTCTGCATTTGTCTTTAACCACATGCTGTGTGAACCTCTGGGTAGCTTAAATGTCACCCATAGGTGACCAAGCTGACATTGATTTTTATGTTTCTATTAGTAACTCCATAACTCTCACCAAAGGCAGAACCTTTGGAACCTGGGGATTTTTTCTTCTACCTCTGGCTATAAGTAAATCTGTTTTGTTGTAAACCAGGTGTGGCTCCCTGGAAGAGCCAAGTGTGAAGGCACCCTCTCTGCCCCAAGCTAACTTTTCTCCTAATCTTCCATGTGGAAAAAATGGCAGGGCGGGGGAGGGAGTGGAGAGAGAGTGAGGAGAGGAAGAGGGCTACAGAGAAGGCACCATTCCAGTCAGCCCTAGCAGATGGAGATAGGACATGTCCACGAGGATTCTGTTCCTGCCGCTTTCCGGTTGGGAAGGGGAATGAAGAGTATCTACCTACTTGTCTTCCACAGCAACCCACAGTGGTTACAGTAGTAAAAGTAGAGGTGAATTCCTAAGTAGAGACAGTCTCTGTGATGCCCAGAGTTGAAAGGGAAACAAGGGAGCAAGTTCTTTTTTAAATTGTGATTTCCCCGGTGGAAGGAAATCCCAGTGAGTAAACTCCCTCTACCAATACAGATCAGCAACAACTCTGCAACTTAAAAGTCTAAGAAAGTTTCCAGAGGGTCACTGAGAGGTTGCAGTGACTTATCCAGGTGTCAGAGACTGGCCTTGAGCCTGACTCCAAGACCAGCCCTGTCCACGACCCATGTCATTTCTCTTATAAACCATGATATGGGAAAACAAAAGACCTGACCTTTGCCTTCCTTTTTACTATTAGACATTTTAAACAGCACAGATCTGTTGGGAACATAGGTTTTCTGTTTAGCAATCCTAAGAGCATTTCCTTTCTGGAGATTCCAAGGCTTCTCTAGAAACCCCAAGTTAATTTCTCTTCTGAAAATAGTCCAAACCAGAGGTGTCAAAGTCAAATAGAAACGGGCCAATTGAACTTGGTATCTAAGGATATCTGTGGGCCGAATATTGACTTAGGAAGTCATATATTAACACTATCTATGTTCTATTGTATTTTATTTATTTTGTTAAATATTTCTCGATTACATTTTAACTGTGTCATGAGGAGTGTTGCAGGCGGAGTGACACCTCTGGTTCAAACCATAGAATGATTGGGAGTGGGAGTAGTAAGCATTCATAATAGCACTTATGATGTGCTAGGCACCAGCACTTTACAAATATTATCTCATTTAATTCTCAACACAACTCTGAAAGGTAGGTGCTGTTATTATTTTACAGGTGAGGAAACAGACAAATGGAGGTTACATGGCTAGTGAGTGTCTGAGTCTGGATTTGAACTCAGGTCTTCCTGACTTCAGAAGGAACACAATATCCACTGTACCACCTAGCGGCCTTTTGGAGTACTATGCAACTGGGGAACTGCATAGATGGATCTCTGCAGGAAGATAGGACTTGTTGGAAGGTGAGAAGGAAGGCATTCTGTTGACTGAGAGTCCTTTTACTCGCCAAACAGAGAGACATAGAAGTAAAGGGCAACATGAGCCCAAAATGCAACCACATTTTAAAAATTTTCCTGAGGAAGGTGAGGGAAGATGATGAGTAAACAGTGAGAAGTAGTAGAGGAAAAACGAATTTAAAGAAACTTGACAAGAGATCCAACTAATCAAAGTCATCTTGAAGGCCTTTCATATGAAATTAGGCAGCCAAGAAAAAAAATGAAAGAGAGAAAAGATTTGCAGAGATTTTTCTAACAAACTCTTTTCATCATCAATGAAGTGGAGCTGTCACATTTGGACCCTTATATCACAACCCCAATCCACATCTCTGCCTCTTGTCCACAAGGATAGTATGAAAAAATGTTGTCAAATGCTTTGCAGAAATTCTTTAGAATGTGATATCTAAGCATGATAACTTGAATTCATTGATAGCTAGGTGCTGTCTTACCATCTCACTTTCTTGAGATTTAATTTCTTGTTACTATTTTTGTTCTCTCTTTTCTATTCCAAAAATATTTTCTCTTGACAAAGAAAAAAGAAGCAAAATGAGAGTTGATAAGTCAATCAGTAAGCATTCACTAAGGACCTACTATGTCCAGACACTGTGCTAGGCACTGAGGTCATAAAAACAAAAATGAAACAGTTCTCTCCCCTCAAGGAGCTTACCTTCTATCAGCCTTATGCATGTTAATCTCAGTCAGACCCTCCCTATCCCTGAAAAAGAGTCCATAATTTTGATATTTTAAGCTATGGTCTGAAAATGAGAATCCCATCCTCAGAGACTATTCTCCCACCATAAGTAGGTAGTGGTAATCAGATATATCTCTTCAAAGGAGGTTCCCTATTGAGTACCATTTCCATGCCTGAGAAGATAGCTGTCTTCTCTATTTCTATGTCAGGTCAACAAATAAGTACCTTGTTACCCTTCAGTAAGGGGTCATCAACCACCTCTTCTTCCTTAGACTATTACTGAATGACATATCTCTCTTCAAATTACCTGTAGATCAACATCATCTTTCCAAAGAGTATACCAGCCGCTTCCTCCTGTGAAAATCTTGTCCCTTCCTGAGAAGGAAGGAAAGAAGGAAGGGAAGGAGAGAGGGAAGGAGGGAAGGAAGGAAGGAAGGAAAGAGAGAGGGAGGAAGGAAGGAAGGAAGGAAGGAAGGAAGGAAGGAAGGAAGGAAGGAAGGAAGGAAGGAAGGAAGGAAGGAAAACTTAGTGTTTCTTTTCCCTTCCTTCTCTAGATCCTATTCTTCTACCTTCAGCATCCTGACCAAGGTTCAAATTTTCAAATTCCTTTTCTTCTCTTGAAAGTCTTCTTCTCTTCTTTCAAGGAAGGATTCATTCTGATAACCTGGAGTAGAGATACATTATTCCAAACCTTTTACCTTCTCCCATAGGATGGAAACTAATTTGTACATTTTTCATAAGTAACCTTGGCCTATCACATCAGGTTCTGAGCTGTTGGAGGTGTGGTTCTAAAGCCACCTTCCCACTGGATATCTAAGGAAATGAAGCACCAGAAAATTAGTGAACATTTAACAAAGGAGGAAGTTTATTTTGTCCTAACATAGCAAGGATATGTATCAGAGATTCAGTGGCACTTAGTTTCTCTGGAAGCAGCTGTCTTCATCTCCACCTGGAAATGTGTCTACAATCAATCCTCAGAGTGTAGTGATGGCAATTTACATGGTCTCAGGCATCCACAGAGTCTGAGAGTCAGAGAGCCCACATGCTTTAGGCTTTCTAGTGGTCCTAGGATAGGAAGCTGTGTCAGAAAAGCTAGGGTGCAATCAGGCTTTGGAGGGGAGGAAGCTGCACCAGGGAAGCGCCTGGGAACAGTGGGGCTAGAGACAGTTGCATGGGAGTTGTGTGTGGAGAGGAAGCTACGTCAGGGTAAAAGAGGCTTTGTCAGGAACGTCCGACCACATGAGTTTATGTGGACTCTTGGTTCAATCTTGTGAATATGTTGTCTTTGACGCCTTTTGCTCAACTCAGGATTTCTCTGGGAAATCTCAGAATATCCCTTAATGTAGCTCACATCTAGGCTTCCACAAATGTGGACAAAAAGGTCCCCCAGTTCCTGTACAACTATTCAAGGTAACAATATTTATAGCATACGGAATAAACACAGAGGACATGTAAAAGATTTACTCAAATGTTCAAAATAGTCAAACAGCTCCATGTCTTCATGGACATGTGCATTCTCTCCAATGATGCTGATTTTAACCCATCCGCCCCATCCCATAAACTCTTGTCTATGTTTTCCTACGAGTTTACCGTGAGGAGTATATCTAATGCACTGAGGGTTTGCTTCAAATTCTTCTGTTATCCTGTGAATACCCATGGAACATGTAGGCTATCCAACGGTTATGCTTTACTCCTGCCACATGACCAACCTCACTTCCTATTTGATTTTACATCATTGATGGAATCACTTACAACTCTTTTTCTTTGTTATTCTTGGCTTATAATATGTTGCAACCTTCTCATTCCTACATTGTACCTCCCAATTCTCTCCATTATCATTTGGGTGTTTATCAACTTCAGGTCTTGGAGACCATAGCATAACATGACCCTCAGTCAAATAATGCCACTCAAAGGATATTCATATTTTAAAAATCTTTGTTTTAGGTCTAAAATTGGGGTTATTAAAAGAACATTGCAATTTCCCCAAGGCAATTCAGGCAACTCTCCTCTTGTATAATTCTGGGCTCAATTTATTATCCATCTTTAGTGCCTAAGATGTTATCTAATATCAAGAGAGATAGGTGAGCTCTGTAGGTTTTCTATCTAATTGCACACCAGAGCCTGGACAATAGTCATTATTGATCTGCTTGGTTTTTCCTGTGTGAATTTCAGGCCAAATTCTTTTGAAGAATTATGGATCTCGTTTGGGAGGCTCTGAGCATTCTGGATGCAGTCAGCACCATGTCCTCCTCAAACAGAAACACTGGAAGACCATTGGTTCCTTAATGTGAACTCCACTCTAGAGCTTTTTCCTGACAGTGACAAACATCTTTGCTATACCTCTCTTTATTTCCCACTTCTTTTGATATTAATAACAGAGGGTCATCAAACAAGGCTATCCCTTTGTTACATCTTTCAAGGAATCATGTATAATTTTGACATATGATGGGAAACGCATCATTGAAGGAGTGCCTTACGGTCATGTTCTGCTCTGTAGAATCAAATGTTCTTTTCATGGCCAACAAATAATAAACCATGTGACATCTCGTATTTTTGACGTATTTGTCAATTGCGCTATGGTGAAGATGTGGCCTATTGTCAAACTGCACTTGTGAGAGCCTTCATGTTCCATTCTTTTTTAAGATTTAATTTATTTATTTTCAGTTTTCAACATTCACTTCCATAAGATTTTGAGTTTTAAATTTTCTCCCCTTTCTTCTCCTCACCCTTTCCAAAGACAGTGTGCAATCTGATATAGATTCTACTTATACATTTATATTAAACATACTTTCACATCAGTCATGATGTAAAGAAGAATTATAGCTGATGGGAAGAACCACGAGAAAGAAGAAACAAAACAAAACAACAAAAGAAAAGTAGAACAAATAGTCTGCTTCCATCTGCATTCAGACTTCAAAGTTCTTTCTCTGAATGAAGATTGCATTTTCCATCATGAGTCTTTTGGAATTGTCTTAGATTCTTGCATTACTGAGAAGAGCTAAGCCTATCAAAGTCAGTCATTGCATAATGTGGCTGTTACTGGGTACAGGGTTCTCTTGGTTCTACTCATTTCACTCAGCATCAGTTCATACAAGTCCTTACAGGTTTTTCTGAAGTCTGCCTGTCCATCATTTCTTATAGCACAATAGTATTCCATTATATTCATATGCCACAACTTGTTCAGCCATTCCCCAATTGATGGGCATCCCCTCAATATCCAATTCTTTGCCACCACAAAAAGAGCTGCTATAAATATTTTTGTGCATGTGGGTCCTTTTCCCACTTGTATGATCTCTTTGAGATACAGACCTCAAAGTGGTATTACTGGCTCAAAGGGTATGCACAATTTTATAGCCCTTTGGACATAGTTCCAAATTACTCTCCAGAATAGTTGGATCAGTTCACATCTGTTCCCTTCTAAGAAGTATTCTTGTCAAGGATACCTTTAATGAGCATGTAGATTATTCTCATTAAAATTTCATATAGATTGGAAAGTAGGTATAAGGGTCAGCAAATATTGATGTTCTCTCACTTGTTTTTTGGAGCAATGATGAGGTCTGAAATTATTCCTGTACTTTTAGTATCTTTCCCTTCTTCAGACACTTTGAGAATCAATCTCTAAGTAGCCTTGTAATCGTGTTGTCACCTGTACAGACCTCCACAATATACATTTAGTTCAGTCAAACTACTTTTCTCATCATTGTCCTCTTTGGCGCTATTTATGCTTATTCAAGAAGCATTTGTGAGACCGGGGTATGAGTCCAAATGAGATTCAGAATGAGTTGGATGACCTGACCAAAAGAATAGTCATGAATAGGCCAGTTTCCACTTAGAGGTCTCTAATGGAGCACCACAGAGATCTGTCCTTGATCCTGTGCTGTTAAACATTTTATAAATGACTCACGAGGGCAAAGATGGTATACTTATTTAATTTTCATGTGAAGGAACTCTGAAAGGGATGACAAAAATGTGTTTGATAGAACCACGATCCCCTATGATCTCAAGAGATTATAGTAATGGTCTAAGTCTAATACAATTGTGTTTTATAAGTGAATTCTCCCAAAAAGATATCCTAGGTTCTAGATAGTTTGTGGATTTTCAGTTGCTGTACTTTTATCAGTCAGTCAGAGGAAACATTAGTTAAAATAAACACATTCAAATGGCATAGCAAATGAAGTAACAAAGGAATATTCCTACATGTGAACTTGGGCTACATCACTGGCTATCATATCTCTAGTGGAGGGGGGTAGACAGGCAAAAAGCAAACATCAGCACAGGAAAGAAGGCATAGAGAGAACATATAAGATCAAGGAATGTCCTTGGAGGGCGTACACATTAAGAATATATGTGGCCAGAGATGGGACACTCGGGGGCGGAGCCAAGATGGCCGCATGAAAACAGTGTCTTGCTGGAGCTCTCTCACAAGTTCTGTCAGATTCCTATAAAAAAGTGAATTTGAGCAGATTTGAGAGAGTTAGAAACCACGAGAAGTCTGAGTGGGGCAAATTTCCCGGCCAGGAGAGTCTAAAAGACCGAAGAAACAAATCTGTAGGCTAGGAGAGCGCTCAGCGTGCAGAGCTGCTCCAGACGGGACCAAAGCGGAAGCGGCTGGCCGGGAAACCCATGTGGGAGACAGGCTGGGAGAAAGCCAGGCGCCTGAAACCAATGGAGATCCCCAGGCCTCCCAACATAGGACGGCACTCTGTGGAAGTGACGAGAGAGGCCGCGCAACACCACCAACCATGAGATACCAACTCCTGAGGCTTGCAGCCCAAGATATGGAATGCCGCTTCTTGAACTTCCAGGAGACATAATGGCCAGGTAAACGGCTCTAATCCCTCCCCTCCCCACCCAGAGAATTCCTGGGGGGC